>CM068368.1:163740210-164940210 GCA_034769895.1 Magicicada septendecula | reverse complement strand
ACACCATCTCAGCTGAAGGAATTTGTCAATAAAAAAACAGTGAACTTTCTCATATGTTGGTTTTCATCTTCCCCATTCAGATTAATTTGTACCAAATTTCAATGAAACTCCTGGGTTTTTTTTTCAGTCATCCTTATACAATACTGTGAAATATTTCTACTAACTTGTATGGCCTTTCTCGTGTATGAGTACGAATATGTTTCTTGAGATCGCTCAAAGTAGTGAAGTATTTTGTGCACCCACTGTGAATACAGTTGAATGTGTCACCATTATGAAGTCTCTGGTGTGCTCTCAACCTTTCAATTTAAAAAAAAAGTCATTACTTTACCATCAATAACATACCTGTTTCACATATTCTATAAAAAATTTATGAAAACTTATAAAAAGATGAATACATTGGTCGAAAAAGATGGTTGAATATTGCCAAATTTATTTTAAAAATCTTAAAAACTGAAATAAAAAGGTTTAAGGGTCCATCCAAAGGATTTTTAGTAATGTAGTCAACTCCAAACTACATGCACTAAAGCAGTATACAAAAAAAAAAAAAAAAAAAAAAAAAAATCAAAATCGTACATTTCAGGTAGATTATATATACAAGGGCTATCCAGAAAGTAACAGACGTTTTGAAATAAAAAATTTACAAAATGGAAAAACAAAATTTTATTATATACATTTGAAAGGTACACTCTTAAGCTATTTTTCTACATAATCACCATTCAAATTAAGGCACTTATCATACCGTGGCACAAGTTTTTCAATACCGTCTCTGTAGAAATCTGCCGCCTGCGATTTCAACCACTGGTTTACACCGGCATGCAGTTTGGCGTCAGTATCAAAGCGTTGTGTAGCGAGCCATGTCTTCATCGCTGGGAAGAGGTGATAGTCGCTCGGCGCCAAATCCGGGCTGTATGGTGGATGATCGAACACCTCCCATCCAAAACCATCGAAGAGCTCTCGGGTACGATTGGCCGTGTGTGGACGTGCGTTGTCGTGAAAAAACAAAACCTTCGCACTACGTTTTCCCCGACGCTTGTTTTGTATCGTGCGCCTTAACTTTCTCAGTGTTTCACAATACCTCTCTGAGTTAATTGTTGTGCCACGTTCAAGAAAATCAATGAGAATCACTCCTTCAGAGTCCCAAAACACAGTAGCCATGATCTTTCTTGCTGACAGCGTTTGCAAACACTTCCTTGGTTTCTTGGGAGAATTTGTGTGTCCCCATTCCATCGACTGCCTTTTTGTTTCACTATTGACATGCTTCACCCAAGTCTCGTCCCCAGTTACGATACGATCGATAACTTTGTTACCATTTTTGTCGTAATCTTCGAGGAAAGTTAGTGCTGCAGCCAGTCTCTGTTTTTTGTGGTCTTCCGTTAGGATTTTCGGAATCCACCTAGCACAAAATTTGTGGTAACCAAGCTTTTCCGCCACAATTTCATGCACCAAACTCCGTGAAATTTGGGGAAAATGTTTCGAAAGTTCCGTAATCGTGAAACGACGATCTTCACGAATTTTGTCATTGATTTTCATCACCAGTTCATCAGTCACAAGGCTAGGTCTACCACTGCGGTCCTCATCGTGAACATTGGTACGGCCATTTTTAAAATCAATGCACCATTGCCTCACTCGGCTTTCACTCATTATTCCTTTTCCGTACACATTACAAAGTTGGCGATAAATTTCAATTGGTTTGTGATTTTTTGCCAACAAAAACCTAATCACAGAACGCACCTCACAAGTGGCGGGATTTTCTATTGCAGCGCACATTTTAACACGACACAGAGAGCAAAGTAAGAGGGTCACAGACCGCACGCTACCACAGCTGGATGCGTACTGAGTGTAGGAACGTTCTGACACCAAGATGGCGGCTCTATCCCCGCCCATCGCCGCGGTCGGTCAAAACGTCTGTTACTTTCTGGATAGCCCTCGTATTTCTGATGTCTGAATTTGTACCAGAATTAGTTGAGTCAAAATTATGAAACTGGCTGAAAATGAGGATTAGCCAATCGTATACAACTGTTTTCAGAATATTATTCTTATGTTTTTAGGCCTCCTTACACTACGACCAGTTTGCATTATAGGAATCATATTGCATTCAGATCAGAATCCATGATATTATGTTTATTCTCACAACTGTAATTTCATTATCTAAATCGTAATCATCATCAGTAATGAAGTAAAAATTGGTAAGATGCAAAGTGATTTCTTCCTCTGGAATAATAATAATAATAATAACACAACTACAAGTGTAACAGGGCAAAATTTATGGAACAAAATTTATGTAATAATTTTCAAAATAATTTCATTGTAATAAAGACTCTCCTTCTGGTCGAGAATGTAGCAGAAGGAGGGGTATGTTATGACCTAATATGGTAACGAAATGTAACAAATATGATTCTGACTGTGAAGTGAGGAGATGGAAGACGATGCCCATATAAGGTGATAAAGCAACCAGTGAGTTTATTTGTGACCAGTGAATCACACAAAAGGAATGTTGTTGACGACAATATGGTTGTATCGAGTTAAAAAGGTGGTACGAAGTTACAACGGAAAATAACTGACCAAAGACGAGACGGGTGGAGGGGACCGGAATGAACTGGTTTTAAAGGCTTCACCCAAATGGAAATTTAACGTTGACACGCAGTCGGAGTCAATATTACAGGCAGCCTCGAGACAACCACTGAACAGCACACACATGCTGATAGTGCCCCCAGCCAATTACGGTAGGCCTACCCGAAAAATTGTGTTTTAGAGGCGTGAATAAACAGTAAAAATCTTGTTAAAGTAATCGGGCATGTGTGTAATCGTTTTCAAATATTTGTATTTTAATGTATAACAACCTCGTAAGAGTGAATTTTATTTTATTTTCTGATGATGGGACATATGTCTCGAAACGCGTAAAGTAAACCAAAACGCAAAACGAAGTCACACGACGGAATAAGGTAAATATTATACAGATTTTTCAATAAGTGACTTGGATACCATTTCAAACATGTCTTTAAAGTAATCAGTCAACACCGGTGATCAGGATACAAAAGTTAAGTTTCGGACTGTACGTTTAGTTTCTTTTTATCGAAAAAGTGTTGTGCAACAAATGGTTTAACAACGACAAGAGCACACATCAGATAAGTAACAGTAAAGTATAAGTTGGCCAAAATTCACTCTCAACTTTTAAAATTACATGTATCAAATTATAAAATAATGAGATCTCGATAAGTAAATAGAGAGAGGGAGAGGGAGAGAGGGGGAGGGGAAATAACCTATTACAAGGTACTGATTTGCATTCTTATAATTTTTCGTTTAATAAGTTTTTGTTCAGTAAATTTTGTCTAACTAATACAATAAAATAAGATGTTTCTTATTATAATCATGTGTTAGTATAACTATTATGCCACAACACCTTAACCTGTTCTGTGCCAAGAGTTCGTCTGGGGGTGAGTTAATGGGGGAGATTAAAGAGGTTAAAGAACAACAAAACGTAAAATTTAATGAAATGAATACTAATTTAAGGGGTGATATTTATAAAATTTGAGCCTCCTGGTGGTCTAGTGGCTAATGCGGGCGCTTGATGCGCTCGTGGTCCCGGGTTCAATTCCCGGCGGAGGCTCCGTATGGCGTGCACTCAGCGTCATAAGGCCGAACTGAGTAGGTGCTGAGATAACAGTGCCGCCTCCTGGCTGTGAATACAGCAACTAGCAGCAGGTACGTTGTACTAGCCATGCAACCGTCACATTGCACACTACAACCGCGCAGTACGCCTTGGTCCTTTCAGGGACTGTTGCGCGGAGGTTTGACTTTTTTTGATTAATAAAATTGACGAAAAGTTCGATAAGCGTTTTGATGCTAATGACGAAAAGTTTTATAAGCGTTTTGATGATATAAGTGAGTCACAAAAACAAATGATCAAACGTTGTGATAATATTATTGAGAAAATGAAGGAACAAACTGAAGAGTGGAAACGAGATACAGGTAAACTTAATGAGAACAAAGACGACCAGGTAACAGATAATAAGGTAAGTGATGGTGTTAGTATAAATGATAACTATAACGATATGACGAGTAATAATGGTGACATAATTAAAAATGTGGTATCAGAGAGTTATATATTGAATAATGATAGTGGTGATGAGAGTATAATGGGAGTAGAGGTTATTGATGAGGTAATAGTTGTTAAAGAGTTTGACAGATAGCGTGAAGAGGGAGTTAGGTGAGTATGGAGGGCAGAGGGCAAATTTTCCCTGTGTAAAGACTCCACATGTGGTTTATGAGGACAAAGGTTCCTCCAGAGGTTATGTGGGAGACTTGGTGTCTCCAAATGGTACCTTAAGTTTTTGTAGTGATATACCTTGGTAAAGCCAGGATGTGTTATAGTAATTTTGTGGTGCCCTTTGCATGGAGTGAGGTAGTTCAGGGGGGTTGTGATAGGTATTATGATGAGAGGTGGAGAAAGAGATAGTTAGAGATTTATGAGGTTAATAGAGATTATAAAGAGTTAGTGGAGATTTTATATATTGAGAGGGGAGAAAATTGACTTACCTTGTGATGAAACTGGTGCAGCTGATGATGATGATGATGATGATGATTTTGACGACTTTCCTTGGTAATGAGACTGGGGTAACTGGTGTAGCAGTGGATGATGATGATGATGATATTGTAACTTACCTGATTGTGACAAATAATCCCAAGGACGACTTGTTGACAAGGTATATGATATGGAATAATATCATGGAATAATCTTGTTTGTGATTACTATAATATTGTGGATAATGATACAAATTTAAATGGTCATTATATTGAGAAAAGTAATAAGATTATATTGGACAATGCTGAAATGTCCATGTACAGTGTTAGGCTAATCTATGACGATGGGGGTTAGACACATGTTGATGATGGGCATTTGATTATTTGATTTAATGGTTTTAATACTTGGCTTGATAATATAATGATTTTTGGAGATAATGATTTATGTTGAAGTATATTGTATATAAATTTGTAAATGTATTAGGTTATGTTATTGTTATGGTAGGGTATCTGAGGATACATTTTGTTGTGAGTACATTGTAGGGGGGGGAGAGAGAGAGAGAGAGAGAGAGAGAGAGAGAGAGAGAGAGAGAGAGAGAGAGAGAGAGAGAGAGAGAGAGAGAGAGAGAGAGAGTGAAAGAAAGGGGAAATAACCTATTACAAGGTACTGATTTGCATTATAAAATAAGATGTTTCTTATTATAATCATGTGTTAGTATAATTATTACGCCATAACACCTTAACCTGTTCTGTGCCCAGAGTTCGTCTAAACGAACCTGGAGTTTGGAAATAAGGGAAATTTGTTTAAATTATTCCTTCGCGTAAGTGAAACGGTTTCCATATTTAATCCACAAAATATGGTGGCGACCTTGATGAGGGCTTTGGGATCTTCTGGCTGTTTGTTAAGGTAAGTCGTAAAACGTAATAATCGGGGTGTAAATATTCTTCTTTTTATTTCTGTACAGTTACACAATTTTTCACTAAACAAAACATTCACAATTGATCATAAACAAAGAATTAACACATTTTTATGTCAACTAGGAATGGTTTTCTTTCCTTTGGTGGACTGTTGTATATTAAATAAATAAAAGACAGTATTACAAATACTAAAAGTGAAGCGAAGGTGCTTTAGGGTTATAGTCATTTAACAGAAAAGTTATGAAGTGTATGAATATGTCACTAGTCAATTATGGATTTTCTGTGGTAAATCATGCCAGCATAGTTGCAGTACTCAAAAGGTTCAATCCAGGCAGTTAAAGAACTGCTGTACGGGAAATTACAATTTCTGTTAATCTGACTGCAACTATAGTATGTGGGCATTGTATCTGAAGAAACTGAGCACTAATAATAACAGTTTCTTGCACACACAGTCTAGCCACTGAAAATGCTTCATCATAGTATGGGCAAAACATTTTGTTTTAACAAACCATGAAAGTTTATGAGCAAGAAACTGAGCACTACCTTTCACTTATTAATCCTTATGCAGTCATTATACTTAACAATTATTTTCAAAGTCACAATTTTTGTTGTTGTGGTGTTACAGCAAACATTTTAGAACCTTTGGATTTTACTTTGTCCATGTACAAAAGACTTATATTAAGATATTTAAAAACATTATTCAATGAATGACTCTTCGATCTGTTCCTCTTGAAGTAATTGTATGTACTGAGTGTGTGGGATTATACATAACATACAGATATGAAGTACTCCCAGTTGAAGTGGTAGTTGCACATTACACTTAATGATCAACGTAAATGATTACATACTGCAAATTGATTAGGATGTAAGTAGTAAACTGAATAAAAATTTAACTTAATTTATTCTATGCTCATTATCTCAATTGGCTTAGCTATCTCTGTTTCTTAACAGATAAAGACTATTAATACATAAAAAAAATATATAACACAAGAAATTGAAAGCAAACATTACACTTGCTGGTACATTAAATATACAGAAAAGGTTAAAAACTGTATTTTATAACTAATTAATATACACAATATATGTCACTCCACTTTGGTAATAATAAATCAACAACACCAGATTTTTAAGATGAAATTTAAAATTACAAAAAAAAAAAGATTTTGCACATAATCAAGTACCTAGATGTAAAACTTAATGTTAATAATTTTTTTCAAACTATTCTTCCAACAATGTTAATATTGTCAGTATTACGTTAATTACATAAGCCAAAATGCACAACTTAAAACATACTTTGTTTATTTAGAATTAAAGTGACAATTACAGGAGACTCATTATGGATACTCATTGGATTATGGGAGACTTTTTCATAACTGAGTTAATGTTTCTGACAACATAGCTTAAGTTATAAAACTAAATAGGTATATCCATTAAAACCTGTATAGCTCTATGTGTTATTAATTATTTGCTAGTAATCAATTTGTGTTCAAAATCATCCAAGGGATGATTCTCCAAGAACTATCTCAAAACATAAAAATTATGGGTATATAATGCTGAGTATGCTGTAATGAAGCAGTTTCAAAGAGACTGTTGTGCCAGCACAACAAAATCAAAACCTGTCTCTATGTTTACAAATCTCGGTTTGTAATGTCTATTTTTATCATCATAATATGAAGTTAGACTTATGTTTGACAAAACAAGTGTATTCCGGAAATAGTTATTTAGTTACGATTTATTCCGACTGTAATGACACATAAAAACAAGTGTGCATGCCTCCCCATACATGCACACACCTCAACCACAACGAAAGTTTCAAGATATTGACATAATCCCTAAAAGCCCATACCTCTTCATTTTTTATATTTTCTCTATAGCTTAATGTTAAAAGCCTTTATTTTTTTATATACCTCCATGTTTGTAATAATTTCTCCAAATACATTTTTATAAAGTTCTGGATTTAGCCAACATCGAATTTTTTAAATTCATTAATATAAAAAAAATCATAAAAATAAATTGTGAACTGAGGTTTTCAAATTGAGTTTCATACAATCAACGAAAATTCCCATACATTTCAACAGTATACAGCAACATCTGCATAACAAGGTATAACACATACCTGTATAAAGTATTAAAAGCTTTTTCACATCCACTGTGGTCACAATTAAATGGTTTTACTTTGGTATGAACTCGCACATGAATTTTAAGACTATACGATGTAAGGAAAGCTTTTCCACAGCTTGGCTCTGAGCACTTAAACCGAAATTCACCTGTACATGAACAGTATGTAAACAACAGTATCATACAAACTTCATAATAAAATACCATTCTATGCATTATGACAATGATAAATTACAAAACAAAACAATTGTATAGATAACACTGAAATAAAAGTTTAACCCAGTGACTCCCAGGCTATTATTTACATATTACAGCTACGATCACAACAATGCAAACCTAATTAAAAATATAATGTTGCCATGTAGCTTGCATTCACAGTTCATCAAGAATGACATTTTGCCTAGTATGTGTTGCTTAGCAACACATTGTGTTTACAATGCTTATATGTGGTCAATTTAAAAGAATGGACATTAAGGAAGAAGTTTTGACATGATAATGTCTTTTAGCTGGACATCGTTTGAAACTTTCTGTAACATTTTATTTACCGTCACGCTGTATGACGTCATCATTTTTACGCTGGGGGTCATTCCACTAAAATGTAATGTCATCGAAAAATTTAACGCTTCCACACTTCGATTCCACACAGTCTAGAAATCTTCGGTCTCTGTCGTTTTAACATGATAATGTTTGTTATATAGTAAATATTTGTATTATATAGAAAATATTAAAAACATTATCATGCTTCGATGTTTCGGTTTCGTCGAAATGTATACTTTTTTTTTTATTTTGTAGATTTACAATACAGTACTTCCTTTTAAAATTTCTATTCAGTCCTAAAAGCAGAATGTTTTTCATTTTTCTGCAATGTATTTTAAGAAAACCAAATACTTTCTGCAAGCATTTCAGTAGTAACGTAGTTAAAACTGTTTGATACAATGGCTCTCTCCGTTCTATATAAGTATTAAAATAATAATCCTTAAAATTTCAGGAGACAAAAATTGAGATATTTTTGGATTTAGGTTTTCAGAAATATAAGGTTTATCAGGATTTATTTGAATAAATTTGTAAATTACATTTAAATATATTGATATTATAGGATATTGATTTTAGGTTGATATAAAAAATCAGTCCAGAAATACACAACTATCTGGATTGTGAATTACTATGCCGGAGCGCGGCCGTTTGACTCAGTCTGCCGGCACTCTCACTTCAACAGATTACATGTAACCTTTACCGCTCGGCCTCTCATATGAAATTTATTGGTATATTATTGAGTCACAAACATAGATTTTGTTATTGAATTGATTTGTTTATTCGTATCTGTTTTATGCAACAATTTATTTTTTTTTAGAAATTTTACTGCAGCAAATTTTTTACGTGTTTTTCATTAATGCGGTGGACGATCTTTCTGCAGGCCTCGTTTCCTTTCTGCGACAATGTCGCACTGTCGCCCGTTGTTCTGGTTTGGGGTATTCAGTGGTGGGGGTCAGGTCTATGGGGCCTCCTCCTTATTCAGTTTTTTGATGGGGCCATGGAGTAGTCTTACAATAAAAACATGCAACATGCTTCAAAATATTTGTTATATGTCACATGTCTGAAATGTTTCAATATCTACCTGGAAACCTTCATTGTGCAGTTGCATTACGTAATTTGACATCATTCTTTTTTCTTACCATAGTCAAACAGGATACAAAGGCCAGTTGGCCTATATAGTAACTTCTTGTAGGAAGCAAAATTTAGTTCTTACTAGAATTTTGGCCTTATGAGTACCGTACAATAAATATTATAATTCTAATCAATGTACAGTGACTAATTAACGGGTATACCATTGCAACATACAAAATATTAAAAGACGCAATTTTTGAAATATTTATTTGCTTTAATTTATACAGGAATCAATACAAAACACTTTTACAATTTGGGTAAAATAACTATTATATAATAAACAAAATTTTATCAAACTCAGTCTTTAATAAAATAATCAATTACAGTTTTGTCACATTAAACAAGGATTATGGCTTTTCAAGTCTTTCTCTTCCTTACAACTAAAAACTCTTCAACTATTTCACTGACATTAATGTTTTGCATTAATTCATGTTTGATGGAGTGGAAGACTGGACCCAAAAGAGAGTCATCTCCATTTTAGTTTTTAAATATAATTTTAAAAACAAGCAATGAGTTTTACTGCAAAGGAAACTAACCAGGCACAAGCATACATTAATGCTATGAAAAATTTGTTGAAAGATTTTCTATTATGAGTTCACCATCTTGGGGCTCCAAATATAAGTTATGTTCATCGCAAAAAGACAGTAAGAAAATATCATCTATGACAATCAAATTCTTATAAGAAGAATCGGCATTTTGCATAGTTGCCAAATTATGACATTTTTCAGTATTAGTAAAAAATTCCTCTTTTATGTTTATGCAAATGGGCCTACTTTAAGCCTGGGGCCTCCTAGAAACTGGGGCCCCACTGTGGCGCAGGGTCTGCGCAGGGGAGCCTTATTGCCGTCTCTGGTTACATTATTTTAATTTCATTTATTTTGGTGTTATAATCATAAGTTTCAAATTTATATGTTTATTATCCAATAGCCTGAAAGTTGTGTACTATAATTTATAACGCAACTATATATTAAAACATATAAAGATATAATACTATATATTTAAAAGTTTTCAGTTTTGTAAAACAATTTTTTCTTGCCACAAGTAGTTCAGACAAAATATAACTTTGCATCCTTTTCTTGAATATTTTCAAAAATGTGTAAAAGTGTACACATTTTTTATTAATTTTTATTTGATATGCAACTGTTGTATGCTTCGCCATTAAAAGGCTACAAGGTCAGTACTGCATTAAAGTTGCTACAAAAACAACACTAAATTTTAAACGTGAAAATAGCCTGCAAATTACACTATACAGTATATATAAACTATTGATGTATGTTTTACATCTGATGAATCTGTAGACCTAACAGCTGATTCCTGTAATAATAGCTGCACTTTTAAATGACATCCAATGTACAGGGCTTTGGGTTGTTATGACAAAAACGTGATCTCCAATATACTATAGTGTTATGACAGTATCCCTGATCGCTGTATGGTACAGTGGAAAACAAAATACAATACACCAATAGAGTCACTAAAAAACTAAAAACCAGCTTTAATTATCACAAATACAGTTTATAATCAATTTGTACAGTAATTCGAGCAAAATTTGTCCACCAAGTGTTCCAGAACAATCCATGCGTCAACACTACTTGAAAATACTACAGCATAATTGATTGTGACCTTGAACACAGTGCTCCGACTTGTATGGTCTGGAATAGCCTCGTTTGTTGGTGCATGTTAAGTGTCATGTACGCACACAAACATTATAGCTGGGCTCTGCTGGGATAGCCGAGAAACATGTAGAATGTTATGTAATGGCATAATAATAGCATACACTGGATAAATACTGGGTTGTTAAGATTACGAAGACGATTTGAAAAGTTCGCGGCCTACTATAGAAACGAATGTGTAGCGTTCCTGTTTTTTACTGCACTGTGGCGCCATGTTCGCCCCACGAACAGCTGTGAAGCATCAAGTCACTGTTGGGGAGAAACAGCTGTATAAATAAGGTTATCTCACAGCAATGCCAAAAATGGAGAAAATTGAACATCATGGAGTGATCAAATTTTTTGGTAAGAAAGGTTTAACTCCAACAGAAATGTTTAATGAGATGAAGAATGTGTTGGGTGATGCTGGACCTTCATTTACTAAAGTGAAAAAAGGGGCTGCTGAATTTAAATGTGGTCGTGCAAGTTTGGAAGATGACTCACATACTGGGCGTCCGAAAAGTCCCACTACACCAGAAATCACCAACAAAGTGCACAACATTGTTTTGCAAGATCACCGTTTGAAGGTGTCTGAAATTGCTAAGACTGTGGGCATCTCAGATGAAAGGGTACATCATATTTTTATTGAGGAATTAGGTATGAAAAAGCTGTCTCCAAGATGGGTGTTTGTTGAGAACTGACCAAAAACGCATGCGAATGCAAGCTTCTCAGGAATGTTTGGACTGTTTTAAGAAAAATCCAACACATTGTATTCAGAGATTTGTAACAACTGATGAAACTTGGGTCCATTACTACACTCCAGAAACAAAACAACAGTCAAAACAATGGATGCATAGTGATTCGCCGCCTCCAAAAAAGATAAAATAAATTTTGTCAGCTGGAAAGTGTATGGCTTCAATTTTCTGGGATGCTAAGGAAATATTGTTAATAGATTACCTTTAAAAGGGTCAAATGATAAATGGAAAGTTTATGTTAACCTTTTGGGACAATTGAATGAAAAAATTCAAGAAAAAAGACCATGTTTAGCAAAGAAGATCATTTTACATCAGGATAATGCATGCCCTCAAACATGTGTTGTTTATAGCAAAAATCGCCGAGTTGAAGTACAATCTGTTGCACCACCTGCCTTATTTGCCTGATTTAGCGCCATCTGACTTTCATCTATTCCCACACCACACAAAAATCCTCGGGGGGGGGGCAATTTTCCTCAGATGACGAGCTGAAAGAGGCAGTAAAAGGTTATTTTGAGGACCTAGAAGAATCGGACTTCTTCAACAGGGTAAAAGTGCTGAAGCATCACTGGACTAAGTGTATTGAACTATATGGAGACTATGTTGAAAAATATAAATGATTGAAGAAAAGGTACGTCTTTCATTATCAGGCCACGAACTTTTCACATTGCCCTCGTATAAATAAAAGTGTATCAATTTCAAAATTAACAAAACCATCACTTGAAAATAAATATCCCGTCACTACTGATTCTCCCAAAATTATTCACATTATTCCACCTACCTATTCTTCAACAATTCACCTTTATCATCTTATTACCCATCCACCAACTTTCAATGATGCATACTGTCTGTTTTGATGGCTAGAATTCCTCACCATTTTAATTTAAAATTCTTTTCCAGTGTTAACTCTCTTGCCATTACATATTATTTCAAACTGTGAAACTCTGTACTTTTCATAATAGTGATACTGAAATACATATTATGGTAAAAAAATTATTTTTGAGCCTTCTCTGAGAGCCAAATTTGCAAAAAATTTTCAAAAAATCACTTTTAAACTGGCAACCAGATTTTCTTCTTTGACAGCTTAGATACAAAAGGCTTCAGTTTTTAAACATTAATAATTATTGTTTTATACGCTGTATTATATAAGTTATAAAACACTGAATCTGCACCAATGAATAACCAATACAAAGGACCAAGTTTCATACTAATTTAATTTTTTTTGTATTCCTGCCAATTTATTCCTATATATATATATATATAAAACGGATCTTTACAGCTGTCGCCATTTCTCCGTCCCCAACTTCCATTGTAACCTATCGTAGCATGTAAGTTCTAAATTTCTTGCAACCATTGCTTCCGCTACGTCATCTCGCCAACTCCGTGGATATCATCTTTTCCTCCTCACCGGTGGTATCCATTCCAATATTTTGCGGGGCCATCTGTCATCTTCCAATCTCTTCACATGCCCAAACCAAGTCAATTGTCTCCTTTCTATTTCGTCTATTATTGCCAATTTATTCATATGCATTATAATTCCATCACAAAATACATAAAAATAAAAAATTTTAATTGATGTAAAATTTCAATTCATCAAGTAAATTTATAATTGTATAACGTCAAATTCATGAATTTTTTCGTGGCACAGACTTTAAACATAATGCATGCAATGCAAAGTGATCAGGCTGGTGATTATCAACCACTCCTCCTCCCCTTCCACTTCCACTTCCACACATGAATGTGAATGATATAATAAATGGTAAACAGCCAAACACCATTATATCGAACAGCCTAAAACTACACCAGGTCTTGGTAAAAATATTCAAATATCGAATAGTCCATGACATTTTACATCATTTAGTATTAAAAAGACATGGCATTTCAGTATTTACATTTGAGAATTATTGCTTTTATTATTAAAATTTATGGTATTAATTACAAACTAGCATACCTATTCTAGGAACGCTAACATATCCAAATATTTTTGTATGTTAAAGTTTTTAATGAAAACAATATAAGTCAAATAATAGACACATCCTAGTTATAAACACATTAAAAGTAAATACAGTAATTTTAAATCTTCAAGAAAAGTAACCATAGAATAAAGGCTACAGCTAGAGGGATTAATAATATCAAGTTTAAGCAAACATGACACTTAAACATTAATTAAGCATAGTTGCTGTGATAATCTTTAGAGGTACATAAAGAATCAATATACAATACAATCTGCTGTTAATTAGCTATCTGGGAAAATAGTCCTTGTATGTTTACAAAAAAAAAATGCTCAAAAATGTATATTTCAACAACCTCTTAATTAAGCTGGGTAAAACAGACCTCAGGAGGATGCTTTATATTATCATGTTGTTTATATTTTTAATTCATTTTTTCTTGATAATTCATTTTTTATTATAAGTTTCTTGGTATGTATTTAGAACAAGTGATGATACACTACTTCTTTGAGTGCTGTGTTCAATCTGACCATAGGCTACCTCTGAATACCTCTTTGTATATGTGCATATGCATACACAAATTTGGGGTCCTACAATTTAATACCAACACCAAACAGCTAAGTTGACATATTACCAAGCAGGGATTTCTAATTTGCTATTGCCTTCACACAGACAGTGGCTTCACTTTAGATGAGGTGTTGAGGCCACAGTCCATTGTCAGATGTTTTCTTCGGCCAAAAACTTTTGCTGCATCTGTGATAATTCTTTTTCACAGGGCATCTCCAATCTCAACAATCTCAGCAACATTCATTATATTACCATTCTATACCATTGTTGGAACAAGAGTCACTGTACACTGTTGTTTCTGTAATAGTCTAGTCTAGTCAGTTGGTGGGCTACATGTCACATTTAGTCTAGTGGTCACATCTACATGTTAGTGGTCTAGTCAGATTTATATAACATGTCACATAAAGTCATATTATGCATATTTTAACAGTTTTTATGTTAACATATTTAAAAGTTTTATGCACATTTTTGTAAGAAAATGAATAAAAACACATTATTTGTTACATTCGATGGCATTTCTTGTTTGACTAGATGGGAACACTTTACTTTATTTATATTACAAAAAATAATGTTTTGCTGGTATTAGTTAATCTTTATAACATCTTTTCCAATCAGTAATAATAGTAGGACTCTACTAAAGTCTAAGATAAGATGAATAGTACAAAGTATCTCCTATAGGACTCAGAAGCTACATAACACCTCAACAGCTGTTCCTTTTCACATGCAGTGAAACTGTTGAGACCAGATAAAGTGAAATAAGAAATGTGCTCCATTTTGTAATGGATGGTGCACCTTGTATAGGACAGGAAGCAAAAGGCCTACAGATGTGTTGTAAAATGGTTGACATAACTTGTCTTACTCATGGTAATGTTCAAGGGCAGTATCCTGAGATAGACTTAATTCATTACATATGAGAAGGAAGTCAAGCTCCACTTCAATTTCTAAAATTTAAAAAGGAGGCACCACCCCTTCCTTCTAACCTTCAAAATCAAAACACATTGGAGGACTTGGATTCGTTCTTAAACTGTTATTGTACAAATCATTGTGAAACAGAAAATTTTCAACACTTCACTTTCCAAAGTTGTTTCCATCTACACTGTCAAGAAATTTAGCCTCCTGCATTTTATCTAAATCTACGACTTGGCTTGAAACCATGGGCGTGCAACTGTGTGACATCAAAAAATGTTGAAGAATACTGAAAGTGAATTATTGCAAACAAAGGGTGAAGAGGCTGAAAAATTGCAGTAAAATTACCAAGGGTTCAAGGAACAAAATCTGGGATATTCACCAATATGTAAAATTGCTGGCATTGTTAGTTGACTGAAGTCAACGACAGTGTTCCAGTTCCATCACTCAATCAAATTCTATAACATTTTCAAGGTCTGCTCCCATTGTATCATGAGATGCAATAAAGAGTTTCTCAAATACAAAAATCCACTGGGAGGTACTTCAAATTTGAATATTTGGGAATGGTTGTCATCATTCATTGTAATTCTAATGAAAATGAAGATCTAGATACAAAGTTTCATCCATAATAATTTAGAGTTAATAATAAATACATCATCTATTTATACACCAAAAACTAATCTGTTCATAGTATAGACTATCTAGTTTTATCTTACAATTATTTCTGTGGGGTATATTTTACCAGCTTTGTTATATTTTTGTAGTTTTTATGGCAATAAATGCAAGCAAGTTTCCAGATATTTTTTATGTGATATAAATCTGCACCCAACTGATGATATAGCTAAAATATCCTGCTGAAGAAAACATCTGACAATGGACCATCAAAACTAAATTCAGGCCATGAGACCATAAGAATAAGAGTGACTGTTTAAAGACCAGATTCTATTTTGCCTGTGGCAGGAACTGACCCAAGCCATGGAGCATAGCAATCTAACATACTAAACATTGCAAAATAGTAACTCCCAAATCAAGCATTAAATGGTGTAATTTCACTTAACACATTTGTTTTACAAAAACTACTTACAATCAAATTCTCTGTGCGCTCTAGCACTACACACAATCAAAACATTTACTGCATTACACATTAAGATAAGCACACAGAAACACAGCAATGGAAAAACAAATAAAGCATGAAATTATATTTACCAAGTTAGGTGAGGAGAAATGAGCAAGCTTTATGTGTAGTGTTCTCATCCCTTGTAGGCACATTGTTAGCACACACAGTTAGCAGACCAAAACAACAGTTAGTTCAATACAATGACACACAGCTGGCTAATCTAAAACATAACTCCGCATCATGTCTATAATAACATTTAGCCTATTGTACACAACAAACATAATACATAAAAGAAGTTAGCAGTCGGTATGAATGTTTTATATAAAAAGTACTGGTAATATAAGTAAGGGTTCCGAATTATTTTATAATAATTCTGATTAATAATATTGTAATTTCAAAAACAATCAAATTACTATTTTGTTGCTTGTTAATAACATAATGTTTTACGGAACTTATATATTAATGGGTAAATGAGTGACAAGAGTTACCCTCTAAAAATATAAATTCATCCTTTCTATATAACCTGATTGTTCTCGTACATGAATAGTAAATTAAGAATATATAAGTTCTTGCAAATGTAATGCTAACAAATAAAATCCTAAAACTGACATATCACAACAGACTGTTTTGAAATGATAGCAATATAGATTGAATGTGATGACAATAACCATAGGATAATAAAATTGCTAATGTGGCATTAATGAAAGAAGGGATAACAGAATGATTACACTCTGTATTTGTTATCTCCAAAGTAGGTCACAGGAGTAGTCTACAGCAGAGAATACTTCACATTAGATATGGTGATTAAATGCAATGTTGTTTTCATCCAACTTAGGTAACTTAAAATTAGAATCATTAATCCATGCTATTCACAGTTAGCCTTGTGTGGGATTCCTCATATCTGGGAAAGAACTGTGAATAGTCCCATTGTGGGTATACAGAGAGAGGTTGCCTACATTCTGTTGAGTACAGCACTCAAAAGAACCTGCATAGTCTTGCCATTTTATACCCCTGTTCTCAATAAAAACTGTATATTACAAAATTTAAACAAAGTGAGCTAATTAATATCTACATTCTGATTTTCACAGTTCAAAATTCTTTTATTCATATACAAGGTTTCGTTAAAATGTCTTAAGACTGATATAACAGTGATACTGCAAGTAGCGTTATGTGTGTGATAATGTAAATGTAGTCCAAAGCCATCAAAATACAGTTACCAAATTTCATTAGTTTTCATTGAGTTATCACCAAGACAACGTTTTTTGTGTTGAGTGTTGTTTGCAACTGTCAAGGGAATGCATTTGGAACAGAGGTGTGCAATCAAAATTCGTTTTAGAAGTGGAAAAACTGCTGCTTAAACTTATCAAATAATGAAGATTGCATATGGTGAGAAGTGTTTGTCTCAGTCAATTGTATTTTTGTGGTTTGTTCCACTCGATCATCAATGAGTATTTGACAAAAAGGAAGTTCTGTGCATGTTTTGTTCTACACATGCTGATAGCCAAACAAAAGGAGAAGCATGAGGCTGCTTGTCACGATTTTCTTAAAATGTGAGAAAACAATCCAGAGTTTCTTAGAAAGAAAGTTCACTTCCAACAATCATGAGTGTAGACAATGTTGGTAGCTTTTTTGACTCTACAGGAATTTAAAAAGAATTTGTTCCTGAAGGACTAACAATGAATAAAGTAATCCATCACTGGTGTAATGGATCCGTTTTTGAAGCACAGACAGGTGCACCCGGATTTGCACAGAAACAAAATTGGTCCTTGCTGCACAATAATGTGCCAGCGGTCTCACAATGCAGTGGAAATTCACCAGTTTTTGCATGAAAAAATACGCCCCCCTCCGTACTCACCAAACTTGGCACCAGCAGACTATTTTTTGTTTCTACAGCTGAAATTGAAACTGGGAGGACAGCGATTTAAGAATTTGAAGATGGCCCAAAATAATGTAAAAGAATTCTAACAGTGGATTTCCAGCAAGCTCTAGAGTATCTGGTGGAGTGCAGCAAACAATATATAGATTAGAAGGGTCATACAATATTTTCTGTTTTGTTTATGAGCTCAGTCCTAAAACTGTTCAGACACCTTGTATTAAACAAGGTGTAGGCCTACTGTCATACCTAATATGCAATAATAGTTTCGGGTTTACAAATACATTAAACTAGAAATAGTACAAAACACTTACTTGTAACAAAACAATATACTATAGAAGAATGAGACATTGAGCCGTCTAATACCATGTCTACATCAGTTCAAATACAAATGAGCTGCGATATAATACAATTCAAATTCAAATGACAATTATGTCATTCAATTTTAGTGTTCTATTACTTATAAAAAAAACAATTATTGGAACACGTAGCTGGTTACCTTCCATGTCAAACTGTATCACTAAAAGAATAGGCCATTCCTGGACTTTACGTTCAACAAAGAGAAATAAAAATGAAATGAAATACTGTAGTCTGCTACATGAAAAAAAATCTAAGAAGCAAAAATATACATTATTTGTTTCAACCTTTTAAAACAACTGAGACTTGTAAAAAATGCTATTAGGAATTATACTTGCATTAAATATTTCAAAGAGAATAACAGAGTTTATGATGACTCTGGGTGAGCTTATGATTCATACTGGCTGAACGGAAGCTGATAATGGTTTTTTGCAAGACAATTTTCTATGTGCTCTGTCATGGCCAGCTCTAGTAGAAGGCTAGAATATTAATGTGGCAATGTTGCATCTCAGGCTGAAGTAGCAGTTGAGTGGAATGTGATCTGTATCGTGTGAGTGGTTAATTTTGTAGTAAAATTTACAAACGTCTTGTTACAGTTTGTATAAAAAGTGACGATTTTTGTAGTGCAGTAGTGCTGTTTAATGTTATAGTTTATAATAAATAAATACTACAGTGTTATTAGTGTATGTTTTTTTTAAGTTGATTTCAAACACGTGTTGGTCAACCCACGTAATTATTGAAACATAACCTAAACTAAAATTTGCACATGTTTATAAAGCTTAACTATGCTTAGAATTTTTAACTTACAGTAAGCTTCTGAAATTAATTCATAACAAAACGTTAGTCGACAGAAATAAATAATTGTACATAATTCATTTAGTCGTCAGTGATAATGCCACTTAAGTGTTGTGTTCCTAGCTGTAGAAGTAATTACAAATCCGAAGATTTTATGAACTTATGTGTAAGGTATATATTTCATTCTCACAAAATTTTTGACTTTTGGTTTTGTTGACAGTAATAAATATTTATGAGATTTATGAGACACAACTATTATAATAAACAGTGTTCTAAGACATTCCGAATGTCATTTCTGTATCTAAAGTAATTAACATTTTTAAAAATATTATGCATGATACGTGTAATTAAAAGTGCAGCATTGATTTTTCATTTATTGTTATTATTGTCTGAAAGTACTGCATTATTAGTTTTCATCATTCTAAAAAGTAAAGAATGTTAAGTAGGGCTATAAGCATCGTGTAATAAAATAGCTAAATTGAACATGTTAGATTCTGATTTAATTTCGTACCATTACTAAAATCATGAGTATAAATTAGGCCTATTTATAGCTAAATCTAAATTATAGGTCTGTGCGCACTTAGTACTATAGGTTTAGGTTGAAGAAATTAGTGAAGTAGTATTAGGCCTAATGAATAACTTTTGTTCCAACTATTGGGTTTGTATCATATGAATGAGTTAATTATTATATTTCTTAAATAATATAACAGTATTTTACATAATAAACTTTTAATTTGCAATAAACAAAGAATTATAAAATTGCTGTTAACCAGCAATTTTAAATGACGCAATTTGATTATTGAAATACCGTACATAAATTAAGAGATCGTCTAGTTGGCCTCAAATATCAGTTTGTTCCAGTGTTACTACGTTTAATATTCTGGCCTTCTACTACAGCTGGCCTTGGCTCTGTTCATTTTATGAACAATGAATTCAATACCCTTATAATAGCAACAACATTTGGAGTAAACAAGAAAATTGTAAAGATCATACCAGAACAGTATACAAATGGAGACAATGCACAGCTGGAGTCAGTCTGTAGTATATGCATCATAGTAATATTTAGAATAGTGCCTGTATATTGTGGTATCAAGTGATCACTTGGTGTCAAATTTGTGACTTGTGAATACTGAATTAATATATATGTGATCAAAAAATGTTGAATATGTATAAACTGGATGAAGGAATACGATTTGTGATTATTTCCATTGGTGTCAAATTTGTGACTTGTGAATACTGAATTAATATTATATGTGATCAAAAAATGTTGAATATGTATAAACTGGATGAAGGAATACGATTTGTGATTATTTCCTGTCTACAGTTTTGATTTTCACATACCATACACATCATTGCCTACGCACAACACTATATCTAATACTCAGTGGCATCTTATTTTACAGTCAACTTAAACCAAAAGATATTTTAGAATAATCTGGACTGGTTTTGAGGAAGTATTTCTCAAATAACTGAAATTTGTTTGAATTAATGACATTAAATTTGATATTAGTGATTACTGTACTTTCACTTGTGAAAACTATGTTTCTTATTGTCCTCGAACGTTTCGGTGTGGTGTACACCTTCCTCAGCGAGGCTTGAATACAGAGTGTCGTGTACAATTTAACGGTTTATTCACAGGTTGGTGGGATGTGTGGGGGGGTTTTGGTGGGAAGGGGGTTGGCGCTGGGATTCAAAGTATAGTTTGGTTTGTGTATGATTGTGTCGAATAGTACGTGTGATTTAAAGTGTAGTTGGTCATTTAATATGTTGTTTGGTTGTAGTGTGTGGTGTTTATATATTTCATACTGTTCAGCCGTGTTGAGTTTCCTACTTTTTGGTAAGTAGTGTAGTATTTTGAGGTTGTTTTCTATGTTGGTGTAGCTGTGGTTTTCAGTCTGTATGTGTGTGGCCAATGCGGAGTGTATATAGTGTCACAGGACAAATGGCGCCAATCGTACACACTATAGTTTTTTAGGCCCTTAAAAGGACCGTTTGTCGGGTACGCTAAATCATTTGCGTACGCTGCCCGAGCCGCGCTGTGATGTTCGGCGGCTGCGTCCGCTGTTCCGGGCGTGCTGCGGTTCTCTTCTTTCGGCAGCGGTATGTAGAGCCCGCTGCTGTCCCAGTCGATGTCCATCACTGCTTCTCCTGCGTTCTCCATTCTTCCTTCTTCCTTTTCTTCCAGCTGGCTTGACGACGTCCAATGGAGTGCGCCAAAAATTTTTAGCGGCGCTGTTTTTATGCCCTGACAGGTCGTATGCCACGAACCTATCAGAGTGCCGCTGGTCCCTGGTTGGCTCGCCTCGAGCACGTTAGATGGTCACGTTGAGGCCAATCAAGCTGCTGCCGATCCTTGATTGGGTCGCCTCGCCTTCTCGTGTCACGTCTCGGCTGGCGCCGAGAGCAGATCTTCGCCTCGCTATGTCACAACTCCCCCGGGTCTTGAATGCTCTCCGGTGGCCAGCCCATTGTTCTTCTCCGGCGGGTTTGAGCCGTTGGCGGTGAACCTTGTATGGACGTCCGTCCTTCTCCACCGTGTAAATCTGCCCGCCGAGGGTTGCGGCAACGCTAAAGGGACCTTCCCAGGCTGGCTCCCATCCAGGGTACCTCCGTCCTTTGGCTGGTCCGGCGTGGCTCTTGACGTACACCAGCTGCCCTACGGCCAGTGTAGGGTCCTGTGTCCTCCGTTCCGGATACCGCCGCCGCTGATACTGCGTCTGGTGTGACCTGGCCGCCTCTTCTCGTTCCTCAATTGGCCGGACGTCCTGTTCTGCGTGTGGCCGACTCCAGTCGCCGGGTCGGCGTAGGTCTCTGCCCAGCAGAAGCTCGCTCGGTGTCACTCCAGTGGCGGCGTTTGCACGATTCCGCAGCGAGAACAGAATCGTCGGCAAACGCTTGTCCCAGTCGCCATGGTCCTTGGAGTCATGGAGCTGGATCCGCAGCGCCTTCTTGATCTCGCCGTTGCGCCGCTCGGTCGGGTTCGCCCTGGGATGGTAGTTGGCTGTAGTCCACGGTCGTATGTGCAGCTTGTCGCACATCTGCTTCCACTTGTGGCCCGTGAGCGGCTTTCCGTTGTCGGTGAGCAACGCCTCTGGGTATCCCCAACGAGGGAACACTTCTTCCTCCAGGTAGCGGATAATGGTGTCGGCGTCCGCCTTGCGCACGGCCTTTGCTTCCACCCATCTCGACATCATATCCGTGACCACTACGATGTACCGGTTGCCAGCTCGAGTCAGCGGATATGGTCCCATGACGTCCAGGGCGACAGTATTCCAACATCTCCTGGGTCGGTGAGGTCGCTGTTGGTCCTGTTCGGGATTTGCGCCGCGCTTGTGTAGGGCGCATATTCTGCAACTCCGGACGTATCTGCGGACATCAATGGTTAGGCCGGTCCAGACGAAGTCCTTGCCGATGGCCCGAAACGTTTCTTCGGCCCCCGGATGACCGGCTTCAGGGAAGTCGTGGAAGTGCCTGATGACCTCCATGCGGACACTCGGCGGCACGTACAATCCTGGTTCCTGGTTGCGTCTATCCTTCCAATCCAGGCCGTTGTCCACCCGGTATCCTCTCGCTGTAGCCGCCGCAGGGTCGTTTCTCCACGCTTGGCACTCCTGGTCGCCTTCTTGCGCCTCCTGCACTGCCTGATGGATGCCGACAGCTGTGATTTCTTGTAGTCGGGGTGCAGCTGCCGCAACACTGCGAAGTGGCCTCTCTTCAGGCTGCATCCGTGGTTCTTCTTGGACGCCGGCAGTATCTTCAAGCCCAGGTTCCCTCGAGAGGAAGTCCGGCAACTCGTTCTCCTTGCCCGGGCAGTGGACGACGGTGAATTTGAAGCTCTGTATCAGTAGAGCCCAGCGAGCGTACTTCGTCTTCTGCCCCGTCGCCTGCTTCAGCCAAGTTAGCGCCTTGTTGTCGGTCCTTAGGGTGAAATGTCGATCCTCCAAGTATGGCCGGTATTTCTTGATGGCCCAGACGACTGCCAAACACTCCAGTTCGTTGGAGTGGTAGTTCTTCTCCGCCTCGTGGAGCTTGGCACTGGCGTACGAGATGATACGCCTCTCTCCGGCTTCGGTGCATTGATAAAGCACCGCTCCAAGTCCCTTTTGGCTGGCGTCGGTCTGCAGAAACATCGGCAAGTCTCGATCCGGTCGTGAGAGTTTTAACGGCTGCCGGAAAGCGGCCTTAACCTCTTCGAAGGCTCGCTGAGTTGTGTCGTCCCAATGCCACTTTCTTGTCCGCAGCAGGTCCGTTAACGGTTCCGAAATCATGGCGAAGCAGGGGATGTACTCTCGCAGCCAGTTGCAGGTTCCCAGGAAGCGTTGCAGCTCTTTCTTGTTGCTGGGGGCCGGCTGGTCTTCAATCGCTCTGAGATGTTGCTGCTGCGGGAGGTTGCCGTCCGGAGTAATCTCGTGGCCCAGAAAGGCGACTTCTTCCCGGCCGAAGTGACACTTGTTGAGCGAGCAGGTCAGCTGGTGCATCTGCAGCCTTTCCAAGACTTGATCCAGGTGTCGCAGGTGCGTTTCCCAGTCGGGGGAGTAGACAATGATGTCGTCCAGATAGACGAGGCAGCACTCCCGTAATAGTCCCGTGAGAACATCCTGCATCAGCCGTTGGAAGGTGCTGGGCGCGTTCTTCAGCCCAAAGCACATCACCCGGAACTGGTAGCGACCTCCGTCGGGCACCGAGAATGCTGTGTACTTCTTTGCTTCTTCCTCCAGCGGGATTTGCCAGTAGCCGCTCTTGAGATCTAGGGTCGAGAAGACTTGGGCCCCGCTGAGGTCCTTGATTGTTTCGTATATCAGCGGCAGTGGTGAGTCCACATCCTCGGTCTGATCGTTCAGCCTCCGGAAGTCTACGCAGAACCGGGGTGTGCTGTCCTTCTTCTTCACAATCACCACCGGAGAGCTGTATGGCGAGGTGGCCGGTTCAATGATACGCTGCCTCAGCATCTCTTCTACCTGTTCCCGGATGGTGCGTTTCTTCTCGTCGGAGTACCGGTACATTGGGAGCCGGAATGGCTGGCTACCTTCTATCAGCCGGATCTCGTGCTTGGCCGCAGATGTAGTGCGGAGCGGGCCACGGGAGAACAAACTGCGATGACGGTGTAACATTTCCAGAAGCCGTTTATGGTGTTGGCCACCTGCTGACGTTTGAAGGCTAGCTTCGTCAATGTCCTCTTCCTCGGGCTCCGCGCGGTCATTCCAGAAGACCGTCTGTCGGTTCTCGCTGCCAATGTGAAGGCAGCCCCGTCGGTAGTCCACAACTGCTTGGTTGGCCGTGAGCCAGTGGTGGCCCAATAAAACTTCTTCTTGCAGTCCGGGCACTTCTAGCAGACTGGTGGTGGTCGCGAGACTTCCAATTATAATGTCTGCGACGACGGTGGCCGTTGAGTGACATTGCTGACCGTGTAGCGCTAGCTGGACAACTCGGGGCTCCGTCTTCCTTCCTCCGGGCAGCAGGCCGGCTCGTACGAAGTCGTAGTTTGCGGCGGAGTCCAAGGCTGCGGTCAGTTTTCGGCCGGCGATCTCTATTGGAATGCGCGGTATGTCCGCACCTAGTTGGTTCACGCGCCCCGGTGGGCTATTTACCGGGGCGCTTGGTCGTTTCCCTGCCGGTTCTTCACAGGGCAGTCCCGATGGAAGTGTCTTCCCGGGCAGTAGCGGCACTTGGGCGTTAGGCTGTTCAATCTTTGTTCCTCTTTCGTGCTTGAGGCCGATCGACACTGCTTCGACCCCCCTACTCGATCCAGGGAGTTTTCAGCAGAGTCATCCCGACCTCGCGCACGACTATCTTGATCCAAGTCCGCCTCGATGCTCATTGCCCGTTGTAAAAGTTCCTCTAAAGTCATAGGCGGCGGGAACCTCAGCGCAGGTCGAAGGCGTGGCTGCAGCTGTTGTGTAAGCATGGCTATGCTCGTCCTCTCGTCACCTCCGGGGTACAGACGGCGAAACAGCTTGATTTTTCTCAGGATGAAGATTTCCGCCGATTCCTGCCGCTGCGTTTGTCCGTACAGCTCGGCCAGCAGCTCTGCGTCTCGTTGCATCCCGCAGAAGTGATGCCGGAAGTGGTCGCAGAACTCGGGCCAATTTATCTGCAATCCCGTGTATCTCTCTGCCCACGTGGCAGCTTCTCCTCGGAGCTGCCGCACTGCGTAATCTGCCCACTGTTCAGGTGGGACTCTGTAGTCCCGCAGCTGTCGCTCTAGCTGTTGAAGATATCGTTCTGGATCCTCGTACTTGAGGCCATGGTATGTAGCGGTGATCACCGGTGGCAACGTGCACCTCAGAGCTGCGGCGAATTGCGCAAAGCCTTGCTCTATTTCGAACCCGGTGTCCCGCTGGGTGTAGCTGTTGGGCGCCATGTTGTTTTGTGTGCCGGCTGGTAGTTCTCTGGCGTGGCTGGATCCTGCATCCGCAAGATGATCGTCGCCCCACGTTGGGCGCCACTTGTCACAGGACAAATGGCGCCAATCGTACACACTATAGTTTTTTAGGCCCTTAAAAGGACCGTTTGTCGGGTACGCTAAATCATTTGCGTACGCTGCCCGAGCCGCGCTGTGATGTTCGGCGGCTGCGTCCGCTGTTCCGGGCGTGCTGCGGTTCTCTTCTTTCGGCAGCGGTATGTAGAGCCCGCTGCTGTCCCAGTCGATGTCCATCACTGCTTCTCCTGCGTTCTCCATTCTTCCTTCTTCCTTTTCTTCCAGCTGGCTTGACGACGTCCAATGGAGTGCGCCAAAAATTTTTAGCGGCGCTGTTTTTATGCCCTGACAGGTCGTATGCCACGAACCTATCAGAGTGCCGCTGGTCCCTGGTTGGCTCGCCTCGAGCACGTTAGATGGTCACGTTGAGGCCAATCAAGCTGCTGCCGATCCTTGATTGGGTCGCCTCGCCTTCTCGTGTCACGTCTCGGCTGGCGCCGAGAGCAGATCTTCGCCTCGCTATGTCACAATAGTTATTAGAAAGGGCTTTTAAGTGTTCGGAAAATCTTGAAGAAAAAGATCTTTCCATCTGGCCTATGTAGAAATGGTTGCAATAACTGCAGTTTAATTTGTATACTCCTGTTTTGTTGTACGTGTCAGTGTCTGTGTTTGTATCGTTTATGTGTTTTTTTATGGTGTTGTTAGTTATGTAAGCTATTTTGTAATTGTGTTTCCTAAATGTGTTTGCGATTTTGTGTGTGTTGGAGTTGTAGTATGTAAGTGTGATGTATTTATTAGGTTGTATGTTGTTGGTATTTTGTGTTTTGGTGTTTTTGTTTAGGATGTGTCTGTGTAGATTGTTTATTAACTCAGGGGTGTATCCACTTGTTATCGCTATGTATTTGATTGTGTTGAGTTCTTCCTGATAATCTTGTTTACTTTGTGGTATTGTTGTGAGTCTATGGAGCATATATCTGAATGCGGCATGTTTGTGTTGTGTTGGATGCTTAGATGTGTTGTGTATGACCATGTCAGTTGTGGTAGGTTTCCTGTATATTTTATGTGTGTGTGTGTGTGTGTTGTTTGTTTTGTTAATTGTAAGGTCAAGGAAGTTTATACGATTGTTATGTTCTATGTCCAGTGTGAATTTTAGTTTGTGGTGTATTGTATTTATATGTATTAATAGAAATTTTCGATCTGTCTTTTATTGCCTTTATATAGAAATAAAATGTCATCTACATACCTGTACCAATAAATGATTTTGTTTGTGTATTTGTTGTTGTTTAATATGTTTTTGTTCTATGTTGTGTATGAATATTTCGGCTAGTATTCCTGAAATAGGGGAGCCCATGGGGAGTCCGTCTGTTTGTGTGTAAATAATGTTGTTGTATGAGAAGTAATTTTGTTCAGTGATTAGTTTGGTGAGTGTGATGATCTCTTGTATGTGTGTTTCTGGTGTGTTGTTTTGTCTTAGTAAATGTTCAAGTGTTAATATGGTCTCTTTGATGGGTATGTTGGTGTATAGATTTGTTATGTCAAAAGAAGCTAAAGTTGAATTGTGCGGAATATGGATGTGTTCAGTTTTGTTAACCAATTCTATGTTATTTTTGACGGAAGTGTTGTTACTTAGATTTATGTTTTTTCTGATTAATTTAACTAGGTGTCTTGCGATTTTGTGGGAGGGTGCTTGTGTGTTGTTTATTAATGGTCTGATGGGAGTATTGGGTTTGTGTATTTTCGGTAACGCATTTAGTTTTGGGGGGTTTGGTTTGATTTGTTTGAGGTATTTGATATTGTCTGTTTGGATTATGTGTTTCGAGTTGTTTATGAATTTGTTTATTTTATTTTTTTTTTATATTTCAATGTGGGGTCTTTATCTAATTTAGTTATATTGTTTTCGGTGAAGAATGTCTCGATTTTATTGTTTAGATCTTGTTTTTCCATTATAACATTTATGTTTCCTTTATCAGCTTTTAGTATTGTTAGGTTATGTTCATGTAATTTAAGTTTTATATTTTTTAGCATTCTAATTTCGTTATTGATTGTGGTCTTCTGGTTGGTGTTTTTGTGTGTGTTGTAATTTACGTTTTTATGTCATGTCGTATGGTGTCTTGGTCGTTGATGTGTGTATTTTGTATAGCTGTTTCGGCGTCTATGATTAAGTCGCGTATGTCTGTTGTTGTTTTTGTTATTGGGTGTATTGCTTTTTAAATTATGTTTTAGTCCTTTGTTTAATAAGGTTATTTCATCATTTGTGAAACTGATATCAGTTGTGTTTACTGTGCGTGTGTGGAATTTGTGTGTCGGTGTGGGGATTGTTTCATTTATGCATGTTATGAAGTTATAAATGAAACAAAACGCATTCGCCACACACATACAGACTGAAAACCACAGCTACACCAACATAGAAAACAACCTCAAAATACTACACTACTTACCAAAAAGTAGGAAACTCAACACGGCTGAACAGTATGAAATATATAAACACCACACACTACAACCAAACAACATATTAAATGACCAACTACACTTTAAATCACACGTACTATTCGACACGATCATACACAAACCAAACTATACTTTGAATCCCAGCGCCAACCCCCTCCCACCAAACCCCCCACACATCCCACCAACCTGTGAATAAACCATTATAATTGTACACGACACTCTGTATTCAAGCCTCGCTGAGGAAGGTGTACACCACACCGAAACGTTCGAGGACAATAAGAAACGTAAGTTTTCACAAGTGAAAATACAGTAATCACTAATATTAAGTGCTGTGAATGAAGAGGATGAACCATCAAAACAACTGTTAAATTTGATCTACAGCTATGGATATAAATACCCAAGACAATAAGCATTCACACAAGAAACTCCCCAACTCAAACTTTACCACCAAATCAGCAAGAGTAGGATTCTCTTAGAAGAGTATAGTTACAAGCCAATGATTATAAACCTTCAATCATAACCAAACATATGTTCTCTTCTGTATGAGAGGTACAGGAATCTTCTAAAGTATTCTCGCACACAAGTAACAATCTAGTAATTTTATATGAAAAACTTTCCACCAAAGCCTTCTGGACTACACATGAACTCCATACAAATATTTCCTGGACACTGTCTGGAATGCAACCTAGAAAGATGCCTAAGGGTTGATGGAGGTACAGTGTGTTGTGTTTTCAAGAAGCAGAAGTTGAGCATTGCCCACAGGACCATAATATATGGACAACAGTTGTAAAGCAAGCTAATGTGCTTGACAACAGTGGCTTGTTGTCCAATGAAGAAGAAAATGTCAGAAACACTTCCAAAAGTGCCCCCTCCCAAGTCCTTGAACATCCATATCTACTCCTTAGACGAATAAATATCTTTAGGGAGATCTGAAGAAGAGAATTAAGTCTACAACTCCTACTCCCTGAGTATATGACACCATCTCTAGGAATCTCCTTTGAAGAGACCCTCATCACAAGAGACTACCACCTTCCATAAAATTCTCAATCAGTAAAGACATCAACTGTTCCTTGCAAGTCTCAATCAGTTGTGACCTTTCTCACCTAGAACCCAAATTATCCTCCATGGACTTGACTATCCCTGACTGATAAATAACAAACAACCGGCTGTTTCCTACAATGCAATCAGATTAGTGAGTGTATGTGTGTTCTATTACCCCGTTTTTGTTTTGTAACTGTCAATTCAATGTACCCTCTATCTTGCAGTAAGTGAAAGCTACTGTACGCACACCAGTTTTGCTGCCGAGACGCCTGAGGAGTGGGGGGTCTACTGAATGATAATGCGTGCTTATGTTGGTGGGGTATTACTGGTTCTGAAAACATTGTTCGGACATATTTAGTTGTAATTTTGTGTGCATATTAGATTGAACGTTCGTATATTATGTCAGTATAATTTATTGAATATTTTGTTAATGTGTGATTTTTTTATTCGCTACAAGAAATACCTTGTGAGAGACAGTCAAGTCACTCCGAAACTGTGTTAAACGTATTTTAAATGTGTAGTATTACAGTGACGCGTGCAGTGGAATAGCATACGTCACCACATTCCTTGCTCGGTAGCAAAGGTGATCTGCTGATAGTAGCTCAGGCAATAAGGTAAACATTTTCATCCAAATTACTTGTGTTCCAAGTTGGAATAGTGTCTATTAGTTCTTACTGTTATTATTATTATATTGTAATAGGCGTCAATTGTAATATTTTTTTCCTTCCACAAGAAAATTTATTTACTGAGTCATTAAGTTTTACAACATCCAGTATGTACAAATTTATGTCCTTTAATATTGTCTCCTGAATGTTGTCTTTACTTGGATATATAATGACGTATTCCAATATAAATAAAAATTTCAGGAACTTTTCATTTCAGGCATGTATAATGGTCAAATGTCTTTTGCTGCTTGTAGGATTAAAAAGCCAATTCTTTGAGAACTTCAGTACTATACCTCCCTGAACACCGTCCACCCTTATCACACCCTTGCTTTACACACATAATCTTTTTAATTCTCAGAGGTGAAATAAAGTATAAACAGATTAAATTGTAATGACTTATGGAACTAAATCATTGTATATTTTATCATTTCTTATACAAAACACATGCACCTTTTGTTTCCACATTATGTCCTAATTTATTACATAAGTACAAGCTAATTTATTCGGTTCTACAGATTTATTTAAAATATGTAACACTGCTGTGCTTCCTTTTCATTTTGTACTGTGGTGCATGATTTTCTTTACTTCATTAATGACTAAAGCAACCGTATGCTGTAATTTATGAATATTTCATTTGATGAACCTAAATTTTTTCGACACGTTACAGCCACCTATTAATTAAAAACATTTAGTTAAGTCATAATTAGTGTTATTATTAATTAATGATACCCACTAAATTGTATAAAACTTTATTACTGACGAATACAAATGATTTCCCTTCATTACAATTTAAAGTTATGCTTAAGAAATCCTCTATGTATCTATTATAATATAAATCAGTTACATATAACAAACTTGTAATAAATCTAATTCAACAATATGCAAGTACCTTTATGTGTTTTCATGTGAGTTCGTAAATTTCCAACCGTGCTATATGTACGAGCACAGCCATCGTATTCACAATGATATCGTTTGAACTGAATTTGCTGGGTGTTTGGATCAGTTGATTCAATTGTTATTGTTGCATGTGATGGGAATTCTGGTATTGCTGATGTTTCACCTACTTCAATTCGCATTTGAATTTCATCAGAGCTTATCGTATGATGTATATACCTAGGGAGCATTAAAAATGCCTTAATTAAATATACAAAGCAATATTCCAGATTATAATACTATACCCATTTCCAAAAAACTCTGCAGGTGTGGGGTGTGCCCATCCAAGTAATACTCATTATTGCCCTGCTTTAAACCACCACTTAAATGACATTCCAATTACTGATTCATAATCTACAAAGAAAATATTGGAGGAACTCATTCATCAGATGTACAATTGGAGATATTAATGATTATGACTGTCAAACAGTGTGTCTATATCATTACCATTAATCTGAATTACGATCATTTAGAGGTACTCTGGATTGTTTGCTCTATTAGAATATATTTAAACCTGCAACTTATTAAATACAAATTGTCATTAATAAATTTAATTATCTTGTTTGTACATCCTCTTCATTCACTTTTTTAATATTATATATATATATATTAAACTTTCACTGTGAACACTTACTTTTTGGTTTTGTTTCCCAGACGTTTCAACGTGGTGTTCGTCTTCCTCAATGGGATTTGAAATAAATGCCATTCAAAATGGGATTCAAATCCCATTGAGGAAGACGAACACCACGTCGAAACGTCTGGGAAACAAAACCAAAAAGTAAGTGTTCACAGTGAAAGTTTAATATATATATATATATATATATATATATATATATATATATAATAATTTTAAATTGCTTATATTTGTATTTTGTTAATCAAGTAATTCCTATGACAATGCAAAGTGAGAAATGTTCCTAGTGAGAATTATCTTCTAAGAAAGAATTAAGCCCCGTAGTTAAACCTCAACCTGGAGAGCCAAGAACACTTCTGTAGGTGTTACCATTTCTTAGCCAAGGGATCCTGTTGACTGCCACCATTTTCTCCTTCTGAGATAGAATTAAGTGTCCTTCAAAACTTCCTTAGGTGACAGAAATGAAATGAATATGGAATTACTTAAATATGGAACCGCTACAAGAGAAAGTATAGTTACATGGAGAATTTTTAACAGAACACCTGATCAGAATAATGAAACTATATACAAAGAATGTTGCATTGTTACAAACCTAATGGTGGCTCAACAGCAGGATGTCTACTAAAATACTGTTGAAGTGGAACAGGTCCAATGACCAAAATCAGAAAAGATTACAATAACAACATTAAGCACTAAACATTTTTTTGTCAGTGAAGTACAAAACATACTACAGTTTTTGTACCATTATACAAATTTTATGTCTTTTAACTGTATTGTTTATTGCTAATGAATATAACAGGTACAAGACTATTTCAATAAATACTATAGTAGAAGAATAACACTACACATGACACCACTGGATGGGTTACACAGAAACTAATGGATGCGAAAATACATGTATCAAAATACAGTAAACAACAAGATGTAAACTACAGTTAAAAATGAACAATAATGCTGTAAGAATGGTCTCACATGTTCTTAATTTTATATATTATAATTTTAACTTAATTTCAAGTTTTGTAGGAAACAATTGTACTACTGTATCATGACGGGTAAACATATTAATTACACTATAGAATACAATGCTGCGGCAGGCATGGTGACAATGAAATACTGGAACAGTCTGCTTGATTCATATTGGCTCCATCCTGACATGAGTTTATTGGCAATGGGTACAGATTCTTATGTCACATGTTATAAATATACAAAATGTATAAAACAAGACTGAAAACTTTAAATACATTTGCATTTAATAATAATAATCCAGACAATTATTGTTCAATAAAGCCTAGATTATTAATTTCACCACTGGGGTACAAGGTGTGATAAAAAATAACGAGAATTTCTTAATTTCATGTACTGTACATTTTCAATTAACAAAATTGTTTTTCATGCTGGTACCATTCTCCATGAAGTACATGTCAATTTTGGGGAATATTAGACATTCATTCTACATTTGACATGTGAGCATTTTAACAGGTTCAGCAATTTTTGTATTCTCAAAATGATGGAACAAAGAATTTGCATTAAATTCTGTGTTAAAAATAATATCAAGTGCAGTGAAGTAGTATAAACGTTGGAAAAGGCTTTTTGGTGAGGATGCTATCTCCAAACCAAGGATTTATAAGTGATACTAACATTTCCAATAGGGCCATGAAGACACTGAAGATCACAAGAGAACTGGATATCCTACCATATCAACCACAAAAGAAAACATGGAAAAAGTTAAGAATATCATACTTGGTAATCACCATATCACTATAAGAGAAACTGCTGAGGAAGTTGGTATACTGTATGGGTCATGCGAAGTAATTTTTACTAATGTTTTAGATATAAAATAAGTAGCAAAACTGTTGCCAAGAATTTTAGCAAAAACATCACTGAGCAAATACTGGATGAATTCGCTGATGACCTAGATTTACATAACAGGTGACAAAACATGGGTGTATGGTTATGACACGGAAATAAAGACAGTAAGTGAGAAAATCAGAAAAGAATACATTAACTACATTAAGCACTAAAAAATGTTTTGTTAGTGAAGTACAAAACATACTATAGTTTTTGTATCATTGTAAAAATTGTATTTCTTTTAACTGTATTGATTATTGCTCATAAATATAACAGGTACACTCCTATTTCAATAAATACTATAGTAGAAGAATACTACTACTTCCAAACGTCCCAATGGAAGCTTCCTGAAGAAGAAAGACCAAAAAAGCACACCAAGTGAGATCGAATGTAAGGTCCTCCTTACTGTTTTCTTTCATTCCTATTGCATATTCATTCCAATGAATAGTTATTGTCAGGCCCTCCTATCAACAAAAAGTAGTATTGTTTTAAAGTCTTACATCGTTTGCATGCGGCAATCCAAAAAAACAACCAGAACTGTGGGCAAACAATTCTTGCATTTTGCATCATGAAACGCACCCGTTCATACTTCATTAATAATTAGCACATTTTTGGCAAAAAATAAGTCCACTGTAATGGCGCAGTCACCGTATTCACCAGGCATGGCCCCATGTGACTTTTTCTTGTTCCCAGAAATGAAGAGCACAATGAAAGAACGTTTGGCAACCATAGCCATCGCTGCATTAACTGAAGGCTACACTAAAACTAGAATTGCACAAATGTTTTACAGGCTGGAAAGAATGCTGGCATAAGTGCACTGTATCTGATGGAGATTACTTTGAAAGGGGGCGATATTAATTTTGAAGAATAAATAAATTTATTTTTAAAAATTCTCATTATTTTTTTATCACACCTCGTATATGCCTTTTATCTAGAGTGTAAGCCATACAATTAATTAGTCAGTACAAGCACCCACATGTAAATTTTGTCGACCTCTTGTCTAATGCCAAACTGATGCTTGTGCCAATGTATGCCTGTCATTTACCATCTCTGCATTTTGGTGCTACACTTTCTTGGGTCTTCCTCTATTTTTCTTTTCTGTTCTCTTGCCTCCATTGATTCTTTATTTGCATCTCTCTATCCACTCCTTTCTTCTTACCTGAGGTGGCCATACGAACTTAGTTTGCATTCCTGAAAATGGTTAAATATCTGTTATCTTTCTCTGTTGCTATAATTTTTCAAATTACCTTTTTTTGTTATGCTCAGTGTTTTGTCTCAGATATTTTGTACCTTTCTCTTAAGGCTCTTTATTAGAATCTAGCTTTCATAGACAAAAGTTATGATCAGTATGTATGCCAACTTTATATTTAAGTTTATACACATATGGGTACTGAATTAACATTTAACATAAACTACCATCAGTCATCATCTCATCATGCCACTGTGTCTGTGTTAAACATTTTTGCTTTTATTCGCACATCTTTCTTTCCTATAAAATCATTACTTAAACTATAATAAATCTTAATGCACTCTCTATTCTAGTAATTACTTCTGTATCATCACTGAATCCTTGTTGTCCAAGTGCCCTCCCTTGGAAACAAATTTAAAAATGTTTGCTTGTTTTATTTTCATTTTATTTATCTTGATGCTTGAAAGAGCACCTTTCTTTCCACAGACCTTTATTTTTGTATTTTTTAATTTAATTTAGCTTTTCTGTCAGCCTTCCATTCTGTATATCTAAATTTTCCTTGAGTTCTCTTTCCTTTTTCCAACTGTTATATATATAAATTGCTATTTCAAGTATAAGAATACAAGGAATACTTACAAAAATAACAAGTATGTTATAAACATTATTATACATTTTATAAACAAGGTGGCTGGGGACCTACACACTCGAGAGGGTAGACAATTAACTAATTATTCCATAAATTATGAAATTGGAGAATGCCAATAAATGAACCTTTGTAGCTGTTTTTTCATGTTACCTCTAAAAATCACAAATTCAGAAGAAATTTAATTACATAAATCATAATATTCTCATGTCCCTTGTATGGTCTTATTTGTTTCCGATTTAAGAAATCGTTTCTTTTTAAGAGGTGTAGATATATCTCTGATTCTTATTGCTAATAAAAATTGAATAGTTTGGACAACATATTTTTAAAATACTAGTGAAACTTTATTACAAAGTATGACACAAGGAGAGTAAGTATGGTTGCTGAATAAGTTGATAGTTGAAATAGCTTGGAGTATCGTTTGGTAATAGAAAATTAAATATGTCGTTTTAAAAGACTGTTATGATCCCAAGATTTATAAACCAAAATTCTTTGAGAATGCAGATCATATATTCACAAGTATCCTTACAGATGTCCAACTGATGCACATCCCATGCCATTCAGGGTCTCATGCCTATTCAGTAAGAAAAACAAATCGTTTAATTTCAATTATTTTAATTTACTTTTTTAACGCCTTCCAGTTTTTTATACAATTTATGGATATATATTTACTTGAATACCAGCAGTAAACTACAACACGACAAGCAAAAGGAAGCCATATTTTATACTGTGGACCCATACAAATTATATGAGAAAAAACAATAGTCCAGGCAGAAGTGCAAGGCATTAAACAAGTGATTTCATTATATTTGGCATGTATACTAAAGAGGAGAGTAAAAACTGTTGAGATTTAATTATATTTTACAGACAATATCAGTGAAAGTTTTATCAACACCTCTGATACTGATGACCACAATTTTAAATAGGAAACAGCTATAGGAAGGGTTGATTCCCTATCTAACAGATAGTAATCAATGTGAAATTAGATATGAGTAACTTCACAAACATTTATGATTACATTATACCTTACTGTACTAGGGGTCATTCCATGACAAATCAACAAAAAAAAAAAAAATGATTTGATACCCATGATCTCAGATTTTGATGAAACTTGGCACGTTTGTTCCTTTCATGGACATGAGTAACCATACCAACTTTTATTGCTGTATCTCAAACGGTTTAGGTTTTACAGCCTGTTTAAGTTTTTGGAATTTTGCGGTTTTATAGATTGGACGGAGGAAGCTAAATTTGTTTTCCGATGGGAAATAAATTATATCTTCCTTGTTTACCAACCAATGTTGATGAAAAATTTTATGAGTATATTTTAATATGTAAGGAATCCAGAAAAAAATAAAAATTACACCAGCAACTACCTACGTGGTCAGGAAAAAATCCTAAAATGTTACTTAGAAAATTTTTAAATGAAATACGGAGTTCCACGCTAAGTGGAATATCTTCAAAAGGGAAAAAGATAATAAAAAAAATTTTTTTAGATTTTTGTTCTACAATAAAAAAAATAAATTAAACTGTTGGTTTTTTCACTCCTTCATTATTTTTTTACTTCATAGATAAAAATAATGTTTAAAATTCATTTGTTTGCCCGCAGTTTATTAAATTAAAATTTATGAAGAAATGGGATTTTAAAACAAATAAATAATAAAGTAAAAATTATAATTACAAAGTTAGGCATATATTATAAATAAACTTTAGAGATTTGTTGATTTCACACAACTATTGATGGTATATAAGTAGATATATTCGTGTGATCTTCAATCAATTCTGCCCCGCGATGGAGCGCCACGTTGTTATACAACCGATTCTGATTGTAGTACTGATTGATATAGTGGTGTAGTAGTGTAATTGCAGATACGCACCGGTATCTACGATAATGTTGTTGATAAAATGTTCAGATTATAATTATTATTGTTATTAGTTTGATTGTATTGTCAAATAGGTGGGTATCGATGGTTCACTTCTTTAATTTAAAATATTTCTCGCACTCCGTTATTAACCTCCCCCACTTACCACACGTGGATATTGTAGTCCTGTTCGGTGACGGTTCAGCTGAAATACATACACTGCATATACAAACAGATATTCTGGTTGAATATCCAATATAACTATCATACACAAGATAAATGATATAATGTCTAAATAAAGTTCTGAGTTATTAGAACTATTTGAATTCTTCCGCCACCTTTTGGTAGAACTGACTAATAATAAATGAGCTAATTTAAATTTGAAATAATACTCTTTTTCCACTGGTAATAAAATGTAGATGTTTATTAACGGTTAATAATGTTATAAAATCTTTGATAAATTGACAATCAGTTACTAATAACTTTACGGATAATAATTACAATTAACAAAATTTAAAATAAGACTCTGCTTAGCCTCAAGGCTGGTAAACCTGTTGGTCATACAATAGTTTTAATTTTAAGAGGTTATGTCCTCTTGTATCAGTTAATTACCATGTTCGTGTGGTTCTTTTAGGTAGCATGATACCAGGTACAAGATGTGGCATTAATAATGATATTAAATGAACAATAATTAAAAACAAACAAACAAATATAAAAATAGAAAATTAGTACCATATAACTGATAGTTATGGTATTATCGTACGCGGGAATCCGCATGCATTATACATTATTTAATAGACAATCAACGAGTGCGTTAGCTTGCACTACTGAAATGTATTACTTTATTTTAATAATTCACTTTAGGAATCATTTACTTACAAGAGAAAAATTTATTAAAAAACTCTTGTTATTATTTCCATCTGGTTTGGATTTTACTTGAGAACAGACTTGTAACAGAGAAATTGGCAAGTTACAGTTACGACTTTAAGGTTATCTCATAACGTGAATTGTTATTATGGTTAATTATTTTTAATATTTATTTCTTCTTAATCTAAGTATAGACATATTATTCATAATAGTTTTGATGTGTCATTATCAGTATCATATAATACCCTTTCGCATGAAAGTTAAAATATTTATTTTCAAGTATAGAAAAATCAAGAAAACAACTTTAGTCAATTGAGCGACTATTGGTATTGCTCGTATTTTGTAATAAATACTTCAAATATGATTCTTTTAATTATTACAAATAATTAAAATATTTATTCAACATATTAATAATTGCGAATTAATACTTTCATTAATTCTGATAAATTCCATCATCATTTTTTGATACTTCGCTTTTTACTGACTTGTGTAGTAATCAACATTCGGTATTTACAGAAATTTTATTTGTTTCAATGTTAATTAAATAAAAAGAATTGTACTCCCTGTTTTTATCTTTTACACAACACTCGTAAGTACGATCGATATTGTACACTAATCGTACTTAAATATTATACACTCCGCACATTTCACTCGTTTATGCTAGTGTGGTTTGTAGGTTATATGTGTGTTGATTTACTGATGTATGCTTGTCGCGCACAATTCAAAAATTAAACTTCTTCATATCGGAGAGTGACATGACCTGTCTGTATGATGACTGATGGGTAACTGTGCTGCTCCTTCGAAGCGTCTGTGGCTCGTCTGCCAATGTTCATTCATTCGACTGGTTGAAATAACTAAACTCTCTAACCCAAAGCACTTTATTTTCTTAAAATATTTAATTTTTTACCAATTTTGGCCTTTGCGTTTGAGGCTATATGACGTCAGCACTGGTACAAAAAATAATTGAAAAGTTTAAAATCGCAATAACTTTCTTAATCTTTGTCCTATCGTTAAATGGTTAGTGTCAGTAAATTGCGGACATCCTGCGCTTTAATTAAAGTCCAAACAAGATTATATTCCGTCCATTACTTCAATCACTATAACGATTTTATTGATTTTTTTATGGTGCATCTTATATTTTATAAGTTTTTTACACCAAATTTAATTATTTATACTAAAACACTTTTAATTAAACGCTCTGAGTCCATATCTCAACTGGTTTAATTCAAAACTTGGGAATAATTGTTCCCCAAACAATATCTCGTTATGGCGTCTTTGGGCGTCCATATTTGATTTTTCACAAATGTACTTAAAACTAATTTTTCTTATCTAATAACACTAATACTGTAACCTAATAATAATAGAAACGTCTATTTACATAATTTTATACTTGAGTATATGTACAGGGCTGTATTTAATATACTATTTACATTGTTTTAGTCCCCTCCTATCTCTTTTCTTACAATTGTCACTTTACTTCTGGTTTTTTCTATACAAGTTAGATTATGTAATAATTGCAATTATTGTACACTCATTGTACCTAATTCCCTACATATAATTGCTAGCTTTTAACTATCTGAGAACCCTTCAATTTCTAGTAATGGGTCTGTTTACATTATTTCATAGCATGGTAGTCAGTTATTTTTGTTAAAACAATAATTAAATTGTTATTGTTACACTTGATTTAGTTTTCCCAAGTAGTATCAGACATTCTTCTGATTCTTGGTAATATTTTTACCTACTTTTAAATAAGTTTGTATGCTGTATTTTGCACAAATAACTTGCTCCTCATTGTTTGTTTACATTTGGCTTCCACTATCATGGTCATTTGGTTTTTAATAATTTATATATAAAATGACTATTCTCATGGTCATTGTCTGTTCTAAAAGTAGCATTAGGTGTCCCTCTTACTACTGGTAACACTCTTATCAATCTTTGTTCAAGCTTTAATAAAGTATTTTGCTTAACTAGTTGGTTATACAATGTTTCTGCTTACTTCTGGCTATGTGTTCTTAGTTAGCTAGTTTACAATATTTTGGTTACAAAATCATTGTCATTATGTTCAGAATCTGTTCTCACAGTAGTACCAGATGTTTATCTAACTAGTGGTAATACTTTCATTAACATTGGTACTTGTTTTAATATTGTATTTTGTCTAACTAATTGGGCATACTAGGCTCCATTTTTCCTATTTTTGTGCCATCATATTTGATCTGTTTTATTTGTATGGTATCTCAATATAATACACTGTCTATTAGGGTGTATCATTATTTATAACAAATCCTTGATTGATATTATAGTTGATGGTTGTTTGGTTAAATTAACATGTATTATTTTTTGTTTCATAGGTGTCTTTCCTATGGGGTTATGTAGCAATGTACAACATGTTCTAATGCAGCATTTTGCTACTACTAACATGACTTCAGTATGGTATTTTACTACAATATTTTAATTGTTTTAATACACATGTTTACACTACTTCTTCTTAAACAATAATACAAATCTTTTTGTACTAATTACAATATCTTTCTTGTCATTGGTTGTATCTAATTCCTGTCACTTTTGTTTGATATATAACAAAGGTTTTTTTTATTGTCAGTTCTCTATGAACAATAATATAATTGTTCGATTTTATTCTATTTTGGTGGTCTTATGATTATCTACGTGGATCACAATCTTTATTAAATTAGTCACACTAATTGTCTATGTATATTTGACTATTTAATTCTTGCTGTTTCACTATGAAATTAACACATTTCTTACACTATAAACCTTATCACTGGAATTGTTTGTGTGGTTTATTAGGTTAAAATTAGTTAACTGTTCACAGGTTTCACACTTATATTAAGCACTCACTGTAATTGTTTGTGGTTTCTTACTGGGTAAACACTGTTTTTCTCTTTTCATATTTGATAATCACTATTCCTTTGGTTACTATTATTGTCTCTAGTACACTTGGTTTATGCTGAGTCCTTGCATGGTCTATCCATTTTCTTCTCTCTTCATGGTATGTTTCCTTGTCCTTCTTCTTTCTTCTTCTTCAATATTTTCATTGTAGTCATTGTCTCCATTTGTTTCCCTCGCTGTTGGAGTTTATTGGTCCTTATTTTGTTGGTTCCCCTCACTGTTGGATCCTATTGGGTCTGGTTACTGATATTTTTGTTTTGGCTCATGGTAATTTTCTTCCTTCATTTCGTATTTGATGCTGCTATGTTAAAACTATCTTCCTCATCGTTGGATTTTTATACTAATATATCTGTAGATACACACTTTTATACACATAGGTTTATTTATCTAGACATACTTTCATGCTTTTCTCTTACTTGACGTTATATTAGCTTATTTTATGTAACTACCATATTTGGTAACGTTACAATATTTACAATGGAAAATTTCTTTAAAAATACGGAGTTCCACGCTAAGTGGAATATCTTCAAAAAAGAAAAGGATAATCAAGAACATTTTTTTAGATTTTTGTTCTACAATATATACCTACTCTAAAATGAAAAAAATAAAACTGTTGGGTTTATAATGTTAATTAGGCCTGTACAGAAAAAATGATAAATTAAAAAATATCCTTAATTAATTAACAGAAAATTACATTACGATTTAATTTAGTTTTAAAAACTAATTGTTCTGAACTCTAGTCAACTCACTAGTAGGGATGAGCATCGATGGCCGATGTTCCAAAAACATCGATGGTTAACGTTCGATGTTCGATGTTTTTACCATCGATGGTTCAGTTGCGATGTTTTCATACTATCGATGGTTTCGTTTCGATGTTTTCCTTTGAACAATTTTTTTTAAATTTGTAATGAAGACTTTTTTTTTAAGTTGATTGTTAAATTTAATTTATTTTAAATCAACAAATTTTTATTTTAGATATTAATGGCTATGTAGTTTGCTCCCTAACCTAGGTAAATGATAAGTACCATGTATATGAGCTATGTAGTAGCGTAGTGACGTAATAATATGGTAAAACTAAACAAAACCATTTTATAGGAGACCGTTACATAGGTTTCAACAGTTTCGAAGTTAGCTTTAGCTTACATACGTACGAAATAACGGTTTACCCTTTACGTTAGTCGTATTTGGTTTTCATTCTCATTTAGTTTTAGATTATTTAGTTATTTTTCATACTGGGTATACCGTTTTTCTCTTTTAATTGTGATAGTGTTAGAACATAATTTAAATAGTTTACATTTGAATTTTCAATATCATCAGCATTGTTCATAATTATCTACCCGTTAATTATGCCACCCAAAAGATATATTGCAACGTTACAGGTATTTTAAAAATGAATTACACTTCTTTCCATGTACCGGTACCTTATTTGTATTATTTTTTATCTCATATTCTGTTCTTTTTTAGAGGTGGGCTAAACTAGTATTCGAAAGTTACAGGTACCAACGTAACCGTTCCAAAAAAATAACAGGTACAAATTACGAATACCTGTTATTTTATATACTTATACATATACCTGTATAATTTGTTATAATAAATAAATTGAAAGTAAAAGTATTAACAGTGTTACTTTACACTGTGATTTTATTAAGATTTTACTGTTTAAAAGAAAATAAGAGAATTTATAGGCCTATCTCTCTTTGGGAATACTAATTTAAACTTTTACTAGGAGTAAACAATCCTGACAGATTTAAATAGGTTTCTGTTTTTGTTAAAGGAGGTGGTTTTATGTATGTTTGTTCAAAAAACTTTATAATCATTATAATAATAAATAATAATGAACAGATTTAGTTAATTATGAATGTGAGTTAAATTATTTTAACGTCACCTCGCCTTTACCTAACCTGTTCTCAACGAGTTCGTCAACGGCCCTGGAAATTCTGATACGGGGAAGTTAGATGTATTTAAATTGTTTTCTCGGGTACAGTGTTGAGGTTTCTACATACCGCCTGTCAAAATGTGGTGGTGACCCAAGGGCTATTGGTTTTTCATAGAATCATGTGATAAGGTAAGTGAGTAAAGTATCGGGGTATATTATTCTTCTCTTTAATTATTTTTATTTATTATTCATCCCCAATTATTTGTACTATTACAAACATGTAAAAAGCATAGATTTTTATTTGAATTGCAGCATTGGCATAAAAACATCGATGTTTTCAGTCTTAAAACATCTATGTTTTCATACCGATATTTTTTTAACATCGATGTACTCTTCACGATGTTAACATCGATGGTTTTCTGGCGATGCTCATCCCTACTCACTACCAACTTTTATTTCAAGAAAACTTATTATAAGCAAACAAACCAATCAAGCTGTAACAAGACCATTAAGTGGTCCTCTGTTTACTGATCAAGTACACTTGTTTAGACATGAAACTTTGTCTAAACAAGTGAGCATGCTCAGCAGACAGAACCTGGCATCCACTGGTCACAGGGTTGCCAGGTGTGGGGATTTTTCCCCACACTGGTGAAATCTGAAGCCTCAAAATTATAAGTGGAGAAATGGTGGGGATTTGTGTAAATGTCGCGAATTGGTGGCGATTTCAAATAATTAAAATTTCAAATAATGCAGATGTGACCAAACTGCAGTGCAGAAATCCTGCAAAGTTTACAAAACTACAAAATATTTATGTAGGTGCTATAAGCCACTCACTTGAATAAATACAAAATTTCAGAGTAAATTGTTTAAACTTTTATGTTGAATGTGCAGACCACATTTACAGCCGATTTCCTGTTCAAAGCTTACAACATCTAGAATTTCTAAATAGGGGAAAAATTAAAGACATTCAGTCACTGGCTTCAGCAGCAGCAGCAGCAGCCTTTGAGAAAAGTATTGAAATAAACATGGTAAACCTAGACAGGGAATAGAGAGATTTCTTAGGAATACAAGTATTAACACTGGTACAGGTGAAAATTTGTAATTTGTGAATTTGACGAAAATAGAGACGTTGAAAATACAAAGAATGCGAAAGATACTGAGGCTTTTCCAACTTTAAATAATTTTGTGGCTTATCTGTTTACTTTACCACATCATAGTGGGTGTGTTGAAAGGATTTTTAGTCCAATCAATATTAATAAAAACAAAATCACAAGTAAATTGGGTACTGAGACACTGTCTGGCCAGGTACATACAACAAACATTCAGGCAAATAAAATAAATTCTGTTTAGATTGTACTATAAATGTTTCAATGTTGGTGAAACAGCAGCTATATGTATATGAACTAAAAATATGTGTGAATGAGTGTAAATTGTTTTTGTAAATTAAACTATTGGAAAATTGTTAAATATAGTGTAAGTGTGAATACTGACTCAAGCCTATAATGAACCAAGTGGATGAAAATTATTTCAAAAAGTACTGAGGCTGACCTTATCAGGTGAGAACATTTTCATTTATCATACTTAAAAAACAAGTTTTTAATATTTATATTATTCTTGTAATAGTATTTAAATAATTAGAATATTACTCAGACTCTATAAAATGAGACACTCTGCATAAAGTACATGAATTTGTGGCAGTGGGGATTTCATTGGCAAAGTGGGGAAATTTTGGGTAGCCATGTGAGGAAATGAGGACTGATTGACAATGGCAACACTGACTGGTCAGTCAGTCACAGTCTGTTGCCAGTGTAACATGCATGATTAGTGGTTATGTTTTACAGTTTTTTATCTGTTTCAGTTTTTTACTGTTCAGTAGTTCAAACTGTGTTGGATTTTTTTGTACTGTAACTGTTTGGTTAACAACTAAGTGTGTGGAATTTTGATTAGTACCTAATATTAATGTTATTTTAAAAAAGAATTTATTGTTAAACAAAATTTTTTGAATGGTGGAAAAATGGAGGAGAAATGCAGTGTGGGGGAAGTTACTAACAGTGATTGTCATTTGTTAAGCTATGTTGAGAAAAACGCCATACAAACTATTGAAAAACTGTCTGAAAGTGATGTAATTCTTTTAAAATTGAGAACAGATTCAAGTTATGAGTTAAAAACTATTTGTCTTCATCATCAAAGTGTTTTTTTTTTAAAGTATAAATTTTTACAAAAGGTATGTTGTGACCCTTTGAAAAAACATAAATCTCCAATTAAAAAAACACTTTGTGTTGGTAACTGCAGAACAGAGTGAACAGAGTAGGAGGATAATTTTATCAAAGGGCTACAAAGTGAAACCAGGACAAAAGCTTTGTGCATCTTGCAGGAACAATCTACTTAAAATCAAACAAATTGATGAGAGTAATGATGAAAGTAGCTTATGCCCAAGATGAGGAAGTTGATGATGCAGGATTAACTCCTGATGCACTACTCCAATTACAAAAAAAAAGTGCGATTGATGTACTCAATTCTTCATTCCATGAAATCGGATGTTCCCCAATTAAATTACATGCACTTGGTGAACATAGCAGATCATCTTACGGTAAAGAAAAACTACAAAGAGTATATGAAAATGTAAAGAAAAAAATTCAGACCGTTCTTCAAGTTGATTTGTCAGAGGAGAAAAATGACTTTAAGGAAAAAAGTGTGATGCAAAAATTTGAAGATCTGGACAAGCTCGTAGATATAATTAAAAATGAATTAATTTGTGCATCAAGAAACAAACAGATTCAAATGCTGACAATTCCAGCTTCACTAATGTGGTCTAGAATAAAAATAAAAGAGACTTTTAACGCATCTGATTATTCTATTCGTAAGGCTCAAAAACTGTTCAAAGACAAGAGGTTTTTAGCAGAACCAGATCCTAGACGTGGAAAAAAGTTGTAAATTTACATTGTAAATATATGCCTAATTTTGTAATTATAATTTTTACTTTATTATTTATTTGTTTTAAAATCCTGTTTCTTCATAAATTTTAATTGAATAAACTGCAAGCAACAAATGAATTTTAAAAATTATTTTTATCTATGAAGTAAAAAAATAGGCCTAATGAAGGAGTGAAAAAAATCAACAGTTTTATTTATTTTTTTATTTTAGAGTATATATTGTAGAACAAAATTCTAAAAAAATTTTTTGATTATCCTTTTCCCTTTTGAAGATATTCCACTTAGCGAGGAACTCCGTATTTCATTTAAAAATTTTCTATGTAACATTTTAGGATTTTTGAAGTTATACTTTTTTTAGGCGCGTTGAGGAGAAATTTTTTGTATGTAACGAAATGCGCGCGCACCATCCAACGGAAACGGAAAGTTAACAGGATGAAGTTAGCCGTGGACAACGTGCCTGAAGCCAAAAAACCAATTTTGGTCGCGGCCCTGATGTATCTGCTGGTGCTGATCGTGAATGGATATATAATTTAAAAGTAACAATTAATAACCCGATGATTTATTTCTTCAATTTTATTTAGTTATTTCACGGCATCAACGTCTTGCTCATTTATATACCTAAAGAAAAAGAAAATTGCTGTGCAACAATTACACATAGGGCACGAATCATACAAAAATTCTATTACCTAGCTGGTGGTTTACACAATACATTTGCATTAAATATAAACACACGCTTGTATTCGTAAATAACAATAATTGTGAAATGTCACACACACAAACACACACGTGGTCAGCAAAACTGAATTTTTAATTACATCAATTTCTGCGTTCATTAGAAGTATATTCAGAAACTTTCTGCAGAAACCACCGGGCAACTAACTTATAACTCTAACTCACTATAGTGATTAACTTTTCTTTTTAAATAACTTTATATACATTGTGCTGAAAAATTGCATAATAATAACGATAAACAAAAAGAACTTTTGCTACATGACATCTCCAATCTATTAACTCCAAACCGCAATCCGTTCCAAATATTTTTCACGGGTCCAGCTGGATGCGGTATCTATAACTGATAATCGTATTTACCATCTCCCTTCACTCCTCTTATCGTTCTACTCGTATGAATTTTTAGCATGCATGTTGTAACGTCACAGAACGTTCCATAAAGGAAATCATTTACATAGCAATTTATCATAAGAGGAAAGTGAGGTGAACAGTATCGAACCCAAGTAGTCCTAAACATATTGTAATATTGTCTAATAATTAATACTACTAATATGAAAAAACGACCAGACTATGACTAAGACTAAAACCCCATATATATATTATTCAAGTGAAGAACAGTGTAAAACCCATAATATACTATAAGAGAGACAAATAATATCAGAAACAACCAAAATGAAGTCATTAATTATTAAGTTTTGTAACTCTGAATAGGGTATAAAGAACTAATTATTGTGAATTAATGGACATGATCCATTATTATATTATGTAATGTAAATAAAATAATTGTATTAAATGTTTTGAATACATTATTAGAAAGGATCTAAGTTAAAATAAAAAATATATAAATGTTATGACAAAAAAATATTAAGGTGTTGGATTTGAGACCAATCACTCAGATTTCATGTAAAAATTAATTATTATCAAATTGAGATAAAAACTAAATGTAATTGTCAAGTAGACAAAGATGAACAATTTATCTTAAATAAAGAAAGCTGTCAAATGAATAAAAGTCAGTTAAATTAGCCAAAAACAGTATTTACTAAAAACATGTAGTAGGCATATAATATTGTGATATTTATGGATTTAAAGTTGACAAAATGCAACCAAATTGCATTAGAAAGTTGAAAATAATATAAAGCGACTATACTAATATATTTGACTAACTTAAACATTGTAATAGTCGAGTTAGCAAACTATTTACCTATACCATGTATGGCTAAGGCCAAGCAACCATTACAAGAAATAGTCATATTTGACTAAATGTTTACAAAATATTAACAAAAATAAAAGAGAAGGGTACAATACTTTAGTGTACCATGAAAACAAACAGACTCAGTTGAAAATAAGATCAATTATTAAAGAATTTGACTTATAAGAGTGAGATTTGTCACACAAAGAAAAAGGACAACTTAGGCAAACCAATATGATGCTAAGTGATCCTACAATAAAAATAATATGTATCAGGATAAACCAGGTATCACAAACGACAGACAATATAATAAACTCTCAGTGTATACTAGTAAAATCCCATATATATTAAAGAAAAAAGACTAATTATTGTATTTCAACAGTGACAACAACGTAGGCCATAGGCATGGACCATATAAAATTGAATTTATTTGTATATTATATATGTTAAACTGTATTTATTTTGTTATAGAAGAATGGTAATATTATGTGTTAATGTTGTAGAAGAAACCAAACAGGTTCACAACAATTTTTTATTCTAAAAATTGAATTTTAATGGAAACATTCCAAGGTAAGAGTTGTATGTTGTGTTGTTTTATTATAGTTAATTTATTCAAAAACCAATCGTAATTAGTATCATTAGATTCAGTTGAAAGCAGAGAATCCAAATGTAGTAAGGGCATGCAAATTGTAGATAACTATGTAAAATTGTTTGACAAATACCAGAATAATTTTTGTAATATCCTTAGTGTGAAGAATAAGAAATTTTGTTCTAAAAGCTTCGACGGAAGTTAAATTTGTTCCATGGTGTTCCATTTCATTATTCTCAAACGTTCTAGAAGGAATTTTTACACAAATACACCGGAAGTTCATGTCGAAAAGCTAAAACAATGAGCCTGACACAGTATAAAAGGGAGACCAGATTCGACCCAAAAACACTTCATGCTTGGAATCCAGAACAGACGCATCACCCACGACACTGATCACCGCAACCGAGGCGAAACCGAAGGCGAGAAGTCGACACAAGAACGAAGAAAGGCTTTTCCCGTACATTGACAAATAGACTGACTTAACCTCTACAAGAGTCTACGCCAATGTGTTGCTGAAATAGAGCAGCAACACGGCACATTTAATAGAACACACGCAGCCAGAATATCAACGGCCCAGGAGGGACCAAAATTTTAATAGAGAATCAATTCTGCTGTATTCGCTAAGACAAACTGACTTGACAAAAACTCCCCTTAACATAACATGCACAAAGCCTTTCCACCAACTGCAAGGGAATCAGCGCTGTGGCGGCCAATTTGAGAAACAACGCTAACAGCTGATCATTGGCGGTGGGGTTCAAGCGTAAATCTACTGCCAAACTGTTTTACGAAAGTGCGGAAGTTGTAAAAAATAAAAATTTTTACTTAAAATAAATTCAGTGCACGCACGAAGAGGTGAGATTGAAAACTACCCGAGAGAAGTGTCCAGTGCGAGAATAATTACCCATCGGAACGTGAGTTGTCAAAGTTAAAGTCATTTTTTACCTGGTTACATTTGTCACACAGTTGTACTACACATGCCACACACACCTTCAAATCACTTAATTTTTTGTAAAGCATCTTATTGATGTCTTGGTAGTTCAAAGGAGTCACGTCCTGAGAGTAAAGATTTTTCACATATTAAACTCATGCTTTTCAACTGAGTAAAAATAATATATTTGTTAGCCGATACTTGATTGGAGAAAAAACTTGTCAATAATAATAATAATAATAATAATAATTTGTATTTTTGTTTTTGTAATTCTGCAATTTTATATTTTTTCACGAATGTTAGTCCTTCAGACGATTTTTTAAGAATCATTAAACATACTTTATTTTTTTTCAAACCCAAACTGTCTTAAATTATTCCTTAGGCTTTCACGGCCGGTGTCATTTGAATTATGAAAGATATCCGGGCTGTTTGGCCGTGGTCCCTGGTTAAAATCAAAACCAAACGTTTCAGCAGCTCCACTGGCTGCCATCATCAGTGGAATTAAATTTCTGCACTTTGGGTGTCTACGTGCAGGCCCACAGTACTGTGGTATAGACTAAAGCTGTCCTGCCATGCTACCTGTACGTATAAATTCAGCAAAGTCCCACGTACAGGTAAAAATGACACCATCAACCAATCACAACAGAGATGGTGTATGATTGGCTCGCACCAAGCTACGCCATTATGTGACTCACTTGTTTTCCAAGAATACTGTGGGGAAGGCTGCTGATTTCCCGCGATGCTACCTGTGCTAATTGTTTACTAATTGCAACCCCCGCACAGGTAAGTACAGCATCACCGACCAATCAGAAACAAGGTGTGTGAGAGGCTCGCATCGCGCCATGCCATAATGCACTTAATGAGATGCTTTCGCCCCGCCGATTCATAGCGATCGCAGCATGCTTCTGAATCAAGACGGACTCCATATGAAGATGAGGGAAGTAATCACTCACCGCCGACAAGAGTTTCGTCTCATCAAAACGGATCCGATGGTCGGCATTGGCGAACGCGTGTTCGGCCACGGCACACTTCTCCGGCTGTCCCAGTTTACAGTAACGGCTATGTTCACCCACGCGTGTGCGGAAGCTGCGCTTCGTGGTACCAATGTACACCTGGCCGCATGAGCAGGGAACTCCGTACACACCGCACGATGACAGCGGGTCTCGGACATCCTTCGTCGGCCGCAAAAACTGGTGTATCTTCTTTGTCGGCTTGAAAACTGGCCTCACACCGCGCCGACTGAGCAGCCTACCAATGCGGTCCGTCACCCCATGAATGTAGGGCAACGCCGCGAAACCGACGGTCTCCCGTGAATCCACTTCCGGCCTGGCTGTTCTTCTCGGCCGGACCGCACGTCTCACCTCCCCGACGGAATACCCATTGGCCTGCAGCGCTAGTTCGAGGTGGCGCAGCTCATCATCGAGGTACCGGGGCTCGCATATCCTCCTAGCCCGGTCCACCAAGGTCTTCAACACCGCCCTCTTCTGGCTGGGATGGTGGTTCGACTGTTTATGGAGATAGCGGTTAGTGTGCGTCGGTTTCCTATAAACTTTATGTCCGAGGCTGCATCGGTCCTTCTAAGGACCAACACGTCCAGAAAAGCCAGCTGATTGTCGCTCTACCTCTCAACGGTAAACTGTATCCGTGGGTGAACCTGATTGAGATGTGCCAGGAACCTGCCGAGTTCTTCCTCACCATGGCTCCAGATACCAAATGTGTCATCAACATACCGGAACCAGCACCTCGGCTTCAGCGGAAAAGATGTAATTGCCCGCTGTTTGAACCTTTCCATATAAAAGTTCGCCACCACAGGACTGAGTGGACTCCCCATGGCCACACCATCAATCATTTCGAAGAACTCACCGCCATACTGAAAATATGTAGTTTTCAGAACATGCCGGAAAAGCGCTGTAATGTCTGCCGGAAAAAGGTTTGCTAAGTGGCCAAGGACATCATCTACGGGCACCATGGTGAACAACGAAACCACGTCAAAGCTGACCATTATGTCTCCAGGCTGCAACGACAACCCACCGAGCCTTTCAAGAAAGTGTGTTGAATCCCTCACATATCACTCCGTACCACCTATATGAGGCCGGAGAAGCTCGGTCAAGTGTTTAGCCAGATGGTAGGTTGGAGATCCTATGGCGCTGAGCGGGACGTCCGGCTTGTGGATTTTGGGGAGCCCATAAAGCCTACGTGGAAAGGCTTCCGAACACCGGACGGCTGCCTTCACATCAGGCTCCAAGGAAGACCGCTTAACCAGAAAATCGGTCCTTTTTAGGACCACTGCGGTTGGATTTCTTCGCAGTTTTTTGTAGTTTTCTGGGTGCAGCAGTTCCCCGATCTTCCGTTGGTAGTCTTCGGTGTTCATTACAACAGTCGCACTCCCCTTATCCGCTGGTAATATGATGACAGACTCATCCCGCCTTAATGTCCTTAGTGCCCGCAGCTCACTCACTGGTATGTTGCATCGCGGCGGTTTCGCTCTAGCCAGGATCCTCGATGCTTCGATCCTGACTTCATCTGCCTGTTCACGCGGCAGCCGCCGCACTCCAGCTTCAACGTTGGCAATGATGTCCTCCACTGGAATCTTCTTAGGGGCCACTGCAAACTTCTCCCCCCTCGCCAAGACAGCAGTTTCGGTGGTGGTAAGCTGGTGGTCCGACAAGTTCACTACTGTCCTGTCCGTCTCTAAGCTGCTGCGCTGTTGTTCCTGGTTGTTCTCCTCAGGGCTATCTCTCCAGTACTTACTCTCATGGCGCGATCGAACACTATCGCGAACGGCCTCGGAAGCGCTGGAACTTAGGCTATCCACCAGATTCCAGTGGCCAGGTGACAACACAGTGCTTAATTCCAGGTGTAGGCGGAACAACCTCATATTGTTGTCGGCAAGATCTTTCCTGGTCTGTTCCAAACAGCCCGGATATCTTTCATAATCCAAACTGTCTTGTTCACATTTTTTCATAGAATTAAACTATCTGCTAAGAATTCAAAATTTTAATTTTTATAACATTTTTTCTTGGAACAAAAGATTCCAAGTGGCGCCCACAAACACATAGCAGATTAAGTTGTTTTACAGGACTACATCACCGCAGAGGATCCAGTCATCAGTAAGTAACAAAAAGTGCGCAGAGGTAACGCCCGACATATTACAACACAACACACACTTATCTTATTTGTTATAATGTTAACCCTTAGTTTTTCAATCACGCCAAAGAAGTAACTTCTGACGCGCGTACATAAGTACACGCACCCACAATTTTTTTTTCTGACCATGTGTAGGTACTTGCTGGTGTAATTTATTTTTTTCTGGATTCCTTACATATTAAAGTATACTCATAAACATTTTCATCAACATTGGTTGGTAAACAAGGAAGATATAATTTATTTTCCATCAGAAAACAAATTTAGCTTCCTCCGTCCGATCTATAAAACCACAAAATTTCAAAAACTTTAACAGGCTGTAAAAACTAATCCGTCTGAGATACACCAATAAAATTTGGTATGGTTACTCATGTCCATGAAAGGAACAAACATGCCAAGTTTCATCAAAATCTGAGGTCATGTGTGTCATGATGTGGTTGATTTGACATGGAATGACCCCTAGTTTATTGTTTTTCTGCACTGCTATAATTCTGTATACTAAGCTGAAGCCAAAGTAAACAAAAAAAAAATCACTATGTAGTTGAAAACTTAGTTTGTGATAACAAAGCTATCTACCTTGTAAACTAAATGGTAGCTCTGAAGGCTAGCCACTGAGAATGCACATTTCTATTCGCTTGTGCATGTTCTAAAAAATTTGTGCATGACTCTGATTTGCTTAATAGCTCTGATAGTGTAGTGGCATAAATCTGAAACTTTATTTCGAATCTGAATTTTTGTTTCAAACTTAGGATACAGAATACAGTAGTAATAGCTTGTAATTTAAGACTTCAGACACATGAAGCATCAGCATGATGTGTCCTAGTATGAGTGCTAGGCTAGTACAGAAAAAAAAGAGAAAATCGATATGAGCACAGGTTGTCTTCTGTTCTTCTGCGAACAGATTTAGATATTATCAAAGTGTGTTAAGTATTAGTATTGGTATATGGGTAATGGATTTTAACACAAACTAATATCAGTAGTCGCCTTCGTGTGCCGATAAATTGTATTTTGTATAGGCTACTTTATAATATATTATATGAACAGTTTGTGTACGTGTGTATTTTCAGCAACACGCAGAGATCAAGACAAGTTTCATATACAAGCCTGGATTTCAAGAAAATTAAAAAAAAAAAGAAAAACAGTTTATGCAGTAGTTTGAAAAGTTGCTGCAACCTCTGCTTCCAGAAACACTACCATTCCTAAATCACCGAAGTTGAGGCTTCCATATTAATATTACATTTTAATTTGGAGGATTCCGATACATTTAATTTGGCAGGGTAAACTCTTCTCTAGAACATCAAGATTAATCACATAGAATGTGAGAGTTGGTTAAAGATGTTTGGTGTTATAAAGGTATATGGTCCCAGGGGGGGGGGGGGAACTAATGCCATACTAAGTTTGAACCCAGCTCCATGGCTGGTAAGGGCTCCACTCTCCTTTTTGGAATACTGGTGATTTTTTGTCACTGGTGATGTTTTGTTTTGTAACAAAATACCAGTGTTTAGTTAATACGGTTTTATAATGTAAAATATAGGCTACTGATTAGTTTTTGAAAACTGTACGGTTATTCAAGCTGTTTATAAAAAATTAATTTTGTAATACTTTCATCATTATACGAAACATTTTCAGCAGGCAGGGAACATAGAATACATACATACATATCATAGAGTACACATCAATAAGATTCTGTTTCCAAAATGGAAAACGAAGATGGTTAATTATTTCCAGCCATGGGAATTTGTTGTCAGACTAGTGTTTCTTGGTGAAAATTTCTAATTGTTCATTTTGCACTTTTGTTAAAACAAATGGTGTAAATTGGTACACTGTGTTCTGATCATTAGTCGACATATCTGACAACAGAATTGGAAAGGAGCAGTTTTCACCTTTATAACCTTGTTCACTGAACTGTAAATAAAAAAAAAACCTAATGGTTCTCAAGATACCAGACTTGATTGTTAATGTTTAAAATTTCACCTCAATAGCAGAAAAGTTAAGAAAGCTCATAATTACCAAAAAGATTACGCACCAAGATCTCAGTAATTTACCAGTACCCCAAAATTTATTATAAATCTGCTATTCCGACATTTCAGCTGTAATATATTTACATTTGTTTAGCTAACCTAATGGCTCACGGATCATATTTTCATTCTGTAAACACCACATTTTTCGTTATACACAGCAATTACAACAAATCAAAATATCTTAGTAAAATCTAATGAAAATGGGTTTGGCAACTCCACTTCAGAGGCAATACAAATTAATAAATACTTAGATTACTTGACTTCAATGTTATAATGACACATTCTTACCCAGCACTTTTATTATTGTGATCAATTTGTGATATATAACTTGTTGTAGCATTGGGGGTATTTTCATTTGAAATATTTGCTATATACACAGGACAGTCGTCAAACGCTCCTTCGAAATTAGGAACATCAAAACTGTCAATAAAATCCTGTAAGTCATGAGTTACAGACACTGAGTGAAACGAACTGTCCTCTTCCATATCTAGATAATCACGAATTCTTCAGTTTCAACAATCAACAACTACGTTAGACGCGAACATTAAAAATAATCAAATTCATCTTTCTTGAAATCGGACACCCAGCTTTCAATTACTGTAATTGCAACAGGGAGTCAGCTGATTATTTAAAACGATGGTAAATTACGCTTTCTATTGTATTAATATGTTTAAATAGCCCACATTCCGTACAGTAATAATAATCTGATGTTTGTGTGCGTACATATTATTAATTTCTTATGCCATATCACGACACTTCTAATATAAACGTATAATATATTTTTCATGTTTCATACTTACAGACAAACATAAAAATACTGTCAATTTATAAATACTTAATTATTGATACTTAACAATTCTTAGCTTCAGAAAAAAAGAAAGTAAAAATTATTTTCTTGTCGTTTTACACATGTAGTTTTGTAACATATTATAGTTTTTATAAAATTGTATATTTTTATCCAGTGTTGGCTGCTCTGAGTCGATATACAACTACGAGACATCGAATTTTGCAAATGCTGTAACAACCTTTTCCGGTAGTTGTGTTAAACATGGTGAGTATCGTTTGTTACACGTGTTGTATCGTATTTAATCGTAGAAATTGACAGATGTGATTTTAATATTGTAAGAGATTATAAAACCAAACAAAAAGAAATTTATCTTATTGAAATACATGTACAGTTTGTATAATTAAATATTGTTTGTAAGTCGTGTGTAGATATAGATTCCATTGCCTTTTAAGATATTTTGAAGTGTTTCTTGTAAGATTGAACATTCAAGTCGTGTATATTTTACGATCATAAATTGTGCACTATCAACATATTTTAATTTTATATTATACATATTTTTAAACTTCCCATCTTATGGGTGCTGTGTAACTAACCTCAGAAAGGATAACAGTAGAATGTGAATAGGCCTATACACTTTTGGTTACCGCGCACAGTAAACAATAAAAATGGAAACAGCATTCGTCTTATGATACAGTCAAGTAACTGCATTTTTATTTTTTTAGGCCCGAGGACCAAAGAAGCATTTGAAGCGTCTTCACGCCCCGAAGTCATGGATGTTGGACAAGTTAGGTGGTGTTTATGCGCCACGTCCAAGCACAGGTCCACACAAACTGCGAGAATCATTACCTTTAGTTATTTTCCTTAGAAACCGTCTTAAGTATGCACTAACAAACTGTGAAGTTAAGAAAATCGTTATGCAGAGATTGATAAAAGTTGATGGGAAAGTAAGGACTGATCCCAATTATCCTGCTGGTTTTATGGGTATGTAAAATTACTTGATAAACTGCGCATACTTGAATGTTTATCATTGTTATTAGAAAGTTTATTATGGGTTAAGTTAGTGTAGGAGGATCGTATTGTGATATATGTTTAGTTTGTATAAATTTAAGAATGTATTCATATACAACTGTGACAGTTGTGAGTTATAGGGATGGGAAGTTTTTTATGTATATGTACTGCAAGAATTTAGTTTTTTCTTAGGAAACCTCCACTTTACAATTGCCTTATATAAAACGTACTGTTACATAAAGGTACCAATCATTTTTGCTTGCAAATATAAAAACAAAACTTGGAAGGACATAAGGTCTATAATGAAACAGAAGACATTAAAAAATCATATAAGCTTTACATTTAGTGATGTTATGTTCTTTTTTTGTAATTGGTCATATATATCAAATTATAACTGGTGACTGGATATATATCACATTTTGTGTCACATAAAAAGTTAGAAAAAGTGAGCTTTTGTTTATGAACTAATAAGTTCTTGTTTTCGTGTGCTATTAACCTAATTTTAAAAATCGTTAAAAACGAATTTGGCTAGATAAATACTTTGTTTTATTTTTCAATAATGGAACCAAATAACATTATAGATTCATATATCAAATGTAGGCCAAAATTAAAATTAAATACACTGTTTACATTTCGAATGTGTAACTACTGTAATGTATTGTAAATGCAGTTTGTTTACATTCTGTAATTATTAGGCATATTGTGTGATTGATCATTTTTAGTAAACATTTAATTTTTGTAACATGTTTTGTTTCAGTTTTATTTTTTAATCAACTGTACAACATAATACACCATAGCATGTCAATAATATGTAAATTTTGTATACTATAAATGATGTGTTTCATGTTATAACATCCAGAGGTCAATTTTGGCAAAATTTATTATTTTTACAAATTTTAATACTTGTTACAGATGTTATTCAGATTGAAAAAACTGGTGAATACTTCCGTTTGATCTATGATGTAAAGGGAAGATTTACTATTCACAGAATTACTCCAGAAGAAGCAAAGGTATTATTCTAAGATATTCATATGATAATTAAAGAATTTATATCTGTTTGGCATACACATGCGTGCTCTATATTTGTTCCCCTCAATCTCGGGCCGGTGGATGGCCATAGTGTGATGTTATTAGGTTGCCTTTCTCCATGTATTAATATCTCTGTTTGTTAAAACATTTCTGCAGCCACGTGATTCAAGTTCTTCCCAGTATTAAACCTTTCTTGAATTAATGGTCCCATCAGTTATTCACATGATACTTTTAGCATTTAACATATTCTAATAACCTTATTTATTTGTTTTAGTTGTGAGTGACATTAGAAATAGTTGTACGCGTATGTTACTTAGATTATATTCATAATAGATATTCCTATTAGATTATATTCATGGAAATACCCCCATCAAGGTCACACCGCTCACAGCGATGCCACTAATCAACAGTTTCGCTTTTGTAAATAAAACCGAAAAAATGCTACACAGTAGTAAATACTTAATGTAAAGAATATAACAATGTACGGTATTCTTTTAATTAAATATTTTGTTTTGTTGTTGTCAATGAGGCTTCCATTAAAATCACAATTAAAATTGTTTTTTGTACTGTAAACTGTTAAAAATTATAAAATCACTGACAAAGGGGACTGAAAAAGCAATGACACGTTTTGAAGGTTCATAGATGCTATAGCAGACATTTTATAGATAAAATTTAATGCTATTTAAAGTTAAAACCTTATGAGTATCGCACAGTTGTTCTGATTTTGTAAGATAGTGGTAATGTATGATATTTCCCTGGTTAACTTGAGTTTTACTGTATTTACGCATAGCATCTAAGAAAAATGTGCGTTAGGTAGTAAAGAAGAAAGAATCAAAATAATTAGTTTGCTACCTAAGTCTTGGTCAAGGAAAAAAATGTGTGATGAGTTTAAAGTAACTGATTATTTGGTACGACTTACAAGGGATCTAGTGAAATCTCAAGGAATTCTTCCTGATTTGACTAAAAAAGCAGGTAATCCTTTGAGCGAGGAGGTTGTTAATGCTGTGATAGAATTCTACCAAGAGGATGAGAATAGCAGGGTCTGTCCAGGAAAGAAAGATTGTATTTCTGTTGGTAATAAAGTTTATAAACAAAAGAGGTTGCTTTTATTAACACTAAATGAATTATTTGTACAAATCAAGCAACGTTATCCGCAATACATAATTGGACATTCTTCAGTTTGTGCCTTAAGACCTAAATGGTGTGGTGTGTTGCCAGGATCTTCAGGTACACACAATGTCTGTGTGTGTAAATTGAGACGTTAAATAACTAGCTTAAATATATTTTAATATAATATAATATATTGACTTCCACATACCTGGAAGTTTTCGTTTTGTTTCGGGCCAGGATCCTTTCATACGAACGCTAGATAAAAACATGTGTTTCATGGGTTCTCGAAATAATTAACTCTACACATCGTTAAGAAGAGAATTGATAATTTTACTTTTGTCAAATCATTTAAGAGAATGGTTTATACATTTCAACTTTGAAAGAAATTAGTTATAAAATATATATATTGGTTGTTACATGAGATGTTACATACTAACTTACGCTACGCTTACCTTATCATTGACAATTATATAACTTCATTCACACACAACATAAGACAGCCCAGCATTGCACACTCATCACTCACATTCCGTTCTAAAACCCCAATTACCCGATTGAATACATGATTTTATATCACTACCGGCCACGCGTTCTTCTGTGACCTCGTGGCCAGCCCGCGGTAGATCGAAAATGTCTCGGAAAAGGACGAAACTGAATTCCGAATTTAAATGTTAGTGTTCTACAACTCTCCTCCCATCCTGTCACTGTTTTTTAAAAAGAACTACTTCACTTTCATTATTGAAAACTGATGAAATTATACGAGCATATTTAGCTCGCGTGTCGGCGCCGACACAGTCAGTGAAGAACTGGGCATGGGCTTTTTCTGAGAGGGCGGAACAGCGTATTCACGGCCACCTGCTTTGCTTTGTCGTTCATGCTCAGTTGTTGAGGCATATTCCGTTTATACATGGAATATGGGAGTTATATTCAGAATACCAGAGCACGATATTGGCTTCTGCTCTGCTGATGTCATTAACAGTAGGCGGGGCTTTAGCAGTATTTCCGGAAGGTCTTGGAGAAGACGACGAACATTCTTGCGCTTTGGCCATCTTGAGTTCTTTACCAACGCGTGGGTTGGCGCCCATGCTCGAGTAGTGGCGTGTGTGTACTCCCACACATGTACAGAGTTCTGCGAATTTCGAAGGGGGTAAATTCTTCGCTCGCCGCGTTACACAATAACAACTGCGTCTTACTGCTTTGTTACCACTGTTTCTCAACACCGTTCCGTTATAATGGAATGAATTTGGTTGCACAATAATTTTTTAGACAAGCCCGCCCAAAATGAAAGAAATAAAAAATATACATGCCCCATACTGTTAAACATAAAAACACCCAAAAATTGACACGCTACAATACCCCCTCGATGAGAATTCTGCTGTTCACAACAGAAGAAATCTCATCGATAAACCCCGAAGAGGACCGGTGAGGAACTGGTGCCAACAACCCCCTGGTTCTTAATTTCATGGGTACACGACCCCCCCTGGCTCAGCGACTATGGACTCATCTGAACGAGATCACTGGACTTCTCCGTAAGAGATCCCAACACCGAGAAATCGAACAGACTCGCACCACAGAGCACCTCACCTTCTAACATGCTACCCCCCAAAATCCTCAATCCCTGGCTCAGAGTATGCCAGATCCTCAGCCGATATGGTTCCCCTTGTATGAAAGCTGGGCTGCCTTTAGCAGATACTGGGCTCACACACACTCACATTACATGTTGACTTACACGTAGTAAAACTGAAAAATTCTCTTTTAAGATTTATAAAAAATTTAAAAAAAATTCAAAATAATATTTTATCAAAAAATTTTTTTTTTTTTTTTTTTTTTTTTTTTTTTTTTTTTTAATGACTTAAATTAAGCGTTTCTTCTACTTGAACAAATCCTTAACCTAACATGTCTTAGTCTAACGATACAGTGCAGTACAAGAAATCAGTAAACTAAACATGGTAAATACACACATAATAAAACAATCACTACCTAAAATATGCATTCGCTGGCAGGCGAAAAATCTTTTTTTTTTTTTTTTTTTTTTTCAAAAAAAAATAAAATTCCCAAAAAGTTTAAAATTCAAAAAATATTAAATTTATTTAAATGTTTCCCTCATATGCAAAATTATTTAAATATTGGTTCGAATTGATTAAACAAACAAATTAAAATTGACTTCCTACTATACAAGCTTAGTAGGTGTATGACCTCATCAGCTGATCGAAAGTAGGTCAAGTCCAAAACCCTTGACCTACATATGTTATGTATACTTTCTGCACCTACATTAAACATCCGTAACAATCCTAACTTGAAATACAAACATAATAAAACAAAATATTTAAAATAAACAAAATATTAATATAAATAATCATCAACTTGACATTTAAATTATTTAAAATAAACAATTCTTACTTGTACCTTGTTTTCCAAATTTTATCAAAATTCTGTCACTGGTTGAAAAAAAATAAACAAGTGTATATTCTTTATTATAAATTACTCTCTTTATTTAACAGTTTAATTCTACATTGCTGTGGGTGATGTAAATTATTTATCTCATTGACCGTATTAGATCGGTATACATATATAATCTTTCTCCCCTCTAACTCTAATATTAATCAACTTCAATTATCATGACACCCATCTCTATCAAAATATCTACTAATCAGGACACTATAACCCCAACCTATCATTAAACGCAATTCGCCGCCTTCTCTACATATATAAAAAAAATATTCTCTAACCCTTTGTACATAGGATGTGTGTTTCCCCTACCCAAAACTCAATTCCCTTATCTGGCGGCCTGGATTCTACCTAAGGCGGCCCCTCCCCACTAAAATCTATACCAATTCCCGTCCCAACATACTTTGTTGCGAACTCCTACATGACACTACCCCCTAATACAAAATTGTCATCCCCAAAAATCCCAATCTCATTACCTTACTACAAATACAACAAAATAACCTCATTAACTATAAAAACAACAATCACTCAAAATCTACATAAATTCTCCACAACTACTGTGTCAACATCTATATTTCACAAAATTCTGTTACATTACATTAATTCAAAAACAACATTACATCATATTCATCTCTACTATTTCAAATTCAACTTTGATTTTAACTTGGACAGATCTACGTGTCCCACAACATATTTATCACCCACAAACTATATTTTGTTATCTTGCATAAATTGTTACTTTATTTCTTATTATCATTATTGTTGTCATTACTCCAAAACATCTGTAATACATTAGAAACATTATTGAACATTATAATTACTTAAAACATTTACAAACCAATATACCAGTGACATGTTATTGCTGATCAGCTGATATCCTAACACAATGAAAACACATCTCACAATTGAACAAACTTATATGAAATATACGTATTTATTTATCATTACTCCTCACCTTCTTGTTTCCCCTTTTCTCTGATTCTGATAGTTCATATTGACCGCCTGCCAGACGATTTAATTATTGGCTTAGGAAAAAAAATATACACACATGATGAAAATACATATTCTTAGCAACACCTATATCTAACTTACAACAATAAAATAATACATTTAAAATTATAGTATGGACAACTTGTATTGAAAATATGAGCATCTAGTTATTTGAGCAGAGCGCAAACATTTTTATTGGACCAAAACTTTGAATGAGCAAAAAATTTCTCTATGTTATAAAATTTAAGTTCGTGATTCGTTTGAGTCACCTCCCAGCCACACACACTATTTCAAATTATGTAAGACTGTGGCGCCTTTTCGCTTCGACAGAGACTGCATATTTTGGAGCAGGTTTTACCTCTCCGTGTCTCTGCTTCCGCTATTAAGTTTCAAACGTTACGAACATCATCATGTTCTTGTTATAATTATACACCCTTAAGACGGATCTACCACCTGTCTTGCTACCCCAAAACGGGCAGAGTGGCAGCCGCTGTTTCATAGTTCCGGAGATTTCCCCTAATGTCTCCCCCCAATGAATTTCAAATATATACCAATTTCAAGTCAGCTATGGTCAAGGGACTTGATATGACCATAGCTGGCCGCTAGCCAAAACCACGGTTAGTGCTGGTAAGGCAGTAACCGCCCGAAAAGTCGGGGAAATCTAAACTTCATTTCACTGCCTGTTTCAATCATCACTATTATGTGCGACACGGTCGTTTGGCAGTGTGTAAACTTTAATTTACACGAAAAAGGTGTGCCGCACATTTATCGCCATTTTGGCCTCCGATGGAGGTAACACTCACTGTCACCCCAACCCATTTCGCTACTTGCGAGAGCACAGGCCACCCCCGCAACAGCAACTTACTAACTAACTAATAAAATTTGTATATACATTATAATATTTTCATCAACAACCATTTAACCCAATTCCCAACTTTTTACCCTTTGACTTTCTTAAAATTTTCAGAATTTATTATTAATAATCATTATATATCATCGTTCATTTATTATTAAAATTTTTTAATTATCATTTTTCTTGAACAAACTTATTTTCAATAATCTCATTATTGAATTAACATCTCAATCACACCTGTAAACATTTTTATTATACATGATTATCAAATTTTTTCTACTTACAATCCATTTAACATGATATACACCCAAAACATAACCACCATATCACCATAATTTCACCTCACCTCTGAAACATTTCACAAAAATTATTAGTTTACATCAAATAATTTATCATTCATTTCCAAATTTCCATCTCGTAAAATAAATTAAATTCATTAAAAAATTTTATTAATTAACATTTAAACAAGCAATCAAGATATTTAAGCAAATCAAATTGGTTTAATTTAATTAATTACTGAAAATATAAATTATATAGTTATCGAAACAATCACCATTAGTCAATTACTGTTTTCAAAATTAATTGTGATATTTATTTAACTTGCAAATATTTCAATATTATTATCACAATCATCTTGCATACACACATTATTTATTTAACATTTCATAATACACACAAATGAATTCACTATATTATTTACAAACTCTTGCTATTAATTGTTCAGTTTTTTCCGCACTTCATTGTCCCATTCTGCCATGTCAAAAAACCATTAAACACAATGTTTATACTGTCTTTTATTGTTTTAATTGTTTAACCTCCATCGTTCCAAATTAACCTTGGTTCTACATAACATTGTTCAATTTTATCAGCACACAAATGACTGTTTTGTGTGTTGCACCCAGAAAAACTAACTTCAATCAACTTATTCAAATACTCATATAACCAGTCTACGTTAGGTATTTTTGTTAATTCTCCATCATTAAATTCGCTCATTATCGGGTTAATTATTTTTATTAAATCATTGTTGTTCAAATATATTTTTAGACTTTCTTTCCATGTGTTATATTTCCTATTTAAATCATACAATTCTGTTTCTTTACTAACATACAATTCTCCCCTTATATCTCTCTCATCACAATACCAAATCATACCTTCACATCATTATTACAGACAGAGGGTACAAATTCAATTAAACCTTTCCTGACTTCTCCAGGAAAAATAAAAAACTTCAAAAAACAATTATTTGTAGCACACTTGTCTACACAATATATACGTGAAGGTCTTCCTTCACCCCCCATTCTACCTCGTAAACAATTTACCCTCTGTTTCATATCTATAATATAACTCTCTCTCCACTCTCTCTCTAACGCATTAACACACATTAACATCTCATAATCACATTCTACAACTTCATTAGTACTCTCAGATACCAAATTTCGACTACATTATTATTCTCATTATTATCAACATCATTATTATTTATTAATTCATTACCTAACACAACATTGTCATTACAACTTTCGTTTGTATTATTCTTACTCTGTTCTACTTTATTCAAACTATTTCTTGTCATTTCATCAGCATTTTCAAGACATACATTCTTGTCTTGTATATTATTTATCAACTCATCAAATTTTACATTTATATTCTGCTGCAATTGAACATTCTGGTCTTTAATTTCTTTAAAATTAATCTCGTTTTGAATATTTTGCTGTTCGCATTTTATTTTCTGTTCATTAAAATCATTAGTTAATTGATCTAATTTACAGTCCATCTTTTCAAATTTACAGTCCATCTTTCGTAAGAAACTCATTATATCTAGTTCCTCTGATTGTTTACTTTTATTGGTTGAAACGGGGGTCAACTGAATCCCAGAGTCAACATCTGTTTCGCTTAGTTGTGCTTGAGTCGCAAACGGAGTGGAATGAACTATTACATTACTGCCGACAGCTGTTTCTGTAACAGCGCTCTCGACCCCCCTCCCGTCAGCATACCACTTTCATCCAGCGATTGCGACTCAAGGTCACTTTCGCTCATAATTGAATTTATTATACTACTTTTTTCTGTATTCTCGGACATTTTTACTTTTTATACTCTATACTTGTGTACAAATACAATATAATCAATGTAATGTATTACATGACCAATTTTGCGTTAATCACGTATTTTTGTTTTATTCCGCTAACCCCAAAAACATGTTTGTATCTTTACTGTAGGTACGGTTTTTTAATATTTTAATTACAAAAAACTGTCCCTGTTCGGGCGCCATTGAGACGTTAAATAACTAGCTTAAATATATTTTAATATAATATAATATATTGACTTCCACATACCTGGAAGTTTTCGTTTTGTTTCGGGCCAGGATCCTTTCGTACGAACGCTAGATACAAACATGTGTTTCATGGGTTCTCGAAATAATTAACTCTACACATCGTTAAGAAGAGAATTGATAATTTTACTTTTGTCAAATCATTTAAGAGAATGGTTTATACATTTCAATTTTGAAAGAAATTAGTTATAAAATATATGAGATGTTACATACTAACTTACGCTACGCTTACCTTATCATTGACAATTATATAACTTCATTCACACACAACATAAGACAGCCCAGCATTGCACACTCATCACTCACATTCCGTTCTAAAACCCCAATTACCCGATTGAATACATGATTTTATATCACTACCGGCCACGCGTTCTTCTGTGACCTCGTGGCCAGCCCGCGGTAGATCGAAAATGTCTCGGAAAAGGACGAAACTGAATTCCGAATTTAAATGTTAGTGTTCTACAACTCTCCTCCCATCCTGTCACTGTTTTTTAAAAAGAACTACTTCACTTTCATTATTGAAAACTGATGAAATTATACGAGCATATTTAGCTCGCGTGTCGGCGCCGACACAGTCAGTGAAGAACTGGGCATGGGCTTTTTCTGAGAGGGCGGAACAGCGTATTCACGGCCACCTGCTTTGCTTCGTCGTTCATGCTCAGTTGTTGAGGCATATTCCGTTTATACATGGAATATGGGAGTTATATTCAGAATACCAGAGCACGATATTGGCTTCTGCTCTGCTGATGTCATTAACAGTAGGCGGGGCTTTAGCAGTATTTCCGGAAGGTCTTGGAGAAGACGACGAACATTCTTGCGCTTTGGCCATCTTGAGTTCTTTACCAACGCGTGGGTTGGCGCCCATGCTCGAGTAGTGGCGTGTGTGTACTCCCACACATGTACAGAGTTCTGCGAATTTCGAAGGGGGTAAATTCTTCGCTCGCCGCGTTACACAATAACAACTGCGTCTTACTGCTTTGTTACCACTGTTTCTCAACACCGTTCCGTTATAATGGAATGAATTTGGTTGCACAATAATTTTTTAGACAAGCCCGCCCAAAATGAAAGAAATAAAAAATATACATGCCCCATACTGTTAAACATAAAAACACCCAAAAATTGACACGCTACAAAATATCACCAGAACGTAAAACTCATGACTTAAGGCTTAAAAATCAATGTAGAGTATAAAGACCTACTGAATTTTATGGTCTGTAGTACTGAAAATGAGCTTGTATGGTTTAATGAATGCACATCATGTCCAGGACCTGACCTATTAAAGGAAATGCTTCAAAATGAACTGGAAGACCTGCCTGATCAAATATCATTTAAACAGTGGATCAGCACTGATAGAGCTAACTTGATCACTGAAGTTTTACCTGTGGATGAATTTTTCGAAGCTTGATAGAGAATCTAACGCTTTTAAAGAAACACCACTTCATCTCCAAAGTTCAGTCAAAGTACTTAAAGATACGATGACAGAGGATCACTCTGGGCGACTTTGCTGAGAATTTCACTTTCGTCGTTCAAGACGAAATTTAGAATTATCATTGCTGTAACCCACAGGTTACCCTGCACCCTTTTGTATATTATTTAAATGATGGTGAAGTTTGTTCCAGAGCCTTTGTGTTATAAGTGACTGTTTAGACCATAGTACCGCGGATGTGCACTGTTTTCGAAATCATTTGACTGAAGAGGTCAAAAAAGTTGCCCCTTCAGTTACAAAAACAGTTTTTTTTAGCAATGGAGCTGGCAGCCAGTACAAAAACAAAAAAAAAAACTTAGAATATTTGCAACCACTCTAAAGACTTCGGTCTTGAAGCTGAACGGCATTTTTTTGCCACTGCTCATGGGAAGAATGCCTGTGACGGGATTGGAGGGGCTACAAAGAGGGCTGTCTCAATAGCTAGTTTGCGAAGACCATATCTTACACCAGATACTTTCAGCAAATCGCAAATAACTTTTTTTGCACATTGTATGTAAATATATATATATATATATATATATATATATATATATTACATTTAATATTTATATTAAAGTTTGCGTAGACAAACTTTCTGATGACCCCCTACTCTGCAAGATGCCGATTTTGCCCATCAGGATTGATATCCTTATCTTCAATGGGGTGTCAAGCTCTTACAAGCCACATGAAAGGGAAGAAACACTTAAAGGCTGCAGCCACGGCATAATCTCCCAATTTGGGGGCTTTTTTCAGAATGGAAGAAGCCATCAACATCTTCCACAGCCAGTATTCCAGGCACAACCACAGAAAAAATGCTGGTATCTCCAGAAGCAACAAGTGAAACACTTTCCATGAGACCTAAACCGTATCCTGCAACCGTGGAGTCTCCTTGCTACCCTTGGGCAAACACGGAATAAAAAGATTTCTACTTAATGAACAAGTAACAAAAGCAGAAATAATTTGGTGTAAGCAGTAAAACCAATGAAGGCAATGTTCACAGACAGTGACTATATACAAAAAATGGAGTTACAAATAACGAAAGTCTGCTATTTAATTGGATTTGGCCTAGCCCCCTACTTCAAAAATGAATTAGTAAATACAATTTCACAGACCAATTGTTTTGTCATTTGTTTTGTTGTATCTCTTAATAAAGTGTCACAGTCCCAACAAATGGACATTTTTCTGAAGTTCTGGGATCATGCGAAAGAAGAAGTAAGTACCAGATACCTTACTTCGGCATTTTTACATTCCTCTACTGCTGCCAACCTTCAGGCAGTCTTTATTGAGTCACTTTCTTCTTTAGATCTTAAGAAAATATTGCAGGTGTCAATGGACAGTTTTAATTAGTCATGTTTATCATTTTTTTGGACTTCAAGACCTGGAATTGTGAAATGTAATAGGCTTACTAAGATTATTTAACAACTGTGGGAAGAACCAATAATAATTATTATTATTTTTTTTTTGTAGTTAGCATTTAATTTAAAATAAAATTTTTCAGTACTGGTTACACTAATCACAACTTAATTATTTCGATAAGTCTGTTATGAGCATACATAGTCCAAGCGCTGCTCAGTACACTTTGTAGAGTAACAGTTGTTTTTGCGTGGAGTAATTTTTTAACCTGTATTAATAGCAGAAATATTTAATTTGATAACCTGTATGTGCTGATTATTTAGAATTAAGAGTAAGTGAAAGAGCAAGACATCGTAAATATGAATATGGTGTTAATTTTTTTTAACGTTTTGTGTCATAATTTGATTTACGTCGAATGTGTAATCAGTAACCTGGAATTTTTTTGAAAATGTCGTGGAAAACCTGGAATTACGCATGAATTTCCTGGCCTTGATTTAGTGGCTACCCTGCAACCAGCATTAACTGAGTTATGTTGCCCACAATTAATAAAAAGTTCATTTACGTTATACACATAAATTTTAAACAAGACATAAAGTGGATGTATGAAATTTGTGTACGTATCACTGCTAAAATGCTACGCAAATGTAGTAGCCAGCAGGGCATTGACAAGACAGGTAGAAGCAGTAAAAGTGAGTGGCCTTGACGAGACTATTTCCATGCAGGGTATTATAGTGATGATGTAATTATATAAATTTCATTAAGATATAACAAGTTGCAGATAAGAGATAATTCAAAAATTGTCTAGCTGATACATTACATGTCTTGCAAAACACATTTTCCAATGCCATAAGGGATTTTCAATCATTGTATTTATACTAGCTGTGTTGTACTTGTTTGTTAAAGTAATTGCTATTTAATGGCTAGTTAAAAATATTGTAATTCATGAGTCATGGGAATTTTAAAATTATATATTTGCAATTTTCATCTGTGTACTAGGCTTTACACAGATACGATGTGCGTCCTGTTTCCTGTAAATGATTAAAAGATTTGTGATCGTCTGTCATAAGCTTCTTGCAAGGTATTCATACTAATATAATAAGAATATCCTGCACACATGCATTGGTTAATTTCTTTTCAGAGAAAATCTCAACCAGAACACTATACTATATTCCAATTTGATTATCGCTTGCTAAGTGAACATAAAAATACATGGTTTACTTCTCAAATTCATGCTATCGTGAGTGTTTGAAGTTTGCTTATTTGATACAGAACTTCACTTATCTCCATCTTGAAAGTTGTTTCAGGCCTCAAATATGAAATGACCTTTTCAAGCATGTACTGTCTCCTCTTCTAACCAGATATCCCAACCTCCATATTATCATCCTAATTAAAGATACCAATTTTAAATAGGTATAAATGGTACCTTTTTTCGAATAAGTAATTTAACAGATTGAAGAATCCATTTTATTGTTTCCCTATTCCTCATTGTTATTCCAGACAGTGAAGTTGCTATTTCTGATCTGGAAGTCATTACAAGAAGCTTGTGTTGATTAGAAATTTATTCTTTTTTAAACTAGACAGCTTGTTATAATATTGCTCTTCTTTCCGTCTGTAAGATCTATCTTTGTTGTATAGAATGAACTAATGAATCTACAGTAATCTAATAATGAAAAACAATTTTATCATTTATGAATAGTATTAGAATAAATCAACCAATCTTGCTAAAAAAGTGAGACTAATATTAAATTTTAATTCATGCAAGAAAAACTAAATTATATGTAAACAGAGGTGCCAACTATTACGGATTGTCTGTAATTATTACGGATTTCACCTCATGATTACGGTTAAAGGGGAAATTATTACGGAAAGCGACATTATCACGAAAAAAATAAATTTCTATGAAAAAAAAGGAAAGAAGAAAAAATGTCGATCCTTTCGAACATTACTGCTGAACCCTCCTCGTTTCAATGCTTGTCAGTTGGCTACTAATTAGATCGTCACTTTCTTTTGCTATCACAGCGCTACCCGTGAGTGTTGTGAAACTCATTGTGAATAAAGGAGCTCAACTCCAGTGCGCGTCATTGGTGAGCATGGTGTCTCTTTGTTGTTTGCATCGAAGTACTTTAGCGCGTTACAGTTATAATTATTCTAGTCGTTGTTTCTAAAAGAAGTGATTGGTTTTGTAAAATGAAACGAATTGCATCTACTTCTAAGAAGACAGCAGTGTTACAAACATATCGAGACGGTTACACAAAGGAATGGCCATGCCTACTTGCTTCACGTGTTAGTGAAAACCACGTGTTCTGCAGTGTGTGCTCGTGTGATTTTTCTGTGGCTCACGGTGGACGAGATGATTGCAGAAGACACATAGAATCCAAGAAACATAACGCATACAGTGAAGCAAAATTACGAAACAAGTCTGTTTCATCATTCTTCGTAAAAAGTAATGAAACTGCGGTGACAAATGCCAAGTTGCTGTTCACATCATTTCTTTTGGAGCATAATATCCCGTTATCTGTTTCGGACCATGCAGGACATTTATTTAGAGCAATGTTCCCCGACAAAAATATCGCAGAAATATGGCTGTGCAAGAACTAAAATCTCTGCTTTAGTTCAACACACGGCATCTGAGACAAAAAAGGAAATAAGTGAACTTTTGCAAAAAACACCTTTTTCTTTGGCTACTGATGGGAGTACAGATACAAATGTAGTAAAACTTTATCCTATATATTTGGGTGAACGTGTTGGTGATGTGAGTGTGTGTGTGCGTATGTATGTATCATTTTTTATGTGAAGACTTATGATAGTTTGTTTACATCTTCAAATTATCTTTAAGAAAGCGAGCAAATTATAGTATGAGAGAACTTAATTTATACAGTATTACAATTTAAATTACTAAATGTAATGTTATTTTAATTAATTAAACAAACAGTAATCAACAATTGGATATTAGATTGGTACATAAATTGTTTATACCTACAACAGTCAACATATAGCAGAGTAATATATTACCTATAACTAAAACAGATTAGGGGATGTTCACTACAAATTATTAAAAGTTATTTTTACCATGTTTCACTTCAAACAATCATAATTTAGAAACATACAATTTACACAATATTGTAAAACATTACGACTTAAATCAGTCGTAAGTCTTCACATAAAAAATGATACATACATACGCACACACACACTCACATCACCAACATGTTCACCCGAATATTTAATTGCTTCGTTATGTTTGATATTTCTATTTTATTTCATACACAGGTCCTGAAGATGACAATAAATATTGTCGAAACGTCGACGCAAAATAACTAAAAGTTGTATTATTGACCGATCCTCACTAACCATCCATTAAAACATTCACTGATTGACGGTCACTAAAAATTTAAGGATTTATCCTATAGTTGTTTCTTTCTTTAATGTTCAGATAGGCCAAATATCAACTCTTCTATTGTCATTGTTAGAGAGTACTGACAACACAGGTGAGGGAATTTTTTCTGTTATCAATAGTGAATCGTCTTCTCTAGCCATTCCATGGGAAAATTGCATTTCTTTTTCATCTGACAGTGCATACACAATGATAGGGGCAAATAAAGGTGTTGCCAAATTTGTGAAGGACAGGCATTCTTCTGTTTATGTTTCGTGTTGTTCATGTCATCTCATACACATATGTGCATAAAAAGCAGCAGCCCAATTACCAGTCAATGTAGAGAACTTTTTGGTTCAGTTATATTACTACCTTGATAAGAGTTCTAAAAGGCAAAACACGTTGAAAGTATATCAGGCTATTTGTGGCACAGAGGGTCACAAAATTTTGAAATGTGTCAGTACCCGTTGGCTCTCGCTTCTTCGAGTTCTTGAGCAGTGGGAAGCTTTGACACTCATGTTTTGTAGTGACCCCACCATAAAAATGAGAGCACCAAGCAGTTTGAAACTATAAAATCTTTCTTACAGAACCCACACACAAAACTGTTTTGCTATTTCTTCAGAGTACACTTCCTGTCTTTAACTCAGTGAATTTATTTCTGCAACAAGATGCTCCAGCCATACATCTTCTTAGGAGGAATCTTAATGGTCTTCTACCTGACCTATTGGTCAGATTTGTTCAGCCATGTTCTATTCAGTCAGAATCTACCTCCCTTTCGAGTGTTGAATTCAAGAAGAGGAAGTACCAGAAAGGCAACGAGGACTTGGTAATCGGAGCAAAAGCCAGGGCATACTTGAAAGAGAACGACTGTGATGAACAGATGTTTTATAATTCTGTAAGAGAGTTTTATATGGCAGCTTGCAGTTACATTATCAGGAAATTTCCCCTTGATGATGAATTTCTTCAGCATACCGAAGTTGTAGACATCTCTCTTAGAATGAAGGTTTCCTATTCATCTCTTGAATATTTTGTTCGAAGATTCCCAAGTTTGGTCAAGGAAAGTGAACATGACAAACTTGAAGAGGAATTTCCAGTTTACCAGTATGATACTCTCCCTGAATATATTGTACATGGACCTAAATTTGATGTAAACTGGGGCAACATTGCAGAGCTTAAAAATGAAAGTGGACAAATGAAGTATAAAACCTTAAGTAATGTTGTATTTGCAGTATTAAGTGTACCTCACAGTAACTCTCCCACAGAAAGAGTTTTCAGTGTTGTTAGGAAAAATCAGACAGAATTCAGGCCTACATTAAGCACATCTACACTGGAATCACTTTTGGTTCAAAAGACGAAAATGTCATCACAGGGGGAAGTATGCTTCAAGAAAACCTACACTGAAAAGCAGCTGCTGGGTGCGAAACAAGCTACAATGAATTTTTTATCACAGAACTAAGTAATTTGCATATTTTATTGTGTAATATGATATACTTTAGAATAGATTGCTGTCGGGAAGGGGAAAGGGGGTGTCATTATCGAGAGGGGAGGATCATGCTTTGGATTTGACTCGAAAAATTTTTTTTGGGGGGTGTTAACAGTGGGATTACTGATAACTCACTTCAAAGGTTGGCACCTCTGTGTAAATAAAAATTATGGCTTTTGTATTTAACTCTACACTTTTATATCTATTTTTCTTTATATTTGTTGAAAGTAGAGCGTTATGTAAGACCATCATGTGTTCTTATATATGAATTATTGGGTGAACTTTTTTTGCAGTACAAGCTGTGCAAAGTCAAAACTGTTCAGACAGGACCAAAAGGTATTCCCTTCTTGGTTACTCATGATGCAAGAACAATTCGTTATCCAGATCCACTAGTTAAAGTTAATGACACAATTCAGTTGGACATTGCAACATCAAAAATTTTAGATCATATTCGTTTTGATTCAGGTCAGTTAACGTTATTACAATTGTTTTGGTTTGTTTGTTGTTTCCTGTGATGATATAGTAATGTTTTAGGCAATACTTGATGACATGCATGATATTAAACTTACTCATCTGAGGAACTTTGTAATATAAGCACTTCTAATGTATTACATGTGTAATATGTATTTAAAGTGTTACATACATCAAGTTATTATTTTATTACATGTATATATCATTCCATGTGCAAATGTGTAGGTAACTTGTGCATGATTACCGGTGGCCGTAACTTGGGTCGAGTTGGTACTGTGGTTAACAGGGAACGACACCCTGGTTCTTTTGATATTGTTCACATTAAGGATGCTCAGGGACACACCTTTGCAACCAGGTAACAATATACTCTATTGTAATTATATGTTCTGAAATAATATAGTATCCTTCATAGTCTATAAAGAAGTACTTTGTAAAGAAGTACTAAAGACTTGACACTTCAGTAAGATTATATTGCCTATGTTGTTAAATATAGAGTAAAACGTTCTGTAAAATTGGATCAATTTGTGGAAAGGTGTAATGTTTATTCAACTGTGTATGTAATCAATAAATTTGATTAATGGTATATTCATGTTAGTATTTTATCTTTGTACATAAATTTGTGTATCTACAAGTGAATATAAGCCCTAGTAAATAGTGAAGCAGAATTTAATGAATATTAGTACATAGGAATGTGAGCTAAAAATAAAAGTAAATAAACTCTTAAAGTGAGCTGTAGAAATTTCAAAGACATTGTCAGTTTAAATCTCCGTGAAAGTCTGAAGTGTATGTACCCAGTATTATGTGGCTGAGAATGGGTAATTAAAATAAATAATGCTTTCTGAAACAGAAGGTAATAGTTATGTTTGGTGATTAAGCAGTGGGCTAACAAAGCCTATAGGATCATTCAGTCAATGTTTGTCTGTGATTTTTCTTAATATTATGTGTTTCTTAAGATATTTGGAGGGATCTTTATCGATTGTGCATAATCTTTCATTATGGTCGTAGAACTGTTTTGTATTTTGTTGCTTGAATTAAATGATGTATAATTGTAGGCAGTGAGATATTTTTTTATGTAATCTCAAAAGGTCCAGAGTTTTGTGCTAAAACTAAAACATCGTAGTTTCATTTCCACTTACAGTAACACCACAGGTTCTGAGGTAATGTGAAATTGTGTAGTGTGTGTGTGTAAATATTTACAATATTGACGAATGTATTAAACGTAAAGCAGCAAAAACTCTAAATGAGTGTGATGCTTGTGAGGGAGCTGATTCACAATGGATCCTTGTAAAATACAGGGGGATATAGAAGGTCTGGTGGGATGAAGATAATACATTGAGGTGAGCTGCACTGGAAAGAGCATGTGTATGATGTTTATCATGTTTTTACAGAACAAGTTGTATCATGGGAAGAGTGAATGTGTATTATAATATACAATGATGTGATGTGGGGAGTGACAGTGTGTGAATGTATAATGTGTGACATACGTATACATAACCTTTCATTTTGGTCGGTGAAACAATGGCCATTCTGTGACTCCCAGTGTAACATGTGCTTGTAGCTTGCCTTATATGTCATGTTGCATCTCTTTCCCTTTGTGATACCACAAGGAAAATAAATACACACAAAAGGAAGGTGATCAGCATAAGGAAGTTACCACAATGGAAAATTATATGGTGAACGATTTCTTTAATAACCTCCATGGAAGATCTCGTGTGGGATGTCTTTGTTGAAACTGTACATCTTGTGTATTGATGTCACACTGTTCATTAAAAAAAAATTATGCAAAATCAACACAGTTAATCATAATTTTGTTGTATTTAAATAACCAAGTCACCACTTTTGTTTTAACATTGAAAATGTTTATAAGGACGTGTCGCACATTTGCGGCCGATAGCTGGTGCGTGATCGAAAATGGGAACCGCTTAGTTTCCATAGAAACTACTTCTTTGTTGTCAATAACGTAGTACACATATAAAACTTCGCTTATGAATGCGACTACATTTATCTTATAATCTGTACATTGGTAAATGAAGAATGAATTCATTGATTGGTGATGAACATAAATATATATATTTTTTAGATTTATTGAAGCATTTTTAATGCCCTTCTCTGTGCATTGCATTTGTGCAATGTCTGTAAATTTTTAAGCATCATTTGTAAAACCAAATAATAATAGTGTTTTATAATATTTTGAATGTGCTATATAACCTGATGATGGTCTGTGACCGAAATCGATCGCTTTAAAAATATAAAGAATAACATTATATGGTACCTTTAGGCTATATAAAAAGAATACAAAAAAAATTGAATTATAGGTACCATTAATAAAAAACAAGTGTAAGTATAAAATACATCACATTATCATACGTTTTACTAGTTCATAATTACAATCAGAATCACGAATATTGTTTATCAGTACCAAATCTATAATAATCCTCCTTCCATTGTTGAACTATAGCTATTTTATAGTATTCAGTCTTTCTTGCTAGACCATGTACATTTTAAAAAAATTTAGTGTAAGACATTGCTTCCTTTTTTCCCCACCAGAATTCATATAATTTACAGCATGTGTATTATACATTTTTAGGGCTATATATATACATTTATCAGTTCCAAGAATTTTCATATGTGAATTTTTAATTTTTAATACAAAGGTAGGAACAAGAAAAAAAAATATTAAAGGCAGTATCTACAAAGACAGCATGTCTTTTTCTCTCCCACAGTTTTTTTTACCAAATGTCAACCCATATTCCATTGACATGATTATTTTATTATTGTGTTTGTATGTTTCATATTTATTGCTTATGTTAATATTGCTACTGTAGGAGTTATTTTATTATGAGGGTCATTCAAATATTAACCAGATTTTTTACATGTGGACTCAGGAAGAGGAGTGAGTGAGGTGGGGCGCCGCTTGAGGTAGTTAGGTGGGGATGTGTGGAGGTGAGGGAAGCCCAGCCATGCCTGCAGAACACGTTCCCATGTCAGTAGTACAGTGTCTGAGCACGAGGTACTTTCGTTGTTGTGCAACTGGTAATAATCCGATTTCTCTCCAATGAAGGCGTCAAATCAGCTGAGATTTTGATGAGACTCCAGGCACAGTTTGGAGATGCTACACTATCAAGAACACAAGTGTTTGGTTGGGCCAAAAAATTTCAAAGCGGTCATGATGCAGTGGAGAACGCAAGTCACAAGCATCGTCCGTGGTCCAGCATCAATGCTGACAACACTTGGGCTGTTTGTGACCTAGTGGAAGGTGGCCGCCGCATAACTGTTGCCGAAATTGCATCAGAGGTAGGCATAAGTGTTGGGAGTGTGTACACAATTCTTTCAGACAACCTTGGATTCAGCAAGTCTTGGTGAGGTGGGTCTCGTGTCTTCTCACTGAGGCGCAGAGAAATGTTCAAAACGTCTGTCAGTGGCTTCTGAATCGCTTTGAGGAAGAAGGAGAGGCGTTTTTGAACCGAATTGTGACCTGCGATGAAATGTGGGTCCACCTCTACACCCTGAAGAACAAGAGGGCGAGTATGGAATGGCAGAAAAGTGGAGAGAGGGGGCGCCAGTCAAGGCCAAAACTCACCTGTTAGCAGGGAAAGTTCTGGCAACTGTGTTTGGAGACTTAAGAGGTATGTTGCTGATTGATTTCGTTCGTGATCAAAAGACGGTGAATGCGGCATACTACTACCAGTTGCTGGATGACGTCAGGGTTGCGTATCACAAGAAACAATGCCACAACCAAGTCACAACGTTCTGCTTCTCCATGACAACGTACGGCCACATACTGCAGCTCAGACTCGCAATAAATTCATTGAAATTCACTGGACATCTTGAACACTCTCCTTACAGTCTAGACTTATCTCCGTGTGACTTCCACATGTTTGATGTGCTGAAGGAAGTGTTAGGAGGTGGAAAATTCAACAACGATGCAGAGGTTGAGCAGTATGTGCGCAATTGGCTGTTGGGGCTCCTTCTTCTTTTTTTGATGAGGGGATCAAGAAGCTAACTATCCAATGGAGAAAATGTATTTCTATTGAAGGAAACTGTGTAGAAAAATAAGATTTTTTTGTAATTTTATCTGTCACCAATAAATCTGTGTAAAAAAAATCCATTTTATATTTGAATGACCATTGTATTATCCAAAATAATAGTAATACATTATTTTAAAAATCGGTATGGAGAACCATACATGACTTCCATGCTCTCAGATTATATATAAAATCTATTGGTACTGCCTTTATGCGTACCCGCAGTTATTTCGATAATGCGATTTTGGGGCTTAGATATGTAGTGAATATCGCACATAATTTTATGTAGTGAAAAGTTTATATACAAATTTTAATTTTGTATGTTGCAAAATAGTTGGCTGGTGATTGCAATTGATTTTGTTTGTCATTTTTTAATGGTAAATGACTGTAGTAGTAATTTATCACCGGGTCGTGGCTGTGACACCAATAATTGATTATGTTAGGTTAACATGAAAACTGAAATACAGGGAAACCAATACGTGTGTAATGTAAAACTTTTTTTTTTCTAAAACCACGAGAAACCCAACTCAAAGTAAGGCGGGAGTGGCCCAAAGGTCAACCCCTTGCCTATTATTATAGGCCTACATGTCACTTTTTTGTGGCAGAAATAGGTTTTTTTTTTCCGACAAGTACTCATTTTGTGACTAACAAAAAAACAAACATCCATTATGTACAATTTGTAGAGCGTATGTTGTCATTCCTTAATAAAGTGTTCTTGTATTTTCATTAACCATAAATATTTGTATTTTCTGTTGTTTTTTCCAATTTGTAAACTTAAAAACGTTAGGTTCTTTATTTTAAGTGTTACTCTGTTATAAACATTGTATTACACGTTTAATGTTATGTTTTCTCAACCACAGCTTTTATTTATTTTAGCAGTAAACTAAAAACCCAAAACCATTATTACATAACTACCAAATGAAAACAACACGTATTTTTGTTTTACATTAAGAAATAGGGCAATTTACAATTAGTACACTTCTTTTCTACACCATAATACAGTGGAACTTGGTTATAACGTCATTGAAGGGACCAAAAAAATAATGACGTTATGTCCGAGTGACGTTATAAAAGAGTCGTTATAAAAGACCCTTTTTAATCACTAGTAAGGAAGGAGAAATAAAAAAAAAAAAGATTTTGCATTAACAATATTCGTGATATTTATTCTAAAGTTTACAAACTGCATTTCATTTATACAAACAGCATGAAGAATATTTTGAAAGATCAAAAACAAAGTACATGTAACTTACATTAAGCTTACTGTCGAAAGTAATCCGTAATTTTCTTTTGAACGCTCCTTTCTGAAAAATAAATTCTTTCTGTTGTGCTGTGGAGATCCTGCGCTGCATTGAACGTGTCGTCAGACGTCTCTCTAAAGCAGTAAAATCGTGAAAGAGTTTCGGCGGTTCTCATTGCTTCCTGTACTGTCGGCATCCTCCTCTTGCTCAGCATCTTCTTCAACACTATCTTCTGCTTCTATGCTTTTTTACTTCCGCGATAATTTCTGTCACTCAACACTCGGAATGTTTCTACTTGGTCATCCAATGATGCATAGGAATCAAGTTCATTTCCAAATTCATTTATGTCGAATTTCTTAATCCACTCCGAGAGCGGCAAGTCGTCGTCTTCGTCATCATCGGGTAAATTTTCATGTACGAGTTGTGCTTTACTAAAGCATTTTGGTATCGTCTTCTGTGTTACACTCTTCCAAGAGTCGTCTAGGAATTGTATTGCATCTAAGAGTGAAATTGTGGCAGGTTGCGCCGTGTCCATACAGAAAATAATTTTTTCTTAAAGTTGCTTGCGGTAGTGACACTTTAGGCTTCTAATGACGCCTTGGTCCATAGGTTGCAGGACACTCGTACAGTTGGCCGGTAAGAAGACCAGATTAATGTTTGTCAAATTTAACTTTAGATGGGCTGCACAGTTGTCAACTAGAAGTAGAATTTTTCTGTTGTTCGATGACAGTTCTTTATCCCACTTTCTTAGTTCATCTTCAAAAATACTAGAAGTCATCCACGCTTTTTTGTTGGCAGTGTAACTTAACAGGAAGTTTTTTGATGTTTTTAAAACATCTAGGATGCAAACTTTTCCTGATAACTAAAAGTTTCCTTTATTCGGTTCCCGTCATGTTCGCACAAACAAAAACTGTAACTCTTTGTTTAGAGAGCTTCCCACCAACGCACTTTTCATTTTTAAATTTGAAAGTCTTATTTGGAGTTAATTTATAAAAAATTCCGGCTTCATCTCCATTAAAGATGTCTTCATCTTTATATGATCGTCTAATTTGTGGCCAAGTGTTACGCACCCAATCGCCTGTAACGTTCAGATCTACGCATTTTGCCTCACCACAAATTTTTGCAAAGGAAATCGAGTGTCGGGCCTTAAATCGATCTAGCCATCCGTTGGAGCACGTAAAATCAATACCAAACAATTTTCTGAATTCTGTAGCTTTCTCTTTCAGAATTGGTCCACTCACAGGAATATCTGAACATCGACACTGTTTGAACCATTTCAATAATACTGCATCCACATCACCATGTTCGCATTTCCTAATTTTTTCTCCATCTGGCGCTGGCGCCGGCGGTCCTGTTACAGTGCTTATCGCTTGCATACAATGTATGCCTGTAGCCATGGGCGTAGCGTGCGCACATGTATGTTTATATGAAATTTAGAGTAAAATATCAGAAATTTTTGACGCTATAACAGAGTAGTACAATATTTAGTGACGTTAAAACCGGGAATTTTTGATAATGTTAAAGATATCAGTTTGACCGTACCTATGACAAAGTAACGCTACACCCGAGTTGACGTAACAGCCGAGGCCGTAATAACCAAGTTCCACTGTATATCGATACAATCGCATATTAAAAACATCTAAATGTATTGCGGGTACTCATACAGTTCCAATCATTTACTTGAATTCGGTTCGATAATTCCTAAAAAAAAATATAGAATTTTGTCAAAGTGAAATAAAATGTTTCCATGGAAATTACTTCTTTGTTGTCAATAACGTAGTACACATATAAAACTTATAAAAAATTATCTCCTCCCTCATCAACTACCATTTTAATTTATAGAAAATTACCCCCTTCCCCTTCAACTACCCTTTTCATTTATAGATATTTCATCTACCTTTCGACAGTGGATTATTATGACCTTCTTTTAAGGATATTTTATTTATCAAAATTAAGCAATTTACTCTTGTTAAAACGTAAAACGTTGCAGGTAAACTACCCCTTCCCCTTAACCGATCTTCACCGATATCAATAGGCCGGAGTGCTCTACAATTCAGAACTGTATGCAAAAAATTATTTTATTCTGTTTGAATTTGCGGCTGTTATCGTTTGCCATAGAAAAATTCTACACACACTTACACACAGACACTTTTCGAAAATGACTTTCATGTTTTGAGGGTAGTACAATCAGAATCTGCCATTATCTCGAACACGATTTTTTTCGCCATGACCATACTTCCATTTCCTTATGGTACATGGAAGTAAAAAAGGGTGAAGGGGATATGATCTGTGAAAATCTGGATTACAGTACTTGTATATTGTTCAGTTTTTCAATCCTGCAATTCTATTCTAAATTATGTTCACGTTGGAATATTCTTGGTAATAAGAAGATGCAGACACTCCACCCTTTATTCTCTGAAGGAATATATCAAGCAAATTTGTAATATTTGAATACAATGTACAAAGAATGGATATATGAGTACAAATACCATAGTTATACGATTACTCATTTTCATCTCTAGCATAAGACTGATTTCACAAGGAGGCATATAACCTGATAAGGTTGTAAGTATGAATGTACAAAGAGTTGTGTAAATAGAGAGTAACAGTGCACGCACACATCCGTATGTGTGAGAAAGGAGACACATTCTTATTGAGTACGTACAACTAAGCATCTTCCTTCGCCAAGATAAAAAAATTAGGTCAAAAGTGAAAATTGGAAACTTTGTGCTTGGTTTGACAGCAACATCAGCACATTTTATGAATTGGTAAACCTGTGCCACCTAGATCATCATTTGTACTTCCATGCTCCATAAGGAGCCATGGCGAAAAAAATCGTGTTTGAGATAACGGCTGATTCTGATTGTACTACCCTCAAAACATGAGGAAAGTCATTTTCTGAAATGTGTGTGTGTGTGTGTGTGTGTGTGTGTGTGTGTGTGTGTGTGTGTGTGTGTGTGTGTGTGTGTGTGTGTGTGTGTGTGTGTGTGTGTGTGTGTGGAATTTTTTCTATGGCAAACGATAACAGCTGCAAATTCAAACAGAATCAAATAATGTTTTGCATATAGCTCTGAATTGTAGAGTACTCAAGGCCTATTGATTTTGGTGAAGATCGGTTAAGGGAAAGGGATAGTTTACCTACAACGTTTTATGTTTTAACAAGGGTAATTTTTTCTATGACGAACAGTAACTGCCGCATATTCAAACAGAATCAAATAATTTTACCCATACGTCACTGAATTGTAGAGGGCTTAAAGCCTATTGATTTTGGTGAAGATCGGTTAAGAGAAAGGGGTAGTTTACCTGCAGCGTTTTATGTTTTAACAAGGGTAATTTTATCTATGACGAACGATAACTGCCGCATTCCAATTTTTTGCATACATCCCTGAATTGCAGAGAACACAAGGCCTTTTGATTTTGTTGAAGCTCGGTTAAGAGAAAGGAGTAGTTTACCTGCAACGTTTTATGTTTTAACAAGGGTAATTTTTTCTATGACGAACGATAACTGCCGTAAAGTCAAACATAATCAAATAATCTTTTGTATACATTCCTGAATTTTAAAGGACTCAAGGCCTGTTGATTTTGGTGAAGATCGGTTAAGGGAAAGGGGTAGTTTACCAGCAACGTTTTATGTTTTAACAAGGGTAATTTTATCTATGACGAACGATAACTGCCGTAAATTCAAACTGAATCAATAATTTTTTGCATACATCCCTGAATTGCAGAGAACACAAGGCCTTTTGTTTTTGGTGAAGCTCGGTTAAGAGAAAGGGGTAGTTTACCTGCAACATTTTATGTTTTACAAGGGTAATTTTTGCTATGACGAACGATAACTGCCGTAAAGTCAAACATAATGAAATAATGTTGTGCATACATTCCTGAATTGTAAAGGACTCATGGCCTGTTGATTTTGGTAAAGATCGGTTAAGGGAAAGGGGTAGTTTACCAGCAGCATTTTATGTTTTAACAAGAGTAAAGTACTTAATTTTGATAAATAAAGTATCCTGATAAAGAGATCATAATAATCCACTGTAGAAACGTAGATGAAATATCTATAAATGAAGAGGCTAGTTGGACGGGGTGGGGGTAATTTTCTATAAATGAAAATGATAGTTGAAGGTGGTGGGGATAATTTTTATTTATGTCATGTGTACTATGTTATCGGCAACAAAGAAGTAGTTTGTTGTTAAAATTCCTTCCTTGGCTGTTTGGGCTTGATCCAATGTTTCCTACAAAACCAGACGTTACTGCAGTGCTATCGACTGCCATCATCAGTAAAAATTGAGTGCACTATCGTGAGGTGGTATACGTTGGTGATCACAGTACTGTGGTTAAGGCTGAAGAAGGAAGTAGTTTCTATAGAAATAGTTAATTTCGAAAAGTATTTTAAATATAAATCGTAGAACATGGAATCATGTATGGTTCTCCATATTGATATTTTTTTTTACTGAACGTCACTTAAGTGGCATTGGCTCACAAGAGAAATAAATATTAAACAAATTATTTTGGACAGGTATCTGCTAAATGATCCCTTTAATTAAAAGATGGAAATTATATTTTCATCTGCAAATTATAATTTCACTAACATTTTAAAAAATTCGTTTTTTTAATAAATATAACAATATTAGCAATATAGGTATAACAATTCAATATCGAGAATAAAAATACAAAAGAATTTGGCACCAGGGTTTCAAGTGACCAAAGGTTTATGCCAGGGATGTTGTCTATCACCCACACTTTTCAAAATTTATATGGAGAAAGCAATAGAGACTTCGGAAAAAAATGCGCAGGAACATGGGAATTTCACTTGAAGGTGATACAATTTATTCATTACATTCGCTGATGACCAATTATTACTTTTGGCTCAAGATTTTGTAGACATATAGTACATGACTAGAAAATTGAAACAGGAATATCAGAAATGAGGACTAAAGGTAAATATGAATAAAACAAAATACATGGCAATAGGTGACCTTCAGCAAGACTCAATATTGGAGGAAGAATGGGGAAGATTTCATATACAGAGGATACAAGTATTTAGGGGTGAAAATTACAGCCAGTGGGAAGCAAGACAAAGAAATACAATTAATTTGGAAAAGATGGCTACATTAAATGGAATTCTGTGGGATAAGCAAATTACTCCAGAAACTAAAACCATTGTGAGATGTATCATGACTTATGGCTCAGAAGTTTGGACTACCAATAAACACACAAGAACAGAATTAATGTCAGCAGAGATGGACTGTTGGAGATGTTCGGCAAGAGTATCCAGACGTGAGTAAATTAGAAATGATGTTATCAAGGACAGTTAATGAATGTGAAAAATTCAATTGTTGATTTTACCCAAACAAAAAAATTACAATGGTATGGACACACCAAAAGAATGGCACAGAAAAGATTGCCAAGGAGAGTTATGGAATGGGCCCCTCCAGGAAGAAGGAAAAGAGGAAGACCACCTATCACCTGGATAGAAGAAATTCAGACTATATTGAGGGAAAGAGAAATTGAACATCTTTGGATGAACAAGCAGCAGCGGAAGATGAGAATTCAATCAATTCTGTAATCTTTAGTTCTGGAAAATGTATAAACCTTGTACAGCCGGAATAATAATAATAATAGGTATTTAATATTTGAAAATAAACATGTTTTAATTTTTTTGTTTCAAATAATTTGAAGTTAACATTTTTTGGCAGTCTAAAGTAATGCGGACAGCAAGTATGTACGCCTACTGTAAATGTTATGTAATAGGGGTTTCTGCAACTGTTATTTCTCCTTTCATTGTTTTAGTTTTCACCCCCTTCAAAAACAGTTGTCGAGGTTTTAAAACCCCTTTTAAAAAATGCTGTATCATAATTCACAACAGTGACCTGTGTATTGTTAGTGGTAAGCATTGGTGAAATGTGCAGTTAATTATATTTATGTTTACAAATACTGTGGTCTTAAAATAGCCTGTCTGAATTTGAGATGAATCGAATGCCTAGATGAAATATAAAACACGTAATTTTTTATGACTGACATGTCTGGTACAATACTAATTAACAGTGCAAAATTGAAGTTGTAAAATATAGGTAAAAATTATTTTTTAGTCCGTGTTTAAGCATTTAATATAGCTACAGGTATTTAAAAAGGAACTACTAACTAGTAAGTGGGACAGGTTTTCTGTAATTTGTGCTTATGTAATGAATTACACGATAGAATATTTATGCAGTGTTGACTATCAAAATGACAACTGCACAGTTTTAGTATTCGCCTCAAAATATGTGGTAATAATGATATCATTGCTAAATTGCAAATAAATAATATAAATATAATTTATGAGAATCTAATCTTTATAAGTCAATGAACTTTTAACTGAAGAGTGGTTCTGCTAAGCCAAAGTATTGTATTGATTTTACCACAATCACTTTCAAGTACTGTTTGATACAGTTTGAGTAAGGTAACAAATATAGTTTGGGGTATGGAAAGTTGGTGACCGGCTAGCACTATCTAGAATTCTCCCATAGATTCAGTAAAAATTTATTTTTAGCCAGGATGTGCTTTCTACCTGAGTAAATGGTACCCAGGTAGAAAAGTATTTTTTGACTTGGTAAAAATAAATAGTGACTAGAACTTCTATGAGGGCAGGGTGAAAATTTCCGGGCCTGAACAAGAAAACATTTTTTTTAGATTAATTTGAAGTATATTTCAACATAATCTTCATTTAGTTCAATACGCTTTTCTCAACGGTGTTCTAAAGCGGTTATGGGAACACCCCCGTGCGTTACTTGTAATCCATTTTGTCGAGGTCCTCAAAGTAGCCATTTACAGCATCAACGACTTGACTGTTGTTGGCAAGTCTTTTTCTGAACCATTTTTTGAAGTTAGGAAATAGAAGTCAGTGGGGGCTAAATCAGGCGAGTATGGTGGGTGAGGAAGCAATTCGAACTTCAGTTCTTTGATTTTAGCCATCGCAACAATTCATGTGTGATCTGGTGCGTTGTCTTGGTGAAACAGCACTTTTCTTTTTCGCTAAGTGTGGCCATTGTTTCTTGATTTCATCATTTAAAAGATGCAGTTGGTTTTCATAGTACTCACCATTGCTTTCCTCTTTTCAAGGAAATCAATTAATATTACAAAATGTGCGTCCCAGAAAAACATCGTCATAACGTTACCAGCAGATGGACTTGTCTTTGCCTTCTTTGGAGTTGGTTCGCCTTTTGCGGTCCATTGTTTTGACTGTTGTTTGGTCTCAGGAGAGCTGTGGTGGACCCAAGTCTCATCAACTGTTATAAATCAAAGCAAAAAGTCAGTTATATTGTACTTATCCAGTGCCAAACAGTCAGTTGAAACATCCTTTTGACATTGTTTTTAGTCAGATGTGAGCAAATGTAAGACCCATCAAGCACACAACTTTCTTACATACAAATGTTCGTGTAAGATATTGCACACACGTTCCGTTCATATGCCAACAGTCTCTGCTATCTCGTTCACTTTTGTTCAGTTGACTGCCAAAATGATTTTGAGGATGTTTTTCTGGTGTAGTCACTTCAATGGGACGTCCGCTGAGCGGTTCGGCTGTTGTGCTTGTCTGACCCGCTTTAAATTCAACAACCCAGTGCTTAACTGTTGAATTTGACAGAGAAGGGTTCCACAATGTTAAATCCAGTTCCTTTTTAATATTAGTACCAGTTAAGACTTAAAAAAAAAAATTACCGTACGAATTTTCCACTCTGTCCATTGTTAAAACTATGCCTGAGGCACTTACTGCAGTGAACTGTGAAACTAATATGAAACAACCCATTTAGTTGCAAGCCTCATCGAAATTAAGCCTATGAAAGATGAAATCGTACAACACAATCAAAATAACGAGCAAAGTGACACTATATGTCAGGGCCGGAACTTTTCACTTACCCTCATATACTGACAAATTTCATATGCACTTGTATTCTAAAAGTCATGCTTTTGAAAATCACACTAAATGCAGATTAGTAGAGCATTTTATCGAAGACTTTATAATATTGCTCTTACAGAGTTTTGGGCCAGAATTCTCTAAATGTGGGAGAGCACTATATAGGGGTTTCACTGTAGTTCTAAACCCTACAAAAATTATAATTTTTCATAATGTTTATATCCTTTTTCATGTATTGATAAATCCGAATGGAACCGTTTCCATTGTTCTATTGTGTTATTTACTTACTAAACACATACAGGATGGGTTATAAGTCACTTGATAAAAATGTCTTTTCTTTGTAACTTCTAGTGAAAGGTTTGATCATTTAACTGGATATAATTTTAAAATATTTGTTGACATTTGACACCATTATTGAAGTTAAAAATGAATTGTCTGAATTACGGCATGTACCTGGACAAAGAGAAATAATGCACGTATTATGAATGTTGTATTTTCTTGAATAGTGATAATTTTAGTTATATCACTGATTGCAATTAATTATATTAAAACAGTGTATTAGTTGTATAAAATTATTAACTATGTTTTCTTGTTAAAATTGACACATTTTTTTTATATTGTTTGGTATGGTAAATCATGAAATGGAATAAAATTCAAGGGAGAGTTAGCACAACAGTGAGTGCAATGTTTTCTATTACATGTTCTGTTCCCGTATTTTAGTAAAATGAAATCATAATAGTGAAAACAATGAAGTTGGATTTACGTGACTTATTTGCAGACTGCAGTAGAAAGTGGTGCCCATATTAACTTTCATTGCTTACATGCCCATGTACAAATACAAATTACTGAGAGACTTATAACATTTAAATTATTATTTGTCCAGGATGACTTACCTGACAAAGTCCAAAGGTCCGTCACACGAACTGCGAAATACAAGCACGGTTTGGGGTTATATCAGTAATATACTCGACTCGCATTTATGTGAAACAACTCAAATTTTATTTCAGTTTTTATGCTCCTTCAAATTTATGGATTACTCATCTTTTCTTTCAAAATTAAAATATTACTGTTAAATGTTAAAAAATATGAATAACAAAACATTTGTTTCAATATAGTATACTTATTCTAATCCTTATCTTAATTAAGGCGACCCAGCTTGCTACACTCTCACACTCATACCTTTAGCACCCCCATTTACTTTATTTAGAGCGCTTTTTTAATTTAAAATAATTATATCGGGAAATTGCTCGTCGGTTACTTAACTTTCGGCGTTCCTCTCCTCGCCACGTGCCGCACTAGATATATGTCTGAATGTTTTGTCAGTTCAACACATTTTAATTTTCCTTTCTTCCCTCCATTTACTTTATTCTGAGATATCGGGTCACTTATTTATGTCTGGTTGTTCAACCGGAAACTCACTGCCTTCAGGTTACAAATTTTCGTAGCCGCACACAGTGTATGGATTGTCTATGGGACACACAGGCTAAGGTTGTTTAAATGTTGACGATATAGGAGGCTTTGTGGGTATGGCTTCTTACTGTATTTCCTTCTTCTTGAAAGCACATGGTCTGCCAATTGTCCTGCCTCACCATTTCTTGTGGTGTCGGTCTGGTCGGTTAGGCGTAAAAGCCGTGCGCCGTCGAGTGCGTGTGCGTCTCTGTACGTGACAATATTGAATTCACAAGCGAGTCTGGCATTTTTCAACTACACTCCATTCAAAAAGTTACGTGGTTGTTCTTTGTTTGAATACGACATTAATTTGCAGAGGACTTGCAATGCTGACAGAATAGATTTAAATAAATTTAATACAAAAACCCCCTTTTTGCCCCATTACACCCAGTACTTATTTTTCAACCTGCAATTTCGTGAGTTGATAATTTTTGAGAAGTTATAACTAACCCGTCTATAATTGTTTTTCTAAACTGTTTAAAGGAAGACTTTGGATTAGGTGTATTGATTTCCATAAGCCAAACATAGTTGTATTCATACTTAATAGTAAACAGTTATATGTCAGTAGTTCATCAAGGCCAGAATCGAAGCTGTGATGAATTTACATGTTCATCACAGTCAAAACTTGGCCAACAGTAATAGTCATTTTCTTTGGTCGCTGTTTAGAATGTTATTCTTTTACAGTATTACCCAAAATGACTACATTAATTATTGGATTCCATAATTAGTATGTTATTCGTGCTTAAGGGTGTTTCAAAAATTGACTTGGAATTTTTTTTATAATTTCTAGCTGAACCATTTGCAGCTTTGATAAAGCATTGTTAGCAAAGTACAGTGTTTTATATCACATTTCACAATGATAGTTCATTATTTTGTGTAATCAAAACAGGCCAGTAATAATGGCCACTTGTTTGTTCTATATGCATTCATTGTGTGTAAGTGTGGGGGGGGGGGTGCAACCCCATGTATTTGACATTTCAATGAAAAGCTGTATAGTTAGCTACATTGGTGTTATATGTTAAATGACTGTAGCTTCTTCATAAGTTATTTGAGAACGTTTTTGGATATAAGGAATTTATTGTTCTTATTGGGCTTGCTTCTTAAAATTCAGATTATTGTGCAGATTTTTATTTTTCTTGAGATATTTCAGCTGCATAAAAGTTAAAAATAATAGATTTAAACTGTGTTCTGAGGCCAGCATCGAAGCTGTAATGAAGTTATATTCATCATTACAGTCAAAACTTGGCCAATAGTAATGATCATTTGCATTGGTCACTGTATAGAAATTACTGTTTTCTATTACAGTATTACCCAAAATGACTACAAATGTCATGTTTCCATGTCATTAGGAGATGTAATAACATTCTGCTGTGTGTGTGTGTGTGTGTGTGTGTGTGTGATCGTGTTCTTTGTTCTTGAACCAAAAAATTTTAGAGCCGTAATCTTGTTACAGTAATTATGTTAAATGTTCTTTCAGTGAAATATTTTTTGTTTAGTAAAAAGGTTTAGAAAATTATATTTGAGTAGTGAAGGCGTATTGAGTAAACTTTGTATTTGAGCATAAAATCTGTCACACAAAGTTTCCCCTCATCTTGACTCTCATTTACTCATTAAATAACTTACTGGTAATGTTGGGTTTGAGAAAGCATTTTACTTTGTTGTAGTGTGAGAAAATGGTTTTCATTTATCAACATTTTGGGATCTGTTATCCTTAAAGTTAATTTTCGTGTGAAATTTTACTACTTAACGTGTGTGGGGCTCAATTAGCATATCAAATGCTACATGCTGAATTTGTATCAAACTTAAACATATTTGTAAATCTTATATAGTCATAGTATCAAATTATGTTTACAGCAATCTATCAGTAAGCTGTGAACATGGCTGTGCTGTCTTTCATTAATTGAAATTTTTGCACATAAAACAGTTTAGTAGATATTAGACAGATTTTTAGTGTGTGCACAAGTACCACTACGAAATTCTTTCAGAATAGTAGTAGTTGGAAGTTGTGATCCCCTGTCTATTCCCCAGTGGTCGTGTAGTACCCAAATCATCTGCTAGATTGCAAATGCATTCACTTTCATAGGTACAGTTGACATGAAACGACGCGTGGCAAACTTATGTTAGTTGGGTAAACACCACTTAGGTGCCAAAATGTCAGACTAGTGTTCTTGTAAAAAAATTACAAAAGATCACCTTTATAAACCAATATATATTATAAACTTTATGTAATGTATTGTTTAATCCATTTCTAACAAGTAAAAATAAAATTGTGAGTTTCTAGTAACAACATGTGTTTTGGCCAATTTTTTTGTCTTCCAAAAACTGTCACTTTTTTTGAAAAGCGATTTCAGGGAAAATAACCAACACAGCAACATAAGTTTTTTTTTTATACTAAAACAGCTGTGCTTGCGCCTACTTATTCGGACGCCATTTTGATTGTTACCAACTTACTTGCTGTGGTCCAAGGTTCTTTTGGACGAACTAGAAAGAGCAGAATGAGGTCATTCGAAATAAATAATTAGTCTAACCCAGTTTTAGTTCAAAATTTCAACAATTTTATTGATTAAATTTTCAAAGTTTAATTTTCTTTACGTTTCGCTACTTTCTATTACCATATCTTTCATTTCCTCTATCAATCTACGTTTACATCACATAAAGTCATATACTCAATTCTTCAACATTTCTTTCTTTGCAAATAGTTATAAAAAGGAAAAAACCTTACTTAACTAAGTTTTTCTTATATTTTATTAAACAAACCAGTACTTTGAATTTCTTATTTCTCTTTATTTCGCACACTCTCTCGCTCATTCTTGACACCAACCCAAATTAGAGATCTCATTTCAAATTTAATATGTTATTCATGAAAAAGGAAAGTGATAAAAATAATGTTTAATTTTACTCAGTTGATTATGTTCTTCCGTTTTTTTACTCATCTGGTCAATGCAATCCAAAGGTTTATGCCACCACGTGTTACGCACTTTTTGTTTGTAGAACACTCCGAAAACTGACTTTACGCTGTTTAATTTTAATTCTTTTGTCAATCACATACTTTGTGGTTTCAAAATAACATCACCATTCTTTTTAGTCGGCCGATTTAAATTGCTCGCGAGCACTGATTTAATGAACCGCGCGCGCGGTTCTGAAGTTGGATGCCGACTGAAAGCGTCCAAAATGGCTAAAAGGACTCGCTGCCTTTTCACATCGTGGTCACCAGGGAGCCTTTCTCGTTTTGCATTCGCTGATTGGTTCAAATGTGGCTAGTGGAAATAATTCGACTTACTTCCGTGATTAATTTTGGTTCGGAGACTACATATTTTCCTCATGCCCTTTCGTGTCCTCTGAGCACATGTCGCAAAAAGCGGCACTTGCGCGCTCTTACACATTCCATTGCTCACCCGTACCTGCCTCTGCTTCGTACGGTTTCAACCATATAGTGTTTAATAACAAATGTTACCCAAAATGGTTTGCTACAGATTAATAAAGAATATTCAATATAAAAAACAAAACCTACCCCTTTTGTACCGTCACAATACACCATTTTATAGGAGATACAACATTTTAAATATATGCAAAAATGGCCCGGCATGGGCGAAGGACCACTATGTTAAGGGCCCTGCATCAAAGTGTTAATAGTGTAACTACATATACTACTAGGCATGCCTCTAACAGAAGCCCTACAATACTAGTAGTTCCAAAGAACTATCAGATAGAAATAAAACTTATTAGCAGTGTATATTTAAATTATTACCTTAATATAAAACATAAACATGAGAATATGTATGTTTTTAATTATACTTTTTGGGTAGGGTTAAAAATTGTTTATTAGCATTTAAATGAAGCACTAAATGTATGAATTAAAGTAAAAACCATCAATTAGAAAAGTCAGTGGCTAAAAATTTTAAAAAGCCCATTTGGCTCATAAGCAGTTTGTTGTATGGTTGCATATAATGCAGGATTTTTTATGAGTTCTACTATACTATTAGATCACATGATCTAATTAGTTGAAAGCAGTCTGTCCAGTAAAATGGCTCGTCCACTTGTGTTGCAGTACTCTAATGCAAATATATGTATTAATTGTTAGTTAAAAATTAGTTAAATTATTGTAAAGGTAACTTAGTGACTGTTTTTTTTATTTTGTTTTAGATTAAACAATGTGTTTATTATTGGAAAAGGTAGCAAGCCATACGTCTCGCTCCCAAGAGGTAAAGGAGTTAAGCTGAGCATCGCTGAAGAAAGAGATAAGAGGCTAGCAGCAAAAGCTTCTGGTTGATCAGTTTTTAATAAAATATTTTAAAAAATAAAGACTTCTTGATTGTATTTCATTTTTATTTTTGTTCCAAACTGTATACCCTTTGTGTGTGTGTGTGTGTGTGTGTGTGTGCGTGTGCGTGCGTGCGTGATAATAACTTTGTTTTGTTTTCTCATTTAGTTTTTGTGATGAAATTAATGCACTCGTGTAAACACAATAATATATTCTATTAATATAATTAAATTACCTTATGGTCCACCTTAGTGACACTAGCTTCTTTCGTTCAAGACGCGTTTCGGGATGAAATCCCATCTTCAGATACACAATATTAATTCAAAACGTAAATGTATACCACATTTTGTGGTTATGTCATAATTTAAAATGTTTAAAATCTTTTAAATAAAATATACAAAACGTAACAACTGAATCGCTCGGAGCACTCGCATGCATGCACGCTGTACCGCGATTTCCTTACGACTGGTTATAATTATCATACAACCGTATAGCAGTGTCAAACAGGTTATTAGATCCGAAGTTCATTTGATCATTTAATATATTATTTTTGGTTGTTGCGTTTTTTGTAGCTTTATATATTTTGAACTCCTCTAGGCTATCCATTAATTTACCCTTCTTGCAAGTATGTAATGCTACGAAATTGTTTTCGAAACTAGTATAATTATGACCTTTTGTTATTAAATGTTGTGCAAAACTGGAATTATTATTATTTGTTTTAGGAATATGCTCTAAAAATCTTGTATAAAAATCTCTGCCGGATTGGCCGATGTAGAATGCTGCACAAGTATCGCATTTTATTTTATAAACTCCTGATTTAAAAAAATAAATCAGGAGTTTATAAAATAAAATGTGATAATTGTGCAGCATTCTACATCGGCCAATCCGGCAGAGATTTTTATACAAGATTTTTAGAGCATATTCCTAAAACAAATACTAATAATTCCAGTTTTGCACAACATTTAATAACAAAAGGTCATAATTATACTAGTTTCGAAAACAAATTCGTAGCATTACATACTTGCAAGAAGGGTAAATTAATGGATAGCCTAGAGGAGTTCGAAATATATAAAGCTACAAAAAACGCAACAACCAAAAATAATATATTAAATGATCAAATGAACTTCGATCTAATAACCTGTTTGACACTGCTATACGGTTGTATGATAATTATAACCAGTCGTAAGGAAATCGCGGTACAGTGTGCATGCATGCGAGCGCTCCGAGCGATTCAGTTGTTACGTTTTGTATATTTTATTTAAAAGATTTTAAACATTTTAAATTATGACATAACCACAAAATGTGGTATACATTTACGTTTTGAATTAATATTGTGTATCTGAAGATGGGATTTCATCCCGAAACGCGTCTTGAACGAAAGAAGCTAGTGTCGCTAAGGTGGACCATAAGGTAATTTAATTATATTAACCATAAAGTGACTCGGTACGTAAACCATGAATAGATTTAAATATATTCTATGTTTGGGAACCCACCCCTCTGGCAGAAAGCAGTGTTGCCATTTTCCTTATAAATTTAATAGTTGATCATTTAATATTCTAATATTGACATTATCGTGTCACATAGCACCTGGTATGTACATGTTCCAAACCACAGTTTGAATTTTTTGGGACTTAACATTTAGAGTTGCAGAATCACAGGGCAGTCACCATGTATGCACCTGGCTGCATGATGACGTACATGGTGTGTATAAATTTGTATATGATATTAGCTCTAAACTCGAAGAACGCCATATTGATAAATACAAATTGTAACAATGTATGAGGGGGGACTGAAATGTAATGCACAGTCACTCATAACTCACAAATGAAACAAATATGGAATAAAAATACAGCGTATTTACTACAAAAACTTACATATATTTTTCCACATAGTCGCCGTTCACAGCTACAATTTTTTTCCGACAACCAATTTTCTCATTCTATCAGTGAAGAATGTTGGCGGTCTTTCCTTGATCCATGACCTCATTGCACCCTTCAGTTCATCGTCCACAGTGAAATGAATTCCCTTAATTGCGGAAAGAAGTGAAAATCGCAGGCCCCAAATCTGGAGGGTGTGGAATAGATACAAATTTTTAATTTCACAAGAGCCTTGGCAGTTGCATGCGATATGTGTGGCCAAGTGAGCAATAATTGTGTTGCAGAATTATCAGCAGAACGTGACACACACACACATCTTCACTTAACTCCACAGATTTGTTAATTCGATTCGAGAAATAATTATAACTAGGGTTGCCAGACATTATAACGTTAACCCAGGACAAAAATGTTCAAAATCCAGGACATTACCAGTTCTGAATAAAATTTAAATGCAGGAAAATAAAAATACTAAACTGGTATAATTTTTTTACTTATTTATTTTCATTAGAGCTAACTTAACATTGTAATTAAAAAAAATAGCATTTAAACAGCTAAAACTAAAATTATGTAATGTATTTGTCATCTTGGCCAATTTTCAGTAGAATATCTGTATCGATTGTTTGTGATTGAATGAAGTCATGAAATTGGCTAGAATTTAAATGTCAAAATTATACCTTTTACTGTACTTGGTAATAAATTATTACGTTCCTTTGTCCATTGAGCTTGAATTAAAGAAAAAATTCGCTCAGCATTTGCGTTATGACAAGGAATGGCAAAAACATTGTGCAAGTTTGAAAAGTTCACCATACAATTCATCAGAAACACATGCATTGAAATATTTTACCCACTTCATATGTAACAAATTCTTGGTGTCATTAGCGGGCAGATTTTCCATATATTTTTTCAAATTGCACCACTGATCAAAAAATTTTGAATCGTCTATAATTACCCCTTTATTCCTGATATATTGTAGGGAAACTTCTACGTCTGACCAACTGCTGTTAGTTTGGAACCCCATCCATTTGAATATCTCAAATTCTTGCAGAGGCACAAGCCATACTTTCAGATATTCTTCTGCATCTTTGTAAAGTTTGTTCACATTAGACTGGAAGATATCTACTTCTTTTTGGAAACCATTTTCGGTAGCTTTCTTCAAAATTTGTGTTATTTTCAGTGGTATGAAATGATTGTTGACCCTGTCTTGTAAAGAATCAGATACATTTTTTATAATGGATATTGTTTCTATAATAGAATTATCATTCCTTTCTATTTGCTGGATACTCATGAAAAAGGGATATTAGAGAATGGATAAGAAGTAAATAAGCTTTACTAAATTCATTTTCAAAAAAACTTATTAATATTTTTGGAGCATTACCAATAGACAGGAAATAAGACTTTAATGGCTCAAACATAAGTATTAACCGGTCAATTGCTGGAAACGAGGACAACCACCTCGTTTTCTAGTGATATAATAGTTGTTTATATTCGGTATCAATAAAATCACAAAAATCTTTCGAGTTGTTCTGTTCGAACAGAGTAAATAGAAAAATAGTTATAAATTTTGAAAATTAATACATCTACATCTATAGGTAATGAAGAATCACAAGCATGATTAACAGCATTGTTGAGAAAATGGGTTGGACAGCCAATTCCTATCGAGTTTTGATTAATTTTTTTTTGAAGTTTTGAATAAACATTATTTGTTCCCTGTCTTTTACAGCCACCAAAATTTGTGTTGCAATTGTCGCCGCAAAATGCAATACACTTACATAAATGTCCATTTCTATTCAAAGTGTCAACAACAAGATCAGAAATAGTAGAATCTTCTTTAGATACGAAAATTAAGTCAAAAATTTTACATTTAGTGCCTCCATTTTTAAAATCAAAATATTGTATGACTATTGGATACATTTTGGTTGTCAAATGATTACTAGCGTCTGTGAAAACAAATATATGAAATATTTTCTAGCTCACATAAAGTTTGCTTCACAGAAAATGTACATTATTTATTATTGCTGTAGCTTTTGTTCGCGCGCACGTAATTTTTTTACAAATATCAGAATCTGAATATATTTTCTTATTCATTGTAACTGTGCAGTTTAACGAATTGTATGATTGTTGATGACATACTGTATGGAACGAAAGTGTTGCTTCAGCAGCTGCTCTGACTTTATTATATCTGGTTTGGTAACAAATGACTTTTAGCAATTTGATGTACCAGCTACACTCCTGAGATTAGTTTGATGTTTTTTACTACCAATATGGTCATCAATGTCGCTTTTGCCTTTATTTGCAACTGAAATAGTGCAATTACAAATTACACAAGTTGCCTCCCATTCTCTTGGTCCTTCTTTAAAAGACGAATATTTCCGCTTTAGTTCATCATTGAATACGCACTTCCTCTTTGACATTTTATGAGTAATCTGACTCACAGTCTTAACTATAAATTATAAAATCAATAATTAATTAATGTAATCACACGAAGACACGTAAAATAACACGTAGATCTGCAGTATAACTTCAAAATCTTAAGAAGTTCTTAGGTTTTAGGTTAGGACGAACACTTCACACCGATTAGTTACCTTTTTAACAAATAAAAACAACAGAACAGCTAATTCTGTATACTTCACGGTCACCAAAAACAATGTAAGGTAGTCCGGTAGAGTGCAATGAAATGTCAAATGCTACGCATCTATCGCTACTGACATACAAAACTTAATAAACCACGTTGAATGCGTGAACGCTTGTGTGCACCAGACAAAATTTACGCAGTAAATTTAAATTTTAGAAAATACTGGACACATTCAAACCCCCCCCACGGACATTCTCGAACATCTCGTTTTCCTGGACGTGTCCGGGAAACCCCGGACGTCTGGCAACCCTAATTATAACATATGTCGTTACATTTCTATGGGTATAGTAACTTTAATTATTCAGGTGCGCTGAACTTGCACTTATCGCAATCTTGAATAGTTCTCGCATATACTTAAGTTGTAACTCTGGGCGAGATATAACTTATCTGCGCAGACATCTTCCACCCACATGGACAGCACTATATGACATTGGCCCTACTCTGAGGTGTTTTAATGTCTATGTATCATACAGAATTTACAGTCTTCCGGGTGGTCACATACACATGTTCTAAACAGTGGAGCTTCCAAGTACACTGTCAAGAGATTTTTTCTTTGCAGAGGGTGGCGTTTTGAATTTTTTGTGATTGTGGTGAACCACAGTGCTGGTATTCATGCTATGCCATTTTTCTTCTGGTTCATAATGATGCACCCAGTATCGTCACCTGTTACAATATTGAAAAGCAAGTCGTCTCCCTAATCACGATAACATTTCAGAAGCTGTTCACAACATTCCTTTCACTGTGTTTGTTCATTTCTGTGAGTTTGTGAGAACCCACCACGAACAGATTTTACAGTAGCCCAGTTGTCCAATAATGTGTCCTACTTGTTCTTTCGATACCTCTCTCTCACTGGCTGTTATGTGATGCAATGGTCATTTTGAATCATTTCATCCACCTCTTGGTGCTTCTCATTGGTCACAGAAACTGGTTGACCACTGTGAGGTGGCTCATCCTCAATATTCGCTTTACCAGCTTCTGATGCACAGCATTTTATTGCCCACCTATTCACAGTACTTCAAACAGTTTCATCACCATAAACAGCTTTTAGACAATGATGAATGTCACTAGCGATTACTTTTTCCGCTGTTAAAAATTCAATCACTGCACATTGCTTTAGACGCGTTGACATAGATGGCATACTCTGCTTCATAACAGTGTGGAATTTTAGTAGTAGGGGAATGAACTACAAGATGGCAGCACATGTCACTTTGTGTGACATTTGACTATCTTGTTTATTGTAATCTCTGATTGCCCCTCCAGTAATTGTTAAAAAGCATCCTTGTGTGAAAAAGTTTGTATGTGCAGGTTCAGTTTTGGGAAACATCGTTGACATTTCTGGCCTAGTTTTGACAACATGGGCATTCTTTAGTTCCTAAAATGATCTTCCAACTTAACTCACGAAAGCATCCCATTAGTCTTCATAGTTCATATGCATAAAGATTGATTTTTGTAGCTTTAAAATTTTCTGGAGTGTAAACAGGAACAGGAAATGAATTAATGACCATCAACAGTTGAGACAAAATCCATTAGTAGTACTGAAGGATGTAATGTATCATGACTGTAATATCTGCGTTTTTTGTTGATAAATATGAGACATTTTATATATTTAACCAACTGTGATATCAAAGGAGATATAAGTAATGTAAGAGATGCAAATAGTGAGTTAACTGTACAAAGTAGTTTTTTATAGCTTTAATACTAATTTCCTTGAACACCTGTTTGTTAATAGAAAATATAACATTTTATCATAGAAACCAAAATACAAATTTTAAATACTATCAAAGGGGAAAGTAGGTTGTCCTTTTTTAAATTTCTTAAGTGCAGGGGCACCATAAGTGACACATTAAAAACTATTTTTTTATTGTAGTGAACACTACTATTACAGTGCGATATTTTATATTGAATAGGACCAAAGTACTCTATGCAGTGTGAAACGTGTGCATGAAAAAATGTATTTAAGAAACCATAAGTACAGTATTTGTACCATTTTCATATACTTCAAACACTTGGCATGGGAACCAGACCAAGGAGATTCAGGCTGTCAGTAAAAGAACAAGGAAATGTAGTTTTATGAGAATGAGAGCACTTGACAATAAACCCAACCCAAGTGTACAAAGTATGTGTTTCACTTGTAATTAAAAGCAAATTACTGTTATTTTGCAATTGATGTATTCAAACTACAGACATCTTGACATATGCCTTTACAGTTGGGGGGGGGGGGAGAAAACGACCAGATCCCCCCCCCCCTAGAGGGTCAAAAAAGTATGAATTTTGTTAATTTTATATACACACACACAAATAGGTTTATTACACACCATTTGTGTGAACATTTGAAGTAAATATGAAATATAGGAAAATGAATTCAGTCAATAAGTATCTTCTAAACAATGTTTCAATGGCATGCATTTTTATTGCGTTATTACCGTTTATTTTAATGGGACTGATTTCAGAATATTATCACGTTTTTCAACCACTTTAAAGATGCTAATGTTGATCAGTATTCACTTTTTCTTTTGTTATGAAGCCGGTTCGACCCCACCCCAAGGCTAAATCCTAGACACCTTCACTGTTCAAAATTCATGCATTAGTAACTCTAATAAATGCTTATTGAAATACATGTTTTCAGTTATATTAGTCACTTATATGAATAGATTAACTAATCTTTTCAATCCACTTTGTGATGTCTTGTTTACGGTTAACGACACGTTTCAAAGCTATGTTTCATCATCAGATTTTAAAAATCCCTCATATGACCACTGGACATTTGGTCGACCAAACATGAATAGGTGTGCATCTACTAATGCATACAGTGCAGATGTAATTGGTATTTTGACCAGTGCCAACCTCATATGAAGGACTTTTTAAATATCTGATAATGAAGCATATGCTTTGAAAAGCATCATTAATTATAAACAAGAAGTCACAAGGTGGATTGTAAAGGTTAGTTTGTCTGCTTATCGAAAGTATAACTTTTTGTGAAATAAAAGAAAGTCAAATAAATCTGTATCAGATAGGAAGTAAAAGGGGAGGATAAAGGAAATTATTTGCCAGTGTGGGCTTTCTACGAGATGCCATCATTACCAGACAGTTACAAGAAAGTCTTAGTTTTCAGGGGGTTGGGGACTTGCAAACCCTTTAGAAATCACATGGATGATAATCTTGATCACTTGTAATAAATAACCTTAATTCCATAGACATAATGATGATAGCCATTGTGATTGTGATGACAACATGAATTAGTCAGCAAGAAAGTAATAGGAAATGAACTTGCATGGATAACAAGTGGAATTCCAACCAAAATAAAAGAACAATAGCAATTTCTGAAATATAAAGCTCTGGTCATAGAACACAGTTCAAATTTTAGAGAAATGAAAGCAAAAAGGTTGACGACTACCTATTCTTGATTATATTTTTAAGAAAATCCACTTAAGAATAGAATGTCTGAATGCAACAAAGTTATGTGGATTTCAAAAATTATCAATTTCACCAGCCAGTGTATATTCAGCGTCCCACTCGTGACTCATTTCCTATAATAACAGAAACAACACAACAGTCACATGACTCCAGAAATTTGAGTTTCTGACATTTTATCAACAATGGCTACAGATGAACATTAGGGTGTTTCATTTTTCCAAAGATGTGATTTTCATATGACTTTGCTTACGCCCCGAGTCTCAATGATGTAAAAGATATATAGGCCTATGCCAAATTTCAAGAAGATTGGATAATATTTAGAGGTTGCACACTTTGATCAGTTTTGTAAAAGTAGGCAAAAAATACGATTTTTCAGTGTTAATTACTTTTATTGGAAAAACTAGAAATCACAAACTTAAAATAATATTAAAACTAGACACTTAAGATTAATAGGTAGTATCGTAGGCAAAACGTGTTATATTAATCAACTTTGAACGATGCAATCCCTTCTTTTGTTCGCTTGGTGATGACTTTTCTGTGATGCTCGACTACCCTCAACGAGAATTGTTTTTGTTGTTCGTCCCTGACCTGTGGAACTTTGGAAGATAGAGTTGCAGTTCTAGTGACTGGCAAAGATTTTGAGCATTTGCTTGGCGTACCTGTTGCCCTGAAAGGCACTGGTGAGCAGATGGCTGAAGTAGTTATTCGGGAAGTGGACTGATTTGGGCTATGTGACAATATCACCAGTATATCTTTTGATACTACAGCATCTAATACAGGACTGATCCAAGGGGCATGTACCAGAATTGAAAGGGAATTCGGACGAACATTGTTGTGGTTGGCTTGCCGTTATCACACCCATGAACTAATATTGAAAGGAGTGTTGTGGCATACCATCAAGTGGTCCTGACATCCAGATTTTTCTGAAATTCCAAAGTCTGTGTGCTTCACTTGATAAGAAGTAATATACGACAATGCTGGATGAAGAAAGTCCCGTTCAAGGCTTTCTAGAAGAACAACGAGTGAAAATGGTTAACTACATCCAAAATGTCTTAAAAGACGGAAGTCATCCAAGAGAAGACTACAAAGAGTTATTACAACTCTCACTCCTGTACCTAGGAGGTTGGTCTAAAAACGACTTCAATTTCAGGATCCCAGGGGCTCTGCATCAAGCAAGGTGGATGGCAAAGGCAATATATGCACTTAAAATTGTCCTCTTCACTAAACAGTTGAATATTCCTCAACGAGAATTGAAAGGAATGAAACGGGTTGCACATTTTGTCAGCCTCATATATGTTCGCTTTTGGTACGAGGCAATTGTAAGTCGATGGGCTCCAAAGAATGATTTGGATATGCTACAGCTTCTGAGCACTTGCCCAGATGCAGACGTCAAAAAAAGTGCTCTCACAGTTGCTAAGAGACACCTTTGATATCTGTCAGAAACAAACGTAGGATTGGCTTTTTTGGACGAACGTATTACTCATGCTGTTAAGGAAAATATGACTAAAAATTTAGAAACCAAACCTGCATAGAAAAAGGAAATGAAATGATTAGAGGGTAAAAACCTTGTTTTTGATGGAAAAGACGTTAGCCATTTCGTTACTAATAAAACAAAGACGTTCTTTGAATTGTTTGGGATCCATGACGTGACAGAATACTGCAGTGATTCTCTAAGAAGCCATGTGAACGCTCTTAAGGTGGTCAATGATACCGCAGAAAGAGGAATTGCTCTGATAAAGAAGTTTAACGAATCGGTCAGGGACGAACAACAAAAACAATTCTTGTTGAGGGTAGTCGAGCATCACAGAAAAGTCGTCACCAAGCGAACAAAAGAAGGGATTGCATCGTTCAAAGTTGATTAATATAACACGTTTTGCCTATGATACTACCTATTAATCTTAGTGTCTAGTTTTAATATTATTTTAAGTTTGTGATTTCTAGTTTTTCCAATAAAAGTAATTAACACTGAAAAATCGTATTTTTTGCCTACTTTTACAAAACTGATCAAAGTGTGCAACCTTTAAATATTATCCAATCTTCTTGAAATTTGGCATATATATCTTTTACATCATTGAGACTCGGGGCGTAAGCAAAGTCTGCAAAAATTTTACATTTTATTTTTTGCCTTACAAAATGAAACACCCTAATGAATATGTTCATAAGTAATTCAGTTTTCTTTACATACCGTCTTCCTGGTTTAGTTTAGGCCCTCCTGCATCTGGTTATTTGTTAATAAAGACTATAGACTAGAGTATAATAGATTTTTAGTCTCCTAATATTAAAGATTGCCAATATTTATTTACAAATCCACTGGCAGAGTATTCAATTAGCAGGTGAATATTTTTAAACTCCATTGTCTCAGTAAAAAACTTCAATAATTACAAATGCAGAATACAAAAAATGATCTTTTTTGTCTTACCATATACAAGAAAACAATGTATCTTTTTAATAAAAGTCATGGCCATTTAAACTACATAAATAAGCAGAAAATGTGATATTTTTTAAACAAGTTTTAATATGTATTACCTATACAACAGACATTGTAGACATGAGAGGTGCAAAAATACAGTACCAGTATATCAAAACCTGAACAATAAAAATAATAGCTGCTAGAAGACTTGATGGATAAACAATAATGGTTTCTCAAAAGTAATTGCTTGAAAATTTTTAGTCCAGTAACCATATGTAGAAGAAAAAGTCGGTATGGAGAACCATACATGACTTCCATGTTCTAAGATTTGTATTTAAAATCATATTCGAAATGAAATATTTCCATAGAAACTACTTCTTTCTATTGCTTCAGCCTTAACCACAGTACTGTGGTCACTAACGTATACCACCTCACGTTTTCGCACTCGATTTTCATTGATGATGGCAGTCGATGGCACTGCCGAAACGTCTGGTTTTGCAGAAAACATTGGACTACGGCTAAACAGCCCGGGAAAGAATTTTAACAAAAAACTACTTCTTTGTTGCCGATAACGTAGTACACATAAAAAATTCTCCCCTCCCTCTACAACTATAATTTTCATTATTAGAAAATTACCCCCACCCCGTTCAACTAGCCTCTTCATTTATAGATATTTCATCTACGTTTCTACAGTGGATTATTATGGGCTTCTTATCAGGATACTTTGTTTATCAAAATTAAGTACTTTACTCGTGTTAAAAGATAAAATGTTGCAGGTAAACTACCCCTTTCTCTTAACCAATCTTCACCAAAATCAATAGGCCTTCAGTCCTCTACAATTGAGGGATGCATGCAAAAAAATATTTGATTCTGTTTGAATTTGCGTCAGTTATCATTCGTCATGAAAACATTTCTCTTGTTACAACATAAAACGTTGCTGGTAAACTACTCCTTTCCCTTAACCGATCTTCAACAAAATCAACAGACCGTGAGTTCTCTGTAATTCAAAAAGGTATGCAAAAAAGTAGTTGATTCTGTTTGAATTTGTGGCAGTTATCGTTCGTCATAGAAAAAATTACCCTTGTTAAAACATAAAATGTTGCAGGTAAACTACCGCTTTCCCTTAACCGATCTTCACCAACACCAACAGGTCTTGAGTACTCTACAATTCAGGGCTGTATGCAAATAATTATTTGATTCTGTTTGAATTTGCGGCTGTTATCGTTTGCCATAGAAAATACCCTTGTTAAAACATAAAATGTTGCTGGTAAACTACCCCTTTCCCTTAACCGATCTTCACCAAAAACAGTAGGTCTTGAGAACTCTACAATTCAGGGCTGTATGCAAAACATTATTTGATTCTGTTTGAATTTGCGGCTGTTATCGTTTGCCATAGAAAAAAATTACCCTTGATAAAAAGAAACCTTGCTGGTAAACTACCTCTTCCCCTTAACCGATCTTCACCAAACACAACAGGTCTTGAGTACTCTACAATTCAGGGCTGTATGCAAATAATTATTTGATTCTGTTTGAATTTGCGGCTGTTATCGTTTGCCATAGAAAATACCCTTGTTAAAACATAAAACGTTGCTGGTAAACTACCCCTTTCCCTTAACCGATCTTCACCAAAAACAGTAGGTCTTGAGAACTCTACAATTCAGGGCTGTATGCAAAACATTATTTGATTCTCTTTGAATTTACGGCAGTTGTCGTTTGCCATAGAAAAAATTTACTCTTGATTAAAAAACGTTGCAGGTAAACTACCCCTTTCCCTTAACCGATCTTCTCCAAAAACAATAGGTCTTGACAACTCTACAATTCAGGACTGTATGCAAAAAATTATTTGATTCTGTTTGAGTTTGCGGCTGTTGTCGTTTGCCATAGAAAAAATTTACTCTATATTAAAAAAAAGTTGAAGGTAAACTACCCCTTTCACTTAACCGAACTTCACCAAAAACAATAGGTCTTGAGTACTCTACAAATAAGGGTGTATGCAAAAAATTATTTGATTCTGTTTGAATTTGCGGCTGTTATCATTTGTCATAGAAAGAAATCTATAGACAGACACTTTTCGAAAAATGACTCATGTTTTGAGTGTAGTACAATCAGAATCCGCAATAGTCTCGAACACGATTTTTTTTGCCATACCATACTCCCATTTTCTTAAGGAACATGGAAGTAAAAATTGTTTTATCCAACTTTGTAATATCGACAGGTCTTTAAAGATCTTTACATGAAATGTCATTGCATCTGGACATATGGCATTTAATGATTAACTTGTAACTAATATTCAGGACTGTACTGTAAAGTCACAATAAGTCCTCCTCAGGTGAAATAGACTTTAAGTTACTGGTTGAGCTGTCATAATGTTTTCTAAAAATCAGCTGAATGTCTCTGTTCTTCAGCCAATACTCCCAAAATTTAGTAGCCAACTTTTTTTCATTCCCTCAGTTCTGTGTTCACTGAATACATTTACTAAGACTTACTTCTTATCTAAGGTAAAACAGGCATTTATTTGTTCAGTTAAAAATCAGTCGTGTCCTTTTCAGAAGTGGGTGGTCTCGATTCCATACCCAGTGTAAGTGAAGCCTTAATTTTTTTTTTGTGAATACCTTTGCATATCCTTGATCCTAATTACATTGGACGACTGACACTACTGTGTAGTGTATTTAGAAGTGCTGAGCATCATTCCCTTCACTTTGCCGTCTCTTTGATTTTGTGACTGTCTCATTATGGGTAACTACTAATTGAAAAACCAGAGGTTGCACCCTTAGAGACCAAATACAAAATGAAGATATAAGAACTGAGTTAAATGTATTTTCTGTAGCCAGCAGAATAAGGGAAGGATAAATAAAATGGAGGCATACCGAGAGAATAGAAGATATGAGACTACCTAAACAAATACTAAGATACAGATCTCAAGGAAGACGAGATATCGGTAGACCAATGAAGAGATGGCTTCAGTGAAGGCGGAACAGGCTGTAAGCCTATACCTTGATATGGAGAAGAAGGACTACTAATTGATGACAGTCTCCCTAAACCATTCACAAAATGAAGTGACTGTTTTTTATGCATTTTGAAAGGATACATTCTTTAAAATATGAGCAAATCATAATTAGTTTGAAAATACAGTAAAATATCTTCTTATAATTAAAATAAAAGCAGATTAATTAATAAGTACAAGCAGAATGTTATAAGTACCACAATAACCAGTGACAAAGATAAAAATTGGTACCGGTATGGAGAACCATACATGACTTCCATGTTGTAAGATTTATGTTTAAAATAATTTACTTGAATTTGGTTCGGTATTTTCTAAAGAAATATCGTCCACCCTCAAACTAATTTCACTATTTATAGATATTTTTGTAATTATGGGGTAGTCGTTCAATATAATATTATTTTCAGTCACTTTATCCATAAAAATTAGGTAGCTTACTTTATTCTTATAAAGAAACCGAACTACACATATAATCATCCCTCCTCCGAAGTCACTCATGGACCCTGAGCATCTTGCAGAGGGTTCATTCCCTAAAGACGAAAAGTCTGTCTATGAACCGTTCCTCTGTAAACACGTGCAGTTACACTGCCCAGTGATCCACAGGAAGTAACTCGATAACAAAAGCATGCAAATGTAAGAAAATAGACATGAGTGAGGCCAGAAATAAAATCAATTGTGTGTGTGTGTGTGTGTGTGTGTCTTGCCTGCCTTTTTATTGCGGTAATCATAATAATAATATGGAAACGTAAACATTGGATAATTGAGATATACTTGCCTGCCACGATATATTTTCTCTCATACATGATTTAAATTAAAATGAAAAAATATAAAATTTTGTTAAAGTGAAATGAAATGTTTCCATAGAAACTACTTCTTTGGTGTCAGTAACGTATTACACATATAAAACTTATAAAATTTACTTTCTCCATCATCAACTGCCATTTTAATTTAGCCTATAGAAAATTACCCCCTTCCGCTTCAACTACCCTTTTCATTTATAGATATTTCATCTACCTTTCTACAGTGGATTATTATGACCTTCTTTTAAGGATACTTTATTTATCAAAATTAAGCACTTTACTCTTGTTAAAACGTAAAACATTGCAGGTAAACTACCCCTTCCCCTTAACCGATCTCCACCAAAATCAATAGGCCTCCAGTCCTCTACAATTCAGAACTGTATGCAAAAAATTAATTGATTCTGTGTGAATTTGCGGCAGTTATCATTTTACATAGAAAAATTCTACACACAGACACTTTTCGAAAAATGACTTTTTCATGTTTTGAGGGTAGTAGAATCAGAATCTGCCATTATCTCGAACACGATTTTTTTCGCCATGACCATACTTTTATTTCCTTATGGAACATGGAAGTAAAAATTATGAATTGGCATTTGTATTTTTAAAAGAATTTGAACATGCCACAAGAGCAATGTCAGATTTGTAAGTATAGCAGTTAGTGCATATTATATGGTGTTTACTTTCTAATGAATTGTGCCTTGCAGACTTGTCTGCACAAGTTTTTTAACTAACAGATTTATCAATCCCCTCCTGTTAGACACAGAATGAAGGTAGGATAACAGTTTTTCAAAATCTAGAAGTATCTCTGTCTACCTGGTGCTCAGAAGTCTCTAGCATTATTAGTAGGCTATCTGCATTGCCCTACAAAGTTAACAACTATAGTATTAAAAAAATATAATAATATGTATAGGTTATATGTTGATACTGTTGTTTTGTATACAGAAGAGGTTTAATAAATTGTGTGCATGTATACATTTGATCATACAGTGCCATGATCTTGAAATAGGCCTACAGTAATTTGTAAATAACCTATTGGAGATATTGCAGCAGATAATAAAATTAAAATTCTAATATAAAATATCAGGGATATCAACCACTGTTTCCATTTTATGAAGATTTTCTATTTTGCTTTCACTTGTGTCTGTTTAAAACACAGCTGGACAGATGCATCTTGTCCATCTATTCACATATACACACAAATATCTTAATTAAATTATAATTATATTTTTTTAGTCACTTTTTGCTACAGTCCGTTTCTTGATATATATAATACATTTAATATTTATAATTAAATTTACCTCAAGATGTTTTTTTTTTCCTTTATTGGAACATGTTTCGGGTACTATCTTGTACCCATCCTCAGCCTTCCGGTTTTTTTGTCTGGTGAAGTACATATGTGTTGTTGGTTGACTATTATTATCGTGGCTTCCTGTTGGCTTCTGGTATTTCAAATTGGTTTTATTGTGTGTGATTGTGGTGTATGTGTTAGTTTTTTGTGTATTTTCAATGTTGAGTGCTTTGAATATTGTGTCATGTTTTGTATTAATTTGTATTTGTTCAGGTATTAGTTTGTTTTCTGTTTTATGTTTGTATATTTGTAAATTTTCCCAAATGTTCATTATGGTGCCTTTGTGTGGTATATGTTTTATTAGCATTTTATTCGCTATTTAACAGAATGTACAAAATTCCCCTAAACAAACAAGAAACTGACAAAGAAAGAAATATAATATACCAAATTGGTTATGAAAATGGATACAATAAAAATACTGTGATCAAAATAGAAAATAAAATCAAATATAAAATAAAAACTGAACAATTAAGAATAAATCAAACTGAACAACACATAAATAATAACAACAACAAAAAATGGGCCACATTCACATACATAAATAATAAAATGACAAAACTAACAAAACTGTTTAAAAACACAGATATAAAAATAGCATACAAAACTAATAAAAATAAATTACAAAATCTAAATAGCTCACACAACAAAGATAATACAACAACTAACGGCATATACAAAATTGAATGCCAAGATTGCAATAAATGTTACATAGGACAAACAAAAAAACAGCTGAAAAAACGTTATTTTGAACACCTAAATGCATACAAAAAAACCAGAAATATATAAATCCAATTTAGCCACACATGCAATAAACACAGGACATGAATTCCCAGACATAACCAATGTAACACTAATAAAACATATACCACACAAAGGCACCATAATGAACATTTGGGAAAATTTACAAGTATACAAACATAAAACAGAAAACAAACTAATACCTGAACAAATACAAATCAATACAAAACATGACACAATATTCAAAGCACTCAACATTGAAAATACACAAAAAACTAACACATACACCACAATCACACACAATAAAACCAATTTGAAATACCAGAAGCCAACAGGAAGCCACAATAATAATAGTCAACCAACAACACATATGTACTTCACCAGACAAAAAAACCGGAAGGCTGAGGATGGGTACAAGATAGTACCCGAAACATGTTCCAATAAAGGAAAAAAATAACATCTTGAGGTAAATTTAATTATAAATATTAAATGAATTATATTTTTATAATATAAAATCAAATACTTCTATAAGTAGTAATTATCAGCCTATTGAAATAAAGATTGTAATAAGTCATAAAAATAACGGTATACTTGTAGAAATAATTATAATTTGATAAAATAAATATTTTACAAGGATCCTGCAAAAAACTTGCAGAGATAATTGAAAGAAAATATTATATTTTAATACAATTATTTTAATTTAATTCTTCTTTATATAAATGTTGATCCTTTCTGTTAAACACATACCAAAGGAACCTTCTTAGTACTGTGTGCACAATTAAGAGATTACTACTCCATTGATAGTTGTTTTGATTGTTCATCTTCTTTTTTCACAGTACTAAATAATATAGAATATAGAACTTTCACTTGTGAAAACTTACTTGTTTTTCTTCTTTCCGAACGCGTTTCAGAGTAGTGTTCGCCTTCGTCAGCAGTTTGAGACAGACTGGCCAGTAACGTGTAACGGTTTTTGTTTGGAAGGTTTAGTGGGGGTGGTGTGTGGAGGAAGGGGATTGGCGTGGGGATCCAAATTATTGTTAGTTTTATAAATATCACTATAATATTGACGACTCGGAACACTAAGTTTTTTATATAAGTAAAAACGTAAAGTTTTACCTTACAGCCTAAACTGGCTTTCACCTATAGAAGGCTTCATCAGAGGCATGGACAGCCTCTGATGAAGCCTTCTATAGGTGAAAGCCGGTTTAGGCTGTAAGGTAAAACTTTACGTTTTTACTTATATAAAAAACTTAGTGTTCCGAGTCCTCAATATTATAGTGATATTTAGTTAAGTAACGGACACGTCATGGACAACGAAATCCAAGAAGTTAGTTTTATGTATAATTGTGTCAAACAGTGTGTGTGATTTATAGTTTAATTGGTCGTTAAGTATGTTCTTTGGTTGTGTTTTGTAGTGTTTGTATATTTCATATTGTTCTGCTGTGTTAAGTTTTCAACTTTTGGGTAAGTAGTGTAATATCTCAAGATTAGTATCTATGTTGGTGTAGCTGTGGTTTTTTGTGTGTTTGTGTGTGGCAAATGCAGAATGTATATTGTTGTTGGATAAAGCTTTTAGGTGTTCAGAGTAACGAGATGAAAAAGATCTTCCCGTCTGGCCTGTATAGAAACTATTGCAATCATTACAATTTAATTTGTAAACACCTGTTTTGTTGTATTTGTCTATGTCCGTGTATTGTATTATTGATGTGTTTTTTGATGGTATTGTTTGTTCTGTATGCTATTTTGTACTTGTGTTTTCTGAATGTGTTGGCGATTTTGTGTGTGTTGGAGTTATGGTATGCGAGTGTGATGTATTTAGTTTGTTGTGTGTTGTTGGTATTTAGTGTTTTGTTGTTTTTTGTTTATGATATGTTTGTGTAGTTTTTTTATTAAATTAGGGTTGTATCCATTTTTTATTGCTATATATTTGATTGTGTTGAGTTCATTGTTATAGTCCTGTTTACTTAATGGTATTGTAGTTAGTCTATATGTATCATGTGGTTGAAGGCCGCATGTTTATGTTGTGTTGGATGGTTTGATGTGTTGTGTATAACCATGTCAGTTGTGGTTGGTTTTCTGTATATTTTATATGTGTGTATATTATTTGTTTTGTTAATTGTTAGGTCCAGAAAATTTATACTGTTGTTTTGTTCTATTTCCAGTGTAAATTTTAGTTTGTGGTGTATTGTGTTTATGTATTTGTGGAAGTTTTCAACCTGTCTTGTATTGCCATTGAATAAAAGTAATATATCATCCACATACCTGTGCCAATAAATGATTTTGTTGGTGTATTTGTTGTTGTTTATTATGTGGTTCTGTTCTATGTTGTGTATGAATATTTCTGCCAGTATTCCAGATATGGGGGATCTCATCGGGAGACCATCTGTTTGTGTGTATATCTTGTTGTTGTATGAGAAGTAATTTTGTTCTGTAATTATTTAAACAAGTAAGTTTTCACAAGTGAAAGTTCTATATTCTATATTACTCCATTGAGTATGAACAACTATTGTGGAAATTTGTACCGTACTTTTTATTATCAGTTATGCAATTACTTTAGGTACATTGGAATAATGTTTCACTTGAATCTTGTGCAGTGATTTTTTTGAAATTAAAATAAATATATTAAAAAAACCTGAAGCCTTAAAATTGAGGTCTCCCCACAATGCGTTTGTGCCAAAGCTTGAGACAAGAATTAATAGACTCTTGGATTTCATTGTCCATGACGTGTCCGTTAGTTAACTAAATATAATTATTTCACTACGACTCAGAACAAAAAACTTTTTATGGGTAAAAACGTAAAAGTTTTACCTTATAACCTGAACCGGTTTTCACTTTTAAAAAGCTTCTTCAGAGGTTGCCGTTGTTTAAAAACAACATCCTACTTGAACAGACACAATTCAAATCACACTCATTATTAGAACATATCACACCCCACACACACAACATCGATCTTTCAAAAATCGATTCCATCGCCAACAACAAAACGGACAGTGCTACCAGCGGCAACCTCTGAAGAAGCTTTTTAAAAGTGAAAACCAGTTCAGGTTATAAGGTAAAACTTTTACGTTTTTACCCATAAAAAGTTTTGTGTTCCGAGTCGTAGTGAAATAATTATATTTAATAAATAGATATTGGATCATGTAAGCTAAAACATCTTTTAAAATTAATCAACTTTATTTTTACACTACTATAAGAACACGGTTTGTACATTTTTTATTTTTTCTAGCTTATTTACAAAAGTGTATTTTGAGGACTGCAGTTTTGCAGAAGTCCATGTTGATGTCGTGACTTAACGTGCCTTTCTAAATCCCTTCTTCTCACTAGAATCTTCCCACACTGTTCACATCTACAAAATGAGTAACAGTTATTGCCAAACTGTATCGATCAGTGTACTGTACGGTATTAATGATATACATATAACAATAATATATTTAGAACACATGTGCGATAAGTTCCATGAAAACGTTTCTCATGATATTAATGTCACTTAACTTTAACTTTAAACACAATGTGTGTAGGTACAGAGTAAACTCTTGAGAAGCAAATGTTAAATACTTAAAATACTAGAAAAAGAAACTTTTTGTGTGAACTGTAATTTTTATAATGCAATGAAATTTTATAATTAAATATTCAAGAATTTTACAACGTACAGATTGTATAATAAACTATATTTATACCCATCAGTTACAGTTAATTAGTTAATAGGAAAGTCATCAAAAGCGGTGTTTGCACACAAGACTTGTACAGGCTCAACATCTTGACAGTTGTACTGGCAGAGCGTGTGTGACACATTATGTAGGGGGCAGCAGTATTTTTATAGCGATGTATGTAACAAAAAATATTACTGAAAATTCTGTTGACTCCGAATGTCATTCATTGATGTTTTTCAAATAAATACAAAAAAGTCTAATACAAATTTACTATCAGTTTTGTTCCTGTGTCATATACGGAAGTGCTGTATGTAAAACCATATTTGTTCACTTTAGGATGAACAAATGATAGTAACGACTAATTCTTAAAACACCACTCTCTTTTGGTCTGAAAGAATATATTGACAAATAAAATAGTTCTTCACATTGGATATACTTTGTGATAAGTTCGTGTAGTGTCATTATTGTAAGGAATTTTAATTTTTAATATTAATATATTGTACTGCTGTAAAAGTGAACAACAGTACATAAAAATAAAATAGCTATTTCAGAAAAATCATAGGAATAAATTTAGTAATATTTTGGATAGATAGTAAAATTATAAACAAAAACTAAATTATTAATGATATAGATAGAGGTAATCTAAGATACTGGAATTGTATGATACAGCACAGAGTGAAGAAAATATATTGCGACAATACAAGCATAGGCTGTACTGTGCATTTATTAAATAAAATAAATATTTATTTTCATTTTAGAAATATGTAATAAATAAGCAGGTGTGAGATAGAAAGCTGAGTTTATACGCAGGAATCAACGTGCACGATCACGCGATTTTCACAGAGTGTGTACACTAGTAAATAGAGTGTGTGCATGAGGCCTGTTCAAGCCTCAAAGTTTGCTATCTCACCCCAAATAGATGCTAAATTATAGTTTTATTTAATTATAAGCAAACCATAAATGGTAGAAAAATTGCAAAGACTTCTAAATATGGATAAAAATAATACACATGTGCAGTGCGAATTCTGTGCGATTTTAAGAGCGTAGTAATTACACGAATTATGCGAGTCCGATGGTAATTACATAAAATATGTGTAATTAAATCAGACAATGTTAGAACACCTTGAAAACCGCATTAGACATTGCAATTGGCAGAAATGTGCGAAAATATGAAATTGGACGATAGTGGGGGAACCAACGCCACAAACAATTTCTGACATGCAGAATTCTGTTCCGACAGGTGTGATTTCTTGATTGAATATAAATACGGGCACTGTAGAGCCAATTTTACTCTCAATCAGTCTTCAGAAGCGGCGGGATGCTATGTTCAGTATCGACGTGATTTTTAAATAAACTGTAAAGTCGGATGGACGATACGTTCATCCAAGTATCAAACAGTAACTATTAGTTTGATTTTAAATACGATTATCGAACAAGTCTACAACCACAAACGTTCAGCACTCAAGACAACCGACGAGGTCACATCAGGCAGAGGAACGCTATGCAGAGCAATAGAGGCATCTGCTAGGACAACAGCAGCTGGTGCAGAGCAACATATCACTCTACACTACAGCAACCAGATGGGACCATGAGGGACGAGTAACTGAAGGACGACAAGTGGAACCGGAGAATGTGCAGTGTAACGATCAAAAATTTAAAATTTTCTCCTCGACGGAGTGTGTTCACACGAAGTTGTGTCAACGACTTCTAGTTGACGCAATAAATAAAACGTAATGTGAAGATGTCAGAGCAGCGTCGCTAACAAAACAATAGGAAGACGTTAAGTTCTACTCAACTATAGAAATTGGATGTACGAGATGACAGGGAGGTTTAACTAAAAATTATTACCCGCAACAGCCGAGACAAAGCAGGCGAGGACACTCACACGTGTACTGGGAATTAAGGCATACGTTCAGTCAGGTTACGTCAGAATACGAGGTACTGCAAAAAAGGGAAACAAGATGTTTACAAAGGAGCGTACGTACAGGACTTTCAGAAACAATGAGTGAAGCGGAGAATGGACAGGACTCCAATCATGCTACACAGCTGGAGATAACGTCTAAGTGTCAGACGCAATTTACGAGTAGAAAGTTAGGGTGACTTCACCAGCTAACAGATGTCCAGAATTATTAATAGTTACAAAAAAGGGGTGTAAGAGATACTTTGGAAGGACCCGAGAACAGATGAAGGCAACTTAGAAAGACACTGCGTATACCTCACACAAAAGAGTGATCGACAGGCGTATAATAGCTAGAGATTCTACGAAATAGGTCAACGTTCGACAGAACAAAATCTGGGGGATGTCTGGCAACCTATCAGAAGACAAGACCTGCGAAGAACACTGGTGGAGAGGACAGTTTCCATAGTAACCAAAAGCAAAAGACGTATCAGAAGAAAGATAACGAAGAGTCCTAACGTAGTGGGATAAAGGATTCCGAGAAAACTAAAAACTGACCTATCACAAGTAAGAAAAGGCGTGGACAGCGCGGAAGACAAAATTTGAGTAGGGACGAATTGATAAAACTATATGTCTAACACAGGGACGAGGCTAGTATACTTTAATTTTTCAAGCCAGTCTATTCTAATTTTTGGAGAGTATAACTCAATTTTCGGAAGTTAGCCTATTTTAAACTTTCACTAATATATTAAAATCGTACTAGAGTACAGCCCAAGTTTCGGAAGCGAGTATATCAAAATCGCAAATTAACAGACTTAGTGAAATCGTCATGTCATAATAGTCAGACTTAGTGATCTTCTAATAGCGAAATTCAAAGTGCGATTTAACGGACTCATGTAGTAACCAATTAAAGTGAACAATACAATCTCGACACGTACGAATATCAGTACTTGTGTATTGTACAAAATAGACGAACTTAAAAGTAGTCAATGCTACAAAATCACATTAGAACATAATAGAACATGAAAGATTTGAACCAACTAATCTAATCACATATACATTGATAGAAGGTGAAATAAGTGGCGAACAGACATAAACAATTATGTTACAAAATGAACATACAACACTCATTTTAAAATGAATTATTCAAACGAACACTAAATCCATTACTTATTTACACAACTCTACTTCGACGCGAGTGATCGTGGGTGTATACAAGTGTTGTGCTATCGACGGCAGTCAACGAGATGTGTCTTTCTGTCATCATCACCACATGGGCCGGACATCACTGGACACTAAACGGATATTCCATATAACTCAAGTAACCATTATTAATTTATTACTTTAAGTTGCTGCTACTGACCTGATTCTTTCAAAGAATTCCTACCCTGGGAAGTTATAAATAAACGTAATGAATATAATTAGAGTTTAAAAGTATAAATAATGAATATGTAACAAAAAACTATCTGGGATTAATGAACGCATCAATAATTAGTATTTGAATTGTTATATTATATGATTTATGTATGTATGTCTTCTTTATTTCAGCGAATATTTAAACTAGAACTTGTTTATTGGAAATATGTGTGTATTTACAGGTGCAATGACGTTTTTTTATATGTATGATTATAATTTACTATGAATGAATAATAAATTAGTTATTTAAGTTGATCCTACACAGGCGTTCATTATTACAGATAACCCAGATGTTAAATTAATCTTTAAAGAACACAAAGTAATTTTCTAAGAGTTTCTTTTGCTCAGTGATGTAAATTGAATTTACAATATTAATTGTTAACTGATATCATTTGTTGAGCTATAAATAATTAGAGTAATTATTCAGTTTATACAAAATAATTAATGGCCACAAATGTAAATTACATTTACATTTATTCACTATATTAATTTCGTTCCAACACGGGACATAGATAATTAGAGTAATAAACATATGATTAATTATATTAATCATAAAGTAATTAATTTATGCAAGTAATTTGCATATTATTCATTATAGCAGGGAACTCCATTAGAAGAGGACCTATGGATCAACAGAGGACATGGGTACGATCTACAGAATCGAGGTGACAAATAACCAATTTATAATTTGTAAATGAGAGAATAAGGACATTGAAAAGACACTTTAAAATTTAAAAATAAATAAAAGTTATGTAAAATGTAGATAGAGATAAGAGAATATAATTTTAATTCAATAAGAATTTTCTTTGATGATGAACAATTAATTTAGTAAATGTAAATTTTTATTTAAAGCCTGTAAAGTAATCAATGAGTAATATTACATACAATGCATAAAGTAACGTAGTTGGAAGTTATATAAAAAGAATAACAATTCTCTTAGTCAATTTAAATTTTTATAAATCATTAAGATGTATGCAATGCATAAAGTAATGTAATAAAAAATATATAAAGAAAGAAAACAAAACTGCAATAAAGCACACAATCAGACTGAGCGGTCGAGAAATTTTAGATTAACAAATAAATGTTTAGCATATACTTTTGTTAATATAGGATATACGATTTATTTTATGATGAATGTACTGCAACAATGAAAGCACAGTAATGAATATTAAACAAACAATAATGAATATTTTATGGAGAAGTAAATGCGATTTTAAACACACTTGTGATTTTTTTTGAATAAATTAATGAAAACATGTTACAATTCAATCAATGACTACTCTTCAGTGCTGGATCTAGGTTTTTTCTTTGGGGGGGGGAAGATAAATTATGCCGCCCTTTCCACCCTCTCCATATTTTGAACTGTTAAACGTTTAAAATTTGCGTTTTGAGTGAAAAGGGAAAAAATGATTTTTAATAAATAATATGTACAGAAATTTATTTACAGAATTTAAAACATTGGGTTTATTAATTAAGTTTTAATTATTTTCCAATACTTTTTAAAGAAAAATACATAACGTTGTATATTTTCAACAACTTTACCTTCTCTAGTATAGCCTAGTTAAATGATAATTTTCAAAATTCTGTGAGATGTAAACATTATAAAATATAGCAATTCAGTATAAAAACACACTTGAAAATAATTTCACTATGTTGTTTTAAATTTAGTTTAGTTTATGTAACTGAACAGATTAAGCAAATTTAATTTAATTTTGAGTTTTGATTTGTTTTAATAATATAAACTGTACACTTTTATTAGTACTAATTTAGAGTGGCACTTTTCTTGCTTTTCTTTTAGCAAATGAATTTATTGCATCTTCGTAATTAATTGAATTAGCAATATCACTTTCTATGGATAATATTGAAAGGTTAGATAGTCCCTCTTGACACATCGAAGATCTTAAATAGTTTTTTATCAATTTCAGTTTACTAAAGCTTCTTTCACAGCCACCAGATGTTGTTGGAGGGTAGAATAAATCCTCAATGTGACACAAACATTGGGGAATGCATGGCAAAGATCCTTCTTTTGAATAAAATTAAGTAGGTCAAGTGCATTGAATTCTTTGGAGTCTGTTTCAGTTACATGGTCTCGAAAAACCAATACCTCAATGGGAAATTCATCTTCGCTTAAGTCTTCTGGATATGCAATGGCCAAATTTCTTGATCGAGTTTTCAAGTCTTTGTCAGTGAGTTCTCACAGACCTCTCCCAGTCAGAAATGAAAACCTCTCGTTGAGGTTTTTGGCACTTCCAGGTTAATCGCTAATGGGTATAACAGTGGAATCATAGACAAGCTTATAAGAAAACACTCGGTAAAAATCAATAGTAAAAGCAGATTAACCGGCCCATCTAAAGAAGATACTAAATTTATAGTAACTGAGTACACAAATGTACTACCAGTCATTGTAAAGAATGAGCTGAAAAAACGTAAAATAGCAGTGGCCTTTAAAACCACAAATAACATCAAAAAACGTTTGGGACAAAGAACTCATATCCCGGCTGAAGAGAAAACTGGAGTGTACAAGCTTGAATGCGATGACTGTGACAAATTCTATATAGGACAAACGGGCAGGCCGTCAGCCGAACGTTTTAAAGAACACCTGCCCAAAAGTGATATCTCGAAAACTAGATCCAGTTACGCTCAGCATTTAATGCTGTATAATCATAAGTACTCAGACTTCCACACAAACTTTAAACTGCTTCATAATTGTAAAAAGGGTGCATACATGAACGCTGTGGAGGAATATGAGATATACAGGGCTTCTAAGTTACAAACGGACCAGCTACTTAATGACAAAGTTTCGTTCCGATCGAATCTGCTGTACAACACGGCCATCGATATCGATGGGTCAGCAGGCAATGATAACGGTCGTATAAGACAAAGTGCAACAGTTGGTCGTTGGCGGCGAGACGATGCGCATTGGACTGTGCCGTGACTGTGTCGGTGTTTAATTATGTGTGGTGGTTTTGTGTTTGTGTATTTTAAATAGTTGACGACCCCTTTTGGGTGAATTTGATGTTTTTATAATTTTTAAAAACCTGATGATGAGAATTTATTCTCGAAACGCGTTGTTTTAAGGAAAAAACTAAAGAAGTCACAAGATGGAAGTTAATACAGGTAATTGCCTAATATTAATTCTAAATAATGAGCTATGCATGGAACATACACAGCCCTTGGATTAGTCTCTTGAAATCTTGCTTGTACACCCTTGTAGACACCACTCATTTCTTGTAGGCAGTTTTTTATTTCTAATCCATCTTTTTTTAATTTACTAATAATAGTATCTGTCAAATATTCACCTGTTTTCCCACAAACTTCTAAAAAATCAGTAAAGCTTTCTTTAACTTCATATTCATCTTGGTTGTTTTTTGTAACATAGCGAATGACCTGGCTCATTTGTTCTGTATGAGAAACGTCTGGGGTGCAGTCAAACATTATCGTATAATACTTAGCTTGCAAAACATCGTTGAGTATTTTATTCCGGACACAGTCACCCAACATTTCAATTACTTCATTTTGTACTGTCTTGGAAAGGTAAGACACTTGCCCTTTTTTTCGTTCCTCCAATGCTGGCTTCAAAGTTGTGTTGTGTTTCGAGAGCGAAACAATCAGGTTAAAAAAATTGCCCTGCTCTTTAGAAGTAAACGACATTGTCAGTTTACTTTGAGTTTCTATTTCTATTTTGCCTCTAAGTGGAAGAGAGTTGCATGCCAGGTAGAGGATAGCATCAATAATTACACGTAAAATTTCCCTCCATTTTAATTTTTCACTTTCAATAGCATTTCCCAGTTGACTGCTAATGCCGAAATTTTCATTGTTCATTGATTTAATCAAGGTCTTCCATTTAACAAAATTTTCCTTGTGCAGTTTTGAAATTTCGTGTTGGCAAAGCTTTTTTCCAATTCATTAAACCGCTTGTTTGTAATGAGTACATTCCCGGTTTTAAAGTTTCAGGGCTCTTAAACAGCTTACATGGAATACAAAAAAGTGCATTGTCCTTTTTAGAATACATTAACCAAGTCCTTTTAACTTTCTCGTTGTTGAGCAACTCTTTGTACCAAGCTGAATTTGTTAAGTGTCGACCTTCCCTTTCTGTTGACTGAAACTCGATGCATTTGGGAAAACTTGTTACCAATTTTGTCGTCTCAGCGCTTAAAAAAACAAAGAACACTGTCATTGATTTTGTCATGAGTAGGCCAAGTTCTTGGTTCAGACAGATCAATTGTCAATGTCACGCTTGATACAGATTCTTCTGCAGTTGAACTATTAATATGGAGGTAGTTTTCAACTGGCCTGTCTTCCAAATTCGAACAGCTAGGCTTTGAAGGATCGAATAGGACCGTATCGATATGTTCTGCAAGAGTCTTTTCAGTTAAAGGCTCTACGAAGCCTACGCTAGCTTCATCTTCACCTTGATAATCTGAATCAGACTGGTTTTCATGTTTTAATCCGTCAGGGTCAGCGTCCTCTGTAGACTTTTTAGCCAACTAGACATCGCTTTAGCACTTTGTTTCGCTTTTTTAGCACGTAATTCAGCTCTCTTTCTATACTCAGCCCCCGACAGCCATTTTCAAGGTAACATGATAATGATAATGATTGTAACGAATAGAATATATCTGAAATAAATTTATTTTCACTGGGTCACTAAACATGGACTGCATATTCAACTCACTAACTCGCATAAACAATTACACGCACTTCCCGAACACTACTGACTGCAACTGCAGACTGACAGTGGCGTGATATTTTTGTTGTTTTGGTGAAATGGGGAGTGGAAGAGGGGAAGAGGATGACTCACTCACATTTTGTTTGCATGAGAGTCCATGAGAGAAAACTTACAATTTCGTTACGCTACCGTTCGGGTTTACTCAGCTCTCGAGCCAGACCGAGGTTCGGGTATACTCGGTGTCGAGGCCCGAATATACCAGAGACAGCTCTCTTTTCTTGTTTATTAAATAAGTGCAAGTAAATTAACCGTATGACCGAATAATCGGAATATAAAACGGTTCTTAGTTAAATACATGCATTTGTTTTTCAAATGCGTGTATAACTTCTAACGCGCGTTAATAGGCACACACACCCAACTTTTTTTTATATTTATAATTTTTGAAGTTTTCACTTCTGTTGGCCAGTCCCCAGACTGACAAATTTTTTTTTACAAATTTCGGTGGCCTGTTATGACCGATTAAATTTTTTTATTTAATTTCAATCGGTGATTTTAAAATTTTCTTAGTTTTTTTAAATTTTTACCTACAGCTCGTTTTGCCGCCCCCCCGGGCATGTCGCCCGGGGCGCTTGCCCCCTTTCCCCCCCCCTAGATCCATCACTGCTACTCTTATTACTATTACACCCAAACTCCATTTATAAATACACGTTATCAGTAACGTTGTATGAGCTATACCACTACACAATTTAAAATACATTTAAATTGGCAATTTGTATTGTTATAATATTGGCGCTCCAACAAAGTGTGGGGTTATACAAATTAAATTACATGTAAATTTGTATTGTTATAGTATGTTGTACTATTAATGACAATTATATAATAAAATTAAATAAACATTAAAATAAAACAAATGGTAATAATATTATAATATAATAGAGACAAATTAGAATGAGTAATGTAAAAAGTCAGAGAAATGTAAAAATAGTAATTATATAATTTGTGATGTTTTCAATTTGTTTCTTCTGCAAGTAGTATAATTTCGTATATACTTTTTTTTTTTTGCTGAAGAAAATAAACATTCAAACAATCGTTAACTAATCGACCTAAATCGATTATCAGTTATTTTTTTACATTTAAATCGATTCAAATTCGATTATTCGTTAATTTTATATTAATAGAATTATTACGATTGTTATTAATTTACTTAGAAACCTCTGATGATACTGATATTTTTCAGTGAAACGTGCGTCAGGTGTTAAAAAGAATATACGAAATTATACTACTTGCAGAAGAAACAAATTGAAAACATCACAAATTATATAATTACTGCAAGAAACTTCGAGTTACTTATATAGAAAATGATAAATAATAATTAGTAACATTATATATGTGTATAAGAGGAATATTATGAAAGTATGTGACAAATTTAGTGATGTATCACCAAGGCCAATGTGAATTGTTATAATTGGATTGTTTTTAAATGTAAGAAAAATTTGTTTAGTTTAATTTCATATTTAATCTGATACACATCAGAGAGATCTTGTAATATTAAAAATAAGTCTAATTTCAGAATTAATAGAATAGACATCTCAGTGAGAGTTGAAGTAACATATTGAAAATTTATTAAGAACTGTAAAAGTAAATTAAAAGGAAAAGAATTAATCTTGTAAAGAATTAAGGTACAATAAGCCAAAGAAATCTAACCTATTCTGAATTTGTAAAGACGTTTGTAAAATATTATAATTAAAAGGAATGCTATTGAAGGTTTAATGTAAATTATTCACAGTACCATCATCAAAAAGGAATCTACTACTGATCGATGTTTAATCCCAAATTGGAATAAAAATAAACTAGCTTGAAGCATAGTTGTCCAATTCACACACATGAAGTAAAATTATTAACATAATTAAAATACGTAACACCCAAAATGCTACGAAAACACAAATAATAATAACAAGAATTAATTAAGACTTAAATACACAAAGAAGAGGTTAAAAATAATATATTTTACTAGCAAACAGTGGAACGAATTATATGAACAAGATAATACTGTTCAGAGCGACATCTATGCTGGTGACAAATTGTAAGTGAACTACAAGAGTACTAGAATTGAAACCGTTGCAGTTTGGAAGAGCGGGGATTCAAACGATTAACATTCACACGGTATATTATTTCAATATTACTTCTTAAAATTTTGTTAACTATAGTTATTTGGCATTGACTAAAGAAAATAATTAATTACTTCCAATATTAAATAACCTAAATAGAAGTATAAGTTGTCTACCCTGAGATAGAGTTTTCATGGTCACATGTTTAATACAAACAACACTTTAAATATTATACAAATACTAAAATAATTAGACAACACGTACTGATTGCCCAAATAGAGGGGCAATTACCATAGCAGACGGAAATAAACAGTACAATATTAATGCACTGAGTTTATATAATAAATAAATTTCATATTTTATGTTACTTTTTTAATTTTATGATATAGTACCTACTTACTTATAAGGTGTTTCTCCCTCAGAATGAAGCCTTACATGTTTATTAAGATTACTTGGGTCACCAAAGGGGCGTAGACAGTATTTACATTTAAGTGGTTTAAACCCTGTGTGAGTCCTGAAATAAAAAATAAATTACTGATAAACATTTTTCACTTTCTCTTATATTTAAAATGTGAGTGACCAGGCATAAGTCTTGTGTTAGGTTGTAGTGCAATTAAACATTGCATAGTTAATTGCAAAGTATTGAAATTAATTGATTAATCAACCTGAAAAAGAATTTCAGACAACAAAATCTTATCATAACCTCTTATATTAACTATTTGACTTAAAATAGAGTTCTGTTGTGTACAAAACCAATGCACTGTTGTGATCAGTCAGCACATTTTCATGTGATGTCTGTTAGTTAGCTGTGTTGTCATAGAAAAGAAAGTACTAAAATATATTGCATTCTTTGCCTTTCTTTAGTACAAACTTAATTTTTACTCTAGTATAACTTACTCATTAAATGCAGTTTCACTTGTGAAAAAACTTACTTTTTGTTATATCCTCATACGCACGTTTCGGAGTAGTTTGCTCCTTCATCAGTGAAGTATAAATGCAGAAAGCGTCAAGGCGTTGGTAATCTGTAACTGTTTTTTGGGGATTGGAAGTGTGTGGGGGTGTGTGTAGATGCAAGGGGGTTGGTGCGAGATTCTGAATTATGTCCATGTCCGTTGTGTATTATTGTGTCGAATAGTGTGTTGGATTTAAATTGTAATTGTTCATTGAGTATGTTGTTTGGTTGTGTTTTGTTGTGTTTGTATATTTCGTATTGTTCTGCGGTGTTGAATTTGCGACTTTTGGGCATGTAGTGTAAAATTTCAAGATTGTTTTTTATGTTGGTGTAACTGTGGTTTTCTGTTTGGATGTGTGTGGCAAATGTGGATTGTAAGTTGTTATTGGATAAAGCTTTTGTGTGTTCAGAAAATCTGGAGTAAAACGGTCTTCCTGTCTGGCCTATATAGACTTTATTACAATCGTTGCAGTTTAATTTATATATGCCTGTTTTGTTGTATATGTCTATGTCTTTGTTTGTGTCATTATATGTCTGTGTGTAGAATTTTTTTATGGCAAACGATAACAGCCTCAAATTCAAACAGAATCAAATAATGTTTTCCATACAGCCATGAATTGTAGGGGAATCAAGGCCTATTGTTTTTGGTGACGATCGGTTAAGGGAAAGGTGTAGATTACCTGCAACAGTTTACGTTTTAACAAGAGTAAAGTGCTTAATTTTGATAAATAAAGTATCCTTAAAAGAAGGTCATAATAATCAACTGTAGAAAGGTAGATGAAATATCTATAAATGAAAAGGGTAGTTGAAGGGAGGAGGGGGTAATTTTTACTTCCATATTCCTTAAGGAAATGGAAGTATGGTGATGGCAAAAAAAATCGTGTTCGAGATTATTGCAGATTCTGATTGTACTACACTCAAAACATGAAAAAAAATCGTTTTTCGAAAAGTGTCTCTGTGTGTGTCTGTCTGTCTGTCTGTGTGTCTGTAGATTTTTTTCTATGGCAAACGATAACAGCCGCTAATTCAAACAGAATCAAATAATTTTTTGCATACAGCCCTGATTTGTAGAGTACTCACGACCTATTGTTTTTGGTGAAGATCGGTTGAGGGAAAGGGGTAGTTTACCTGCAACGGTTTTTTTTATCAAGGGTAATTTTTTTTTGCAAACGATAACAGCCGCAAATTCAAACAGATTCAAATAATGTTTCGCATACAGCTCTGAATTATAGAGTTCTCAAGACCTATTGGTTTGGGTGAAGATCGGTTGAGGGAAAGGGGTAGTTTACAAACAACATTTTATATTTTAACAAGGGTATTTTCTATGGCAAACGATAAAAGCCTCAAATTCAACCAGAATCAACTACTCTTTTGCATACAACCCTGAATTATAGAGTTCTCAAGACCTATTGGTTTTGGTGAAGATCGGTTAAGGGAAAAGGGTAGTTTACCAGCAACATATTATATTTTAACAAGGGTATTTTCTATGGCAAACGATAAAAGCCGCAAATGTAAACATAATCAAATAATGTTTTGCATACAGCCCTGAATTATAGAGCTATCATGACCTTTTGTTTTTGGTGAAGATCGGTTAAGGGAAAGGGGTAGTTTACCTGCAACGTTTTATGTTTTAAAAGGGTATTTTCTATGGCAAACGATAAGAGTTGCAAATTCAAACAGAATCAAACAATTTTTTGCGTACATCCCTGATTTGTAGAGTTCTCAAGACCTATTGTTTTTGGTGAAGATCGGTTAATGGAAATGGGTAGTTTACCTGCAACGTTTTATGTTTTAAAAGGGTATTTTCTATGGCAAATGAAAAGAGTCGCAAATTCAAACAAAATCAAATAATTTTTTGCATACAGCTCTGATTTGTAGAGTACTCAAGATCTGTTGTTTTTGGTGAAGATCGGTTAAGGGAAAGGGGTAGTTTACCAGCAACTTTTTTTATCAAGGGTAATATTTTTTCTATGGCAAACGATAACAGCCGCAAATTCAAACAGAGTCAAGTAATGTTTTGCATACAGCCCTGAATTGTAGAGGACTGAAGGTCTGTTGATTTTGGTGAAGATCGGTTTAGAGAAAGGGGTAGCTTACCTGCAACGTTTTATGTTTTAACTAGGGTAATTTTTTCTATGACGAACGATAACTGCCGTAAATTAAAAGAAAATCAAATATTTTTTTGCATTCCTTGCTAAATTGTAGAGAGCTCAAGGCCTGTAGATTTTGGTGAAGATCGTTAAAGGGAAAGGGGTAGTTTACCAAAAACATGTTATGTTGTAACAAGAGAAATGTTTACATGACGATTGATAACTGCCGCAAATTGAAACAGAATCAAATATTTTTTTGCATGCATCCCTGCATTGTAGAGGACTGAAGGTCTATTGATTTTGGTGAAGATCGGTTTAGAGAAAGGGGTAGTTTACCTGCAACGTTTTTTGTTTTAAGAAGGGTAATTTTTTTATGACGAACGATAACTGCCGTAAATTCAAAGAAAATCAAATATTTTTTTGCATTCCTTCCTAAATTGTAGAGAGCTCAATGCCTGTTGATTTTGGTAAGATCGGTAAAGGGAAAGGGGTAGTTTACCTGAAACATGTTATGTTGTAACAAGAGAAATGTTTTCATGACGATCGATAACTGCCGCAAATTGAAACAGAATCAAATATTTTTTTGCATGCATCCCTAAATTGTAGAGGACTGAAGGCCTATTGATTTTGGTGAAGATCGGTTAAGAGAAAGGGGTAGTTTACCAGCAACATTTTATGTTTTAACACGAGTAAAGTACTTAATTTTGATAAACAAAGTATCCTGATAAGAAGCTCATAATAATCCACTGTAGAAACGTAGATGAAATATCTATAAATGAAGAGGCTAGTTGGACGGGGTGGGGGTAATTTTCTATTAATGAAAATTATAGTTGTAGAGGGAGGGGAGAATTTTTTATGTGTACTACGTTATCGGCAACAAAGAAGTAGTTTTTTGTTAAAATTCCTTCCCGGGCTGTTTAGCCGTAGTCCAATGTTTTCTGCAAAACCAGAATTTTTTGCAGTGCCATCGACTTCCATCTCAGTGAAAATCGAGTGCGAAAATGTGAGGTGGTATACGTTAGTGACCACAGTACTGTGGTTTAAGGCTGAAGCAATAAGTAGAAAGAAGTAGTTTCTATGGAAATATTTCATTTCGGATATGATTTTAAATATAAATCTTAGAACATGGGAGTCCTGTATGGTTCTCCATACCTCTATTTTATAAATTAAAATGGTAGTTGATGAGGGAGGAGGTAAATTTTTATAAGTTTTATATGTGTACTACGTTATTGACAACAAAGAAGTAGTTTCTATGGAAATATTTCATTTCATTTTAACAAAATTCTATATTTTTCATTTTAATTTAAATCATGTATGACTGAAAATATATCATTCCTGGTAGGCAAGCATATCTCAATTATGTAATGTTTACTTTTCCAAAGTTTTATTATTGTGATTACCGCAATAAAAAGCCAGCAGGACACACACACAATTCGCGTTATTTCTGGCCTCAATCATGTTTATTTCTTTATGTTTGCACGCTTGTTAAATGGAAAGTGCCAAAACCCACACTAGCACAACGGGTGCAAGCCGAAAAGGTGTCCAGCGTAAATAACGATTTGCTTCCTGTGGATTGCTGGCCAGCATAACTGCACGTGTTTACAGAGGAACAGTTCATAGAGATACTTTTTGTCTTTAGGGAACGAACCCTCTGCAAGATGCTCAGGGTCCATGAGAGACTTCGGAGCGCTCCTTCTTTTCCGCATGTTTGTTCTGTGAAACGTACGCTGTAGATTCGCAGCTTTACTCTGAGCAGTGCTCCATAGCTGCTCCATGGTATACCCTTATGCACACTAAAACCTGCTCTGATTTTTTGATTACGGACATCATAATATTAAAACTTGGGAAACTTGAGCACCACTTAATGGAGATCAAACATTAACTTTTACAAGTCATTAATATTAAACATATTTTTATATGTGTACTACATTATTGGCAACAAAGTAGTTTATTGTTAAAATTTCTTCCCGGGCTGTTTGGCCAAGGTCCAATGTTTTATGAAACACTAAACGTTTCGGCAGTGCCATCGCCTGCTGTCATCAGTGAAAACAGAATGCGTTAACTGGAGGTGGTATATGTTAGTACCACAGTACTGTGGTTAAGGCTGAAGAAAGACGTAATTTCTGTGGAAATATTTTATTTCGAAAATGATTTAAATATAAATCTTAGAACATGGAACTCATATATGGTTCTCCATACCGATATTTTTCGAATGCCTTCTCCAATTATCCTAAAAATTACCAATCATGAATTAGTAAATTCACTGAAATGATAAAAATATTGTTGCAAAAAAAAGACTACAGAGAGAATTCCGAGTTTGGGAATACAAAAGATGGATCAACTATCAGCTGATGTCACTAGATTTCATTAAGAGTTAATCAGAAAGATGGATATACAATAATTAATGTGAGAAGTTCCAAGAATTTTACAATATTTCACAATACTGGAAAATATTTTATTGGAAAGTATGCTTGGTAGAATATGCTTCATACATTGCACAAATATTTTATTCACAGTCCAGAAATACTGCCTCCTGTTTTGTTGTCCCTAGGTCAGTTATCACAGGAAATGCAAGTACTGTATCGTGTAACAGTCTTTAAAAAATATTGAGAGCAGTATTCAAAGAACAGTTATGAAAAAATATTCAAGATCTGTTCAGTTGATTTATTATAAAGTTGGGAACTATTAATTACAGGCAAGAGGATATTACCAAAGAAAAACATTTGTCCTTGCCTAAAAAGAGTTAGACTTAATAAGAGTTACTACCCATTAATATCCTTTATGAAGATATTGAATTCTATGGTCTTGATGATAATAAAGATGTATATGCACAACCTGATGACGATGGATTATGTTACACTTTATAAGCAATATACAGTCAATTATAATCAAATCCAATATTTTTGTATATATATATATATATATATATATATATATATATTGCTGTATGTAATTTTATACTCTTTTTTTTAGAATTTAAAGAAAATAAAGATTTCATACAATATTTTTGTGAAAGAAAAGTTTTCCGGGCTGTTTGGCCGTGGTCTACGGTTTAATGACAAAGCAAACGTTTCAACAGCACCACTGGCTGTTATCATCAGTGGAATTCAAAGAAATCCAAGACCTCCTGAATGTAGATTGTTATCGTCAGGCCCATAGTACTGAGGGGTTTTTTACCACAGTACTGTGGGCCTGATGATAACAACCTATGTTCAGGAGATCTTGGATTTCTTTGAATTCCACTGATGATGGGAGCTAGTGGTGCTGTTGAAACGTTTTGTTTGTCATTAAACTGTAGACCACGGCCAAACACCCCAGAAAACTTTTCTTATACAACTGACACCAGCCATGAAAGCCTTAGGACAATTTTAATATTTTTGTAATTTTCTAAATGTAAGTATATGCTTATGAAGAGACATTCACTTTAGTAATCCACTCACAATACGTGTGATTTACTGGCAGTTTTAAAGGCCAGTGTGTGATGGGGAGTCCTCTTGAAGTTTCGGAATTAATTGAACAACATGCAGTGATCCTTTTTTACGTTCTGAAGGTAAGAAACCAGCTAAAATTTACTTTTGTATGACTAAACAACACAGGAAAAGTTGTATGAACTATGGAAACTTTTATAAGTGGGTAGAACAGTTTAAAAATGGTTGAACTTCAGTGACTGATGAGTACTGTTATGGAAGTCCAGTTGAATTTATAGCTGATGAATTACAAGTAAGTATTGGCACAGTTCATAACATTATTAGCCAAAAACTCAAATACTATAAAACTATAAAAATGTTGGTTTCCAAGAGAATTGACCAACCATTGCAAAGAGACTAGACTTTGCGTGTCTACAGAGCTGAAACAACACTATGCAGGAAGGTGGTCCTTTTTTTGGATAGAATTCTAACATGTGATGAAACATGGGTTCATTATTTTAAACCAACATCCAAAAGAGAAAGCGTGGAGTTGAAGCATATGAGTATACCTATCAGTAAAAGTTCAGAATCCAACCGTCAGTGGGAAAAATCTTGTTGACTATTTTTTGGGATGCTGAAGATCAGTGGCCCAGTTTTTTGTGATTTTTAGATCAGTGGGCAATATACAATATATTATGCTATGACATATTTATCAATAAAGTAAAGCCAGTAGTAATGCAGAAACATCCTGGATTTCTGTGTAAAAGCATCATTCTCCTTCATGACAATGCTCATCCGCACACAGCTCAGGTAACATGTGAAACCATCAATAAATTGACTTGGGAGACTCTACCTCATCTCCCCACAATCCAGATTTGGTTCCATCTGATTTCCACTTGTTTGGTCCACTCAAAAGGCATTACATGGTATGAAGTCTTATGACAATGATGAGGTCAAAGAAACTGCATAAAATGACATCAACATAAAGATTTCTGTGCAGCAGGCATAAAAGAGCTTATTCAGAGATGGGACAAGTGTATTAGTGTTGCTAGGGATTATGCTGAAAAGTAAAAAAATGTCATACGGAATAAATAAACTATTTCAATACAAACCTCTACAGATCTTTGTCTCTTTAATTATTGAATGACCCTGTAAGTAATTTTGTAAGAGGTAGGCATGAGTTGATTGCAGATGTTGACTGTTTGAAATCTAGTCAACATGAATGAATAAAGGAATACATTTACTTACGTAAAGTTAAACCTTATTATTTAAATAATTTTTATACATTACTTCAACTACAATAAAGTAAAAAGTTGCAATAACATATATAATATTTTCATTTTCTTTACAGATGTATTTACTATTAGTAAAAATTTCATTCTTCCATTTGCAAGGTTATATTCAAAATAATCCTTAATTTTTTTCAAATATATGTAGACCGTATTTTCAAATGTTTGCCACCAGATTTAAAAAAAGTTTTCTATCCAGTATACTAGTTGCAAAAAATTTGATTTGTTAGTAATTTTGAGTTAGTTATTTCTTTTTATTTGTTATTATGTTTTTATTGTTGATTGTTATAATGATGTTACAATATTGCATCTAAAGTAATAATAATAACGAGGACTACACTATTTCAAAACTACCAATATTAGTTATTAGCCAATCAAATAGAAAATATGTAGCCTACAAAATCGTAGACGATGGCTTAACATCTAAAAACTGAGAAAAAGCAAGGAGAACAAGGAAATTCTGCATTTTTTTTATTCTGATGCCGAAAGTTGCAAACATTTGAAACAGTCTACATATAAAGACATTATTTAAGTATACACTTGCAATAAGAAAAACATTGTTTTGAATATGTTGTTGTGAATTAATTTATGGAAGGGTAAAGTTAGTTGTTTGTAAAAAAAAATAAATGAATTTACATCATTATTCATAACATGTGTTGTATGTGTGTGTGCCTTATTGTATGAATGTGCCATATAAATATAAGTAGGCTATGTTATGTCTGTTTATTCAAACAAATTAATAATGAACATATAAAGTAAGTATACTACTAATACCTATAACGGTGAAATATTTTTCTTAAAACAGGTATTTCAAATTTATATAAATTTGTTTGAAAATGATGAATCAATTAAATTGTTATATAGGAGGCAATTTTTTCATGCATTTGTGCATATGCATGCTTGCCTTATGTGTAATGTACTTATTTTTATTATTAGTATAATTTTCACACCAGTACATAAATTGTGACATACAGTACTAATATATACTGGTATATGTGATCTTATTTTTAAGTAATCGTACTACTTTTCTTTTAATCACAAGATTTATTATTTAATTATTTGGAATGGAAGTAACATACCTGATATGAATTTTCAATCCATATTTCCTGGAATATAGTTTTCCACAGTATAAGCAGAGATGCCCTTGGTTTGACCTTCCTAAGTTACTGACTAGTGTTTCCATTTCAACAGCCTGCTGTGTACAGACACTTCCAGTACCTTGTGATGTATTATTTGTAAAAGTAGCTGAACCATGAGGTGGAAATATTGGTGTGTTTGGAAACAACATATTCTGGGGAAGTATGGGCATGAATCTACTAAATGTCCTATACAAGAATTTATTGTGTCTTCCAATAGTTTCTTGTTTGCTCTCATTGCTAAAATATGGTTTAAAGGCTGAATTTCGTGTAACTGGTGGTTCAGATGCTGATCTAACATCTTCTTCAGATTCACTTAAACAGTTTGGGGATGGATTGGATACTGTTGAAATTCCACAGTTTTCTGGTGACGGAGGTGCAACTTTTAATGAGTTTTCTATAAAATTTGAATTAATGTGTTTTCCATAGTTATCTCCTAATTGAAACAAGAAACCTTCTTTAGTTATATTGTTGTTTTTTGTTGACAATGTTCTGTTGCTTCCTTCTTCAATGTACTGTTGCAGACGTCTCCATAATTCAATAGGTTTCAGATAGTCACAATTAAGTGCTAAATGCATTTTCAATGGATTTGGAAATTCAAAGTGATGACCACACTGATGACATACATAATGTTTTTCACCTGAAAACAGTTTAGTTATCTTAATACACAAAAACTTTTTTGTCAGAAGATTTGCACAAAATTTTGTCTTATTAGGTAGACAAAATTTAGTTTTTTCTTTCATATGTTTTTCTTTCAGCTGCTCAAGACCCAACCACGTCTGCCAGGTCTTGAGTTTGTAAAAAGAAAATAACTGAACAGAAACAACTTATACAATTCTATAACATTCTTTTTACAACTTGACATACCAGTAATAGTGAAAAGCTAGGACTTAAAGTTAATGTACCACTTGAGTTCCGCAAAATTTGGCATACTCAGTTTGTCACTTGGAATGAATTTAATTAGTAGTAATCTAAAAAAATAATTTTGAACTCTCTGTAAAACTAACAAGAAAAAACTGTTTGCCCCCAAAATTTAAAAATCCTCAATTACTGAAGTTTCATGTTGAACATGGATTTCATATTCAAGGATTTCAAATAGGTAGTGTGTTACGTATTTTTAAAAAAGTATATTAAGTTATAATTTATGTAAAACCTGACTAGTTTCTGTTACTGTCATTTGCGGTCATGTCACCAATAAATGTTAATGTCACTTGATATTTCTGCCCTACAGGCTCAGTGTGTAATATACATATATAGATGTCTCAGTTCATACCAGCAGCAAGTGGTAGTGTCATTTTGTTTAGATGTTCACACGTTTAGACTTTTAATTATAGTTTTTGTGTAAGTGTTTATTCTGTGGACAATATGAAGAGCTGTCAGTGGACAACTCATTGAATCATGTATGTGTGTTTCATTCAATTTGTTTATTGTTCGCTTGGCGAGCAGATTAAAAAATTGCAAAAAAGTTACTAATCAGTTTTTTTCTCAATAGGCAATATAAATTCACACAGATGTAAATAATAATAAATAGTACTTTATATTTTTAAAACAAGAAAATATTAAAAAAATTTTTTTTTACAATGTTTCAGCAGTTTTAAGTTACTATTATCATCAAAAGTATAATGTATAAATAAATCGTTAAATAATTTGAAATCACTTAGTAGGTGTAAATCAAAAAGACGTAAATAAGTAAAGATGTAAACATTAGTCCAATTTTTATAGTTCAGTGTTTTAGACCAATAAATTGTACAGTTAAATTTTAAGTAGTGTAACGGCCACTTAGGCCATTACGTAAAATTTAAAAACTAGACCACTTGGCTTAGCGGAAGCGAAAAGTGTGCTGGAGCCCAGAGTGACAGGACTTGCAATAAAATACTCTTGTAATCAGTAACAATTTTTATTTGTGCCATTTTTGTTAAGAACATCAATTAAGTTACCATAAAATATTTAGCTATAAGTCTTTCAAACAATTGAATTATAATATCACTTACCTTAACAACATCAATTTAAGTTATCCCAAAATGTTTAGTTAGAAGTCTTTCAAACAATTGAATTCTAGTATCATTTACCTTAACAATGTAAATTTAAGTTATCGTAAAGTATTTAGTTACAATTTTATTTGAAACAGCTGGACTTCTGGTACCCTTTTGTTTAAGAGCATTACTTAATGTTAGTATAAAATTTCAGTTACAGTTGATTTAAAACAGGTGGAGTTGTGTTAACTGAAGTTTAATAATTGGAATGTTCCCATCAGTACTTGTTGAAAAACTCAAATGGTACCCTGTAGACCAGTGTGCGATGAGTGCTGGTGGTGGTCCTTGAAGTGTGCAGAAGTTCCAGCTAGTCTCATTCTGGGCAGATATCTTTAGGTGTTCTGTAGCAGGAGTATTTCTGGGCCTGATGGCTTCGGGGAGCATCCAGTTGCACTGCTCTGCAGATAGAGACCGATGTAACTGTTATTATCTCCACATCCCCTTTCTCCCGGCTCTTTGGGGTCTCTATAACATTTTATTTGCAGATTAGCCATCAGAGAATACAGCCACCCCTACACTCTCTCGCCTCGGAACACAGACACCACACACACTGTCACAATTATTATCAACACTTTAGTTGCTCTTATTAATTTGCTATAGTTTATTTTATCCATTTACTTTTAACTCAACCTTTACTTTTTTTTTTACTGTAACATTTACTTTTAACTTTATCAAAGACAGTTAAATACAACGTCACCACGTGTTCCCAGACTGGAAGTAACGTGTAATTCAATTTTACAATAGGAAAGTATTACAATAAAATAGGCTTTACAAACGTGTGGATCACACACACACATACACAAATATAACACACATAACCCATTATTAAATTAACATCGAACAAAATAATTGAGCTCACCTGAAACCCTTTACTAGCTTACGAAGTCATATGAAAAAGCCACGCAACGCTTATCCCTGGGCCGTCAGACCATCGAACACTCTATTAAAAGGTTGGTGATGAAATGAGAAAGAAACCCGTATTCTTCGATCCCACCATACTACATAAACTCAACCTGTTGCAAATTGCCGATCATAACCTTTGGCAAGCAACCCATCAAGCCGCACACAAGCAGCTGATACGGTTTACTAGATAGCTTCGCCGTAGCGCAGACACGGCCTTAGTGATCGAGTTAGCTGTGTCGCCCAGCTGCTATGCGCTTTGGCGGCCTTGAACGTTTAAATCATGCTGAGAAAATTCAAACCCCGGCACACCTCACTTCAAAAGGGCAACCTGGTTGCCCCAAAAAAATCAAATCAATCCACAGCCTCCTGTGTACTTCACCATGACAGTAACAGTCCTCTTGGCTGCTTTGTGAGTGTCAGAAAAATAGACTGCTCTCAGGAAGACAGAGACTCAGAGGAAAACGAAACAAGAAGGAGGAAGATATGAAACTGTGTGGGTGTATGTGTACCTGGTTGTGTATGTGTATAAGCTCCCTGTAACTGTATGTTGACCTGGCCAGGGCCGGCACAAAAGAAGACAGACAGAAGAAGAAAAGCAAGAAATTGTGAATGTTCACTAGAGCTTTGACCTCCTAAGGCCTCCCAAACTCACAAACTGAGAACCCAAGAGCCAAATTAACACTTTAACTAAAACAACTCCTCTTTCACCACTCACCCACCTATGCCCTATGGCAAAACGTCAACTTGGATATGTGAGTGGTCAACTTCTCTATATCACTGTTGGGATCTCCCAACCTCACCGTCACTGGTGACACAAACGTCAGAATGCGGTATGGACCAGACCAACGATAACACAACTTGGCAGCTCTTTTGTCCATGGCTGAGCTGATCGGGTGGCTCTGGCAATAGACTAAATCCCCAACCTTAAAGGGATTAGGAGTTCACCCCTGATTGTAATGAACACGGACATGCTCGTGCGCACGAAGCAGATTCTTCCAGGCCTCTTTTCCTGTCTGCTGTCCGCCTTCTGCTTAATACTCCACAAGGTGGCCAATGGAAGTGTGGGCGAGAGAATCCAAACATCACCTCAAAGGGAATGGCCTTATGACTCTCATGGAGGGGGGTATTGAAGGCTAACTGTAACCACTTAAGATTCTGGTCCCAACAATTCTGTTGCTCTGCGTGGTAAGCAGTCAGTGCAGACCTAAGATTCCTGTTGAATCTTTCCACGTGGGATGGCTGAGGGTAGTAAGGGGAAGTGGTTACATGTTGGATATCGTTTGCGAAGCACATTCGCCGGAATTCGCCCGAAATGAATTGTGGACCATTGTCAGAGACAATGATGGCCGGAAGTCCGAAATGGTGAAAGATATTGGTCTGTAGTGCTAGAATGGTTAACTGAGCATTTGCCTGCCATAAGGGCAATAGCCAAACAAACTTAGAGAAAGCATCCACACAAACAAGCAGGAAAGAATTACCTGACTTGCTACATGGGAGAGGTCCCACATAGTCGATGAATAACTTCTCCATTGGTCTGCTCGCCACGTCCGAAGACAAGAAACCTAACTTAGTATTTTGGGCAGGCTTGCTTAACCCACAAAGATGACATGCCTTAACCCTAGCAGCAATATCCCTATCCATGCCCTTCCAGATAAAATGTTTCCTAATGCTGGAAATGGTCTTTGAAATCCCCTTGTGTCCACCTACTGGGGAATTATGGTAGTTGGGCACTAACTTGGTAGGCAGCACGATTTTAGGGACTCGTCCTTTTCTTTCTTTACAGCACAGGACGCCCTTGGACAAGAAATATGGGACCTGTATGTTACCCTCTTTTAACTTATTGATGATAGGACCCAACTCTTCATCATCTAACTGATGGGGTAACACATCAGTAAAGGCTAGCGGGAAGTTTAATAATAAGGCACAGGGTTGCTCAGATTGAACTTCACTGTGTAGGGAAAACATGCGGGACAAAGCGTCAGCAACCACATTCTGAGTTCCCCTAATGTGTTGCATCTTGAACTTGAAGGATGAAATTTTTACTACCCATCTTCCAATTTTATCCAGTTGCCAGGGATGAGTAAGAAGCCAAGAGAGGGCCTGATTATTGGTCTCAAGTAGGAACTCAGCATGTTCCAAGAAACGCCTGAACTTATCTAGAGCGTATGGTGTATACCACTGCCAAACACTCTAGTTCATAGACAGATGACTTTTTTTCTTGTTGGGTCAAGGTCCGAGAAATAAAAGCCACTGGCTGCCTAGCACCATCAACAACCCGGGAAAGAACAGCCCTGAGCGCAAGCGAACTCCAAAATCTAGATCATCATTAAATAAAAGTCTACATGGACTGTGCTCATTTCTAAAGCCGCCAGAATTACAAGATTAAATTGGGCACATATAACAACAACTCACAACAAACACATGACAGATGACAGATGAAGAAAAACTTGACTTCATGCAAGTGGCTTTCAGGGTCCCCTAGCAAAGCAAGAGAAAGGGGTGAAGACGAAAGGCAGAGCAAGCTCCCCAAATTCACCAAACAAACAACACACAACAACAATAACACTAGAATAAATACTATAATACGACACCCAATAAACAAGTATAATCCATTAAATTATCATTTAAGCAATTCTCAGAATCCAGAGAATTTAAAAATACTCAAGGATCATTCGAAATCCAAAACTCAATGTCAACAACGAGGGTGCCTGGTCCGACCATAACTGCATTCTTAAAAAAATTAATATATATATTGATCAGGCTAACTCCCATATCTTGACCCAATAACTCAATAATCAGAAATAAAACCATCAGGACAATCACTTCAGAGCTGAGATATCATTAGATCATATGGTATTCTTGAATGATACCATCCCTAACAGGGTCGGACAGGTTATAACCAACTCCGACAAGGTCTGACAGAACCAGGGGCATGCAGAAAAATTTTCAGGGCTACACAAAACATACATAAAACCTTAAAAATGGAAAGTACCCGGTTTAATTCATACACGGTAAATTAAAGTCCAAACTGGGAACTAGGCTCAACAAGCTTCCCCCATAAGCAAACTTGAATAAAATACATAACAAACAAACATATAAGAGTGTGTGACCCCAAAGAATTATATAAGTTACCTCCAGTTTACAATTTAATAATAATAACATTTAAAATAATGAAGCAATTGTAACATTCAAAGACATGATATGCACTAAACAATGGTAATGGTAATAACACATCTTTCAATAAAATATCAAACATTTTCTAGATTCATAAAACAACTAATGGCCACAAACACTAATAAAAAATTTCATTTTATAAATATTAAATATATATAACTACTCAACCTTCCTTTCAGACCCAGAAAATATGTTAAACTCTTAAATCCAATTGCCATTCCTGCCACCTTCAGGTCAGCACATATATGTTAACCACGCTCTGCTACCATTTGTAACAGCCACTTAGGCTGTTACATAAAATTTAAAAACTAGACCACTTGGCCTAGTGGAAGCGAAAAGTGTGCTGGAGCCCAGAGTGATAGGACTTGCAATAAAATACTCTTGTAACCAGTAATAATTTTTATTGGTGCCATTTTTGTTAAGAACATCAATTAAATTATCATAAAATATTTAGCTATAAGTCTTTCAAACAATTGAATTCTAGTATCATTTACCTTAACAACGTTAAATTAAGTAACCTTAAAATATTTAGTTACAATTTTATTTGAAACAGCTGGACTTCTGGTACCCTTTTGTTTAAGAGCATTACTTAATGTTAGTATAAAATTTCAGTTACAGTTGATTTAAAACAGGTGGAGTTGTTGTTGACTGAAGTTTAATAATTGGAATGCTCCCACTTGTACTTGTTGAAATACTCAAATGGTACCCTGTAGAGCAGTGTGCGATGACTGCTGGTGGTGGTCCTTGAAGTGTGCAGAAGTTCCAGCTAGTCTCATTCTGGGCAGATGTCTTTAGGCGTTCTGTAGCAGGAGTATTTCTGGGCCTGACGGCTTTGGGGAGCATCCAGCTGCACTTCTCTGCAGATAGAGACCGGTGTAAATGTCACTATCTCCACATCCCCTTTCCCACGGCTGTACGGGGACCCTATAACATTTTATTTGCAGATTAGCTATCAGAGAATACAGCTACCCCTACACTCTCTCGCCTCGGAACACAGACACCACACACACTGTCACAATTTTTATCAACACTTTAGTTGCTCTTATTAATTTGCTATAGTTTATTTTATCCATTTACTTTTAACTCAACCTTTACTTTTATTTTTTATTTTTTACTGTAACATTTACTTTTAACTTTATCAAAGACAGTTAAATACAAGGTCACCACGTGTTCCCAGACCAGAAGTAACATGTAATTCAATTTTACAATAGGAAAGTATTACAATAAAACAGGCTTTACAAACGTGTGGATCACACACACATACACAAATATAACACACATAACCCATTATTAAATTAACATCGAACAAAATAATTGAGCTCACCTGAAACCCTTTACTAGCTTACGAAGTCATATGAAAGAGCCACGCAACGCTTATCCCTGGGCCGTCAGACCATCGAACACTCTATTGGAAGGTTGGTGATGAAATGAGAAAGAAACCCGTATTCTTCGATCCCACCATGTTACATAAACTCAACCTGTTGCAAATTGCCGATCATAACCTTTGGCAAGCAACCCATCAAGCCGCACACAAGCAGCTGATACAGTTTACTAGACAGCTTCCCCATAGCGCAGAAACGGCCTTAGTGATCGAGTTAGCTGTGCCGCCCAGCTGCTATGCGCTTTGGCGGCCTTGAACGTTTAAATCACACCGGGAAAATTCAAACCCCAGCACAGTAGATTGAACGAATAGTGAAAAACATATAGTAATGTTGTCATCATATTAAGAGAAATTAAGTGAGGTATAATATATACTCTAGAATACAACCTTGGCTACTAAATTTAAGAGTCATGAGTTTTGTCGTCAGCATCATCATAAAATCATGATAATTGTTTATATAAAATCTATTGAATTTACTTATAAATAGTAAATATCAAAAACAATATAGTTAGAATTCAGTGTCACAAATAAACTGTATGCACAAAATACCACTCCAAATATGTCTTGTTCTGGCCCTTTGTGAAAATGTGGTATATGTACACTAGATTTCATTGGTTATACCATGACATGTATGTGATTAATCCTTGATAATTATTTATGTAATGGAGAATATGATGAACAAAAACTCTATTGCACAATTGTGCAAATTTAACACAGAATTCAATTGAACTAACAAAACGAAGAGTGAATGAAAAGTCTACTAGTTTTAGCATGAATAATGACATGGACATGGGTAAAGAAGTTTTGTTATGTTCGTATTCTTGCTAAAAGAGTTTAACAACCTCTTAGAACACATTTGAATGACCTCTTATTATTTAACTTTAGGCTCCTGACATAGAGTTCAAAATTGTATATAAACTGACAAGTTAGAAACATGAGTCTGAATCTCCATGCATTACATAAGTTGTTACATTAATTTCCTCATAAATTATTCATACTCATAGTTTCATTTAATTTTCGTACTTTTTATAAATTTTCATTTCTTGTTATAGCTTACTTAATTTATTAGATATCCTACTTATTATCACTTTAATTTTAGTGTTTACTGAAAGTGGAAAGTGCTATAGAATTTCATTGTAAAGTGAAGTTATGGGTTGTGTCAACATAAAATTTTAATTTATTTTTTACTAATTATCTTGTTGATTCATCCTCTTCGTTCACTTATTATTTAATAATATATATAAAACTTTCACATATGAACTTACTATTCATTGTCACTTTCCCAAACGTTTCGATGTGCTGTTCCTCTTCTTCAGCGGGAGTATACTGAATGTCGATTACAGAATAACCGTTACGGAATTAGGTGTGTGTGGTGGTGGTTGATGGTGGGAAGGGATTGGTGCTGAGGTTCGAATTGTGTGTATGGATCAGTGTATCGAATAGTGTATGTGATTTATAATGTAATTGTTCATTTAATATGTTGTTTGGTTGTAGTGTGTGATATCTGTATATTTCAAATTGTTCAGCTGTGTTTAGTTTTCTACTTTTAGGTAAGTAGTGTAATATTTCCATGTTGTGTTCTATGTTTGTGTAACTGTGGTTTTCGTTATGTAAATGTGTGGCAAATGTGGAATGTATGTAGTTTGTGGTGAGGGCTTTTAAATGTTCAGAAAATCTGGAAGAAAAAGAAAGCTGCATGTTTGTGTTGATTTGGGTGGTTGGATGTGTTATGTATGACCATGTCTGATGTGGTGGGTTTTCTGTATATTTTGTATGTGTGTGTGTTGTTTGTTTTGGTGATTGTAAGGTCTAAGAAGTTTATGCTATTATTTAGTTCTATTTCAAGTGTGAATTTTAATTTATGGTGTATAGTGTTAATGTATTTGTGGAAATTTTCTATTTGTCTTTTGTTGCCGTTGTAAAGGAGTAAAATGTCATCCACATACCTATGCCAATATATTATTTTATCGGTGTAGTAGTTGTTGTTCAGTATGTGTTTCTGTTCTATGGTGTGTATAAATACACAATTGTAATGATTGTCACCAATTCTACATCGGCCAGACGGGAAGATCTTTTTCTTCCAGATTTTCTGAACATTTAGAAGCCCTCACCACAAACTACATACATTCCACATTTTCCACACATTTACATAACGAAAACCACAGTTACACAAACATAGAACACAACATGGAAATATTACACTACTTACCTAAAAGTAGAAAACTAAACACAGCTGAACAATTTGAAATATACAGATATCACACACTACAACCAAACAACTTATTAAATGAACAATTACATTATAAATCACATACACTATTCGATACACTGATCCATACACACAATTCGAACCTCAGCGCCAATCCCTTCCCACCATCAACCCCTACCACACACACCTAATTCCGTAACGGTTATTCCGTAATCGACATTCAGTATACTCCAACTGAAGAAGAGGAACAGCACCTCGAAACGTTTGGGAAAGTGACAATGAATAGTAAGTTCATATGTGAAAGTTTTATATATATTATTATTTTTTACATTTGGACCATGTGTACTAATATGCTATCTTTTACAGAAATAAGTAAATTACCAGGTGACCCAAAAAATTACTGTTATGAAAATGTAGTAGTTACATTTTTAATGTATTACAGAAAACTAGCCAGATTTAATTTAAAAAAAAAATTAAATTTTTGTCAAGCAAACAAAGTAACATTTAACAATAAAACTTAAAAAAAAAACATGTTTCTAAATGGCAGAGAAACTGTGAGTCAAATTTTAAAAAAGTTTTCCTGATACATGAGTAACACAGTTTGCATTATGTATTCCACATGTTTTCAGAGTAACTAGTACAGTGACTTCTCTGCATCATTAAGAGTTCTATGCCAGTGCCTTTTGGTGACTCCATCCAAACTGTTTTCTTGTTGTATACGTATACTATACAATATTGATTCTTTGGTACGTTTATTTTATTTTCAAAATCTAACATTTGACTATTAGGATATGAGTGTTCCTTTACAACTTCTGAATTCATTATCTTACCTTGTATATTAATTAGAGTCAGGAAAGGGATTGACATTTTAGCAGTGATGTCTTCAGAAAACCAGAGACTCAGTTGACTTCCTTTCTTTATAGGGTGCATGACACACAAAACTACCATACCAGTACCTTCACTGGACATTTCTAATAGCATGTTGTAACTCTGACAGTCATTTGATATTTTTATTTTTGTAATCCAAGCCCAGTTGTCTTTAGCTATTAGGTTTTCTAAATATCCTTCTTTGTTTACATGCACTGCAGTCTGTAATCAATAAATAAAATGAAAATTTTATATTTCTCAGACATACGTACATTATTTATGAGTAACCTACATTACATAGGTTATGATTATAACCACTAACACAACTTTCTTAATTAAACGTCTGATATATTTATGTAGTTTTTCTTATTTCATCATTTGTTTGTCACTAATAATGGCCATAGTTATGTAGGATGTGAATATGGTATACAGAAAGGTCTTGTGGATGGTTGAGCAATGAAAGTGCAAAATTTGCTCTGTCATAATCATTAATAAATACATCATAATAATTTAGTAATGCAATATGGAGTATGAGAGCTGTACAGTATGTATGTATGTAAAACACACACACACACACACACACACACACACACACACACACATATGCACGCACGCACGCACGCACGCACAAGTGTATAAAATGTTTGTTGAAAATTATTTAAAATTTCTCATATATTAAAAATTTTGGGTAGCAAATTTTACTTATTCAGGATCCTCAGTAATTTGGGACAATTATGTATTGATAATCGGAGAAAGAATTATGGCAGCAAATGCGACTTTATCTGGTCTTATAAATCACTGTTTCAAAGTAAATTTTTACTATACAAAATTGTTATCTACAATACCCGTGTTATCACCCATGTTAACTTATACCTTTGAGACTTGGAAATATTAAAAAAAAGGATAAGAACCAGGCAAACATGATGAAAGGAAAATCTTAATAATGATTTAGGTAGATACATATGAGAATGGCCTGTGGTTGAAGTATTTTAAACATGTACTTTACAAGCTAAATGTAAAGAGCCAATAGCAACCCAGATTATAAAATCATTGAGGCTCAAGTGGCTAGGGAATTTTGTATGCATGCAGGAGAATGAACCAGAAAGGAAATTCATGATGGACAGACAAGTGGGTGGTGAAAAAGAGGTAATCGCAAGATATGGGGTTGAATTTGATCTGGATCATAATTGGATTATGATCCAATTGGATAATTGGATTTTGAGTATTGGGTACTCAAAATTGGATGATGTTGACATGGGACTGTGACCAACGGCAGCATATTGTAGAAGAAACCAAGATTCGTATAAGTTAGTAGCATCACAGGAGGAGGTCATATACATAATGGCCCATGAGCAATGGATCACTGTTTCAGAAGATCACTCTAGAGACGAAATTAAGAAAAAAGGTCATATAATCATTGGTCTGGAAGAAATGCTTTGTTCTTGAGTTATGACTAGGTAAAAATTTAATCTGAAAACCTGGCAAAAATTTAGAGAATAAATTTTTGTCTTATAAAACATTTCAATGAAAATGTTTTATAATTTTCAGTTATTTTGTAAATAAGACAGCTGGTATTTTGTGTTTAATTTAGAGTCATAACATTTCATGCCACGTTTTATTTTTAATTACAGATGACTGTCTCAAAATTGTTTGTTTTTAACTGACATTAATTGCATTTGCCTGAAGCGTAGTGCTGGCCACGCTGCCTTCCTTGTATGCTGTATGGCTTGCATATGGCAGCTTACCCTGCCTGACTCCTAAGCTGCTTCGGTGGTACACATAGGAGCCATTATTATTAGTTGCATTCATTTTCTCAAAATTAAATTTTATACAAATTTTACTTGAAAATTTTTATTGTTTATTAACAATGTTATTGTAGCCTACATCAAATCTTAAAAAAATTGTGTATTTTGGATGTTCCTACTTTTAAGTAAGTTTCTTTAAAATCACTTGAAATACAGCTCTAGGACTTTTTTTTATTGTCTTAGGACAAAGAACATGCAGAACCACTAATTTTACCCGATAATTTATGTTCCATAAATTTTCATATTACATTATTTTACACAACATTATTGCATTATTTTGGGTAACAGAACAACATCAACCGATTTTCATAAAATTTTGCATATGGATCCATACTTTACCCTACAGAACCATAATGCTTTTTAGATTAATCCCCCAAACAATATGGGACGGGAGGCAAAAATGTGAGAGGGTCCAAACTGTAAAAAGTCCATGTGAGGTATCAAATTTAAGAAAATGTTAACCAAAATATGAATTTTGTGTTCATTTAAAAAAATTTAATAATTTTGGGATGCCGAGAACCAAAACTTTGATGAAAATTTTGATAAAATCACAAACATTCATGTGGCATACCAAATTAAGAGGAATTTTAACTAAAATATGAATGTAGTATTAATTTTTAGAACTTTAAAAACTTGTTTGACCCCCAAGGCCCAAAAATAGGATCAAAAATTTGAGAAAGTTGTAAAAATCTGGCTGGATGACTGACTAAAGGAACAGTAACACAATCCGATTACTTGAAATGTTTATCATTTATTGTATGACTACTCTACTTTACTATATAAAAAATAGTATATTTAAAAAAATAATACTATTAATAATATTATTTGTAAAAATAGTTTTAAAAAATCGGGATTTTTGCAGTTTTTCTCATAACTGAAAACTTATCTAATATAAAAATTATCAACTGTATTTCTTTCAAAATAGTGAGTGAGTTCTGCACCTTGGGGAGCATACTTATTTGAATGTATTCTTTTTATTAATAATCTTATACAACATACCGGTATTTTTAAAATTAAAAAAAATTATAATTTAAATAATAGTAATATCATTTAAAATTATTATTATTTATTTATTTAACTTTTATTAAAAATTATGGACTAATATCTTTACATAAATACTACTACTATGTCTAATATAATAAATTAATTATATTAACAAGAATTAGTAAAATATATTTTATATTATAATAAAGTTATTGTATAATAAATAATTTTCATATAATAATTTATACAGTTAAAATATAGTATTATTATTTTTCGTATGCATTGGTTATATAAATAATTGAATACAAATATAAATATTATGAAATATAAAATAATAATAAAAAAATAATTTTGTACAAATGTTGTTATGTAAAAAACACCAACAATAATAATAAAAATAACTGTGATCAGTACCTTACTGTCTGAGTGTGACAGGTCGCCCATTATCTGACGAAGCGCTATACTCTTAGAGGTAGTATTGACAGGTATGTCTCCAGCGGCACAAGGAAAGTCGCAAGGTTGCACGCGAGACTCTCGCTTACGAGGCTGCGCCGCAGAACTGTCGAGAGCAGAGACACAGGTGACTTGCTGCAACGTCGATTTGGTTGAAAAATTGTGGGGAATTATTGGAAACATGGTTCTTTCACTGGCGGAAACACTATACCATCCGACTGAGTACTTCGGTTTTTCTAAAAAAATCTTAACTCTTGTCTTTGCCCGTTACCTCATTTTCGTCATTAAAAAAGGAGTCAAAATCGAAGCAAAAACCGAAACTGAAAATCTTAGAGTATCGTTTCTCAACTTTTTTATCCGGCGAAACGTTCCAAACGGTCCAAAGATCGTTCAGTACGGAATCGGATCGGATCGGAACCTGTTCGCTCCCGGATGTAAGCACTGTGAGAGTAATCTGTCTACATGTAGGACTCATTGACAACTCATTATATATTAGTTTGTACATATTAAGAGTGGGAGTGGGGTATATTACTGCCCTTTGAATGGGGGTGTGACTTTAATAGGGGGTCGGCGTAACCCCTATCAAAAATGCGCTGTTATCCACCTTGCACCCTCTACTCTAGCCGAAACCACTATCACTGGCTCCACCCATCCTGATATTTTGTAAAAGTAATATCCACTTACCCTCTGTATTTAATTGATAAGTTAGGGTCTGTTTTGCACATTTTTAAGACGAAATTATAATGTCATTATTTAATTTTTAAAACGTCACTGAGATTTCCGAAAGAAGAGGTTTAAGGTTTTGGATCGTTATGCATACCATTATCTTCCCGATGGATGGTTAGGGTTTACGTAGTATAACAGTAAAAAAAACTAATGTTTGTGACTTAAGACGTTTATTTAATGTATGATAACACACACACACACACCGACTTGGCCTACAGCGATTTGACTGCAAAATCAATTTAACATTGTATATGCCGAGGTCGTTTCCAAGAATTACGTGGTTGCATTCAGTACTTGGCAGTCCGGGTAAGAAGGGGGTTTCTGGGGGTCTTTGACCTTCGTACATAAAATTTACGAGCAAGAGAAAACGAGTCGAGGAAGCAAGGAAAAGAGAACGACAAGGAAAAAAGAACAGAAACGACAGGGAACTTTGGCAGGTAGCTGAAGCCCTCTGTCTACAACGCTTTCAGTACTTCCCGTGTCATTGCTGGGTCGATGATTGTCGGTTGAACCAGACGGCCGACGTTTGTTTGGTAACTGTTTGGCATCAGTTCTAGCGATGGGTGGTACCTAAATATGTGGCCAACGCAATTAGTTTCCAGATCTATGGCTTCCTGTGACGTATATCCAAGGAAGCTTAGAGTCGGGTTGTCATGGACGACAGACGATGGCCGCTCTGAGGCGTCAGTCGCTCTGTGGGTGCCGAAGCCGAGGCTGGCCGGTTTCGTGTGGATGATCAAGGCACGATCTTATGGAAGGCCGGGTCCGACCGACAACGCAGACGAGGTGATTTTAGTAAATTCTTGTTATTTCTTGATTATGTTGCACCCAATAATGTCTTCACGTCTGCGCTGACGGATCCGTGGCTTCACCTGAAGGAGATTTATAAAATTGATAGCGTTGGCGAAAGGTCGCGGCTGCTGTATTGTAGCAAAAATACTCTTGCGATACGGTAGAGCTTTTATCTTTAATCCTTCATCAAACATTTTCCTTTTTCTCTTTCGTCTTTCTTCAAAATGAGGTGAAGTGAAGAAACGATCACTATTCTCGGCAGTCGTTTTAGCTTCAGCTTTATCAAAGGATATATAATTGTTCTTAGTTCGCTCAAAACAGTTGTTAGACAATAGATGTTTATGACTGATTTGTCCACTGTCACACCGGCCTTCGAAGAAACTGGTTTACACATTCAGTTTTCTTTAATTAATTGAAGTTGTGAATGTTAGTTTAAATAGTTTAAATCTAATAAGTTTAAATTATTCTGTCAAGTTTCAAAATAATCATACCTACTTACCCATTTTCCTTAAATTACATCAGATTATGCATTAGACGAAAATCGTAGCAAGTCCTCTGTGTTATAAAATTCGATCGTTATATTATGTTCAAACCCTTAGTTTATTAAGTAGGAGACAATGTAAAGGATTAAATAATTTCATCAATCTGGAAGCCAACATAACATCAGATGCCGATGAAGACAATGAAATGAAGCATAGAATCAACATAGCAAATAAAGTTTACTTTTCACAATTCACGATTGTCTGTAGGTGATAATTAACCAAATAACACTATAGGGAACTAATATTAGTAATATTAGAAACTGGAAGGCTAAGCGAAGAATATGGAGGGGGGGTAAACGACTCCTCTTGGAACAGGCCAAGATCCCTGAAGGTTGTTAGATGGTGGTGAACTATAGGAAAACAAAATGAGATTCTAGAAGATCATAATTAGGCTTGCCTTGTACTACGGGAGCGAACCCTGTTACTCAAATAACAGCAGATAGAATTTTGAAAGAAACATTTTACGATACGTGACCAGTTAAAGAATTAAAGAATGAAAATGATGGAGAATAAATCCATTCACTAGGTACATCATCAATATAATGAAACATCAGTCAGAATATCTGAGATTACAAAAATTGAAATGGGGTGGGCACAAAATACGTATGGACGAGAAAAGGAATCCGAGAAGATTACACTTCGAAGAAGATAGGCTAATAGCGTCTATGAAGACGAAAACGTTTCGGGATAAGAGCCTGAAAAAGAGTTGCTGCAGGTCGGTAAAGAGAGAGTTTTAACTCTGGAGGGAGCTATAGAAGGGTTGTAGAACTATAGAAGAATTTTAATGAGAACGTAAAAATATCTGCCATTCTGACGCACTCAGCTTGCTAACTCTAGCTACTGCACTGTTTTCATTGCTTACTTGTTTATCAGTTGTCCTAAATTTACGGTGTCGAGTTGATGGCTTTTCTACATTATTTCCTCTCGCAGATTCCCTCGTAGGTTTCACATAGCTTTCCTTTTCTCTGCTTTGTCAATAGCTTATGTTTAGTTGAGTCCTATATTCTTTAGTATTCGCTGTTTCATTCTTTTACGTCTTTCTAGATCGTCTACGTTTTCTTTTGATCCCTATATCCATTTCTCGGATCATTTTAGTCTTTTCTTTTTACATTCTCATCATATGCCTGAACCGTCTCATCAGCTGCTGTGTCTCAATTTTTTCGAGTAATACTATTACTGGAGTTAACAAATTATCACCTAGGAAATCAAAAGCGTTCAGATAATATGCCAATTTTATGACTATAGCTACGCCAATTCTATTCTTTGGTAATAAATGTTGGATGCTGAACAGACGGAATGGTGATTGGGTACAGCCTGTGGAGATTAGGTTCCATCACACGACATGTTGTTAACATGCGGCTAGACTAAGAAAGAGTGTGAATGTACGCCCGTATTATCTGCTTTAAATTTATAAAACTGTATGTAAATAACTATACAAATATTTTATCGAGAGAATAATACTTAATTCCTGATTATACTTTCCTTCTTCAATTCGGGGAACCTCCAGCCATTACGTACGCAAGACTAGCTTGACGTATGTAGCGCATTATGTTGTACAGCAGTGGGATGGCCTACGTCAGGGGTCTACAAAGTACGGCCCGCGGGCCGGATCCGGCCCGCGGGAACCCGGTCGGTGCTACGTGCAGTTTCTAAATAGATCGTCAAAATACTTCAAATATAATATTTTGCTAAATAAATAAACAAGAAATAAGTTCAGTAAAATGTTATAATATTTTGTACAAGTTTAAAACATGTACGTGCTTAATGTGCTTGTTCGTTTGGCTACCTTGAATGAATCATGCGAACAAACGTTTTCAAAAATGAACTTTGTAAAATCAAAGTACAGGGCTAACTTGTCAGACGAACACTTGAAATCCATTCTAGCAATAGGAAGATCAAAATCTGACCCAAAATGGACAGACTTTATAGGTCAGAAGGAACTCCACACATCCTATACGTACATAAGAAAGCAAAAAAATAATACATAGGAAATATCTTTGAATGTTATTTTTTCCTTACTTTTATTTACATTATTTTGAATAAATGAATTTTTTTTCTTTGGATAGGTCTGCTTAGTTTTTATTTAAACACGTATTTTATTGACTGATTATTTCGTAAACTTAAAAAAAAGTAAGTTTACAATATGTGTGTTGTTGTTGTTGTTGTTGGCCCGCCTGACTTCCAAGATTTTTCAATTCAGCACTCAAGTGAAAATTTTAGAGACCCCTGGCCTACGTGACCTGGCCAAGGACGAAGGTTCGCCATGTCACATCGTAAAGCGACCCCGCACTCCCTATTGTCTTCTACGTAGTGTTCTTCTGCTGAGGGAGCCACTAGCAACTACACCACAATCTTACTACCGTTAAACGCAACACCGAATCCAAACTGTCTTCAATGGCTGTCCTAGTCGCTCGTGGGCCCGACGAGGCTGTCTCCTGTCAGTTGTGCAGCGCTTTCTTTCATGAGGTGCCCACCCCTGCCCTGATACACAAGCTGGTGTGGGCAAGGCACCGCTATGCGGTCAGGAGGCCGCGCTAGACGCAGAAGCGTTGAACGACCTCGTCATTAAAAGAACCATGAGGTATCTCCGCTGTTACACGGGCGCGTAACCGCTGGTTCAGGGCATTAGGTCAAACCAGACATAAACAGCTGAACACCTCACTGCTGAGATCCTCTTCCCCAACCGACGAAAATCAGAGGAGCACACCTGACCATTACCAAACGCCTTGAGAGAATTTGATACTGTACTTGCAGTTTCGGATGAGTCACTTCGGGCACTGCGATCATACAGGGGTTTCCCATTAGCTACACCTACAGCAATGGGAAGGTGTGAAGCACATGCACATAATCTAACGCATAAGTTAGTGATAAATTAACGTATTTGTTGGCCAAGCGATGTGATTGGCCAAAAAATGATCAACCAGGACCGTAAAAAAAGTCTATAGATATAAGTGCCTTAACGGGACAGAACAGTCTTTGCATTCGCTTCTGTGTTCCTGCGCGACTCAAGATGTTCGTCATCGGTATTGACGAAACGTCTGGAGATGAACATGAACAACCTAGACTACGGCCTAACAGCCCGGAAAATTGTGATAATATAAATTAACTATGTTTATAATTAGGATTATATTAATACAATTTAATTATAGTCTTCTGATAACGCAGATTGTGTCTGTGAGACTTGCGTATGGAAACAAATTAAATAATATTTGTAGAAAAAATATTATTATAATTGATAATTTATTATTATTAGACTATATTTACACAATATTATTTTATCTCTCTCGCGCTCTCTCTTTCTTTCTTTACATATATGTTGTGTAATATGTACTGAGACAATACTCTGTGTGTGTGTGTGTGTGTGTGTACATTTTGTATGTGCGCGCGGGTGAGCCATATATGCAAGTGGCGCACGTGCGTCTTGTGTTTAATAAACCGGTGTCGCATGGGAGAAATTGATATTTTACGCAGCTGACGAGTGTTTGAAATATGACAAACCCTGTTGTAAGGGAGGGTGGAGAATTGTCACCACCTTGCGGTGGAGCAGGGATTGCCAGACAATAACATATAATCCCGATTCACGGTACACTGCAGCACAAGTGTATAGACAACACTGCGTTTGGGGGAGTGGCAGATAGTATGACCTACAGATAGAAATAAGTGGATCATGTCGCTCTGAGTTAATTGTTTAATTGTTCCGTGATAAGCACGTATACCTCTCGCAAAAAAAATGGTGCACCTTTTAGACGTATCTTGTACAGATATTGTTTGTCTGTTTTTTGAGTTTCTGCTGATGCTTGTTGTTACTCGTTTACATTTTTTATTATTAATACAGTAGTAGAACATAACGGTGAATGGTTAAAGCGTTATCGTTCCATCTATACAGTCAAACGTCTCTGGAAGGGTGGTCGCGCAGGAGCTCGATGACCAAGGTTATCTTCATTTGTAACAGAGGGGAAACAGATCGTTTAAAGTTTGACACAAAAAATTACCAGTGAAAGTGTAAGTTGCTATTGGAAGACATAGGCCTACTGGATTATGTTCGTTTGTATTCATCCGAATTTAACTGTATTTCCTTCTTCCGTTTTCACTTGGCGGTTATCTGGCGTTATTCCCATCTTTCAACGTTTTCTGGGGGGGGGGGGATGCTTGTTTTAGTAGATCTTTTTTTAAAACTAGTTTTACATATCAGAACCTCTAAATATGTTTTAATTTATTTAATTTACATGTTTGATATAGTTTGTTAGTTATACAAAAGGAATATTTGAGATCGGTACAGTGTTTTATATACTTATTTAAAATGTAATTTATATTTTATAATCCTCTTAATACTTATGTTTACTAGATTCACGTTGTTGAAATGTAGCTAAAAAAGCAAAAAAAAGAAGAAATTTAAATCAAGAACATAAATATGCGGTTCAGCTACTCAACAATTACAGTGATTTGAAATTTTTAGAAGAAGCGAAAGACAAAAAGTATCACTTAGGCCTAAGCACGCGAGAGATTGACGTGTTCTCACCTCATATAAGATTCAGTGACATTATATTCGTATATCTTATATTCATTTCCAGTGAGAATTGTAAGAGAACCGCACGTAATCCTAAACATTATTCAACTGACTTTTCATGCTGTACGTTATGGCTTAAGGACTATTGTTCAAAACGTTAAAAAATGACTTCAGAAATATGTTTGTATCCAGGACGTAGAAGACGCTTAATTAATTTCATCAGTAACACATTTATGAAAATGGACCATTCGTTAAGAAAGTGGAACACTAGCTGGAAATGTAGGGAAAGCTCTAAGAGCTTTATTTAGTTTTCTAAGTCGGAAATGGCGTAAATAGGATTGTTGCTATCTGAGGCGACAACTTTTTGATTATTTTAAGCAGTGGCGTCTCATCTAATTTAGGTAAAGATTGGAAGAGACTGGAAAGAAAGAAGTTATTGAAATAACAGATCAGCTCTATTCATAATATAGTCGAACGCCGATTAACCGGATTGTCAATTATCCGTGACATTTTCTGGAGAGGTTAAAAACATTTGTCTGTTAACTAAAGCATTCTAGCAAAAATATGAAGAACGATCCGCGACTTAATCTTCAGAATATTAGTTAACAAATTCTGTGAAGACGTCGTATGGAAGAATTGGGATGAGCAATCATTTACGTTAACAAGGGATCGCAGAGGCTGTCCCTTAGTTTCCTACCGGTGTCCAAACTTAAAACCATTTTTTCTTATTTTTTATGAGTGGCTATTTTGTCGTTGCGTTTGCAGTATATTTTTAATACCTCGGCTTCTACATATCGGCTTAAAACAAACAAAATAATTATTTTTTTTATTGGGGTGTTTGTACAAATCTGTGTAGGTTAGAGAACACTTCAGAATGCGTATAAAAGAAAGTAGGCTATCAATCACGGAATGCAGGAAAATTAAAAAAATTTTAATAATTGAAAACATACCATATTTTTGTTTAAAATTGCGGTAATTTACAGAAATATACTTCTAAACAGAGACAAATTTCTATATGTGATAAATTTCAGGCTAAAATATTAAAAAGAGTAACAAAACTCTTTGCAGTTTTGACAGAATTCTACATTTCTTTTCAGAAAGGCGTTTAATCGATTATTTGAGTCCTATACATCGTGCAAAGAAACATTTTATATTCCAAATATAAAATACTAGAACTTTATTTAAAAATTTTTTTTTTTATTGCGTTTGAGGGCTTGACTCGAGCGAAGCAGTCAAGGCTGTCTAAAGGAACTTTAAACTGAGCCGTGTCAATTCATAGTAAACTATGGTATAGAATATATAGCCTGTGTGTTATCGTAGATATAGGATCAATATTCATAAAATTATCTTGCAGTGCTATACGAGTTAATTAATGTGAAAATTATTTTTAATACGTTGTATGTACCTACTCTGTGTTTTTAAAATATAGTTGTTCTTCATTTTGTGTGTGTGTGTGTGTGTGTGCGCGTGCGTGCGTGCGCGTGCGTGTGTGCTGAGGAATGTGTAATATATAGAAAGGCGTGCAAGTATTATGCGGGAGAGTACACTTCGTAGTTTGTTTTTGTCACGTGACTTGCTGGTGTACAATGGACGCGTGGCAGACACGTGTGGCAGAAACTTGCTTCAACTAAGCTGATTTATGCTACGAACAGGTTGCTCGGCTAACACAAGGCTAATGATTGCTTTCTTGAATAATCTGAAATGAAGACGAATAATTTTAATTTTTAATAGTATTTGTTAGTTGTAAAAGGCGATGGTTATTATTTTCTCCAGTAAAGCGGGACAGTGGAATCCAATATCGGTGGGTGGATGGTGGAGGGAGGAGGGAGGAGGTTGTGACTGAATATGCACACCAGACAGTTAATTTTAGACATTTATTCTATATTTCAAAATTGAAAATATATTTTTATGTATTCTTAGAACTTAGTTTTTTTAAGTAGAAGTTTTAACATTTTGTGTTACGAATACCGGTATATTATAAAACGGATCATTATGTCTATTTATTAGAAATCATTTTTGTAGTATACTAAAAATACCAAATCAAAAAAACAAAAGCGGTAAACTAATTTTAAAAATATTTTTAAATCTTTGAAAATGAAATATATTAACAACTTTTTTGGAGCCACTGAACTGATTTTCCTATGTTTCATATTACAAACGTACACGAAAATGCTGTGTAATAAACATGTAGCTATAATTAAAAAAGAGTTACTACTATATTACCTGCACAATTGGAAAAATAATAAAATAGCCTGAAAGCTAAGAGATTAACAAAATTCCTCGCAAACTTATTTCGACCCTCTGGGGGGGGGGTCCCATTCACACCCCCACCGTAAATACGCCCCTGGTTGGAGGATGCATTCGTTAATTTTGTCTTAAAGTGCGTATGTGCTCCATTTGATCCAAAGGTTATCTATTCCTGCAGTAAAGCATCGATAATTGGAATATCAATTACGCGACACATTTCTTGTCGAGAAGGTGAAGTAGTCTAGGAATCAGAATAAAAAGTTATTCCTGATAATTCCACACGTTAGTTCCCAGGAATTCGGGTAACGAGTTTCGTTGAAACATTGTAATGTTGTGTGGTTTGAGAGTTTCTTGAAGAGTTCTCTTTCGATTTCCTGCGAAAAGAAACTGATGGTTCTACTACACTGCTCCCTTCCTCATGCTCCTCCTCAACTTAAAAATTATGATATTGGGATTCAGTTTTCACTGCATCACGCGGATTATTCTAACGATTGACCACAAATAACGCTTTGTAATGTAGCTGTTCGATTATCCAGAAAATTCGCAACATTGAAAGCTTTGAACATTGATTATTCTGGATACTCGAAACTTAATGGTACGTAAATTCAAACAGAATCACTATAAAATAATGGGTTCAAGAAATAAGGATACAGTTTCTTAAGGAAAAGAAATGAAAGTGCCATTCAAACAGTGCAGTTGTATTTTATTTTTTAACTAATTATTGCTTACAAATTAGTTTTAACTGCAGACTTCTCTGATTTACAGACTACTAATTCTCATAACAATTCGCTAAACAATGAATAATCATTAACATCTATTTAAAATTTTGATTTTTAAATTCAGTTGTAAATACTTTTCTATAAATAACATATAAAATGCTCTAAACTAGAAAAATTTTAGATCTTGTCTGAAAGTAGAATCTGTTAAAATAGTTGTGTATTGCACGATATTCTGAAATGCAGATATTGCTTTGTTATCCATTGAATCTGAAACAACAGAAACACAATTTAATATTAATAACAATTATTCATGTGGTATAAATACGTAAATGACTGAGATCGCCGGTCACTTCTGTTTGAGATCACTTCAAAGTAGCGATTAATTATACAATTCAATTAATACTGTTTACTTACGAATATATTTTTCGTGTTATAATTACAAGTGATGACAGATTTGTGTATAAGATATAAAGTTATTACCAGATTAATGATAATTGCTTTTAGAATTTCTATATGTACTTTTGTCTACAAATCAATAAAGTAGGCTATACAAAAAGAACATGAGATGGATATATTAAATCTGGAAAAATTTAATATGAAAAAAAAATACTTAAAGTAACACACTAATTACAGAGAAAGATAAGTCATTTATATTAAAACATTTTATTAGTAATAATTATAATAAGTACAAATGTAGTCTAAATTTCCAAGGGAACCGTTAAACCGCGGTTTTTGTAAACAGACATTACAAATGAAATAATTTTAAATCGAACACAAATCCAATATTCTTTAATTACTTTTTGAACCCCCAATGGCGTGAAACTTGATTCTTGATTTTATAGTCTAAATAAAATTTAATGTTTGCAAAAGAAAAATAATTTTTATAATTATCTCTGCGTGTTTGTAAACTTGTTCGTCGCAAATTTCATTACCAGGTGCTAAATTACACCAGCTACAGTTCATAGTTGCGTCAAACATAAAAGGAAGATGCATGATCATGCAGCAACCGAAATATAATAAATGCGTGCAAAAATTAAATCGTTAATCTCCTTTGTGAATTTGAAAAACAAGTTGTGTAAGGTGAAACGCCAAATTTTTTGTGTATGGCAACAAATAACCAAATTAATCCGCTAATGTGGATCAAATAGCTAAAACGTTACTAAATGTGGCAAAGTGCGGCAATGCGATGAAATAATAATGTTATTTAATACGTAAGGTTTCAAAGCGAGTAACTGAAACAGTGTAATTAGTGCGTCATTTTATTAGGAAAGTAGAAATCAAATCATAATAACAATATCTAGTTTTAACTTGAAATAACGTAAATGTAAAACAAAAAAAGTTCGTATTTTTATTAAACGTGGAAAGAAAATAAAAGCCTACATTTATTGCTTGGCGTTACCAGAATTAATAGGTTTAAAATGAAACCCGCGACTAATTTGTGGCCTATCTTCAATGACAATGGATTGACAAGATAATGAAATATACGTACCAATGATCAATTGAAAACTTCACTTGAAACTGCGCGATAGCGGAATAAAAAAGAGAGAGAAAGAGGGAGATGGAAATAGTGAATGTGTAAGTAAGCGGCGAGGGAGGGTGGCTTGGCGTTTCGGAAAAATCCCCCTCGTCTCGCACGTCGTAGTGGTTTGGAGAATATGCTACGCTAAATTGAGATTAAATGATTGTATGATATGAACCCCGCTGGCAGCTGATTCTGTGGCTATTGTTTGTGGCGCGGCTTGTAGGCAAGTCAAAGCTACACAAGTGGAGGGAGAAGGGTGGGATTACTCAGCCTGTTTTCATACAAGTATCGTATTAAATGTTGTCCATTATAAACTTTGCAATTATATACCATTCGACCGTACCTATCTTTTCTGTCTGTATGTCTCTGGGCGTCATGTGTTTTGTGACGTGTTTTCAACATCTGAAGTACTTTTTTTTAACTTTACGAATTTACGATTTACAAAAAATCGGATTAGTAGTTTTAATTTATCGGATTGTTCTTGAAACACGGTTTCACCTAAACGCGTGTCTTATTTATTGTACCTTAATTACAGTCATGAGCGTAATTAGGATCTAAATTTTGGGGGCGCAGAGTGAAGTTTTAAAAATACGTACAAGGTATGTAGTGACCACCTGTATACGAAAACATATGTTGTATTATCACCAGTAATATTTCCCAGTCAGGTAAAAGGATAGTTAATTTTTTTAACGTAACCATAATGTCAAAATACTTTAATCAAACATGTCAAAACAGTCCGCTTATAAATTTTTTCGAAAGAAATAATATTAGTGAACTATTCGGGAACCAATTTTTGCCATTAACTAGTCAGACGATGATAAATACTATAGCCCACTCTGTATTTAAAATGGAAACTGTCTCCTGTTTGAATGTTTGTTAGTGTTTATTTTAAATAACTGATGGTAGAAGTTTATAAAGCCCGTCATATTGAGAAGGCAACTACCTCCTTCTTCCCTCAAGTTACGCCTATGCACATGAATTATAAATGTGTGTCAAGAAAACTATTTAAAAATCGTAGATTTCTAAACTCATCTATTCACCTTGTTATTTGAATTAGCAGTCTCTGTAATTCCACCTTTGTCGTGTTTACTTGCTAAACTGCTACTTGTCATGTTCCGGACGAGGCCTTTCAGTGTTTACATCATTTTCAAGTCCTAAACTACGACTGAAAATGGAAACACTGAAAGGCCTCGTCCGGAACATGATAAGTACCAGTTTAGCAAGTAAACACGACAAAGTTGAAACTCATCTATGCTCGTAACTCTTCGGATTCTAGCCTTTCAGTGCATCGTTTAAAAGCTGATTAAATCTGTAAAATGAGAAATTATCAGGTATAACCTACAGTCTCAATATTAGCGCAAACCGATTTTTTTTAACATGGCTTCTACAGTTGAACAGTAAGTCAGTTGTTTCCACGGGTCATGGAGTTATTTCAAGAACACATGTATATCCATAACGTTAATACTGGTGAGGACTTAAAGAGGGTCATCGAACAAGACATTCTTCATATCGCAAGGCATTTTTTTAGGAATGGCATATACATCATTTGTCAAGCTAAGCAGTGTGTAGCCGTGGACAGATTCTGGTTTGTGTAAAGGAGTTTTTGTTTTAAAAAAGTCACAGCATTTTCTTAATAATCCTAGTTGTGTTCTGCTTTAGATAACCGAAACACGTTAAAATTGAAGTTTTTTTAAGGTTGACATTTTTTTTTAAGCTACGAGAAATATTCCTATGACAAAATTTTTGAATATTGTAATGGTACATATCTTCAACAAACACTAATGAAGAAACATGATAAGAATAAATTATTAAATACTTAACACTATGATTAAAAGGGATGAGTCAGAGATAAAAGAATGGCTAATTAAAATAATAATACGATCAAGCATATGAAAGTAATCATAAAAGTAACCTCTGATAAGAGAAAAGTAACAAGCAACGGACCGAAACGTTGAAAACAATGATACATGGCGATTTAACCATAATAACCCAATAGATGGTAAGTGAGAAAGTAGAACCAGCCACAACACTAACACAAGGATATATAACTTATAACAAAGTAAGTGAGAAAGTAGAACCAGCCACAACACTAACATAAGGATATATGAATTGTAGCAAAGTAAGTGAGAAAGTAGAACTAGCCCCAACATTAACATAAGGGTATATAAATTAGAACAGAAGAAGTGAATAAGTAGAACCAGCCAGATCACCAGTGATAGACCAAATAAAAAGAGACCAATGAATAATAATTGTAAATAATAATTATCAATGTAAACCCAAACAAGCAATGTAAACGAGAAGTGTTAAATCTCAATAACTTAAGTTTAGAAAGGTACACTAACCAAATGAATAGAGAATAACTATGATAAATCAATCTAATACGACATAAACTTGTTAACGGTATAATTGAACCTGGTAAAGTGAGAGATAGAGAATTAGAGTAATAATGAACATTTTGTAAAATGAGAAAGAGAATTTAAGTAAGCAATACCCACCAATAACACTTAAATCAAACATAGAGAGTGCAAGGTGATAGTGTTAAAATACCCAATTTAAATAGAACCCCATTGATAGGGATAGACACTAATAAATCAGTGAAAAAGATTTAAGAGTGAGTAGTAAAAATGAGTGAAAGCTAATAATTGCTAAACACAGAAAAGACTGTGGCAATTAACAGCAATTATCAGGGAACACAAGTGTACACAACAAACTGAACCAAAGTGCAGTAAACTAGGTAATTAATAGAGTTCAGATAGGAGTAGTATTGACTACCTATCATATTATAATTTGTGAGCCATTAGTATTCTAAGTTGGCAATTCATGTTATTACCAATGTATTTAAGCAAAAATGACTATTAGTGTGCTAATATACAGCATATATGATTTCTGATGTACAGAGGTAAAACCCAATATTATTAATTTAAAATGATATGAAAAGACATTTAATAATAATATAATCGTTATGAAAGATTTTAATATAATATAGTAAACTGTTGTTGAAGTTTCATTTTAATGACCTAATGTCATTTGGAATTAGTTATAAAGAAATATCATTGTATTCATATGTTTAATTAATGTTTATGTTTTTATCTTTTATATGATGTAATAATTATAACTCACCAAAGAGTATGAGGAGATGAAGAGAATGAACATTGTGAGTAAACAACAACAATAATACAATAATAACATTGACATGCAATAATAATTATGTTTAATGAATAGGAATATGGATGTGGGAGTTATACAGACCATAAGACTAAATGTTGTATTTTAAGTAATAGAGAATAATAAATAATAATTCAATTACAAACAAAAGCAGTAAATAAGAAACAAAATAAATTCAGACAAATCTAATGATACTGAAAAAGCGGTTATAACAATAGACAAGCCAGAATATGGAAACTAATAAAATAACATACAATTACTATAGAACAGAGATAAAACCATTCAACAAATGAACAAAGCATGTATAAAAAAAATCAGAACCTATACAAGGGGAAATAAAATATAATCTGTGTAAATTAAGAAAAATAGCCAATTGCTGTTTAGGCCTAGGCAAATGCCTAACTGTAAAACAACAAAAACTACAAATTGTAAGATTTAAACTATAACATTAGCAAAACTTAGACAAGTAAACAATAAAGGACAATTAGGTAATCATATTAAGAGAGAAATGTTAAAATAATCATGTAAAATAAGAAAACAGTGTATTTAAATAATATCAATATAACTGTCCAAATGTTAATACATCAGTAAACCCAACCTTATGGGATGTTAAATTAATCTTTTAAACAAAATACAAACAGTGGTGATGATATTTAATACTTAAAAAAGAATACCGAAAATTAATAGCAATCAGAAGATATGTAACCTTTTTGAATAAAAATTCAAATCTTCTAACAATGGTCTTAAGTCGAGTTTAACCAATCAGAATCTTTGAGTTACCATGACAACAGCAGAATATTGATGATTTTCAGTTAGGAACGTTAGAATCTTATAGTGACGCTTACGAGGAGAGACGTCACGCCGTGAAGGGCCCAAAATTTGATTTAAAAATAGTAAAAGTGACCATATTTCATGAAGTGAAGGACCGAACTAACTGATGAGGGGATGACACATTCAACCCAGGCCAAGGACCAGCTTAATTAAATCCAAATCTATAAAAATAAGTCAAATAACAAGAAAAAGACGCGAGGCGTACCTGAAGCCAAAGTCGTTTGAAGAACGAAGAACCAACATTGATGAACCCAACCTACATTAACTATTTGACACTACACTTCCAAGCAACTGATGATAAGTATTGCTGAATTAATTAAATATCTGAAATAAATTCTCTTTCAAATTTCTCACTAAACTGTGAACTCTCACTATAACTGATGGTATTATTTTTTCAAAGACTGATAAATAAAACATATTTTATGCATACTAACTAACTGCTTATAGCCTATGTACTACACGAATGACACCGTCACACACTTTGACACCACAACTTTGAATCTAATGTAAACCTTGTTCAATTTTAATTATCACGATTATAAAGTGATATATTGTAATTAAATATCTTGTTTTAAAACTTCTTTGTCGTACTTAAAAGTATTCATTGGCAAATTTATTGTGTATAAATAAGAAACGCCATTTACCACGGCGACAGAAAAACATTGTATTGCCAACCCAGCCTTCCGCTGAGTGAACGATTATTTATTGCCGAGGCTAAAACATATTATATTAACCACATTTTGTATAAGCGTTAATGAAGATTAACAAGTTCTGAAGCCAAATAAAAAAGTGTGAATCGTTACTAACTGTCCAATAATTATTTTCAATATAATATGTATGTTGTGTTTTGTAGCAGCGAGTCGAATTAACCAACAATATTTTACGTTGGTAACACGTTTCCCCCACTCAAGCGAGATTCGAGTTCCAGCCAGCCGACGAACAATTCGAATCAAACACAACGACATCTTAAAACAACTAAGATAGAATTTTTTAATTGTTTTCTGGCAAAACAATTTGGCGCCTATCGGGAAGAGGTAAAGAGTGAGAAGGGACAGGTAAGGACACACAGGCTACACGACGCTTTTATAATACAGAACGCGTCCGACGTGCGACTTAATAACGTTTCGCAAAAAATTAAACATTAAAACTCAATCATATAATTAAATATCAATCTAAAGGTATAAAACTAGGGGAACTCCGTGTTTTAACAATATTTATTAGAAGTATGCTAACTTACAATGAAATCGGCTGGAAAATAATCTACGTGCAATCAAAAGCGTAAAAATCTGTGGAACACTCTGTATGAATATTTACTTATGTAATTTATAGGGTAAGTATTTTATGAAAATTACCATAAGAATTTTCTAAACCTCAATTAACAATTTTAATAATATAAACATAGAATAATACATAATTCACATCAAAAACTGAACTTTGTAAATCTCTTTAATTGTCTTTCGTTATCTGTGTTAAAATAATTAAAACGTTTTAATATAGGGTTTTTAAAGAAGATAATAGAGAATTTAAAAAATCATTACCAAGTTCTATATAACAACGTAGCCTAGATACAACATACCTAAGAAAACATAAATGCTAAGGGAACAGTTCCGTACTTCATAGGATTACCCATGCTGCCTATTTCTGCATTTCTACTGGTAGGCTATACGTTGTATTGTTTGCGAGTAACCGACTATACAGAATTATATAAAAACTATGTAACTCTGCCATTTCTAGCTTTATCTCGATGAGTAAGGCAGAAATAAAGGGAATATTTCGGTAAATAATTTTGATTCGTCAGTAACATAATGAAGACCTTAAAGACAGCTTTGATGGAGAAGGACTCTTTTCATACATGGACGTATTGAGTTCCTGCTCCCCACGTCCAGTTATACAGGTGGAATCGCAGGCTGGTTGCAAAGAGGGAGATTCCATTTATAGAAAATATGACCATTCGCTACTAAAATAATGAGGTAGGTTCCTGTGACTTATCATCAAAATTGTCCAAGAATTAATTAGGATCTGCACTTATCTTCCAGAATTCATATAGAAGCAGAATTCCCAAGAGCACTGAAGACCCAAAATACACCTTTTCTCGTAGCTCAAGGAATTCTGTTTTATGAAAATATCAGCCCTGAGTTTGAAAAAGATGATCTGGTATCAGTTGCCATATCAAGGTTATTTTATATGTTTAATTAAACGGTTTCTTCTCCCATGCAAAATATAATCTTTAGTAACACAGTAAAATACAAGACTGAAAGTTGTCAACAAAAAAAATACATAGAAACATATCAAAAAGATGTTTTCAAAATCCGAAAGCCAATCGAAACGTCTCTGTATGTAAGCCAATAAGAATTCTTTATATAATACAAGGAGGTGAAGGAATGGCTGTTGAACGTAACAGTTGATGGCCAACAAAACGAACCTTTAGAAGACAATATTCAATTTTGAGGGTCTAAGGTGCGACGAATTATTTGGATCGGGTTCTCAGAACGTCTACTATGTGGTAAAATCTGCTATACATTTGAGGAAGATAAAACGAGAGACGATATACGTTATTTGTTTGTTTGTTTTTTAATTTTCCCTTACTATAAACAATAAAAAGGAAATCCGTTTTGAAAACATGCTTTTCTGTAGACTACAGACATAAAAAATGTCAGGTGCAAGGAAGAATAATTGTAGATTTTAGACACGATTTTGTATTCAAATATTTTTACATTTTACAACAACTAGACTGTACATTCTGACTCTTTCCAGCCCTAAGGCCTGAAAAGGTGAGTAGAAATTAGAAAAAATTATTGGTTGAAACAATAATTATGTCACGTTTGAGCATTGGACGCTGTATCAGGTTTTTTTTTTTTAATAACTAAAACAAGTTTTTTCTTGTAAGCCATAGTTCAACGCCATTTTTTAGAAAGAAAAAACAGTTGGAAGTTAATCTTAAACATAAGTATCCCGATAGTCCCCGAAAAGCTAAAACTTCAAACGAGGACGATTTGTATTTGAGTTGAACATATCGTATTACGTTGTTTTTAGAGAGTGGACTGTGTTTTTAACTAATCTAAAAAGCACGGCTAAAGTCCGTTGAGGGCGGAGCCTACTGAGCGCGCAACTTTGAACAAACAAATCAGTGCGGAGCGGTGTTGCCACACTGATCGCGTACTATTTTTAGACTATTCCTGGAAAAGGTGACTTGACTGAACACATCCTGTACCAACGTTTTTTTCCTTGTTATGATTAAGTTGAGTGGGAGCGTTCGAACTGTTTAGTTCGTGACAAGTGCTATCCGATTTTGAAGTGAAGTTTTAAGTGTTTAAAAGTGTTTTACCTTATGTAATCATGGAAGTTACAGGTGTTAACGCCAATACTTTTATAAGTACAGGAAAAAAAGGAAAAACCCTGCATAGTGGTGAGAAGAACATTGTTTGGAATGTATACAATTTTTTTAAAAAGCTTTCGAATCCGCAGTTTAGGGAAATTGTTAACTTTAATCAATGTACAAAATTGTGTAGTTTAGCCTGCAATATCAGTGAAAAGACTGTAAACAGAGTTTGCAAGGAGGCTAATACAACAGTGAATAAAGATCCATCTGATAAAACATTTTCAACCCCTGGAAAAAAAAGAAAATGTGAAATGAATGAAATGGACAAATCTGATGAGGATGTACGGAGAACAATATTTTCGTATTATGATAAGGGAGAATTTCCAACAGCAGAAAAAATAATTACAGATTTAAGAAACAGTTTAGGCTATACGGGTTCAATTTGGTCGACTCGTAGACTGTTAAAAAAAATTGGTTTCAAATATCGTAAAGTGAATGACGGAAGGAAATTTTTAATGGAGAGAAGTGACATCGTGGCATCACGCTTAAGATTTTGAAGGACAATGCACCAGTTAAAGCAGTCGGAAGATAAACGCCCAGTTTATTATTTGGACGAAACATGGGTCAACGAACACCATAGTCTGAAATACGGTTGGCAAGATAACAACGAATAGAGTGGAATGTCCGCCAAATGCTTTTGTTCGTGTGACAAAGAAATTAGTTTTTAGTAAGTTGTCACTGTTATAGCGTCATACGTTTGTGTCAACTAAGCTGTTTGTAGTGTATACTGGCTCTTTCCAGTTATCATTGATGTTACCTCGAGGTTTATATTACGAAGAAGGCAGCCATGATTTGATGCTGCTACTCCAGTCATTCAGTGGTAGCCTCCGTCTTCAGCCGTTTAACAGATAAAAAGCCGTACTTGAATAAACGATCACGGTCATAGATGTATTACTAGCTTAATGGCCACGAAGTACAGTAATATCTAACCGAGAAAACTGATTAACAGTTAAAAAAAACGTAAGGTTTGCAAGCGTTCGTCTTTCATTGGAACAAACGGACATATTGTTAGAAAATACAAAGAATGTATATATGTTGTCATCGAGAAAGAAAAATATAGGTAGGCCTGTGTGTCTGTTTCATCAGAAATTTGTGTTCTTTATAATTTTTGAATAAATAAAAAACTATCTATACTCTTTCCGTTCTTAGTTCATTCCTGATGTAAACAAACAGCCGTGTCACATCTGAAACTCTATTCGCTGTTTGTCTCAAGAGGCGTGCCACATTGATAGTAGCAGTACAGACAGGGCACATTCAATTTTGATATGTTTATTTTGGTGTGTAATTTGTATATTACTGACCAAAGTAAAATTTGTGTGGCTGTGTCAGAGTGTCAATGAAATATTTTATAAAACCAGTGGCAATTTTTATTTACTGTTTAAAAATTTCAAGAAGAGAAAAATGTTTTAGTAAAGTTCATTTAATACGAAGCATATCAAATACGTAGCACTGAGACACTCGTACAGTGAAATTCTGGCTCATAATACATATTTTCAATTAGCGGCAAAAACGTTCTAATACGTATTCATAAACGAAGATGATTAAACGTCGAATATAAAACCGCTTGTCATGTAACAGTGAACGGTGAGACAACTCTCACATGACTATACAGACGTTCTGCACATTACTGTGTGTGGACAGTGTAATACGCCCTGACCAATAGCGTTTCACATGTGCCACGCGGTTTTGTTTACATCAGGATTGAGGTAAGTACGGAAAGACTATAGTTACCTTTCTGTCAGACTTTATATATGTCACTTAGGTAACGACTTCGCAGCTCCTTTGTTGCTAACTTTACTATTTACGGCGTACAGTATCACATACTCATCTCTTTCGCATCTCCCATGCGATCCCCGAGTTAACAGTGTCACACTATTGCCAGCGAATCGTACTGTCACACATGGGTATGAGTTAGGTTGTGGCGGTTAATGCAAATAATTGTTGTTTTTTCTGCTTTTAATTATGTAATTTTTAAAATTATTATTTTTACGTATAACGTGCAAAATACTGACAAAAAATTTCAGGTGCAAGGAAGAATAATTGTAGTTTATACACGAGTTTAACAACTAGACTTTCACATTCAATCTGACTCTTTTCAGCCCTAAGGCCTGAAGAAGGTGTGCAGAAATAAGAACAAAAATATTGGTTGAAATACTAATTATGTCACGCTTAAGCATTGAAAGCTGTAGCATTGTTTTTTCTTTTTAAATAAATAAAGCAAGTTTTCCCTGTAAGCCATGTTCAACTCCATTTTTTAGAAAGAAAAACAGTTGGAAGTTACTTAATAAACGTTATGCGGATAGTCCTCGTAAAAACAAAACTTCAAGCGAGTTGAATTTGAGTTGAACATATCACATTACGTTGTTTTTGGAGTGTGGCTTATGCTTTTTACGAGAGTCGAATGTGTGTTTCTACTTTAAAGTGAGTAGAAACTAATGCAGGATAGACCGAAGCAGCTACTTTAAAGACCATTGTACAAGATACTGGTATCTCTACTTGCTTGACCGGTTAAGCTATACTTAGCAATATGAAAAATGGCATGCGTTGCAGGTTCAACACCATCGTACCTTTTCTAAGCAATTTTAAAGAAGAGTTTATCCACTTGAATTGTAACAGAGAAGCAAACAATATGTGTCTCGGAATTGTAGACAGAACTTTTATAAGTAGCTACTTTAGTGAGATTTAACCCAGCGACTAACCCAGAGATTTTTACGTCAACACCGGCTCATAAAGTAGGACGCCGTAGGAGCTTGAAAATTGCGGAGATGAAATAAGTCTGGAAACGACTCTAACTAACTTGATTCTACAACAATAAGTTTAAGGAGTAATTTTCTAGGGTTGATCAAATATAAACGAGGCTTTTGAGAACTGTTTTACTGGATTAATATGTGTAAAAATAAATACAAAACTATATTTTTACACACCTTCATCATTACACGCTTTTTTCATCACACAGGTAGTTTCTTAAATCCCTCTTCATAAGAATTTGTTGGACGTGTTCGTAGCAAATTGCGCACGGAGTCCTGCGCCTCTTTGTCACTGCAAAACGGTTTCCCGCCTAATATTTTTTGAGGGGTCCAAACAAATGAAAATCACATGGTGATAAAGGTGGGCTATACGAAGAACGACCAAACACTCTCCAGTGAAGTTCTACCAATTTTGCTTGCGTAGCAGTAGCAGTAGCAGTGTGGGGGAGGACGTTATCGTGAAGAAGCAGGGCGCTGCGGATCGGAATCTTGCGCCTTTTGAGACCGACACATCTCTCTAACGTTGCCAAAGAGTTCAGACTAGTACGCACCATTAGTTGTTCTTTGCTCAAGTAAAAAAATCAGTGTATACAATACCTTTAGAATCCCAAAAGACAATCGTGAGAACTTTGCCAGCAGACAAATGTGTTTTCGCCTTCACTGGAGTTGTCTCATCTGTTGCAGCCACTCCATACTCGACTTCTTGGCTTCAGGAGTGTAGTTTTTTAATGTTTGTCTGCACATTTCCATAACAACTGAAGTTACTGCACGAATTTCGCGAATAGTTTGCCGTCTTCTAAGCAGCGATTGAAATAAAACGCTCGTATCAACGTCGACACGTTGTTTATTTACCGGTATCGCAAATATAAAATTTTTCGCAAATAAAAATATAACACAGAAAATACAATTTCGATCCACAACTGTGATATCGGTTATTATTAAAACAATCGTAACTTATACAAACAAAAAGATAACGCGCAAATATAATACTGCTCCACAAATTTGGTATCAAACACACACAAACTATGCAACTCACTAATTGAATTCTGAATTTGAACTGAAACTTTTTTCCGTCTCTTAATTTGTATGTAGTTTGTGGTAATGTCGTCATTCATAAATATGCGTTACTTACTCTTAGTCGAGATCATTCTAGGCGTTGAACCTAGAACATTGTAGACCAAACTACGTTAACTATAACTGTATTTTACATTTATACAGAACGTTCTAGCGTATTCTATACATAGTCTTCTTCTTCTTTTTCATTACATGGCTTGGGCTAGTCCGTTCCGACTTCATAGAGTCTCTGACCATTTTTTACAGGGTATTCCACGTTCTCTCGTCACCACTGACGTTAGAAAACGCGTGTTTATTAATACGCGCGTCTACCACGCGTTCCACATGGGACTTCCAATTCTGCCTGTATTTCTTTATTCTCTCCAGAACCGACTGTAACTTCAGGTCTTTCCTTATGTCGTTGTTTCGTAGATGATATCTCAAACTACATCCATTAACTGCTCTTAAAAATTTCATTTTCTAAGCTTGTATTTTTGAAATATCTTTTTGCAGGAGAGTCCATGTTTCACATCCATACAATAAAGTTGGCACAGCTACGACCTTACAGAAATTTAGCTGTGTCTCCCTCTGCGTTTTATTCTTCAATAGTCGTTCATTATTCTTCGATAGTTGTTCCACAGGTATAACTAAATTTATTTAACTTAACTTTCTGTCGATATTGTTGTCCTTCCTATATGAGATATCACATCACAAATAATTAAAATGTGTAACTGTACCTGCTCCAAAATGCTATTACCAATTACAATTTTTGTTCTTACAGGGTTCTTTCTAGGAAGGCAATCACTTTTGTCTTAGTATTTGAGATCTTCAAATTGTATTTCTGGCAGATTTTATGCTAGGTATAAATAGACCTTTGTAACTCATTTTCACTCTTCCCTATAATTATTTGGTCATCTGAGTATAGGAATGTGCTAAGTGATCCCTTATCCGAGATTCGTATACCTGCAGGACAGACGTTCGTCCATTCTCGCAAAATTTCGTCAATATAGCCTACATATTATATAAATTTGGAGAGAGAGGCCAAGCCTTGTCTAACACCTTTATTTATGGCCACTTCTTGAGATAATCTTCTCTTACCTAAATCTATACGAATAGTTGTCCCTGCATACAGGCTTTGAATAGCGCGGAAGAGATGAAGTGGAAAGCCCCTAAGTATTAAAATTGCCCACAACTTACGTCTACACAGTCTTCAAAGTCTTTCTCATAATCTATAAAGGCTACATGTGTTTCTAAATTCATGGCGCATTTTTTCTCAATTATTTGTTTTACTGAAAAAACATTGTCACTGCAAGAACGTCCAACTCTAAAACCAAGATCGTTCCTCTAATAAAAGTGCCTCAGAGCACTTTAATAGCTTTAAAGCGCTCATTAAGGATTCGTGAATATAATTTATTCGTGTATTTAAGAGGCTAATTCCTCTGTAATTGTTAGGTTTCTCTTATTTCCAGCGTAGATGCCCAAAAGTAATTACAGTTTATCTCATCCTGGTTTTCGATTCTTCTTACAGTCATTTTAATTTTTTTTAAATAATTCTAGTAATTTTTTTCAAGACAATGTTTTGAAGCATTGGGTTTTTAATTGGATTTAAGTTTCACTTGAATGTAACCGGAATTACGTCAGGTATTGATTAATTGAATACTTATGTTCAAAACAAAGACGTAAATATTGGGAAATTCAGTTTCTATACAAGTTCTTTATACAAATACTTATCTTGCGGGTAAAAGAAACAAATTTTTTTTTAAACGGAATTATGCCTAATATTTATGTTGTATCAAGAACGTTGTAATGAAATTTTGTATAACGGTGGCGATGTTCACAGTATTCAGAAATTAAATTAATATTACGCATAACATTCTTTAATATACGAATCTAGAATTCCACGGTTCAATTTCGTATCAAACAGAGGGACTTTCTTTTCAACATCCGAATTGAATGAATTTAAATAGCAAATATGAACACACGTGTCTTTGTTTGCAGATTACACTGTTGTTTGCTAAGGGAGAAAAAACCCGCCCGTTTTAATCCCTCATGCCACCCTTATCCTGAGGCAAGCTGCTTGATTTGATCCTGCTGAAATAACTATGACAGTTAACCAGGCGTGTACGAATGCGGTCACTTGTTAGCACAACGTATTCCGGGCAGTAGTAATATGTTCCGACGTTTTTGTAATTAAATAGTTTTATTGAGTTAGTTCTGTTTTCAAAATTGTTTAATATCACTTAACAGATTATTATTCTGCAGCGTTTCATTTGCCAAAATGAAATTTAAAGTGGAGGTGGAATTTTTATTTAAGTGTTTTATCGAACTCCAGTCTATTTTAAATGGAACAAGATATCGTTTTAGATAAATAAAAATAATTTTGTCCTAGATAATAGTAACAACTGACAAAGAATTAAACGATATGGGAAAATAAAAATAAAAAGTATGAGCAGAATATTTTTATTTTATTTAGAATATAAAAATTTCAGAACGGAGTAAATTTTCGTAGTGAGTAAACATTAACATCTATAATAAAATTTGTAAATGCTAGTACAGTATAACGTTTTTATATTGAGAACGACATATAAACTTAGGCCTATATCTAGGCCTATACTGTTATTTGTGTAGGCGCCAAACACGTTGAAGTTTATATGTCGTTCTCAATTTAAAAACGTTATACTGTACTAGCATTTACAAATTTTATTATAGATGTTAATGTTTACTCACTACGAAAATTTACTCTGTTCTGAAATTTTTATATTCTAAATAAAATAAAAATATTCTGCTCATACTTTTTATTTTAATTTTCCCATATCGTTTAATTCTTTGTCAGTTGTTACTATTATCTAGGACAAAATTATTTTTATTTATCTAAAACGATATCTTGTTCCATTTAAAATAGACTGGAGTTCGATAAAACACTTAAATAAAAATTCCACCTCCACTTTAAATTTCATTTTGGCAAATGAAACGCTGCAGAATAATGCATTCAAACGTTATAGATAGGCATACCTAAAACAGACAGACAGAAGATAGATGGACAAGTAGACAAATGTGAAACGGTCGAGCTGAAACTGAGAACTCACTTCGCTCTTTCAGTAAACTTAATTATGTTTTTACAGGGCCGATAGTAGGTCACAGTTAAGAAAATAAAACATTATTCTCCTCTCTCCGCGGCGAAACCCCAACTTGAAGCTAGACCACGGAACCATATTATAGGCCATCCCGGCCTAATATTGGCCTATACAGTATCTGTATAGTAGTGTGCCACAATTTTATTTTCTGTTCGGCAAATTTATTGTTTTATATGTACACGTCTTTGGTTGGCTTCAGTTTCATCATTGGCAAAAAATGCTATAGATTCTAACCGCAGTTGCAAACAAAGCCGATATTCACGCGGGCCTATCGTGATACGAATGTATGCGATTAATATACGAATGTATGTTAATTAATAACATCACAAAAGCAATTAACCGGCTTTTGTGACGACTAGTCTTTCATTACAAACAACTAACTAAATAAAAAAAAGTTATTTAATAAAAATAAGATGTGGAAATTGATATGTACTCTAGCTTCTAATTTTCACAGCATAAAATAATTTTTAGTCCTGGAATAACATGTAATTCGATACAGCACTGAAAGTTTATGTTGTAACGTACATCAGCAATTTTTAACAGGTGTATCATATTCCTCACGATCCGTTCATGGGTCAGTCATTTCCCACGATTGTGGTATGATTGTGATTACTAGCCCGGATAAAACACGGCTCTATATGTAGGACAATAAACGCGTATCTAAGAGACCAAACGCGTCCAGATGCTAGCACAAAATTTCACAAGATTATAACTATCTTGTCTGGTGAGCTTGGGTGCTGAATAAGTGGAAAAGGAAAAGTATACAGACTGTGAAGACGTGATCACTTCGCGTGAATGTAGGTTGTAGATGTGCAGATAGGGTGGGAAAAAGTATCTTTCTTAACGTCTTGAATATATTTACCGTACACAGATAAACAGAAGCAATAGATGGAAGTGGGTGACATCTGGATGGGTTCAGACGTCACAAAGATAGATATCGTTGAAAATTTAAATATGTTGTATAACAATATACGTGGTTGTAGAAGTTTGGGGTGACCAAAAAGCGCTGCATACTGTAACACGGAATCTGCTCATAATGAAGTACAAGAATAGAAGGAGAAAAGAAAAGAAGAAGAAGAAGAAGAAGAAGAAGAAGAAGAAGAAGAAGAAGAAGAAGAAGATAATGATGACGACGACGACGATAACGAAGAAGATGATGATGATAAAGAAGGCGAAAAAGAAGAAGAGGAAGAAGGAAAGAAGTAGCCATTAAGTATTTCACTTTGAGTTTTGATATCAGGGAAATTTTGTATGAATATTTTATTTTATTCCCCGTCGGCTACATTTTAGATACGGGGAAATAATGAGAGGCTTCGAAAGAGAGTGAAATAATGAGTGTGCAACTTTTTCTGATTTCGTTAGGAAAGTCTGTTGGGTTTACTTTTTTTCGATCACCTGCTGTTAAAAGTCTATTATTTGATTTTTTACGTTTTTACAGTCGCAAATTGTTTAAAAGGTCTCGTTTTAGAATTGTATCAAATTAGGAAGTTTGTTTTCAACGTATTTCTGAAAAACGTGAAAATTTTTTATTAGTACGAGATTCTATGTTTATCGAATGCTGTTTTGTCCAGTTTATTGTCACTCCTGATTCTTCAATGATAACGACAAAATGACGTTACACTACACCAGAAAATAAGTGAAACGACGTTATAGCAGACGATATATAGAGAAGCTCGTGTTGGGTTTAGGTAATTGAAAGTTTTGTTATGCGTGGTTTCTTAAAAACTGTACAACTGTGTAGACCCTGATGAAGACGGACACAATAATGGTGTAACCACGATGGCGAAATGTACGTAACGCTGATTAAGACCTCCATTTAGCCATTGACAAAGGGGAGGCAGTGATTGATGGTGGAACCGAAGTTTTAGGGTGGGTAGAGTGGTTGGGAAGAAACAGGTGTTCCCGCCCCCCACTGTAAGTATAGTGTTTATCCAGCCGCACAGTACTTGCTGTTACTGGCCTAAAGTGCAGTGTATCTGTGTGTGTGTGTGTGTGTGTGTGTGTGTGTGTGTGTGTGTGTGTGTGTGTGTGTGTGTGTGTGTGTGTGTGTGTGGTAAGCATACATTTATCTAGGAAGCACAAGGGCTCCCTTGTCAAAGTTACTCTTGTTTAGACAAAATTCAATATTTGCCAGTTAAATGGCTTTAAGTGACAAAGCAGATAGGTATTACAATAGAGCGGGATAGGTATTACATTTTATAGGTAACTGTACGTACCGTAGCCTACCTTGACCTTTGTGACTCCGTACTGTACATCCGTTACGCATACTGGATGCTTCATTGAATAACAAGAATGCACTCAGAACAAGTTCTACAGGATGAAAATAAAGAAAAAGAAGTTCATATAAATCAGGTCTAAAACATATTAATGTTGGTTGCAGAATATATCCTGAAAATATTTTCGTTACATCGTCATACACCCTGCGTATGTGAGCGTCCCCACGTATACAGTGGGCGTCCAGTTTATCCGTACTTGATAGAACCGGAACCAGTCAGGATTACCGAAAATCCAGGTTAACAGAAAATGGTACACAAATCCGTGTACAACTATTTTGAAAGTAAAGTTGATCGCTAAAGCAGTAGAGAAAAAACGGACTTCTAACCGACATTGTTATTTCTCTGTTACATTAAAAAACAGTTCAAAGATTGAATGACAAAAAAAGAAAAATGAATTAAAATGCATTCAATTTTTGTATATAAAATATTTGCTCACTATTGAATCTTAATAAGAAATTCTAAACAATAAAAGAACGTAACATAAAAAAGAAAAGGCTGCTTATGCTGAAATCGCTTAGAGTAGTGCGTAATGTGTTTGTACTTCAGTGAAGATGTAACTAGTATTTCTTCAGTGAAGATGCAACTACGTCAATCTTGCAGACGCCATACCACGCAATCTGGGAGAGGCTTCATATCGTCAGGTTCGTCTGACTGATGTTTCACTCTGTTTCTCAACAGAAATAATCAACCAATACAAATATATAATATTAATACTGCAATATGTAGGCAATGTCAATAACATTTCAAATCAGCATACACGTACAGAAACTGCAGTTCTTTCTTGCAGACATGTTTCTATATTTTATTGAACAAGCGAAGCGAGTTCTGTTAATGACTCGTCCGTTTGGCATTTGTCTATGTATCAATTTGGGGTATGTCTCACGATAACTTTTGAACGCATCAATCGATTTTCGTAAAACTTGACATTCGTGTCTAAACTTTTACCCCCATAGAACGCTTTTTTTTTTTTTTTTTTTTTTGAGATCGATCTCCCAAAAAATAGGGGGCAGGAGGCAAAAATTTAAGGAGTCAAAATTGTTTTAATCGCACAAGTTCATGGGGGTACCATATTAACGAGAATTTTAACGAAAATATGAATTTAGCTTCAATTTTGAACATTTCAGTATTCTGGGACGCCGAGGGTGGAAATTTTGATAAAATATCAAAAATTCGTGTGGGATAACAAATTAAAGAGAATTTTAAATAAAATCTGAATGTATTGTTAATTTTTGAAAATTTCAAAATTTTGGGATGCCAGGGATCACAAAGTGGGCAAAAATTTAATAAATTCACAAATTCCTAACAAATGAATTTCAAATGAAACAGAAACTTAATTAAATCTGAATATTGTAATATTATTACAAATAAAATTAAGAATAAAAATATAAATGTAAATATATAGAGAGATATTGTGTGTGTATCTTTGGTGATAACAAAGGTATTGTGCTCTTCTTTTAGCCCCACTGTTAGGCTAGTCAAATTGTAATATAATTTCAAATGTAATAATAAATAGAATATAGAAATATTGATGATAAGAATATGTTATAACTAGGTGTGTTGGATTGATAAATAACAAATACATCAAACTTTAAAAATTGTGCAAATATTTTTTCTTGTTCTTGTATCGAGTTTGATGGAATGATTTAATTTAATTAATTAATAATTAATTAATTAGTTGAGTTTGTAATTTCCTTCTATATCTATTCTCTCAATGTGAATTATGTTTTTGCTTAATAAAAAATAATATTAACATTAATGGTAGAAATAAAAACAATGCTGGTAACTGAATAATGATTTGCGTTTATTCATTCAAAATTGTGCGCCAGTCAAACTGCGCATGTCCCAGGCACTGGCGAATATTCGCCACAGTCGGCAGTGAGAAAAATCAACAAATATATTTTTTACAAGTTTAAATTTATGGTTCTTTTAACGAGTCGAAATGGTCAGAGGGCAAGGAACAAGATACATTTAACAGGTATTCTTAAACTAAATGTTAATATCTGAAATAGAACAGAATTATTATTACAATTGTCAATTAGAAAGAAATTATTTAAATTTCGAACCAAGTCGGAGAAATGACGTCACTCCTCTCCAGGAAGCACTGGCTGATCGTCTTTATAGAAATTCAGCAATGGCCGCCGTCTGCTCGATTTTAACTGCTATGATGCCGTTGGAATTGAAGATCTTCTCCCACAGAAATAAAACGATGTTCCCTTTTCTGCGAAGTGGTGTTGGTCCAAAATATCGTGTTGAATGTCCCCTCGTCGTCTGCGATGTCGAATTCTGGATGGATCTCTTGTGTAGTGTAGTGTTCAATTATGCGTGTTGGTTTTATGTGAATTCGTTCCAAAAATGGTTCAAAATGGCTGTCGATTTCTGGTGTTGCGTTTTATGGTGTTATACTGTGTTTTTGGAAACTTGTGAAGTGTTAGACATTGATAGATAAGGTTATTTCACTTGTTAGTTCATCTCCGTTACACGCCGCATAACCACACTTGGTTTTAATACAAATTATTTGGTTTTCAATACTCCACTAACACATTTTTCAACTGTTCAGCTTTGCGATTAACAATAGACTAATAGACGCAACGTCGTCGTTTTAGGGCAATTTGTGGTATGTCTTTTTCCTCTTCATATTGTTTAATTATAAAATATCTGTCTAAGACTTGTTTCACTATCTAACTATACATAACAAGTTTTCTTATTTTTTACTGTATTTCAAATATTTCTTAATTTTACATGAATCTAACTATTCAGTAATATTAATTATTTAATTTTACATCTTTTGATATATAGCTGGGTTTGTTTCAAACTCATTTAAGCCCAAAAATTACAATTTTACATAATGATTGTATGCCCCATATTTTGTACAAATTCAGTGTTTTAAAGGTTTTTATTTGTTTTTTCGGTATAATATTTCCCTGGAATACACCTAATAACTCCGTAATTACTTTGTTGTTAATAATTTGGTTATTAAAACATTTCAATATTGATTAATTTGCTGTTTAGTCTGATTTGATTACTATCATAAGCCTATTTTTGACTGTTTCCAAAAGAAGTTAATTTTCTTTCTTTTGTCATTCTATTTGCTATTAACTGTATCTGCATTAATTATACTTTCAATTTCTGTATTGTATGTATTGAATTCTATTCCTATTACATAGATTAATTCTTTGATAGATAATTTTTTGTTTATAGGCCATTCTGTGTTTACAAAAATGGTGTCTTGGCTGGTCTGTTTGTACAATTATACATGGTTTACTGATTTGAATAAAATTATTACATTTTTATGCCCTACTTGCCTCTCTGACTTACACAATGGAAAATTAAATGACCTGATTTTAAATACAATAGAATATCTTGTATCTACTAAACTTTCTTTATACTAATAACATCATTGAACCATAACATGAACATCTTATGCCTAATTTTAACAAAAACATCTTATTATCAACTATTTTCCATATATCACCTAATTTTAACAAAAACATCTTATTCCTATTATTTTTTACTGTATCATCAAATGATAACAAAATAGCTTATCCTAGACATAATTTAATTAAAAAAAAAAAATAAAAAACTCCTATTACTAGTAACACTGTCAGTCACTAACTGTCTTGTGTATTTATGATTCTTTTGAAAACACTTTAACTGTGATTAAAAAACATCGTGTATCTATTTACACCTTACATCTAAAATATTATCTAATTAATAATAAATAGCAAACATCTTAATATTAGTCATACCTTCAGTTATGAACTGTCCTTTGGTATTTTTGTCCTTCTCACCATTTACTTAGCTATAATTAAAGAAAACATTTCATATGTAATAGTTTTTCTTATATCTAATTTAAAAACTCTTATTACTGGTAATGTTGTCAGTCCTTAGACTGTCTTTCATTCCAATGGTTTTATTATTATTATTCTACACTCATGGTAGTCTTTTTATAATACTTAAACTTCATTGAAGATTTTTTCATAGATTTTTTAACTATGTTTCTCACTATACACTCTGTAGTTTCTTAATTTTGTTATCTCACTTCACTTTATTGGATTCTACACTCTGGTAGCCTTTTTAGTGAGTTCTACACTATGGTAGTCTCTTTTGACATATTTTTTAACATATTACACTTACAACTAATATACAATTTGTGTTTTATAGTATTGTATCTTGTAACTTGTTTGGGGTTTACCTATATCGGTTTCAATTTTGTCTCATGGTATTTATTATATGACTAACATTTTGTTTTGGCATATCTCTTCCTGTTTCTGGTCTGTTTGTTGGAATCTTGATATGTTTTGTCCCTTCTTCAAATATCACATTAGTAGTTTCCTTATTAAAATGGTTTCATGACAGATTATTTCCTTTTTTATGGTCCTTCCCTTTTTGTACTGCTTCCCCAATCTACTGGGTATACTGCTGGTTTAACTGGTTTTTTCATAGTAGGTTATTTTAATTAATGGTTTTCTTTATTATTTTCCATTTTTATTCACATTTTATAGACTTAATTATACAGTTTCTAGGGTAATCCTTAAACAATTTATTCTTCTCACTCACTATGGAACTTATTCTTTTATTTATGTAACATTAATTCAAATGTTTAGTGTGATAATTTTGTTATGTTACAATATAGTGAATATCTGAATGAACTTTGCGGAAGAAAGCACCGTTAGGAGACAGTCCATCAAGGGGTGAGGCTTTAGAAGAAACAAATTAGTGGCCACAGTACTCCTTAAAAATGTGCACCCACAGAAATATAGTCACTTGAAAAATGTATAACACAGTTCGTTGTATATTGTATAATAATCTGTAAAGGGAGAGGAGATAATATTTTTCTTTTGGTTTCGCCTAACGATGGTTTATGTATCGAAAGCGCCAGTAGTATCATAATCCTTTATAGTGGTTTGTAGACTAGAGACTAGAAATTTCGAATTTATTCTTATGATCAACACAAGACTTACTTTTTCTTTATCTTCTGCCTTATCCCTATGAGGAATCTGCCGTTTATTCTTTTCCAGCCTTCTACCACTCAAGTTATCGTTAGAGCAGAACATTAGAAAAATAAATTTTAAAAATACTATGGATAAAAAAATATATTTCAAGAATATAGGACCAAGCGGAAATAAAAAATGATTATATTCAGTTCTGCAGAAGTTGCAAGTTTTTAATTTTCAACTAATTCTTCTGCTGTGTCGTACTAACATTCTCACATATCTTGCGTTTTTCGCGTAGTCGCCGTTTGAATAAAGCGCAAAACGCATTCAGTGGGGCACAAGTCGCATGTCACTTGACACATGTAATCAAAATGAAATGAAATTGTTTTCAAAATCATCAAACCTGCAGGTTCACCGCAATTACAATTACGTGGGACTGCTCTGGGAGCAGCCAGTGAGTCAACCGCTGCGTAACAGCTTGGACCAATAACAGTGCAGTATGAACTAAGTCACTGGAACATCAATATGTACGCGAATGGTTATATTAGCGTTCCACTTTTTAAAGAGTACGTAGTTCCCATTTTCTTCCGTTCTTATTTCCACCGTTCAGTCAAACCCAGTAGCATTCCGTGTTCAGTTCAGCCAACAACGAAACACAAAGAAGGATAAACTCTTTTTAAAAAATTCACACAAATTATAAGGGGGTCTCATTGTCGCGGAATTAGTTTCGAGTGAATGCTTTATATGATTTACCGGACTACGCTTATTCAAAGGACGACTTATGTTTTACGCGAATAACTTTCTTTCCTACCGTGTTCTCACGCAGAGTGAACTGCTGTACCAATTCCGATAAAACAGGTATCAAACGATTCACTGTTGTCTTCCGGGTTCCATTAGTTACGAACTTAGAATTTCTTTACACCACGTGCACACAAGCAAGGAGGATAATGTTTTTTCTACCTGGGATTGTGTTTGTTTAATTCGTCCAATACGCCATTGCAACTACTTGATCAGTTTCAACGAAACAAGCGTAAAAAATGTTACTATGAACATAGTATTAAAAAAGTACACACATACACAAAATGGCTAACGCAGAACACCGTTTTTATTATATGAGGCCTAATTTTGATTGTTAATTCTCTATCCGCCATTTTTAATTTTTCCACAAAAAAGACGAATCATGTGGTATACGTTTCACCTAAGTCAGTTTAGCTATTCTGATTCTACAAAGACAGTAATACGGAATTTTAAGGAAAATATATTTTCAACCTCTGTATCTTCGGAGTTCTTTAATCAGTTTTTAATGAAAAAATCACTTTCAATTCACAGACTACTTTAAAGTTACTTTAAAGTAGTTCATAGACTACCATTTAATATGTTGAATAATTAATTCAATTTGTTGTACTATTGTATTTGACAGTGTCAAATAATTAACCTACTATACGCTGTCCAGGCAGTGAAGGCGGCTAGAGGATTAGGAGACCCTCACTCACACACACACACTGACAGGCCTCCTAACAATAGACAGGGACAGGCCTTTGACCTGCGCTGCTGTCTTTTTAGTTACAGTCTACTACAATAAATTAAATTTTATTGTCGTGCTTAAACTTTTAAATTTGATTGTTCCATTGAATTTAGACTGTAATTTGATTTAAAATAAGTCCAAACACGAAGTTTTTATGGCGATATTTAAATGTTTTACATTTATTTGTTTATTTTGAACTATTGTTATTGTTAAACTTTAGAACAGCATCTAAGCGACTATTATTAAAAATGATGATTATTAAAAACTAAGTTACTGATCATCTTATTTATTTTTTAACTATTTTTCTGTGACACTCCCTTTAATATGTAACATTTTTACAAATTGATTTTTGATTTTACAACTTGACCTCGAAATTATGAGAATCTTAAAATTCCTGGCGTAGGCCTTGGCCATTTCTTTTTTTTTTTTTAACTGTTCCGATTCACCGATTGTGATACTCAATAAAGAGCAGATTGACGACCCACCTCTTTATTGTTACAAAACTGAAAAAATTAATCAACATATTTAACAGATTTTAATATATAGATATATTTTAATACATAGATATAAAGATTATTTTCAAACCTCATATTTTTATTTCAAATAAACAATATATGAAATAATAGTTGTTATACGTAATCGAAATAATTGTTTGTCTTTTTACTAGCACGAACTTTTAAAAATATTATTTATTATAAAAATATTATATATTATTGTTTTACAGACACATAAAATGAAATGTGATATGTATCTATGTAAATGTATTAAAAATTTACTGTCCATGTTATTAAACTTTAACTATAACTTGAGAGGACGAGGTAGCGCGTCAGGAATTAAATGTGTATTATTGTATCACGTAATTTGGAAAATAATTACCGGTATTACAGATTTCAGTAACATGCAAGAGAGACGTCCCTTCCTTACTTGGTTTACACTTGGTCGCTATAGTCATTTTTCCATATAGAGAGGGTGATTCACCCTCAAACCAACAAACAGTAGAGGTCATTGCTCGTGTACTGGGTACCCCGAGTGAGTCACTGATTACCCGCTGATTAGTCGTTAAATAGCTTGCACGGGGTAGTGAGGCCAGCCAGTCTTGTCGGAGAGCAGATCTGTCGCGTATATTGTGAGTGAATCAGTTCATTTGTGGTTAGTGTATAGTTGATTTGTGATTATGAGTTCTTGTAAAAAACGCCAAGTTTTACATACTCAATGCAGAACAATGATTGCTTCTGTTCTGTTCTATTTTGAGAAAGAGAAGAATAACGGAAGTCCTTTACTTGATACTAAGAAAGTTATGCAGAGAACAGCAGATGCTTGTGGCATTTCGTTGAGAACAATACAATGTATGAACGCTGAGATTAAAAAAAGTTTGGAAAATCAAGAAGATCCCTGTGTAGTTGAAGATATTGATTTAATCACAGCTGAGGACGATCAACAAGATAACACTTTAAACAGCACCAAGAGGGAAAATATTATTATTCATACTCCTCGGAAGAAAAGTTTGAAGAGAAAGCGGCCAGTAACAGACATGGATGACTTCGACAAAGGAGCTATTCGACGTCACATATTGAGCTACTATGCTCGAAAAGAAGCGCCTACCCTCAGACAACTTTGTGTGTCACTTCAAGAAGCTGGACTGTATATGAGAGGAAAATCGTCACTGAGCTCGCTATTATCAGACATGGGATTTCAGTACAAGAAATTTAGCAGCAGAAAAATCCTCCTGGAAAAGCCGTCAGTGGCCCTGTTAAGGTGTCGTTTCTTAAGAAAGATGCGTGAAGTAAATATTAAAAACACTATATTTTTGGACGAGACCTGGATCAATGAAAACACGAGAAAGGACACTGGTTGGACTGATGGCACTATCCAAGGTACTCTGGGCGGCCCTCTGGGTAAAGGCAAACGATTGATCATCTGTCATGCTGGTCGCTACGATGAATATACAAAAAGCCAGCGAGATCGGCCGCTGGCAGTTCTCAGTGTCATTTGACGGGCCGATTTAATCGGCCGCTAGCAGTTCCAACAATGAACCATAGGCCCATTTAACCGGCTTCTGGCATCCAAAGGGAGAGTCTCAGAAAAATAGTTGAAAAGTAAATTAAATGATCAGAATCTTAGTTTTTAATAATAACATTTTTTTAATAAGAGTCGCGTAAATAATTCTCAGAAGTTTAGCAATCACAATATTTCAAAATAAACAAATAAGAGAAAAACATTTGAAAATCGTCGTATAAACTTCGTGTTTGGACTTATTTTAAATGAAATCACAGTCTGAATTAAATGGAACGACCAAAACTATAAGATTAAGCAAAATAACAAAATTTAATGTATTATAGTAAACTGTATTTAAAAAGACAGCAGCGCAGGTCAAGTGCCGGCCCCAGTCTATTGTTAGGCGGCCTGCCAGTGTGCGTGCGTGAGCCAAGCGTCTCCTAATCCTCTAGCCGCCTTCACTGCCTGGACAGCGTATAGTGTTATTTCCTCTTAGAACAATGTACAATGTCCTTTCTGTAGTCTGTTTTTATTTTGTTTTTGTTTTATTTATATTTTGGGTTGTCTTATGGTTAGCTGAAAGGGAAGAGTCAACGACAGTGTGGCTCCAACTACAATAAATTTGCGGTTATCGAATCCGGATTAACATAAACACCGTTATCGGAAGCTATTGAAAATATATGAAAACATTTTTTAACAACACTAAATGAAACGACTTCAAATAACGTAATTTTAAAAAAGAGAAAGGAACAAATAAAAAACAATCAATACGTGTATATCAAAAACAGCTAATGTCCGGTATACAAAAAATGACATTTTCATAGAATTGGCTCCGTATCGTGGGAAAGAAGAATCGAAAGATGAAGATACAGAGGTGGGTATCCAGGTGACAACACGGGAACTGCTGACGAGGAATTCAATGCTTTGGAGATAATAAGTTTGTACTAAATAATAATGTTTGCTTTTACTAAATAGACATGATTTAAATATTACACATTCAAGTTTCTGTCCCGTCATAGGCCTACATGTTTTCATTATATTGTTATGACGGTCTAACTGGTCGTCATAGGTACAGTGGAAAACAAAATACAAGTCACCAATTACGTCACTAATCACCAGCTTTAATTATCACAATTAAACAGTTTGTAATCAACAAGATACTCTCTTACAACAAAAGCAAATAAAAATTGTTCACACGCAATAAAATGTCAACTCATATAAAACACAATTGTATTACAATTGTCCCACACGATTATAAAACACATAACACTTCGCCACAATATTTCGAACCGCACTGTGTAAATCGTCACTCAACACACTGTGTACTCGCCCGACAAGAACTAACTTGACCGTCGCTGAACGGGTGTGTTTATACCCTGCTGATTGCCAGAATAATCTGTCACTTTGTTAAACAAACAGGCGCTCTCGAGAGGCTACTAGAAACAGTGTCCTTGAACACACTGCGCTTACCGGTATGGTCCGGTATAGACTCGATAGTTGAGACGTAATTGTCTTTCATCGCAAAGTAGCAGCAATATATACGCACGCACACGCACACACACACACACACACACACACACACACACACACACACACACACACACACACACACACACACACACACACACACACACACACACACACACACACACACACACACATTATAGCTGGGATAGTCGAGATTCTTGTAGAACGTTCCGTATTATGTAATTTTTTCCGCATTATGTAACACTTCTCCATCCTTAAGCCTGTTCGTCCCGAACTGGCAAACCGTCTCTGAGTAATACTTAGCCAGGCGATCTAGGTGGACGACCTTGAACTTTCGCTGCCTTTCTTGTTGAATCCGATAAACAGCATCGTTGGTTCTTTTTTCACTGTGTAAGGTCCTTCCCAGTTAGCCTGAAGCTTAAGTGAGCGACCACGACAGCGCTTTGGGTTGAACAACCAAACCTCCTTCTTGGAAACCCACACTATTGCTGCGAATGTCATACCAAGTTTTCATTTTATCACTGGCAATCTTCAGCTGTCCTCTTATCAAGCGATTCATTTCTCGTAGGTTTTCTAATCGCGAGGAATAATTCTGTGGCTCTTGGGATTGAGTCTCAGGTGATCCGAACATCAAGTACCCAGGAAGACGAATCTCCCGCCCAAACACCAATTTTGCTGGAGTCATGCCGGTTGTGTCGTGTACTGGTGATCTATACGCCATGAGGAATAGTGGTATACGTTGATTCCAGTCTGTTTGGTTCTCGTCAACAACCTTCGAAAGATGCTGCTCAAGTGTCCTATTGAATCTCTCAACCATCCTGTCCGACTGAGGATGGAGAGGCGTTGTCCTGGTCTTTCGAATTCCGAGTGGACGGCATAATTCTTTGAACACTCCCGATTCGAAATTTCTCTCTTGATCCATATGGATTTCCATAGAGGCTCCATAACGGCAACAGAAGTTGTGAACTAACTCCTTTTCCAGAGTGGTAACCTCCTGATTTGGAATTGCATAGGCTTCCACCCACTTAGTAAAGTAGTCACCTACAACCATGATGTACCGGTTTCCTTCGTCAGTAACTGGGAATGGTCCAGCAATGTCTATGGCAATTCTCTCGAAAGGCAGTCCAACATTATATTGTCCCATTTTCCCCTGCTTCTGGTTTGTGGGCCCTTGCTTGCAGTACATATTTCACACGTCCGAAACGATTCCTCTACGTCATGGCGAAGATGAAGCCAATAGAATCGCTTCCGTATTTTGTCAAGGGTTTTGTTAACGCCAAGATGGCCTCCAGACGTTCCATTATGCATCTCCTTCAAAACAGACTGCACTTTGCTTCGAGGAACTATCAAATGCATGACCACGTCTCGTTCATCTGCACTTTCCCAAGCCCTTTTCAGTAGTCCGTTCTCTAAGGTAAGAGATTCCCATTGTGCCCAGTAGCAGATGTCTTGCCAATCCAGGGGGAGACCTTCATCTTTTGCTGGCAAGATCGGTCCAATGTCTTCGTCAGTCATCTGTTCTTGTCGACAATTTTGGTCGTCCAGCCGTCTGCCAGGAAATCTACAGTGATGGCATGAACGTGTTCGCTTGCGTTTTGTTCTTCCTTTCTGTGGCAATGTCGGCAGTCTTCCGGGCACGTTCTTCGTGATAACCCATCTGCATTACCATCCAGGCGCCCCCGCCGATGTTGTACCTTGAAGTTGTACTCTTGCAGACGTTCGAGCCACCTTGCCAACTGCCCTTCCGGATTTTTAAATCTCAAGAGCCACGCAAGCGCGGCATGGTCGGTGCGTAGTGAAAACTTCCTTCCATAGAGGTACTTATGGAAGTTCTCCAAAGCTCGGACGATTGCCAGCAACTCTCTCCTTGTAACGCAATAATTTCTCTCTGGTTTAGAAAGCATCTTGCTGTAATACGCTATTACTCATTCTTCACCGTTTTCACTTGAGATAAAACTGCTCCTAGACCAGTATTGCTTGCGTCGGTGTCTACGATGTACTTCCCTTCGAAAGCTGGGAAAGCGAGAATTGGTTGCGAAATAATGCAATTTTCAAAGTCATAAATGCTTGATCACACTCTCTCAACCACTGGAAGTTTCGTTTATTTTCCGTTAGCTCATGTAGCGGTTTAGCAATAGTAGCGAAGCCTTTCACAAAACTTCTGTAATATGAGCACAACCCCAGGAAAATTGATGCTCTTTATTGACATACATTTTAGAGTACCAGTAGCGTAACAAGGAGTTGCTCCTGGGTAGGGGGGGGGATGAGACTAGCTTGAAGTTTGGACTCCCTAATTTTCTCAGGAAAAATGAGAAATTCAAAGTTATGTATATAATTACATTTTATAAATTCTGTGTGTCTCAAAATTTTTGAGTAAACTGATGGTAATTATGTTGCAAATACGTACTTATTTACCAAATGTTGAATGATTGACATTATTAAGAAGACTCTAACTTTATTTTGTTACCTTACAAATACTGTAATGCCTTTTATTTCTATAATTATTTAAAAGCCTTATTTTAATATTTGCAACTAACTTACAAAATAGGCATACGTACGTTAAGTGGTTATGGAATTTAGATGGAATTTTTAATAGCTCTGGGAGGGATTGATCCCTGTGATCCCCTCCTCCTGTAGTTATGCTACTGTGGGGTACTGTAAAAGTACATGATAACTTAGGTCTGGAATAGACAAGAATACAGACAGCCACGGTGTCTGCACAGCAGAACACCATAAATATGGCAATGATTTATCTTTATCAGTTTTTTAATACATTATTGCTATTTAATTAAAATACTCAGGTAGTATCTCTAGTAGGTAAGATATCCATGATATCCATGAGGAGTAAAAGATTTACTGTGTAATTATTTTACCAAAATGATTGTTTTGATATAAAACTTTCTTATATAAAATGTTATGATTTTTTTACATTGATGGCAGTAGCTGTTGTCAGTAAAATGTATAGTGAACAACTATTTTTCAGAATACAGTATTATTTATTCTAAAAACATTTAGCTATGTATATAGATATTACTGTGTATTTAGATTTCTGGTATAAAAATAAAGTCTCTAGTATAAAGTAATTTCCTTAGCCAATATTTTGTAAGTTTTCTAGCCCATTCCACTCTACCATTATACAGTAAACAAAAAATAGCGTGAGCTGGAAGAAATCCTGGATAACCAGGAAAAGTCCAGGAAGTCCAGGATTAATCTCAGATTGTAAATGCTTTTCCATGTAACCTGAGAATGGGTAACTAGGAAGCTGATTTGTCCCAGATTTCAAATATCGTAATGTATAAGTTTTTCTTGATGGTGAGGATTAAACTAGGGAGAACTGAAAGAAAAAATTACTCACAAAAAATAGGTTGATTTGTTTTTCAATCTGCTGCTTGCTTGCCAGGATTAGCCATTCTGACTGTTCTGGATTCACCCAGTCTCTCAGCACTTCACATAGTTGACAACCATGGATTCCAGTCCTATTCTGAGGCTGCCTGTGGAGCTAATCAGTATATATATTTTTACATGGGTGGTAACCTTCTGCAAAACCTGGGGGACCAGGGTTTTGATTTTGGTGTGGCCTTCTCCTAGGTACAGTTGTTTTTCACCACAGCTGATGGCCTGGCCTGCTCTTAGTTTTATGTTGGAGTGTTCAATGATACAACACATAATTGCAAGGTAGCAACTTTCTGATATAACTTCCATTGTGGTTTTCACCTATACTCTGGGCAAGTAGACAGCATTACAGCAGAACTTAGCCACTGACTTGTATAGTCGGGCCCACTCCCACATTGTGGATGTGACTGCTGAGAGTTACACAAATAGATTCAGAGAAGATGTCTCTGGTTTCTCTTGGGCCTTGAGTCAGGGATGATGCTCATGTTGATGCCAATTGTGAGAATAAGAGTCATTATTTTTTTATAGTGAGGGTAAATAACAGTGTAACTACTACTGTGAATATCTAAAAAAAACGGTGTATTTATTTGTGAATCTGACTCACAATGCCAGCTTAGAAAGAATATGCTTATGTACAAAAGTGTAGTGGCCTAGCAACAAAATCAAGCTGTAAGGTAATAGATTGGTTGGGATGCTTGAAGTGCTTTACATTTTACAAATGGACTACATAGAATTTTATAACTATGTTTCTTAAAAGAAGCAAATTGTAAAAAATGGTAGTAACTTGAAAACTATTCATTATTGCACTCAAAAGCCTTCAACCCAAAAGTCATCAAAATTTGTGTAATATCATGTGTTAAGAATAATGTGTAATGTGTGTCATTAGTAACAATAATGTTAAGAACAATAAAATATTTTGTTAAACATTATGCCACTGATTTGTTATAATATTATTATATATAACCACCAAAATCAGTAAATTTTTTTTATTTGTATAAATAAGGCCTTTTCGAAATTATTATAATTTCATCTTCAGTTTACACTATAAAAGGTTGTTATTTGTGTTCATTATATTTCACTTCACTTCATATTGAATCTTCCACCGCCATCATTATTTGGTGACACCAAGCAAGTCATATATTGAAATAGTTGGTCATTTTCGAATATAGTCTGCTGATTCATCAATTTGTTATATTTTTTATGTAGGTATATATATAATTTTTCTAACTGTATAATATCATTTTTATTATTATTTACTTCTATTATTTCCATATTGTTGTTTATATCTGTTATATTATGATTCATATCAATAAGGTGGTCTGCTATATTAGAGATTCCCATTTTATTATTATTAAAGGCTCTGATATGTTCCATAAATCTCTGTTTGAAATTTCTATATGTTCTACCGATGTATATGTAGTCACAATCATTACACTTTATTTTGTATATTCCACTTAATTTGTATATATCATAGTCTTTTCTATTTATTATTATGTTGTATATACTTTTATTTGGTTTGTATGCATATTTATATTTATGTTTATCCAATTTTGTATTCTTTATAATGTATTGGAGATCTTGATATGTGTATTTGTAAGTTAGGTATGTTATATTTTCTACTTTTCTGCCTGTATTTATACTGCTTAATGTTGTTCTGTTGTTTAATATTGTTTTTTCCTTGTACTTTTTATTTAATTTGTTTATAAATTTACTGTCATATCCATTTTCTATTGCTATTTCTTTTATGATGTTCAGTTCTTGATATAATTTCTCTTCGTTATTTATGTATTTGTATGCTCTATTAATCATATTTTTATATGTATTTATCTTGTGTATCCAAGGATGTGATGAATTCTTGTGTATTGTTGTATTATTATTTGTATTATACTGCACCGGCATATATAATAGCAAAAACAATAGATAAAATACTCAGAGAGAAAATAATATTGGAAAATAGGTACAATGTAAAAAATGGATATACAGTTATAGAAAACCTAAAGAAAATACATACTACAGATGAAACAAAATTAATATCATTTGATATATCAAATATGTATAATAATATACCAATAAATGAAACACTGGAAATCATAAAGAAAAAATTAAAAAACAATAATGAAAACAACAGTTTCATAAATAACTTAATTATTATAATAAGAAACATATGTAACAAGAATTATTTTACTTTTAATAGCAAATATTATACACAGACCAAAGGATTGGCAATGGGTTCACCCATATCATCAATTATGTCAGAAATTTATATACAGGATTTGGAAAACAAAATTATTTTAGGTATCATAAATATGCATAATGTGTTATTATGGAACAGATATGTGGATGATATATTGGTCATATATAATCCTAGCATAAAAAACGAACATTTAATAATACTAAATAAATTAAATACATACAATGGTAATGTGAAGTTTACATTTGAAGAAGAAGTTAATAGAAAAATCAATTTTTTGGACATTGATATTCAAATTGGAAATGATAACGAAATAATTACTAATGTATATAGAAAGAATACAAAAAATAATACAACAATACACAAGAATTCATCACATCCTTGGATACACAAGATAAATACATATAAAAATATGATTAATAGAGCATACAAATACATAAATAACGAAGAGAAATTATATCAAGAACTGAACATCATAAAAGAAATAGCAATAGAAAATGGATATGACAGTAAATTTATAAACAAATTAAATAAAAAGTACAAGGAAAAAACAATATTAAACAACAGAACAACATTAAGCAGTATAAATACAGGCAGAAAAGTAGAAAATATAACATACCTAACTTACAAATACACATATCAAGATCTCCAATACATTATAAAGAATACAAAATTGGATAAACATAAATATAAATATGCATACAAACCAAATAAAAGTATATACAACATAATAATAAATAGAAAAGACTATGATATATACAAATTAAGTGGAATATACAAAATAAAGTGTAATGATTGTGACTACATATACATCGGTAGAACATATAGAAATTTCAAACAGAGATTTATGGAACATATCAGAGCCTTTAATAATAATAAAATGGGAATCTCTAATATAGCAGACCACCTTATTGATATGAATCATAATATAACAGATATAAACAACAATATGGAAATAATAGAAGTAAATAATAATAAAAATGATATTATACAGTTAGAAAAATTATATATATACCTACATAAAAAATATAACAAATTGATGAATCAGCAGACTATATTCGAAAATGACCAACTATTTCAATATATGACTTGCTTGGTGTCACCAAATAATGATGGCAGTGGAAGATTCAATATGAAGTGAAGTGAAATATAATGAACACAAATAACAACCTTTTATAGTGTAAACTGAAGATAAAATTATAATAATTTCGAAAAGGCCTTATTTATACAAATAAAAAAAATTTACTGATTTTGGTGGTTATATATAATAATAACAATAAAATAATTATACTGTAATGGGGAGAACAAAGTGTTTAATGTTAATAGGAACAGCTGTAATAAAATGGCGTGTGTAGTATTATAGTTTCAATAAAGTATATATTTTCTGGAAATAATTCATTAAAAAGATGTCCCAGATTCTGGTTCAGACATTTGATCAGCCTAATAAAAATCTATTTGGAAATGACAAAATAACGTGATGCATGTCATCGCAGATAAAAGTAAAAATGGTTGCAGGATTAATTATTTTTATACAAGGATTGTCAAACAGCCAAAAACAGTACTAAGTAACAGTAAATCAATTGTGTACCAGACCAAATCAAATGTCATGATGGAGACTTCGAGTTATGAAAAATTGCCATTAGCAAAATACGAAAGAAATTATGTTATGAATTCTGTAAGCCAAAGGCATTCCAGGTTAGCCATACAATGTGTGCTTAACTCATACAAAAAATTATTTCAGTGTAAGTTATATCAGGTTTCAAGTGTCACATATAAATTTTTGTCAGCATCTCTCAAATGTTTTTACTAATCATTAAACAGTATAATATTTAATTTATAACATTACAGTCATATCAATAATTTTAAGAAAAGTAGGTGGCTAGATAGATAGATAGGTGATAGATAGACAGTTTAGTAGGTAGAGAGAGAGAGAGAGAGAGAGAGAGAGGTTTAGCTGGAAATTTTACCTCTAGCTTTCTGGTACATTATCTTCAGTTTCTGGTTGTACGTGTCCAGAACTTTGTATACTTCCTTGAGAAGGTTCTTTTGATTTAGATCCTGAAAAATAAAAATATAGTTATTTAATTGGAAAAACGCAAAATATATATGTGTAATGTAGCATGTATAATAGATAAAAGAATTTTTTTTAGATATTTTAACATATAAAATAGAATTTTATATTAAGCTAGTTTCCATAACATATCAGTACTAGATTGAAAATTTGAACACAGACACACACATCATGGATGTTAATATTAATCATGACCATCCTTAAATTCGTAGTGACTGTCAATCAATGAATTTTTCAGTAAAGGGTTTGTGAGGATCGGTAAAAAATATAACACAAATTTTAACTTTATATGTGTTGACGTTTCGACAGTGTTTATTGTCATAATCAGGACCTGTGTATGAATATAAAAGAAATTTCAAACACTACAGAACAATTATTTGGGTGAACATGTTTGTGTATGTGAGTGTGTGTGCATATGTATGTATCATTGTATGTGTGAAGGAGCTGAGATTCTTTGTTTACATCTTCAAATGTTTTTTCTAAGACGAGAAAATTATAATATCATAGAACTTAATTTATACGCTAGTACAGTTTAAATTACTATAATGTAATGGTATTTTTTAATTAATTATAAAAGCAATAATCAACAATTAGATAGTAGATTGGTACAGAAAACGTTTATACTGTTACGACGGTCTACTCTATCATCGTAGGTACAGTGGAAACAAAGTAAGTACAAGACACCAATTAAGTCACTAATCACCTGGTTTAATTTTTACAGTAAAACAGTTCGTAATTAACAACACAGTCTACTACAACAAATCAAATATAAATTGTTCACACGCAATAAAAGGTCACTAATATTAAACACAATTGTATTACAATTATACCGCCCGATTATAAAACACAACACTTAACTAATAACCACTTGAACGAGCACAGTAATATCGCTACTATAACTCTCCAACCGCACTATCCAATATCTTGCATTGAACTGACTGAACGTCGTTGAGTACCAGTATATATACCGCCCCAAATTACTAGATTATTCGATAGCGCCAGTATAGTTACGACGTAATTACTTGTGGCCTTGACACAGTCCACGCGGCTGGCGCCTTCGAGAAACGTCTTGTATATGCGTCTACAAGCACGTACGCCACACGCGTTACATCGAGTTTCTTCTGGTACATTCGACAAACACGTAGATTGTTCTGTGATGCCGTAATACTGCCCCCTCCTTAAGCCTGTTCGTTCCGAACTGGCAAACCGTCTCCGAAGAAAAACTCGACTAGGCGATCTAGGTGGACGTCCTTGCGAAGGATAATTTTCCCGTTCTTCGAATTCAGTCTCATGTGATCCGAACATCACATTCCCAGGAATGCGAGTCTTCCGCGCAACCACTAGTTTCGCTGGAATCACTTCCGTTGCGTCATGTACTGATGACCTAAATACCACTGGCTGATCCAAGTTTGTTTGGTTCTCGTCAACAACCTCTTGCGTAACCTCATCTTCAGCCACTTTGCCCTCGGGCGCTTCTATCAGCTCAGGAACAAGCAAGAGTTTGTCTCGACACCCATAGTTGGCTTTCCAATCACTTCTTTTGTCCTTATACTTATTTGTATTTCCTCTGCTAGTTCTTCCTCCATTTCCACTTGCAACAGGGAGGGGTCCTCTTGATCACACTTGTTGACTTTTTCTTCGACTAATGCCACTCGCTTAATCGAATGGTTGGTAAACCCTGTCATTTTAGCCATGCAAAGCTTTATCTTCTCTTGGCCAACCTTCAGGACATTCTCTCTTAAGTCCACAACAAACCCGTAGGCATTCATAATTTCCATGCCAAGAATCACTTCATCGACAATGTCTGCAACGAGCATTTGGTGGCTAAACTCGAGAAGACCCAGGCGTACACGTACGTCTACCTTTCCTAGCACCTTGACGGGGCTTCCAGTCACAGTCTGTATTGTACAAGAGCTAATTAGAGGCTGGCGGTTGCTGACTAAGTCAGTGCACAATGGACACTGTTGCGCCCATGTCAACTGTAAATGATGTTGGTTTTCCTTCCGCAAATCCATTAACAAATCAAGTTTCCACTGGTCTTATGTAGCGTGGAAACTGTGTGCTGTTCTGGGGCTTTACTTCTCCAATTGGTGCGATCACTCTCTTCTCTCGGTATCTTCTTCTCCCAACAGTCTACCTGTAGATGTTTTCCACAGTTGTAACATTTCGGTCTTCTGTCTTTTTGAAATCGTTGCGACTCTCTTGAACTTTTGAATTGTTCGTCCGCCAACATTGTTTTTCTGCACCCATCGTAACGGCAATGTGATACAGGGATCTTCTGACTGCAACGTGATGGCACAAACCCATTAATGTAGCAGGACGCTGACTTGGCAGCTTCAAACTCTAAGGCGTCAGCAAGAGCTTCTGAGCTATTTCGGTGTCTTGCCATTCGTAACACTTGCTGAAGTTCACAATCTCCATGCCATCAATAAATGTCTGCACCGCAAACCGTATTCAGAAGTCTTCTGGTGCTTCAGGATAGGCCAATCTAATCAATCTGTCGATACTTGCTTCAAACTCTTGAAGACTCTTCCTGGAACGTTGTCGTCTTGTCCTCAACTGAGCGTAGTACACCTCTCACAGATGTTTATCACCATACCTTAATTCTAGAGCTTTTATCAACTCGGCATAGGTGTTCTGGCTGTCAGGTGGCACTTCCTGTAGTAGTTCTGCCGCGTGTCCTTTTAATGGGAGAACGAGTGAAACAGCCTTGTCTTTCTCTGTCCAATTATTTGCGCATGCAGCAGCTTCAAATTGGAGTAAATACGTTGCCCAGTGCGTGCTTCCATCAAAGGTTGGGGCCTTGACATGAACTGTCCCAACAGCAGGTGATGTGATCTTCTCTATTAACTTATTTTCTGTGTCTTTTTCTGTCTTTATCACTGGTACAGTCTGTTCAGAAATTTGTTTTGGTTGAATCTTCATGCACTGTTCAACTTCAATTTTAATCTGCTCTTTTATATTTGTAATCGAGTTTTCTACTGCAGATATTTTTGTTGACATAACTTCTTCCACAGTCAAGACAGATTTTTCTACTTCAGCTATTTTATTTGACATGGATTCTTCTACGTCCGATATTCTGGTAATCTGATTATTGACCTCACCTCGTAATTCACCTACGTCACCACGTAGGAGACCCAATTCTGCGGTAGTATGTTCTTGCATCTGCTCTTTTTCATGAATTAAGGCTTTGATGTCATCAGCTTCCTGCTTAGGTTTTTCATCCTGTCGTTTTCCGCTTCTTCCGTCTCTTGTCTGCGTTTTTCATCCTGTCGTTCTGCTTCTTCCGCCTCCTGTCTGTGTCTTTTCTCTGTCTCTTCCGCGTCTTGTCTGCGTTTCTCATCCTGTCGTTTTTCTGCTTCTTCCTGTGTTAAAATTATAGTACTGCAATGTATATTGTTATCACATAAAACTTTGTTCTTTGTAGGATATCAAATAAAACGTTGATGTAGTTAAATGCTACTGGTATATGAGTATTCACAAAAATCAAAATGGAGCTAAAATTATATTTTAAAATAATTTAAATTAATTTATTATTTATAATAATGTGTACTATACATACCCCGGTATGTGCATGTGTTTGTGTATTTTCTTGGCTTGTAAATTCTTCCAGTGGTATGCTATCGATGTTTTGAAATACTGTTCTTCTTATGAACAACAAGTTTATTCAAAGGTTTATACATTGTAAACAATATAGAGCTATTTCAGCTTTTAAAACTAAATAACACTCCTTGGTAATTCTCAATTACTTTCTTTGATCCATGGTTATTTTTCAGTGATTTTTCATTGCATTGCTGACAACAGAGTGACTTTATCCATAGGCTACGCTGAAGACAAAGGCTTTATGAAACCAAACGGTCTTCTAGTGTTGCGCTTTGATATAAGTGTATAAAGCTATTATTGTGCTGAAGTGTTTTCTGGTGAACTAAGCATAACTTCTGCATAATATGGGTGAAATGCCAGGAACAAAAGATACTTGAAAAACAGACCTGCAGGGCAAGGGGTTAAAGATAACATAAACAAATGACTGTTTTGTGGGCTACTTGTTTGCAATGTGTCTGTCACGTGAGATGCTTGTCATGTTGAAGCCCTAGATAGTTCACACCACAAGACCAGGAAAATTGAATATCACCTATGTAGAATCTTGAGAAAACTGCAGCTGCACTCTTGGCCATATTAATGGAGACCATCATACGAAAAAGGAAGTGGAAAAATATGGGAAAACTTCTTCTAATTATTCAAACAATCAGGTTTTGTGGAAGGGATCAATTGCCTCTGAGAAGGTATACTGATTCTGGCTGAATCAAACTAGACAAACCAGGGTAGAATGATGGAAATTTTCAGTCTTTTCCAATCCAGTGCATACTTGAAGTCAATACCAATACTTTGAAAGAACACTTGTAAGACAAATAGTATGATTACAGTGTAGACATAAGTTTGACTATATAAAATTAAATAAATTGGAACAATCACAACAATTCTTACTGAAATGGACTTTATGTGTAATATTGTTTCTTTTTTAAGTGACCATAAACTAATGGTGACATATATTATTTTACAGTATATGTACTATAGATGTAGGGTACCGTCTAAAAATGTATGAAAGCAAAGTTGTAAATATTTACTAAATATAAGCACCTTGGCACTTCACCTTTCTAATTGGTGAGTACATCATTTTCATTTCCTTTATAGCAGGCTGACTTGACAAGAATAAAATTTAATCACCAAACATATATACAAAAAGTAACTTAATCACTGGATTGATAAAGCCAATGCAGTCAGAACTCTGCAAGTGCAGAATGTTACTTTTCTGTATAAAAAAACCGAATTATTAAAGATAGGGAATATGAGAAATGAATTCAAGTCTTTGAAGATATAAAATCTTATAACAGTTAGGTGTAACTAAAAAAGTATTATCTAAAGTTTATTCACTATTAGAGTGGAGCCTGATGTACACAAAGTGGAGTGATACAACACAGAGGCAAAGTTGAAACTTTCTTAACAGATCCAAACAACTATAAAATAATTTTCCTTAATTTTAGTTGTATTAATCCCAACTGTATTAAAAAAGTTTGTTGATATACTTCTAATCAATTAATTATAATCAATTTAGAACTACTTTATTTCTCATGGTGGATTTGGTGATGTGACCACTCATCTAGTCGATCCGGTTCAAGCACACGGATAGGCTTTGCTTACATCAGGCTCCACTCTAAGAGTGAACAAACTTTAATACATGGTACATTATTTTCTAACAGTTTTTATATACCACTCACCTTTGACACTAGTAATGTTTCCTTGGATGCTGGCCACACCAGGTAATGGGGAGGCAGCTGGTTCCTCATCACTTGGTGTTTTGTCACCTTGTCCTGCAGCGTTTGGATCACACATTGCTCTATACACTTCTGCTCTTGTTTCAAGTATTTCTCTAACAATATCTGTAAACAGACGGCATTTATGTTGTAGTGACACTAAGACATACAGTTTGTACCTACTACTTCAGATCAATTACAGTTGCAACCTTTACATGTTGATCACATTTAGCAGCTTACTACGCATACTTGATTAAATGGAATATTGTAAACATCAAGTGATGAAACATATGTTTATAGTAAGCCTAATTTTATCTGAAACTGATTGTTGAATTTGTTCAATCAATTAAATTAATATTTCAATAGAACTGTTTAAATGAACTGCTTTTTCTTATTGGTTTTAAAAACTAAATGTATTTTCTATGAAACAAACCAAATAAATCACATGTGAAACAAAAAACAAACAAACAAATTAATTGTCTTACATTATTTCTATTTTGAAACAACAAGTATTGCAAAGTATCAACAAGTAAAACTAAAATAACAGCATTATGGCTGGAGGACCATAATATTATAATATTGTCTACCTCAAGCATGTGATAAAAAACATCCTAAACTATATTGTCATAATTTTGTTATCATAAAAAATAATCAAAGCAGTGAAAGTTTATAACAATGAGAAGGAAAAATTATGTCCCTATTTTAAAATGTCACTAACAAAAAATCAATTTTCTATTTTTATTAATGATTTGTTGTAAACGTTAAAGATAACAGTTACCAGAAAGAGGGAGAAGAGCAACTACTTTTAGGCCTATATGTGTGATATTAAGGAGCTAAGAACACAAGGAACTTACTTTATGTTTATATTATTGATTTCTTTCTATTTCATAAAGAAGTGGTTACCTATATTCAAAGATAAAAACAAACTTTTCAAACCTTGTATAACTTATTGGAATTTTTCTCTAATGCTATTAATTTCTACAAATTGCTCATCTGTCTGACTATCACTGTTTACTGTGTCTTCATCTTCTGTTTACACTGTGTGTCTGAAAAGTAACGAGACTGACTGTATAAAGTTAATTATTGACAGGTTAATTACAAAACTGATTTATCAGATTCAAAGTTGGGAAACCACTAAGGTAGATGTTTATACCACTGATTGAAACAGTACTGAACGTTTTAAGCTGTGTACATTTTGTTGTACATAACATGTCCAAGTATCTTTAAGAATTTGTAAACGCTGTTCCAATCTGGATTACTAGTATTTTAGATAAAAAATTTTTCTTTATTGCCTGAGCTGGTTTTCATTCATTGAAAGCTTCATTAGAGGCTGCAGCTAGGAATGCTGTCCACTATGTTTTTTAAGATAGTACTGTTGTTTGAAAGAGCATTGTTGTATAATATGTTCAGACAGTATGTGTGATTTAAACTGTGTTTGTTTGCTTAGTATATTATTTCCATTTGGTTTTGTATTTTTGTATATTTCCAGTTGTTCAAGTATGCCGTTTTCGGCCTTTCATGAGTACATGTAGGATTTCCATGTTGATGATGTTGTGCATGTGTGGACTGCTTCAATGGGATAATTGCATATGGAACCACAAACAAAACACAACATATACTGTCAAAAAATAGCTAAACAAATTTGATTTATTTGGCATTTACAAACTAAACTGCTCAGAGTATAAAAAATTCTGCATAGGTCAGACAGAACACAGCTTCAAACACAAGTATACTGAACATGTAAAAGCATTACACTCCACCACTGAATCCAACTTTGCAAACCACGTCATTTAAGGACATGCAAGGGCAAAAACTATACACATTTGAACAACTGGAAATATACAGTACAAACACATGAAAATGCATGGAAACAATATCCTAAATGAACAGACACAATTTAAATTATACATATTATTTGAACACATTACACAACACACAACAACAGTCTTTGAAAACAGTGCCATCTCCTAAAAGAGAACAGGCAGCGCTCATAGTGGCAGCCTCTAATGAAACTTGCAACAAGCAAAAGCCAGCTCAGGAAATAAGGTAAAACTTTTTAAAAACTGTTATCTAAAATACTAGTGTTCTGTGTTGGAATACTGTTATAAATTCTTACTTTTTAAACTGTCAGTGCCTTTAGCTGGTTTGTCATAAGATTTTGAATATTTTCCATACTTTCAAAATAGTTGTCCTGCAGTTGGCTTTAGATTTTTTGAAAAAGAAATTATCAGTGGTCTAAAATCAGAGGAATAGGGCTGGGTTATACAAAATGCTCTTTTTACCCAAATACTGTTCACAGGGAAAGTGTGATATGACATTTACATTACTGTAATGAAGCATCAGAAAGTCAACAATTTCTAGCAGGACTCAAATCATGCACCAAATTTCCAAGAACAGTCTTATGATTTAAAATTCACCTCATAACCAGTCACTGTTAGTAAAAAACGTACATGAGATACGGTATATGCCAAATACATGAGATATGTGAGTGTTAGTACCAAATGTATCACTTTTGATACATTTGTATCAGTTTATGGTGAACTCGGTCACCCAGAACAGGGTTAATCCTTTACAGTTTCATGACCACACAAAAATTCTTTGTGCAACCTAAAACATAAGCCCTTATCTCCATAGCATGTTTTAACTTTTTAAATGTTTCTGTTTCAACATCAGGCTACAAATTAGGCTGTAATGCTAAAGAAGAAGATATGTTTCTTTATCACTGTCTTGAAATTTATTTATATACAGTAGCTCCATTTTTGTGAAGTGATACAAAGCAAATACAAGAATAATGAATGGCTCAGTCAAATCTGGTAACGTCAAGAAGTTCATATTTTTATAATCATAAATAAATGTTATAGCTGCTACCAGCTAGAAATTATTGATTCACAGCGCTGCGATTTCTTTAGACAAAACGTTCAGTCTCATTACTTTCTATACAAACCTTGCACATACATGAATAAAGTAGTATTGTAATAGTAGAGTGAGGGAATAAACAAAGGCAAATTCCATTAGGTGATTAGGTAAAATTTTTAACAGTTGCAAATTAACTATAAAATATATATGCTTTTCATATCATGTTTGGAATACTGAGTATAGAGTGAAGATAAATGGAAATAAAATACATGAGAATATATTACCTAATTCTCTGTTCTCATAACCACTAAAAATATAAAAAAAAGAATGTGAGTTTACAGCGAGCAGCCGCGGAGAGTGGTTGCGTATACCGGTTTATAAGTGAATTGTGTTGTGCTGTGAGATAACATTTATACTATCCAAGTTAGTATAAACAGAGTACACTGTAGATAGTAGCCATATGTGCAACATCGTTATAAGGGCATAAAACTGGTAGAGCCTTGTGGAGTACACGCACGCATGTCTCCTGTGTTGACAATGCCTAATTCTATTCAAAGTAATCAATCACAGCCCACTGAACAACAGAAACGTAGTTATGCCAATGCTACACAAAAAGAAGTTTTCCCAACCAAGGATCAAGCCATAGTATTAGAGTCATTCAAAGGTATACCAATCAACAACAACATATTAGCCAGTCAAAGAAACCATACAAACACTTGAACACCTACTCAGACAAAACAACACACCTGAAACACACATACAAGAAATCATCACACTCACAAAAATAATCAAAGATCAAAATTACTTCACATACAATAACAAGATATACACTCAAACAGAGGGGCTCCCTATGGGCTCCCCCATCTCAGGTATACTAGCTGAAATATTTATACACCATATAGAACAAGAACATCTCATATATAACAACAAATATACCAACAAAATCATATATTGGCATAGATATGTAGATGACATAATATTATTATTCAGAGGTAAAAAAAGACAAGTAGAACAATTCCACAAATATATCAACACAATACACCCCAAACTCAAATTTACCATATAAATAGAAAAAGACAACTGCATAAACTTTCTAGACCTAACCATCACCAAAACAAACAATACACACACATATAAAATCTACAGAAAACCAACCACAACTGACATGGTCATCCACAATACATCAAATCATCCAAAACAACATAAACAGGCAGCCTTCAACCTGCTACAAAGACTCACTAGAATACCAATGAATAAACAAGACTATAAAGATGAACTTAACACCATAAAATACATAGCCCTACAAAATGGATACAACCTGGATTTAATAAACAAATTACATAGGCAGATCCAAAACAAAAACAACAAACCACAAAATAAAAACAACACACAACAAAACAAATACATCACACTCACTAACTACAACCCTAACACACAGAGAATCGCCAACACTTTCAGAAAATACAACTACAAAATAGCATACAGAACCAACAACACCATCAAAAGGTACCTCAATGGCACAAACAAAAACACTGACATATGCAACAAAACAGGGGTTTATAAATTAAAATGCAACGAATGCGAAAAATTCTACATAGGCCAGACAGGAAGATCTTTTTCATCCAGATTTTATGAACACACCAAAGCAATCACCAATAATAACATACAATCCACATTTGCCACACACATCCTGACAGAAAACCACAGTTACACCAATATAAAAAACAACCTTGAAATTTTACACTTCCTACCCAAAAGTCGTAAACTTAACACCATAGAACAATTTGAAATATACAAACACAACAAAACACAACCCAACAACATACTCAATGACCAATTACAATTCAAATCAAACACTATTTGACACAGTAATAAACAACACCAAAACAATTCAAACACCAGCGCCAATCCCCTCCACCTCCACCCACACACAACCTGTTAACTAACAACCATTATACATAAAACTACCGACAGTTTGTGCATTCCGTATCCAAACTCACTGAAAAAGGAGAACACAACTCCGAAATGACGTATGAGAAAATACAACAAGTAAGTTCACAGTGAAAGTACCAACAATACTAATAATTATACATATTAGCATTAGGAAAAATTATAGACCCATCCCATATTAGATTTGCCTCCAAGATCTCAATGAACAGAGTCTGTATATATCTTTCAAGCAAAGAAATAGTTCAGAAAATAACCGATCAAAAGACATCTATATCCTTAGGCAACAACATACTTACAATTAAGCCTCTTCTAACCAAATACAAAAGACTGATTTTATCAAATGTGTGTCCTGTTATTCCCCACAACGTCCTTGAGGACGAACGTAAGTAACATGATATACGGTTGGGATCGGCAACTTTATTTCTGAGAGCAGGTGTATCTGAACCGGGCTTCTCCCCTCTCATGAGTTTTCGAACGCAAATTTACATTCACCCTGAAGACGTTTCTAAAGTATCTCCATCAATAAGAATTAATTATGAAGACACAGTTTACTGGACTTACCCCTCAACACATATGTTATCATGTTTTCTCTGCAAGCAATTAGGACATTTGGCAAAAAATGTACACAAGACAAACGAATTAGAAGCAGAAAACCGTACTATACTTAATAAAAACATTCCGAATTACAATACCATAGCGGAACAAGGTTTTCCCGCATTGAAAAATCCTGTAGGAACTGTCAACCCATCATTAGAAACAAGTAAAAAAACTAAACACGAAGAGAAATTCCCTAGAAATACAACAAAATGTACACTTTCATTAACACCATCAAGTGCTGAAGAAAATCCAGCTGAAAATTCACCAGGTTGCCCAGAAAATAACATAATAACTAAAACTCATAACAAGAAACAAAAACAAATAGTACCAACATCTTCTGATTGTGCAAGTCTTGATCCTCTAGACAATCAGCTTCAACACTCCAACAGCTAAAAAGCTTACTTACCAGTGAAAATAATCCGTATATTCTAAACTACAATTAGCTCAAGACATTTCTTGAAAGAGCTAAAGGGAAAATCTGACGCATGAATTAACAGTTGAATTCACTGAGAACATCCCAGCATTAATTTCCTTACTCAAAGCCACTTACCAGCTTCTTACCGAAAGGAAAATCAAAAGCAATTTTATGACAATTATAAACAAACTTTCAATAGGCATCAATAAGGAAAATGAAAGTGATGCATCGTTTTCAAGTGGTGATGAAACTACTCCCCCCACTTCAATTCAACAAAAAATCAACACTGCTTCCCACACCTCATAAAACAACATATCTTACAATGGAATATCAACGGGTACTATCCACAAAAAGAAGACTTGGAACTGATTATCAAATAATTTTCTCCTGACATTATCTGCCTACAGGAAACCAATTTTAAAGAGAGTTACCATGCAAAAATAAAAATTACTAAGCTATTTTCAAAAACAGAACCAACTCTCAACACGCTAGTAGTGGAGTCGCCATATATGTTAGCAGCAAACTCAGCAAAACAAACGTCGCAATAAATACTGATATTGAGTGGTAGCTGTGTCTGTATTACTCCCTATCAGTTTGTTGACGATTTGTAATGTTTATTTACCAAACTGTTACAATTTCTCTGATAATGACATAATGGGTATTGTAAATCAACTACCCAAACCTTTTCTGATAGTAGGGGATTTTAATAGTCATAGTTTTATCTGGGGTTCTTACAAAACAGATAAGTGCAGAAGGGTCATTGAGAAAATAATACAAAACACAAACCTTGTGATAATGAACAAAAATCATTATACTCACTTATATATGTCGTACAACAAATTTAGCTCAATTGACCTCGCACTTTGCAGCCCTTCCATAGCCCATCTACTCAGCTGGACAGTCTCTTGTAATCTCTATGGCAGTGCTCACTTTCCTATTTTCTTGGAAATGCATTATAGAGGGCCTAACATAATACCCCAGCGTAAATGGAAATTCAGTAAAGCCAATTGGGAAAAATACCAAAACATAATCGCGGAGCACTTAAGCGCTCTTTGTGCACAGAAACCAGAAAATTTAACAGTTAACAACAAAGTTGAGATAATTACTAACTTAATACTGACTGCTGCTAATCAGAGTATTCCAAAAACTGCCAATAAGGGTACCAAGTCACGAGTTCCGTGGTGGAATGAAGAATGTAAGGTGGTCCATCGTTTAATGCGTAAATCTTATAATGCTTACAGAAGGCATCCAACTTATGATAACCAGATAAAATTCAAGTGAAGGCTCGTAGAACCTTCAAACAACGCAAGAGGGCGGCGTGGACTTCATATGTTTTATTCATCACTAATCAGACACCGACCACCGATGTGTGGAAGAAACTTAAGATTATAAAAGACCTCACAGTATCGAACAGGACTAAAGTACTAATTGCAGAAGACAGGACGGTAATTTCACAACTGGAAGACATTGCTAATACATTAGCTGCAAAGTTTGTTAAAAACTCTTGCGACACCAACTACGACCCAGTTTTTCAAGTAATCAAAAAAACATCTAACATTTCGATAAATAAAATCACGAAAACAAGCGCAGTTATGGATCTCAAAATTAATCACCTTATTTCTATAAAGGAGCTAAAAAATGTTCTGTCAAAATGTAGAAATTCTAGTCCAGGGCCAGACGGTATCCATAACATCTTTCTTAAAAATCTTCTTGAAGCAGCACTAACATTCCTTATACGTTTGTTCAATGTTATATGGTGTTCCGGTACATTCCCTGATAAATGGAGGGAAGCGATAGTTATCCCACTCCCTAAGCCAAATAAAGATCATTGTAAACCTGAAAACTATCGTCCAATTGCTCTTACCTGTACTTTATGTAAGTTAATGGAAAAAATAATTAACAGAAGATTACAATGGTACTTGGAGAGTATTAAGTTCTTATCAGCGCATCAGAGTGATTTTCGAAAAGCTTGATCTAGTTTAGATCACTTAATAAATATTGAAGCAAATGTCTGCGAAGCCTTTATAAATAATGAACATCTTGTTGCCATCTGATTAGATCTGGAAAAAGCTTATGAACTGGTATGGAAGGACCGAATTGTATACATTATGAAAAATGTTGGAATTACGGGATATTTACTTAACTTTGTAATAAACTTCTTACAGCACAGAGAGATCCGGATAAGAGTGAATGGCATATTATCAGATAAATAATATAAAATCTTAAATGGAGTGCAACAGGGTTCTCCACTTAGTGCCACTCTCATTTTAATTGCCATTAACGAAATTTCTTCTGTAATATGAAAGCCCATTCAAAAATGTCTTTTCACAACGATTTAACGCTTTTGTGCAAAGGAATCAACATCCAGTTCACTATGGACTGCATTCAGGAAACTCTCAATAAATTAACTAACTCGGCGCAAAACACAGGGTTTAAATTTTCAGAATCAAAATCTGAATATATAATGTTTTCTTGTATCAGAAGACCACATTCAAGAAATACAAAGTTGTCACTTGGAACCAAAGAAATTAGACGATCAAATCAAATCAAAATATTAGGTCTCACATTCGACCAGCTTCTCACATGGGGTATTCACATAAGGACATTAAAAGGTAAATGTTTAAGGATAATGAACCTTATCAGAATCAATTAAGGAGAATCAATCGCATCATGCAACTGGGGTGCCAGTAAAGACGTAATCATGAACACCTACAAAGTCTTTATAAGGTCAAAAATGAATTACGGAGCAATAATATATGACTCAGCTAAACAAACCATTTTAAAATCTCTGGAGACTAATACATACATCTGCCCTATGCCTGACCCTAGGAGCGTTTAGAATTAGCCCAATTAACAGCATTCTAGCCGAGTCTCATGAATATCCGCTTAGAATAAGAAGAATAAAACTCTGTTAGTCATTTGCCACAAGAGCAGCTTCAAATCCTGATAACCCTGTAAGTCTTAATGTATTCTCAAATAGGAACAGTGACAAATTTGCTAAACACCCAACCCTACCCAATACCCAAACCATTTTATGAACGTATTAATATCTACCTACGGAATAAACACTCATTTTCCTTCTGTTTTCACCCAGCAACATCCACCAGAGGCTCCTTGGTGTCGTAAACCTCTCAAATTTGATAACATAATCTCAGAATCCCCAAAAGCTACTACAACTACATACATTTTCTTGTCTAAGTTCTACGAAAAACTTGATAAATACACAGAGTACATTCATGTGTTCATGGATGGTTTTCACACAGACAAAACAATGGATGTGCAGTAATATTATCTGGACATGAATACTTAATCATGTTGGACGGGGTCTGCTCGGTTTTTTTCTGCAAAGCATATGCAATTCGTTCAGCACTGGAGATAATAAAAGATTCCATGGGCTCCAAGTGTATTATCTTCTCAGATTCCCGAAGTGTTTTAGATAGTCTGCAGCAGGAGGACAGCAAAGAACCCATTATTCAAGACATAAGTAACATAACCCTTGATATCTCAACTAGACAGTGCAAGGAAATTATTTTCAGTTGGATACCATTGCACATCGGAATTAAGAGCAATGAGATGGCTGATAGGGCTGCAAAAACTGCTACGTCGAGTCAATATCATCCTCACAAACTATCCCATAATGACCTTAAGCAATATCTGCATTTACAACTTCTGGAGCACTGGAGTGATGAATGGCTTAAGTCACCACCCTGCCAAGCTATTCTGAGTGAGGAAAAATATTTACGAGCAGCACTCACTTGCTACAGACTTGAGGAGAAATCAAGTGGTCATAACAAGACTCCGCATCGGCCACATGCTAGTGACTCACAAGTACATTTTCACAAGAGAGCCTCCTGCGAGATGTAATCGCTGTGGCACGGTTTTGTCAGCTTTCCATCTCGTTTTAGAGTGCCCTGCTCTTCAACATCTACAAAGCAAATTTAATATCCCTGCAGATGTGCGAAAAAGTTTACGTGACAAGACTGCAGCCGCCAACATACTTCTCCTCTTAAAGGAGATTCAGTTGTTAACAGCAATATAGGTACGAACTAAGAAATTTATAAGAACATTAAAAATTGTGTAATTAAGGTAATGGATTATATGTTATTATGACTTATTGTTATATAGTTGTTATATTTTGTTACTTAATGTTATATTTATTACATATGTATATTTAGTTATATTTATTTATGTGCATGATGTGTGGGGGTTAATATTTCTCATATTATTTTGCATCAGTTAAACTAATACTGTTATTTGTTAAATATTTTTATCTATCTGATTTGTTTACACTATTTGATATTTAAACAAATATTTACTATATGTTAACACATCTGTTTAAGAATCTGTACAAACTCATTTTTGTGGTTGCTAATGACCGTTGCTGTTGCAGCGACCTTATAAATAAATAAAATAAAATAAATAAGAATGTTTTTTATAAATGGTGTATAAAAATGTGTAAATTTAATATAAAATGAATATAACATAAATAAATCAATGAATCTGTTGTTTTATTGTCTTTAAAAGATAAACATTTTATCAAAAATGACAAGTACACATAGTATGTAATTCCTTATTGTATCTTATATAATTAAAAAAATGTAATAACTATAGCTGAAATTGTCTTATTAAATAATAATTGAACTGAGGGGCTACTGAAGTTGATCTAGCAACTATATAATGGAAACAAGAAGTACAAAACATTGATCAAGTAACATTTGTGAGTTAGTAAGAGAGAGATAGCTTTTATTATATCAGACACCATTCAAAAGTAAGAACTGAATCAAATATGCAAAACTGTATAAAATGTGGTAGTTACCTCCTAATAGATCTCTGTTGTCAACCATTCTCTGCATTTCAAGTTTGACTTCTCCCATCAGCCATGTCATGAAATTTTCATCAACATCTAATTAACATTTAGAAAAATTACAGTTATTTTAAATGCTTCGAGTTATTTTTAAACATTACTTTCTAAACTAGATTTATATTGTACTAAAAAAAAATCAGTAAAGAGTAATATTAAAAAAAAATTCCACTTATTACTGTAAAATAGAAACACAGTAGTATAAAAACAGAATAGATTATGTATAAATGCTGACCTTGCCTGACGTCATCAATAAGAAATCCAGATTCCTTAAGTCCTTCCAACACATTTGGTAGAAGATCTTTTATATAACCAGTAGTAAGAACTGCTGCTGCTACTCTTTCTTCAGTTTCCTTCTGTATTTGACATGCTTCCTCATTTTCAGCTGTCCTTAGTTCCTACACATTTAAAGGTTTTTTAAAGGGATGGAAGCCATAATGTGTCACAATACTGCATAGTAAAGATTACAAATTACAGTTAATTGGAAAAATGGTACAATTTATTAAGTTAAAATTTTATTTTTTGGCAAAATCAAAATTTACATGGAAGATTGTATTTTATATTATTTACTTGAACACTCAAAAAGTAAATTTATGTTGCCAAAGAATTTACTTCTCAAATAACTGAACCGTGCACTTAGTACAGTTGCTGTAGTTAAAAACAAGGAAAAAACTCAATTTTTATGCTGTTTCTTTTTAGTGTCTTGTGTTGTTTTTGTAACTTTGTTATTTTCCTAGATAATTATGAAAAATGCATTTTTTGTAACTTCCCCCTCTTTTTTTTTCAAAATCCCGCGATGGTATTCAGGCAAGCTTTTTTTAAAATTAATTCTCATCATTTTATCTAGCACTATCTCAAAAATCTCAGACACCACTTAATTGGATTTTGTTTTTCTGTGACTGTACTAACTGAGCTATAAAGATAGATCAAGTTGATGCATACTTGATTCAACAAAACAAGGCAAACCACTTTGTTTGTTTTAATTATTTTTTTGAATTTACACCATTTATTGTTAAGACGTGCAAAAAGAAAATATCATACCATCACTTTGTTTACAGTGAATTATTACAGATATTTTATGAGTTTTCTGATTGTTGCAAGAATTGAATGCTTTCTAGCGACTAAACTGTTGACAGTCTGTTATAAGGATTACTACATGGACACACACACACACACACACACACACACACACACACACACACACACACACACACACACACACACACACACACACACACACACACACACACACACACACACACACACACAGAGGATATGTACACTTATCATCTTTTCATTTTAAACCATTACACATTTATTTTCTAAAACTACAGCAAGTATTATAATTATAATTAAATACAGATTTGCTTTCTTTTTGTTACAGTGGCTATGTATGCTGAGAGTATGTGAGTACATTTAGTTATTATGCAATAATTATAGTTATTGTAATCCAAACTTACACTCTCTCCTCTTCTTCTCCTCTCTTGTTCTTCCAGTCGTAATTCTTCTGCTTTTTCAGCTGCCCTTATTTCTCTATACCTGTCATACAGTATTGTTACATTACATTATCTGTACAACTTTCCACAACCAACAGTAACACAGTGCATTTGCATATGTTTCCAAACTGGCAAAATACAAATGTAATGATCAACTGGACAGTTAGCAGACAATTTACATGACAAAAAATAGACTGTTTAGTAAAAGTGGAAAGATATTATTCATAGTTTAATAATTGGTAATTCTACATTATCATCATTTTAAATTTGATACTTAAACCTTAGTAGTATACATTAAATAATTACTTTTTGTTTATGATGTGTAATTATTTTAGGTATTTTTTAAAATGTTTTATTGCACTTTTTATAAATGTCTGTTTTAAATCTAAAATATGTGCAATTGTGTCTGAAGACAGCAATACCAATTCTGAAAAATTAACTAGTGAAAGTCTGAAATGTTATGTAAGAGTTTTCCTCGACTTCATTCATGTCAGTTTTCCTTCAACACTTGATGTAAAAATAAATAATACAATCTTTGCTGTCAGAGTGCAAGAAGACAGTGGTGTAGCTAGAGTAATGGCAGTCAGGGCAATGCCCCCCCCCCCCAAGTCAAAGGGGCTCCAAAGAGCAAAAAAAAATAATTAAGTAAAACTTTGTTTTTTACTTTTTTAAACATGGTACATGTTTTTGACGAGGGTGAGTGAAATCGCCAAAAGGGGTAGCATGCAAGGGTCGATCACAGGCTGGCCATGGCTTTACCCAATATCAACTTGTTTGAACTTATAATATTTTTTTATTTTTTTGTAATTTTAATTTAAAAAAATTTCTAGAACATTTTTGAAAAATATTTATCAAAAAATAACTCAACTAATTTATGCACAGACTACCTATCCAACACAATAGTATATTATGCAACAATATATTATGTATAAAATATGATATCAAATGTGAAAGGTCTTCATGTTGAGGGGGTCTTTGATGGGGGACCCCGATTTAAGTTTCTGCCCCAGGGTCCTGAAGAGCCTAGCCTAGGACAGAGCTATTTTTTATGGTTTTAATAGTTATTGAAATAGAATTATCAATCTCGAAGTGTTTAAGTTGACTACTGACAGTAAAACAATGATTATATTAAGTCAGTTACACTCTGATCCCCCATTTAGTATAATTTTGTTCTGCAATACGTTATATTCTTTAGAAATAAGTGAAAGCCAGTTTAATGTAGACTACTTATATAAAAATACTAATGCGCCGTTTATGATACAATGCTATTCCTTATTTACAGTATGCAATGGGTGAAGATTTTAACCACATCAAATCAAACAAGAGTACAGTTACAATAAAAGGTTTCTGAGTAGATACCTAGTGAGTCTGCAGAGAAGGAGAGTGTCTCCTAGATAGTCTCCAGTGAGGACAAATGGATTCAATGGAATACAAGTTAGCAGAAGAGGAGAGTTACACCCAGAGATGCTAGGTGATGGCCCATTACTAAGAAATTATTAATAGAGCCAGTGATTAAACTATGAAGCATTACTCTTGTGGTAGATTTTTAAGATGTTTCTATTCATTCCTGGCTAAGATATTAAATTCAAGGAGTTCTTAGAGAGATTTCACATCCTAGGGTTTTTTTCCTAATGAGCATTTTTCAGACTACTGGTTTTCATGGAGTATTCCAGTGGAGGAGTCTGGGATAGTTTTATTAAGGAAAGGAGGACTTGTTTACAGGCTTTGTGGAGATTGTTCCTATCCTATAGAGACTTTGTAGATGGCTTTAGTCAGTTGTGTGGTGTATGGAGTAGAAATTTTCAGTAAATTATTTGATAGTTAACAGCTAAGGTTCTGCTAGGAGATCCTCTTCTTCTATACAGGAGATGATAAAACACATGATCCAATTCAGATAAGTTTGTTAAAACCAACTAAAACTTGAAGTTTTAAAATACCTTCTTTGTTGTTCTTTAATGGCTGCTAACTCATCTTCTTCTAGAACTTCTATCATTGACTGTTCTACTGTTTTTCCAACCAAAACTTCTAGAATAGGAGATACTTCAAGATCAAAATCAAATAACTGTAAATAAAAACAATTGACTTCAGTTGCTTCTGTAAACAAACAGTTTGTATGTAAGCATGTTAGCTGTTATATGTAAGTGCAAAATTATTTTTGAAAAATAAAATGGTAATGAACAGTAATGATAACATATATTCATATACACACATATACACAAACATGTGCACATATACACACACATACATACAAATGCACATGCAATAGTTTTGTCATTAAAAAATCATATTTTGTACAAATACATATTATTACATCTCCTGGGTATATCTGTGTTGCAACATCCATTCCAATCTTGGTAGGAATATAGACAGGAGTGTCAGGTCGGTCTTTGAATAAATCAGTCTGGCAGCCAACAGTGGCTCCTGGAGGGTGATCGAACAGCTGTAAACCATAAAATGTAATGTAAACAGTTTGTGTGACAGTGTCAGTGAATAAATACTAATAAAATTTGTCTTTTGCCATGCTACTATGTAAACTTATATTAATAACATGCACAACACTGATGTATCCAGAAAGGCTAGACATTGAGAGTGATATTAACTTGTTAGTACTGCATTCACTCTGTCTATTAAATACACAGACCCAGACACTAATGTAGACATTAATGGTAATAATATGGAATAACTTAAATTAGACACAAACTAACATTAATTTGGAAATAAGATCATTTATTGCTTATTTATTGCTTCATTAAGAGTTTAAGAAATAGAAGCGATCATTTATTTACTGGTAGGAGGCCTGAATTTTTCTGCTAAATATATATTTGGAAATAGTACCAACTATTGAACCTGACATTATTAATTTAGACATTTTTGGCATACGAATTTATGATAAAGAACTGAAACAAATAATAAAGGAATGGAAAGGTCTTTCAAAAGAAATTGAAATATATGTTGAGAGGATGTATACTACATACTTGATTTTTAAGTCAATCAAGGATACATCCAAAGAATTTATAGATGCTGTAAGTTCTTAAGGGGACCAAAATGTTGGGTGAAATTTTATTCTGTATGCTTCATGTTTGAAAGCGATAATTACATTACCACTTTCAAACCAAACATGCTATAAATGACTAAAAATTTAGTAAATGACTGATATGAATGGAATATATATGTGTGAGCAAATAAAAGAACAGGGTTAGGAAGAAGATGAATCAAAGATACGTAACAAAGCAGGGCTTGAAAGAATGTCAGAATAGAAAAATGAATACGTACAAGAAAGAAGAAGGAGAGGATGAAAACAAATGGGGTTTAAAGATCAAAATGGAAAGAAAGTTTTACAGAGTTCTGAACTTTGCAAGAAAACTGTTTACACTGTAATTAACAATGTGTAAAGATGAAGGTATCAGTAAAGACCACATAGATGATGTATGCTGGGACATTTTTGAACTAAGACAGAAATATACAGCAATTAAAACTGACATCTTAGAGAAGCTATTATGAAAGCATAGAAAGGAGGGAGACACTCTAACACAAGAAGAAGTAACAACAGTAGCTTTGTAACTGAAAAATTATGGATCCAATGGATAAGTTAATAAAACATGGGAGTTGAAAACTTTTGACTTAGAAAGGTTGCTAGTAATCAAATGTTGGACTAAAACAGATAATGCAAAAAACAGTTAAATTTGGAAAAGGCACTAATTACTTGTTTATGGACATCAAAGTTGGTCATCTCAGTTTTTTTGTACCAGATTTTTACAGAAATGTAATTTATTAGTTCTGATTTATTTACGCTTGGTATTCTGAGAGTTTCTACTGAAAAAAATTAAACACAAACAGGATACACAATATATTCTTGCTGGATAGGCAGTATGGTTATGCAGATAAACATTCTCATATATTTGACAAACTTCTGTTACCAGTTTATATGTGATACCCAGTGGGCAACTAATAAGTATAAAGTACATGGTAAAAGGTCATTGACCTATAATATAACATCACCATTGGGTATGTCATAGGACACAAGAATGAGGTTTATTGGAGCAAATAGGTGTAGCCTACTGTAGTTTTTAAACTCTCTAAAATAGGTTTCCTGAGAAAGTATTATAAGTGTTGTAGAGTATTCACTTGAACCCCTAAGGTTTGAGTGATTAAAAAAAAAATAATGAGAGCCTTCTTGATATAGTCTATTTGAAAGGAAGATCTTGGGCGCTGCTTGTAAGAATTGCTTATGACAAAGGAATTGTAACACAATGTCTATGAGACCTAGACGAAAGGGCAGTATGAGGAGTTTCTGGGGGAGGGGATACACCCCCCCCCATTCAGTATGTTGACAATGGAGTCTTATAAGCAAAATCTGCAAGCATGCAGTGCCAGCTGCTGGTAAGCATTACTCCATATGCATTACAGTAAGCGAATCACCTACTACAACCAACACATTTCTCTCCATTTGTCACCAACCACCTGCGACCATGGAAAAATTCTGGTCAACAATCCGCCCATGGACAAATCTTGGTCAGTAACCTTCCATGGAAAAATCCTAGCTATGCCAAATCCTACGTGTTAATAGAATGTTTAATTAGAAACTGTATACAGCATAAAAACTGTATTATTGCCCTACTTAGAATTTAGTTTTCAGAAGCAACCATTAATTATTCAGAAAATAAATTCATACTTCCTCAAGATAATTTTCAGTCTGTATGTTTTCATGGTGCCTGCCATCGACAGGCGGTGGAGTGCTAAGCCGTAATCTCAGCGCTCTCGTCTGCTGACCCTGAGCTTTACGACGGGCGATGCTTCGTCTCCTCGCTTCTGCTTGCCTCGCCGCCTGTGACTCCGTCCCGACCTACAACACCAGAATGTTGATTAGGTCCTTATAATATGAAGCCCGGTTAATTTATACATTAACCGGTTATGCAAAACGTTAATATGAAACTGACAAATTGTTTCCGGAATTGTACTGTTTTCTGCTTAGAACATTCTTGTCTAGCTTTTAATTGTATATCTTTGTGATCTGCAAATTAAAGGTGTATGATATAGGCCTATAAATATAAAAATAAATGGCTCCTTGTATACCACCGCTAATAATTTAGGTGTACTTTCTACGTCAAACATAGACCTACTTGACGTACGAGCAGTGAAGGTTCTAAAATTTTTAATGGTGGAGAGGCCATAATATGTTTAAGTATAACAATAATAATTAAAGATAAAAAGTATGTGGATGATTCATCGTAGTATATGTGGGATTAACAATAATAAATAATATAAAAAAGAAACTTATAATTATGAATAGTAACAAAGAATACTTACTTTAAAATTTAAAAAGAATACAGCCAATCTTTTGGGGCCCAGTCTAAAACTACCACTGCGTATGGTAACAGTAGGTAAGAGTAAGTTCACCTTTATTCATTTTTATAATTATATTACGCATTGCTTAACATTTACGAAAATAACGTATATAATTTCATTGCTTTTCTTAACGTACATGCAGAGAAACAGTGCGTCCGTAAATTATTTCGTTGACGAAAGAAGCTGATTTTTAGGTAAAGGGTTGACATGTCTTTAGATATGTTAAGGAATGTTGATGTGCCACACTCGGAAGAGGAACTGTTTGCCGAAATTAATAATTGACGGGAAAATCGAAGGTAAGAAAAGTAAAAAGGGAAGAGAAAGGAGAATCCTGACGAACCTGAAAGGAAGGGAGTGGTACCGAAAACGGAAGAAAGCCTCACAAGATCTGTCCGGTCGAAACCTTACGTTACGCAGATTAACATTACGCGTACATTGCAATGACATACTGTAGGCCTGTGTAGACCGTGAGCGACAGGGCAGTAGAAAAAACTATGGACTGCTCAGGGAAGATGAGAAGAATTTTGTTAGGTATGACAAACATAAGGAAGAAGATCAATTAAATACATAGTAAAACTAGAATATATATTATAGTGTCTAAATAACAGGATATATGGATGGCTTCACGACGCAACGGACAGCCTCGGAATTGGACGGATGGTACGGTAACGACCGTAACGAGAAACGTGTAATGTAACAGTGATATTAATTCTTGGATTGCAGAAGAAGAAGGATATGGAATGAACACATATCAAGAATGGATGATACAAGGCTAGTGAAAAAGGCAAGAGATAGACAGCCAAACATCAAGAACAGCATACCGTCGTTATAGAACAGGACAGAGCCCTAACAAAAAAGAAGAAGAAGAAGAAGAAGAAGAAGAAGAAGAAGAGGAAGAAGAAGAAATAAGAGTATATGATACAATTTACACCAAATTAAACATTTTCAAAACCATGTCGGTAGTATAATGACACAGGGAGTGACATAACTTGAAACGGAGACTGGCAGTTATAGATTTGATGATGATCATCATGACGACGATGACGACGACGATCACTGAAAATAAATTAAAGTATTTAAGGTGGACACAAGAGCGCTAAATAATTTAAACGCTCTGAAAAGTTATTGGTAGGAAATAAATAACGTGATGTAACTTACATAGGGAAACAGTGTTTGTGCAAATGAGAGCGTTTACTTTTTGCGATAATATTGACGTGAACATAAAAGAAATGTTGCAAAAATTACGTTCCATACTTCTTCTGATAGTTCCTATCCGTTTCGGATGTTGGATACCATACAGCGTATTTTAACTTTCTTAGTTGTGACTTCAGTCAAAATCCAAGATTCTACACCGAATAATTCAGTGCAGGCGTTTAAAGCAATAACTTTTGCAAGATAAAAAAATTGACTTAAGTCATTAGGTAGGCCAACTCCTGAATTCTGCATGATGCAAACAGAAAATAAGAAAAGTTGGAATCGTGTTTTCAGATGGCAACTGTTTTTAAAAGATGCATACAAAAAAAAAAAAAATGACTGGATCTGTGTGGCTGCGACGTTCAGAAATCTTTGTTCTGTTTTCCATGTATTTTATTGTCTCCCAGAGACAATGGGGATCCAATAATGTTGGATGCAGCACTAGAATAGGGGATGCAAAAGAAGTACGTGGCATCATTATAACTCACGTAAAAGATAGATTTACTTACACAGGTCACCTAGAAGCAGCTTAATTGATGTCCAATGACTTATTTCCACTTTTTTCTACAAACTTTCCGGAAGAAAAATTCAAGCTAGTGATTCGGCATTAACCTTTCTTACAAGAAAACAAACTCCGTAGTGAATTGGAACTATTATACAGACGGCATGATTATAATATTAAAGGCGCAAAAAAACTTCTTAACTTTGTAGAAGAAAACAATTTTACGTCAGTTTTCAAAGAAGTGTTGATACTTCTGAAAATTGTCATAACTACTCCCATGACAACTGCCGAACCTGAGCGCTGCTTTTCGACTCTGAAAAGACTAAAGACTTTCTTGAGAAATACAGTGAAAAACGATAGACTGAATGCCCTTGCGATGTTATCTATCAACAAGGAACTTGTTAAAGAAATGAAGGACTTTGATGCTAGAAAGTTCGTTAATTTAAAGGAAAGGCGAATGGACTTTGTATATAAATAAATGGTCTTTTTAAAGTGTAGGTATCATAAAAATAATATAATGTAAATATAGTATATTACTTTTTTTGTGGAAACAGCATAGACATTTTTGTCGACACTTTCGACAGTTTGTGGTTATGTTGATTGATAAAGCTGCTGACTCTCTACAAGAGTCACAATATTTGAGGTGAGATCAAATTTTTAAATAATCGTTGCATGCTGCACGTGTTACTATTCTTATTTTATTAATGAATTATGTGATCAAATATTGGCGACATTTCCATTGTGCGTTAACTTCAATATTGATAAATAATTAAGAAGCCTAAAAGCCGCGCCTTCCAGCCTCTTAAGTCACGAGCCGGCACTGCTATACATAGAAATACATCAATGCACCTATGTTTTGAAGACCGAACATAACGTTGGTGTTACATATGTTAATACAGACAAAGAAAACTTTGAAGGAGGCTATGTGTACACACACGCGCGCGCGCGCACATTGCAATGGACATTCTAATTGCACATGAAATGTAGCAAACAATATTGCGATATGATAGCGTATTGAGAAGGTGTATGAAGTTGCAGAGGTTGCAGGTTTGAACACTGTAAAGCAGATGATAAGGAACGTTGTGAAAAGTGTTAGTTTTAAGTATATTTAGACTCGTAAAGCAACTTTAAGTGCAGTGAAATGGTGCGTAATGATACTTAAACTCGTGTGTAGTGCGCGTGTGGCAGGGTACGTAATTTTTCGTAGGATATTCTTAAAAATACATTAATTGGAATAACTATCGAAAGATGGGAAATTTTGAGATGGGACTTAAATCAAAATATTCGTAATAAAAAGACCTGTCTTAGGATCTGAATGCATGCGTTTTTAAGTAAAAATGTTTTATAGCTCATAAAATCGGTCGTAAAATATTTCAGATTTTTTTGAACATCAATTATTCTGTTCCGATACGTTCTTGTACAGGAAATTATATCATCTGTAAGAAGATCACGAGAAGGGGTTAACGAGGAACTAATTAAATGACAAGAAATTCAGTTTTAAAATAATAATTTGAACATACAACCAGTCTAGAAATGTGACAGCTTTCTTGGTTGCTGAGCTGCGCAGACCCAGCGAATGAATTACCCCCATTTAAAGCCCCCTACACATTATCGGATCGAACCACCAGACACGACCAAACAATCAAATTAGTAATGTATATCTTACCGTCTGTGACTTACAGCAAAATGTATTTTCACGTTAAAATTTACATGTTTCGGGACCTTGTCCCATCATCAGAATTTAAAATCGTCTTCTTATCCCATCGTGCGATGGCATAGTTGTCGAATATTTTCAAAAATATTAAATCCACATTATAAATAAAACAAAATAAGAATATTCTTCGTATTGTTTAAATTAGCAGCCATCCTTACTATTTCTTTTATGAATTTGCTAACTGCTATAATTTTTATTTATTGTTTTTTATTTATTTTATTGTTCGACTAAGCTTTTCGTCATCAGTGACATCATCAGGTCTTAAACAACCATAAAAAAAATATAAGAATACACTATTTTGTTTTATTTATAATGTGGATTTGTTTTATGGAATTAATTTGTATTAAATATTTTTAATTAAATATTTTGTTTTATTTATAATGTGGATTTAATATTTTTGGAAATATTCGACAACTATGCCATCGCACGATGGGATAAGAAGACGATTTTAAATTCTGATGATGGGACAAAGTCCCGAAACATGTAAATTTTAACGTGAAAATACATTTTGCTCTAAGTCACAGACGGTAAGATATACATTACTAATTTGATTATCAAATACGTGGCTTGGTACTATAATCGGAAATATTCCATAAATACGACCAAACAGCCAGACCGTCTGTGGTCGGGTCAAGGCTACACACCTTCGGACCGGACCAACTTCAGACAGGAACCTATTTTTTCTGACTACTAGAATGTTTGATCTTGTGAAGGAAAGGGTGTCGCGCTATGGCTCCGTATCTTTCAGAAATGCAAAAAATCGGTGTAGCTTTAAGTGCTTTGGTAGCAACTAGTGATGACAAGTGTCGAACGAAGAGAAAAATGTGGGCAAAGAACTTTTTTCAAAAACGGAAAACATTCACCCATGCAAACTTATTTAAAGAACTGGACTCAAACGATTTTCGTAAATTTTGATGGATTTATGAGGAATGTTTCATCAATTTACTGGATTTGGTGAAACCATTTATTCAAAGAAGAAATACGGTCTTCAGGGAATCCGTGAGTGTAGAAGAGAGGCTAATTGTGACACTTCGTTATTTAGCTACTGGGAGATCATATGAAGACATGAAATTCAGTGCTGCTATATCACCACAACTTTTATCAGCTATTATTCCAGAAACGTGCGCAGCTAGCAACGCAACAAGAAACAGAAGCACAAACAGCGAAGGTTTGGCAACGACAAGGGAAGTTCGGCGACAACGCTACACATTCCACGACGAGACTGAAAAGTGGTGGGGACGGTCCGCGGTTCGATGGTTTTCTCATCGAACCTCCCGACCGTCCGTCACGACAGATTTTGTCCGCGGACATGCCTACACATCTTCGAACTCACGACCAAACTGCGTTTTGTCCCGGCGACGGTCCGGTGGTCTGGTCCGATAGTGTGTAGGGGGTTTAAGTTGTCTAGAGAGGAGACAACGCGATAATAGTTCACTGTCTCACTTTACTCACTAATTCTCTCTTTGTCACACACGTGCTTCCATTGTTCTCGCCAGCCTTGTTGCAGCCGATGTTCACACTATGAAGCACTACACAAGACTGTTGTGCGCATGTGCTAAATGACCGAAAATGTTGTTAGCTTCGAAACGAGGTCTTTGTCCACTGCGCACCTCGAGGTCAGTGTTTAATTTCTATCGTCAGGTTTCTACCTTAGGAATAGAAACGAGTGAACGCTGCGCTGGTCCAAGACCTTTGGTCTGACAGTTGTGACGAACGCAAGTTAAAAATCCCGTAGAGTTACTGCGATAGTTATTATAATTTGTGCTATCCGCGAAGCGCAAGATTGTCCGTTTAGGAGTATATAGACTTGCGCACAGGAGTCTTGTACAGTGTTTCATAGTGTGAACATCGGCTGCAACAAGATTGGCGAGAACAATGGAAGCATGTGTTGACAGAGAGGGGGATAATATGGAAGTGAGACAGTGAACTGTTATAGCTCGTCTCCCCTGTCTCCTCTCTAGATAACTTAGCTATACATGAAAGTGAGGGTAATTCATGGGTTGGGTCGGCGCGGCTTACTGTTCAGGAACGACTGTCAGGCCTATAACAGTATCGGTTTGCGGCGTGTATTGTATGTAACCGTGCCCGCGGGGACTATTTACACGCCCGGAAGCGACCCTGAGGCCGGATAGAGTAGATTGACCCACATATACTTACAAACAGTATTGACATGTCACATAAAGAATCTGCATTTCACATTACATAGAAGTGAACGTGTATTATTTTATGAACACTTATAAACATTTATTTAAAAGAAAGACTCTAGTACTAGTTACATCAGTAAAGACTTTATAGTTTAGATAAGACAAACCTTTTTAAATATCAATTTATTTCATTGTACAAAAATTATATTTTTAGTTTGTGTTATGAAGGTTAACAGAGACAAATTAAGTATTTTTTGTAGACTATATAAAAGGCACAACAGATTGAAAAATTAATGGCATCATTAATAAATCCGTTTCATTCCCATAAACTTTATTTCTACTGCTTATTCTATGCGATCCTCATACGTCGCAATATTTGTACACACACATATGTACAGACGAATAAAGATATCGTTTTCAAAATTAACAAAAAATTACTCGAACATTTTTATAAAACCTTAAAAATAAGTAAATACAGTTGGCATGGAAAGAAACAAACTTTTGATTCCTCAGTTAAAAGGAAATAAAGGAAACATTGTTAAAAACGTAGCGCAAAAATGAATGTACAAGAACGTGTCAGTCATGCGAGAAATCGTATATGAATCTGCCACATGTGACTCACATCTGACAATCTGACTATTAAATTCTGGTTTAGGCGTAGTGTATAGTGAGGAAATGGGACAAGAAGAGAATTAATTTTTTTAATCCTAAATAAGATAGTCCTACAAATTCTCAGTTATCTGCCTCTGTCAACCCTCTTATTTTCTTGCAGCCGGTATTCATTTCGGTTCTTTCTTTTGCCTCTCGTTTTCCGCATGTGAGCTCTTCGGCAAAATAGTCTTAATTTTTTTACAAGATTTTTGTCCCGCCCAAAGCTTTCTATTTCAGTAACAGGTAATAAACATTACAATTTCCTTTTTGTAACTGAGTCATATTGATAACTGGTTACGGCCTAATGTTCTACCGTAATTTTTTTTTAAGTATATTGCAACAGTACAAATGTATAGGGTACTGTGCATTGCACACTTAATTAAGATAATTAATATAATTAAATAAATAATCCATATTGTTAGTAATAATAATTCAACTTTCAATCTGAACTGTAAAGGGAACAACCAAATTTCATGCTTGTACAGGTTGATCACGCCACTCAGCGGTGTCTGTGTGTACACGTGTATTTTACATGTGTGTGTGAGACCAGTTGATTCCTGTAAAGCGTCACCCCTAAATAAACGCTATTAATTATATGAATTATTTAAATTGTAAAGAGTGTGTGCATAATATCACAAAGCCAAATACGCCACAGTGTGTATAAAATAAAGACGCACGTATGTACAAAAAATAGTGCGAAAATAATAAAAAGTGCGAATATAGTGAAAATAAATATAAATAAAACTTATATTAATTAAGGTAGGGAAAAACGGTTTATACACAGTGAAAAAATAAAAATTACCGACAAGATGAATATCGGGTAATTTGCAAAAGACTTCGCATGTTGCGAAGACAAACGAAATAAGTGTGAAAATAATCGTGTTTAGAAAGGGACGCCAACGACAGACTGATACCTGCAGAAGATTGTCGAAACATGATTTTTTCGCCCTAGGGTATAAATACTCGAGACACATCAACTTATTTCTCTTTCTCGTTCAACTACCGTGGCAACCGGAGGCTCTGCCAACAACAACAACTCGTTCTCCATCAACCACAGCGGCAGCCGGAGGCTCTACCCGACTACGCATCACTTTCGTGAGAGCACCTGCAGCCAGAGGCCATGAAGGAAGACGAGGGAGCAGCCAAGTACATGGAATAGAGTCCAGCGTATGGAACGAGGCAACGGACTATGGAGAGGATCTGAAGGACGAGGATCAAGGATTCCAGGACTGCATGACTACAGAGGAGCACCCAGGATCGAGGACCTAGGACCGAAGAGGATACGCTGAGTATTACCGCTACAACTAAGGTGAAACAAAACCATGTATTTGTAAAAACAAAAAACAAAAAGACTGAAGTACAGACTATTACCATGTAAAAAGAAAGACAATATAATTCAAAGTGGAATTAATAATTTTTGAAAATGTAAATGTTTATTTGTATAGTAGTTTAGAGTAATGTTTAAACATATGAAAGTATAATTTTGAATAAATAATTTAATCAATGATATTTGAATTAATCTGAAAGTAAATAGTAAATTAAAAAAAAAACAAAGAAATGCATATGTAATACTAAAAAGAAAATAGATTATTAAAAAGAATTCAGATAATTTAATAGTTATCAAAGAAATGAGCAAGTCAAGAGCGATATTATATAATAACAAATGTTTATTGTAGTATAAGTGTGCATGTTATGTCCTATGTGTAATTCGAGGTACTACTTATATGTTGATAACAAGATGTGTACTACGGCTACACACATGCGAATAATAATGATAGTTTAAATCGCAAATGAATTGAAAATTTTTAATTAATAAATTTTTAAATGGTTCTAAACAATTTCACGTTGTGTTACTATTATTACGATTACACCTGTCATACTTTTATAGCGTAAGTAATGTTGCTAATAAACGGAGTTAACGTTGTAATATACAATATGTTGTTTTTTGATTGTTTTTCACTTTGTTAGAGTTAAATACTACATACATAACAAAGAAAAAAAGTTCTATGGTGGTGGATGTGTCTGTAAACGGAAAAACGAGAAGTAACAATCATGATAATTGAATCTGGAAAACAAACAAAAAACCTACGTACTAAGGTAGTCGGGAGGAATCGGTCTTCAATCAAAAAAGACAAAATTAATACAAAAATTAATTTTTATGGACAAGAAATCTAATAATAATGAAGTAGAAAATAAATTATTAGATGGTTTAACTGGATAAGTTCGGTCTGATTTAGTGTTGAAATTCGTTTAAAGAGGAGACGCTGGGTACCGGGTCAGATTCTGACTTCTATAGAAACGGCACCGTAATATCTCCGATGGATCGTTATGATACTTATTATAATATTCTATGATATAGTGTGATGTAATGTTTTTGTATTATGTTTATTTATGATACACTAACGTGAATCAACTCTTTAATTCTCAGCTTCAGTCACCGAATGTTGATCTACTTGGATAATAATTAATTACATGTACAAAGTTAGATTTTACATGGAAACTTTTTTGTTTGACAAACAACAAAAATAAACTGAAACGTGTTTGTAACAGAACATTATGGACTACGCCAAGGTTAATGTCATTGGGAATAAAAGAAATCTGGAGGATTAAATGAGGACAAAGATCGTGTAAAACGCTTTGGAAAATAAAGAAAGTGCTACTGAACTGTACAAAATCTGTAAATGTGCAAAAATAAGATGACAGTGTCACGGAAACTTTTTGAAATGGAATATCACAGACTTACCTCTGTCGACAGCATCCGAGCGTAGCCAAAATTCGGATTCCACTTTGGCTGCTACATTAATAAGTTCATTTACATTAGAGACAGATTACGAAGGCACAACATGTACTAAGCAAATACTCATCGTGCATAAAAAGTAATTGTATTAGTTTTCAATGTGTGTGCGTGAGTGTCTGAATGTGTGGGAGAGAGAGAAACTTGCAATAAATCAGTTTACTTCAACAAATAACGATTTTGAATAATGCACCAATGAAGCTTTCGTTCTTCACATATTCGCACACTGTGTGAAACTACTGTTTCTCACTTCTAACCATTCAATAACCGATTTATACAACCTTCTCCCATTATTTCTGTATCAAAATTAGGTAAAAAATATGCGCCCATAATCGGTTTCATATAGTCAAGTCGTAGGTAAAAATTCATTTTACAACCTTTACCAACACTAAATTCGCCATGGCAGGCCCTCCAGTTTTAAAAATTAACTATTAATTAATTCTTATAATTAGCTTATCATCTAATACAAGGGTCATTCTTTGGTAAATAGTTCCATATCTAAAAAAGCCTTCCATATAACTATTTTCTTTACCGTATTCAAATCATATCTGAATATTTGGGCATTCGACACTGCATTTTGTTTTCACGTTAAACTTTAATGGCTTTTAGTTTCAAATATTTGGAGAAAACGATAACGTAATAACTGAAATTTCATATGTACGCTAATTTGCTATACCAAAACACATGATATAGTTGATTGTTCCACTGTCTAGTTCCTACTACTAGCTCAAGAATATTGGGTTGCTTTAAATGTCTGTTGATTCTATTTTCTTGACGTATTTTATTTTAGATATTTCATTTACTCCTATTTTATTCCTTACTTATTCTCAGACAATTAACGTTACAGAAGGGACCAGTGGAGGTCGACTGCGTAGCTTCCCACTTTTTAAAAATTCTTTTTTGCTTGATGTTTTCCTTATTTTTCATTTATATTTTTTACTTAGTTATTACATACTTATTTTTATGTATTTTTAAAAACATTTACTTTATAAATTTATTTATAAATAATAAATATTTATTTACTGGTAAGCTCAATGAGCTGCTTAAATTGCTCAATATTTTGAATATTTTTAAATACCTACTTTTATTATTAGGTAAATTTCAATATTAGATAATTTTTAAGTTATGAAGAAAATTAAGAAAACCCTGTTGACTGTGGTATTTTTTAAAAAAAATAAGAATTATATAACATGATATTATTCAATATAGTTTCTTCTGCAAGTAGTGTACTACGTTTTTATCGTTTCAGTACCTTGTTGCAGAAGAAACTATATTGAATAATATCACATTATATAAATGCTACGTTACATATAGAAAGTGATAAAATAAGAATTGTAAAGCAGGCAACATTTGAAAACTAAACATTACAAACTACTAAAATGGTTCTCTACTTAAGTTAATAACAATTATGCCTAAGTAACAAATAATTTAGTCCTAACTTTTAAAATTATGCATGTTCCCATAAATATCTATAGGCTTACGTATATCTATTAATTTTCACAAATGTACGTAACTGATGACAAAATACAAAGTATTTATTTATTTTTTTTTTGTAAACAGAGCTTATACACTTTTTGAAAGCTACCCAAAATTTACCAGGCTTGTTGAGAGATATTAATTCTGTCAAATTTGTAAAGATACAGAGCTTATATTTTGATTGAAATTTCTTATAATTTGATCTCCCAAATAGACTTTTATAATTTTCTTAAAATTGTGAGTTCATTTTTGGACCGTGGTGCTCCTGAAGTAAAAACATTTTTGGATTTGGGTTACATTTTCAGATAATGCCATATTCACATTTGGGTTAAAATTTATTCAGTCTGGCACCTGGCAGGATTTTTACAATTTTTTCAAATTTTTGTCCCATTCTTGGACCGCGTTGTCCTAAAATTTTGTGACATTCAAAACTTTACAGTATATTCAGATCTTCGTTATAATATCCTTTAATTTGATATCTCACATGAATTCTTGCGAGTTTTCACAATGTTGACCCTCTCATATTTATTTCCTCCCGCCACATATTTTTAGAGAAATTAACTCAAAAATGAAAGGAGTCTATAGACACGTTTTATGAAACTTGGTGCGTTCAAAAGTTATCGTGAGACATACTCCAAACAGACAGAAGACAGACAGAGAGACATACAAATGCCAAACGGACGAGTTAAAACGCTTCACCACCCATCCAATTGAGTACATGGTAATTGACCGTTTAAACTGATTTACTTTAAAGGAAAAAATGTATAATATTGAATTGAGATATTTCAACTTTTTTAAAGACCATTTTTATACACCTGTTCTCTGAGGAAACTTTCTTCTTGAGCAAGTTTCTGTTGTTTCTGTTATTGACTCTTAATTGTTCTGTCTCGGACTGAATGCTCTTCAAAAAATCTACGCGTGTAAACCATAATATACTTGGGTGGGATGTGAAAGGTGACTACTAATTTTTGAGTGGAGTGCTTCGCAAATCATTTGCCGTTCTGTTGGTCGAAGCATCGAATTTTTCTCAAATCTTCAGTGGAAAACCCTTTCTTTGCTGGTAAGAAGTTGCTAATACTCAGTCAGAGAAATGCTTAACATTTTCTTCTTGTGATTCTATTGCGATTAGATCTTCAACGAAATACTCACATTCCTCGTAACTTAAAAGTAGAAAGAAAAAAGCATTTAAAATAAGTATTAATTTTCTGATCTTCCTTATACTTTCTTGTGAGTCTTATTGCTTATATTTTTTGCCACCGACTCACCGACTTTGAAAAAGATGAAGCATCCTTAGATTTCCATTCCAGGTCGATTCTTTGAACAGCGTTAGGGACAGACATTTCGTAATCTAACGCTTACCTGGGCTTGAAACTTGGGCCAAGACAGTCACATTTTCTGAATTCTGCAACTCCTTTTATTCTGCAATAAGCTGAACACTCACGGAACTATGATATTATTTACAATAGTGCGCTGAGTAAATTTGATGGGGATTCTTAAAAGATCTATTTCCATAAATTTAAATAGTAGCGCAAAGTTTGTTATATACATTGCAGTTGAAAACCCTATTATTTTATATTCCGAGTATCATTAAATAATAAGAATGCCCCTCACGCATTTGATGTTATTTGCTATTTGTTTTTTTTTTTTAGATACTGTCGACGTGTTTCTAAAGAAACTTCTTTTTAATAATATTAAATCTGAATCTGTTATTGTATTGACATATCCATCCCCCATCTCCTAATGAATGAATTTATTGGTCTCAAGCTTAAATAGTCAACTGCTATTTGTTTTTAAAGTGTTTAGAAAGCTACTATCTGTTTCACATTTTGTCCTGAGTGTTCCCGAAAATATGATTGTGCATAAGCACATGTTCTATTATGTCTACAGAAAGCGTTAATTTTATGTAGGACCAACATGTCTTTTTCGTGCAGACCTAATATTATATATTATCCTCCAGCTGTTTTGGAAACAAAATTTGTGTCCGTCTGTCACATAAAGTGTTCTTCTCACTGGACATGATTTTCATAGCACGAGATTTCACATATCAAGTCCGACTCGCACAGATGTACTTTGTCACAAACCCAGTAAATTTTAGTGTAAGAGTACTTCTTAAAATATGAAATAAGTACACCAGATACAACATACGTTTTCTGTTCTTTGAACAAGATTTCCCAGTTTATAGAAAAACAACATTTTTTTATTTTCCGGCCGCAACGAATTCGTGCATTGGAAAGAGTCAGGTAGATAGTTCCGCACCGAATTCATGCCGAGCCCCGTTCTTGGGCATACCATAAAATCAAGTTACGATTCAGACAGACAGATAGTCGTCAGGGACTTCCTGTCTGAATACTTTGTAGCTTCTTTCAGATACCCTTTTGACGCTTTCGGTCGACCCAGAGGACCTAGAGACTATTCTCAGTGGACTGAAGAAGAGAAAAGCACCCGGTTACGATCGCATCGGCGCCGCAACGTTGCTGAATCTTCCGGCTCCGGCAGTTGACGTCCTAGTTGCTGTTTAACTCCTGTCTCTGGCTACGGTATTTTTCCCGCCTGTGGAAGACCGCCAGTGTCATCATGATACCGAACTCCAAGAAACCGCCCACGCTTCTGGAAGCTACTGCCCGATTGGTTCTTGCCAGCAATCTCGAAGGTCTTCGAGCGACTTCTCCTGGCCCGTATCAGGCACCTGGTGGATGGTATCATCCGTGAGGAGCAGTTCGGGTTTAGGCAGGGGCACTCGACTACTCTTCAGCTAGTGCGGTTTCTTACCACCCTAGCAGACGCCGCCGAAAGGTTTCGGTCCGCAGGCGCTGTCCTGTTGGACAAAGCCTCTGACAAGGTCTGGCAAAGGTCTGCTCTACAAACTGGCGCTCCCGCCTTCCATCTTCTACTTGCTTCGTTCCTATCTGACGGATCGCACCTTCAGGAGTAGGGTCGACGGGGCGCTCTCTCGAGTTTGCCCTGTCACCGCCGATGTTCCACAAGGTTCTGTTCCCGGCGCCGATATGTGCGTTTTGTACACGAATGATCTGCCGGTATATCCAGGGGTCACGTTATCCCTTTTCGCCGTCGATGCGATGCTTCATTTTAGCTCGTTATCCCATTGGCAGACGAGCGGACATTGTTACAACACGAGTTGGACAGTCTTGTGGAATGGCTAAGGAAGTGGTGCATAGCGATCAATACGGAGAAGTCCGAGACGATCTGCTTCCCGCGTAAGTCCACTTCTGGATGCCAATCCCTTTCCTTTGAGGGGAGACCCATTCTGTGGACCGACTCGGTGAAGGTCCTGAGCGTTCGGCTAGACCGTCGCCTAAAGTCAACGAGAACGTGATCGAAACCCGGAACAAGGCTCGTGGCGTCAGAACCAAACTCTTCCCCATGCTTTCGTGGAACAGCCGACTGTCTATCCGCACTAAACTGACTTTGTATCTGCTGTTCCTTCAAACAGTACTTACGTATGCGGCACCCGTTTGGTGGCCTCTTCTGTCGGCCACCAACAGGCGTAGGCTGTCGGCCTTTCAAAACCGCACCCTCAGGTTTCTCTCAGGGACCCCGTGACTTGTCAGGAAAGACGTTCTCCACCAGGGTTCCTACTTTGGAGGTCTTCATTTGGTTCTTGTCGGCTACTTTGTTTGCAAAGGCCGGCGAATCCTCCTACCCGCACCTCCGTCGACTTGACTGAATAGACAGTGCTCCGCCACCTCGCTGCGTCAGGCGCCCTCGGGCTTTGATAGACGATCCCCCATAATAACTTCTGAGGAACCCCTCCGAACCGTCACCCCACCTTACTGAGCTCCTTGTATCCTACCTGGTATAGACAGGCACATCCCTAGGCTGTGGCTTGCCGACGCTGGGGTTGCAAACAGCGTCTGCCGTCATACAAGATAGACAGCACAGTGTTCTTAACAACCAGTCCGCACCTGCTTTGCCGCCTCGGCTGGGCTGAACTTCAGAGCATGGGAAACCGCGAGGTATGCAAGAGCCTAACTGCGGGAGCCATTCCCCCTGTAGTGGCATCCCATCGTTACGGAGGACTCCCTCCGGGCGGTCGAGGCTATCGATCACACCAGCGCTTCTCTAAGCTCCTGCAGGTGATGATGTCAGGGGGCCACGGAGACGCACCTCAGGCCTGGCGACTGGCTGGAACAATACCTTGCATCATCTGACCATGTCATACACGCCCATCGTGTATTCGTGGACCACTCAGTTAGACCTGTACCGAGCGAACGACCGAGCTGCATTCATCGGACTCCAGCCGGGACAACGCTTACAAACCAGGGCGCAAGACGCCCCGTGCATCTTATTTCAGTCCCTAGGTCACTCAGTGTGGAAATGAGTACTTGGGATAACATCATGGGGGTAATAGTGTGCTGGTTACGAGTAAACGTGGTGCTGGCCACACTGGCTTCCTTGTATGCCGAACGGCTCACATAACGCAGGCTACCATGACCAACTCTGAACTACTTTGATATACTAAAGAGGAGCCATCAGTATTATAATAATGGGTCAAAGATATGTAACGATAGGTAGGCCTATTTTTATATAGTATTTTCAGCTATCCGATACGAGTATCTTGTTTTTTAATCAGTAAATTTTAGTACGAACAACCATGAACGAACAATCAAAAGAAAAGAAATGATTTCTTGTCGATATGAATGTAATCTTGGCAAAAAAAAAGAAGTATTGCGTATATGCTCTCTTTAGCGATCAGTACAGTACTAACTATTCATAGGAAATATGGAATAAGAAACAAAAAAACCGACTGCAATATTAATTATGCGATCTTTAGAAAAAGAAATTTTGGAAAATATTTCCGCTTTAAAAAAATGCATGTATACTTAAATTTATATTTCAGTTTTTTTTTTTAATTTTATTGTTTCAATTGACCTACTTTCTCAGTTTAAGTGTCACAAATTGTAAACTGATTAATATAAACACATTAAAAAAATTATATTTGATAGGGCCATAATGTTTTAAAATATATATCACATTCACGATAAAAGAAGTTTAATATTCTTTCTACTAGTGTAAAAAATGATAAATTAAAAATATAGAATCTAATAAAGTTGACAAGTTCTTGAAATTCATAATTTGCTGTAATTCAAACTTGGTGACAGGCTGTTTATTCATCACTGATAAAATACTTCTTCGATAAGAGAAAGTTCTTTTACCGCTTAATGACTGTCGCTAACTTCAGTGTTTTAAATGCAGCTAAAACCGTATGTTTCTTACAAAAAATAAGGAGATAAAAGGGATTCACCTTATTATAAACGATTAACTTATAATTTAATGATTTAAATTTTGAATTTCGAACGTTACTTTCGAGTTTGGATTTTCAGTTTAATTACGTTATTTCGAACGTTATAACTATTTTTCATATTTAGTTATCGCAAAATTTCATGGGAACTTTCCCTGTGCTACTAGATATCTAAGGTCAAGCGATAAGCTGAAGAGAATTTTTAACATAATAACTTGAAAAGAAGGTATTTTGTGAGAGTATTATGTGTTTCTACTGCTAGTGTTTTCTGGTTTCTATTTTTATGACTCTCCTTTATTCTAAACTCATTCTAAGAAACAACTGTTGGTAGCCCACTTTAGGTAAAACCCTAAATCCATTCATGTAGGCTATATGACAGATTCATAAACATTATTGTGTATTAGTAGTAATAGCTTCTTTTGTGAGACCGAAGTAGTCAGGAGGGCCAGACTAGGTTGCTTGAGTAAGTCATTGGTACATAGTGAAGATAGTGTGGCTAGCACTACGCTTCAGCCGGGCTTCATTGTCCCAGGTACTCATTTTCACACGGTGAATCGACCTCGATAGACAGAGGGACAGAAATTACGCGGGGTGTCTTGCGCCCTTGTTCGGTCTTGATTGCGTTGTCCCTGTCGGAGCCCGATGCACGCGGTCGTATGTTCAGCACAAGGAGTTGGGTTGCGGGTCCCCTTTGCGTGCAGGAGAGGATTTCGTGAATTGATCCAGCTTGGAGTGTGGCTCCGTGGCTCCCTTAAAGATTCACCGTAGGAGCTTGGAGTCGCGTCGTCTGAAGGCGTCCACCGGAACAGAGAGCTGTCACACTCAGACAAATGGCTCCCGCAAGGAGGCACTAGCACACCTCGCGGTTTCCCGTGTCTAGGACGATAACGCAATCGAGTCATCTCGAGCTGATTCTATCTGTCCGATTGCACATTTGGCAGACGCTCCGTAGGGAGATCCTGACTTGCGCCACGCAGCGGTTCAGGGATTTATCAGGAAGGTGGACGATGTAGACGGAGTTCGTGTGGAGAAATGCGTATGGAGGATGTCAAGACAACCTGGAGGCTAGTAAACGCATTTTAATTTCAGAGGCGCGCCAGTAGTGTCCGGCGCCTGTGTGCAGGAATTTAGTTGGCGCCCTACACCCTCCCACGCAATAAAAACGTATCAGTGAGTGCAAATGAAATATGAAATTCTTTAGGCCTATATTATTGGACAAAAACCAGCAATTACAAAAACATGAATAAAAACAATAAACATACAAGAAGGGTACAAAAACGAAAACATCAAAAATAATTTGAAAGAAAATAAAGTAATTTATGTTATTTGTCAAGAAAATCATTTATAATTGCACTTATATAGTTTAACGTAAAATACGATAAACTTCAGTTTTATAAAAACAAAAATATTAAATATTTTTTGGTACATAACTAAAATTACTATATTTTATTTGGCAAGAAAATCACTTTGACATTTGTATTTTGTCTAGATATCATATAAATAAGAAACAGATAAACTTACAAGTATATAAAGCAAGAACATAATACAAACATTATTTGGTAAAGATACAGCTAAGGGAATATTTAAACAGAAGGAAAAATCATTTAGTGAATTTAACTTGTCTAGCTTTGATTAATGAAAATTCTTGAATAACATCGTGTATATCAAGTTGATCCAAAACATATGACTCTATTGATATAGGCCTAATGGCAAGATTTAAAAGTCTGTCATGTACCATTGTGGAGTGCAAGTAGTTTTTAATAATTTTAAGTTTAGGAAAGTTCGTTTTTCAGATGCCACAGATACCGGTAATGACAAAAGAATGCGAAGAGCAACTGTAAAGTTTGGATAAACTGTGATTAATTCGTTTGAATAAATATAGGCCTACTGAATTATTTGACATCGTTTTTAAAATTAGAAATAATGGTTGACAGTGTAAAATTTTTTCGCATAAACCGCCCAGAGCACCGAAAAGGTTAATACAATTAATTTAATTAATAATTTTTTTTTTCAAATACTTCCTCCTCGCCTGGAGTTTTTGGCGCCTTTACTTGCTTGGCACACTGTGTCGGTGCGCGACTGTTTAAATTGATGATGTTTCCGGGAATTTAAGCCAGGCCTGTAGGTTCACAGTCGAGTGTCATACTCACTTGTAGGTTAACTCCCTTTTTACATTTTATGAATACAACATTGATTAAATACATGACCTAAAACAATATTTTGTTTTACCCACCAAATTTATGCTTTCAATGTACTATGATGAACATTTATAAGAGCTTTTGCAAAAGTTATACGTTCTTTACTCGTATTAAAGTTTTTAAGTTTTAGTTTTAAAATTATTCCTATGCCTAAAGTAAGCATATTCTATAATAGTGAATAGTGATCAATGTCGTGAATGTCTAGACATTCACGTGGTCTAGACAACATACAGTCAAAAATATATACCAGAGTTGGTTTCAGTTGCTGATTATTTATGTACCGTGTGTGGCTGTTTGTGCATTGATTATTCTTCTCCTTCAATATTTTTTTACATAATAAAATAGCAAGGAACTCCTAGATTTACTTTCACCTCAGGCACAAACAAATGAAATGACCGTCATTTTGTGACAGCCACAAGTAAAGAAGTCGTAAAAAAATGTGCCTTGCGGTTTTTCTTAGGTTCGTTGACAGAACAATAAAAGTTAGAAGTCACGCTATGTTTCCTGAGACGTATGTGGCGAAGGGACGGATGCAATCGCATTTCAACGTTGACACATGACGTTAGTGAAACAGACAAAAAAGCAGTACCGGTAGTTAGCCAATTCTATTTTCAATAGTTATATCAGTTCTTAATTTTATTTGTATTCCTTGTATTTTGTTTCCTACAAGGTTCATTCAAATCTTAAAGACTTACTTAAATTCTTGAGCAAGAATTTTATCTGATTATTGTTCTTGTTTTTGACCTTGTCATTTATTTTGCCTTCTTATCAAGTTCATTAGTTACTTTACTTCTACAGAATTAGTTATAGGACTAAACTTGTTACTTAAACTGGTCGGCTAATTAAATTACAAGTAAATGATGTTATTTCAAACATATTTTAATCGATTTAAAATCCACAGTCTCCTCTTGGGAAGTTTTATATTTTGTAGTTTTTATTTAGTACCAAGTTTACTTTATAATTATAAAAAATTCATAATTTTTACAATTAATTTTTATTAATTCATCAGTAGATTTGTAAGATGGCGGATAGAAATACGTATAACTAATTCAAAATATTGTCTGCAGTAAAATAGTGAAAATATGGAAACAGAATAACGCGCTGTTACGAGTAATCTCAGAATATTATGTCAGGGTTAACGTTTTAAAAATTACAGTTTTTAAGCGTCTCTTAAAATCAGCTTTCAATGAATGTTAACGCTGGTAAAGAACAATATACATTCAATAGCGCTATGGAACGTACGAGATGTAAACGGATGATTGTTTTGTTACGACTAGATATTGATTCAAGATTACAGTAGTTTTCCTGTCACCCAAATGAAGGGAATTTACTAAGCTTTACTGGTGTTGGCACTGTGCCGTATGGGGTAGCATATACTGCTGTCGACATAATTAACATATGTAAATAGATAAATTAAGAAATTCAAATAAATTAATTATATAATTATTTCATAATTACAACAAAAAAAGAAAACAATAACAGCACAATAAGAACGTATTTATATCTACTACTGGGTAAAGCAATACACGCCTAAACACTATTAACTCACAGGGGTGAATGAACCCCATTCGTCACTTACACACACGCATGCCAACGCTAAATACACGACTTAATTTCAGTCACTGTTTGTCTAAAAATAATTACCTGGTTCCCCGCCTTTCAAAAATATAGTTTTAGTCAGGCTGTATATAAATCAGTTGCTAACTATTGTGCTGAATTTATTATTTTGAATTTCTTCATTATAATTACTATTTTTAAACGCACCTCTTGCACTGCTTAATGTGATGTCCATCATAACTAATTGTTTGTGTATGTGTTTTATAGTTATTATAATAGACTTATAACGTCTAATATGAGAACTTGGGCAGTCGCCTGGACGCTCTGTAGAGTCTTAGTATACAATTTTTAGCAAACAGTTGTTTGTTTAATATAATTAAGGTACTTGCTAGCCTTCGCAGCCTACTTGCCTTTCATCATAAAAATTGTATGGAGTACTAACACATCATTGGCAACGGCTAGAAACCGAGAGTAACTCTGATGGTTCATTGGGGAAGAACTTGTGCAATTTTGAAACTCCTGACATGTGATGTGTTATCAGTTTTTTCACGCCAAGAGTTTAATTATCGCTTTTTTGATTTTTTGGGTGTTAAAGCCGTGGTAAACTGTTGGCTTAAGCAGGCTGGTTACTTATGTCAGTTCCTGATTCGTCATGACTATGCCAATTAAAAACACCTCAGACCAGAATAATTGATTTAAGTAGTTCTAAAGTCAGAGAACTTACCATTATTACTAGAAAAATCAAGAAAGGCAGTGAGGACTACCAGTTACCGCAGAAAATGTTGCTAAAAAAAAGACATTCCATAATAAGACACGATCATATTGTCGGAAAAACTATCATATTGAAACGAATGGAACCACCTAGAATAGCCGAAAGTGTCCTCGACCCGTCCCCCGCCTAGTGTGGCAGGTGAGGCAAGGCCGCATTCAAGTACGTTCCAGATTACTCTACAGAACACTTGAATACGCATTAAGTGGCGTGCACATTGAGGATGGAAGATTTCTAGAAGGCGTGCGCTACCTATAGCATCCGGCTTGTCAGTTCAGTGGTGTTGAGCGATTTCTTTAGCGCGGATCGAGTGTTTATAGCGAAGTGTTGTGTTACAATTAGTGCGGAATTCTTTATAGTTGACATTATTATTGCGTGTGGACAATTTTTACTTGAATTGTTGTAAGAGACTATCTTGATGATTACAAATTATTAATTGTGATAATTAAAGCTGGTTATTAGTGATTTCATTGGTATCTTGTGTTTTGTTTTCCACTGTACCATACGACGATCAGTTAGACCGTCGTAACAATATATAATATTTTATATTTTGAACAAGAATATATTATTATTTTTTATTATTTACTATAAAGTTTCGAAAGTTTATTATACATTACTGTCATCTTCAGAAATAGAATGTACAATTAATAGTCATATCAAATAGATAGGGAACAAATAGCCATAATTTTGAAAGGTCAAAGATATATCTAGAATACAAAGAGCGGAAATGAGGTTCTTGAGGGCTGTAAAGGGTTGTGCCAGGAGAGATCTTATCAGAAATGATCATATTAGAATGGAGCTAGGCATATCTGAAAGTTGAAATGAGAAAATCTCCCGGTACAAAACGGAGTGGCGATTACATGTAGCGAGAATGGATCCATCTAGATTTTCAAGAAGAGCTTTTGATTATCATCCAACGGGGAAGAGAAGTGTGGTAAGACCCCGTAAGCGATGGTTGGATGACTTCCATTGAGAATGTAACACGCTACTATCATAAGCCGTGAAGGATGACGACGACGACGATAATTTTGAAATCTATTGGATGATAGGCCGTGGCAGTCATGGAACGTCAGCCCCTTTCGATGAGGTGTCGGGGCGGGATGGTGGATGTCGACTTTCTGAAGGAGGCTAAAGGTACGACCTCGTGGAAGCCCGGGTCCGGACGACAGCGCAGCCGAGCCGATTTTGGCAATTTTGGTTTCCCACAGGAGAATTCCGAGGAATAATGGTAGTTTCACTGCATTGTGCTCCCAAACAACTGCTTCGTGACTTTCCTTAGAGTTGATCCACGGAGTCATGGACGACAGGTCGCGTCCGTCATATGGTGTCAGGCGCTTTTTGTGACATATGGCCGGAGAGGCGGCTTTCGGAAGGAGGCTCAGGGTACAACATTGCCGAAGTCCAGGACTGGACCACATCTCTGGCGAGAGGCTTTGAAATCGTTTGGTTGCAGTTTCTTGTGCAGTGTAGGAGCTAGGGGACAGTCCAAAGCAGGCCTAACTGACATGCCGTGCAGTAGTTACTTATCGTCATATAGTTGGTTAATGTTATTAATTTTATTAATGTTGATCTTTCAATTTATCGAAAAAGAAACTAGCGGCTTAAAACTTTCCGCCAACTGTCATTTCAGAACATCGAACGAGTTTCTTCACCCTGCAACGAGCTTAATTATTTTATAAGTAAGACGTCACGGTGACGTGGCTCGGTTAGTAAACAGAGCCAACGAGTTGGCGTCAATGATCAATATTTAGTTGCATTATTGTAACACGCAATATGTAACCTGTTTGCAGTGCAACCGGTTGCAAATATTGACGCTGTTCTATTGTACAAGCACACTACGAACACAATCAGACTCTACACACACACGCGCGCGTGCGCGCAAGTATACATATATATATATATATATATATACATAGGCCTAGTAAGTTGCAAATGTCGCAAGGACGATTGATTATTTTAATATAAATTATTAAATTATTTTGTCAGCATACTGTTTGGCAATCTGTATCGTCGGAGGCAAATGTAACGACCAAACGCAGAAACTTGTTAAATTTGTTTCTGATAACGCAAATGAAACGTACCTTACGCAGAATATTAACATTTACATAAAAAAATTAATTTTTATTTAGAGTAGGGAGAATACAAAAGTATAGAAATGTATGTGTTAAAGTCCGGGTAGCACAGCGTTCAACCCATTTACTCTAAAAACCGGGTATCACGATTTCGAATCTCGTTCAGAACGGATAGACGTTTACGCAGTCCATTTGGACTGGACTTTGATCTCAACCAGTCCTAACGGGCACACGGGTAGGAGAATTTAGAGGCAGCCTAGACGTAGTGCTACCTACATTGGCCTACTTTGTGGCTTCGCTTATATAGGCTGACCTACATTAACCCTAATTCCTGTCAAGAAAAGAGATTAAACTTTTATGCATGAATGTAGGCTTATGTATACTCGAATGTTGTATTTTGTTAGTACAGACTTGTTTCATCGATTTTTAAAAAGATTAACACACTGACGCGATCTGTATAGAAAATTTGTTCTGAGGCAGAAACTTAGAAATAAAAAAGTAGATGTCAGACAGAATCATTCAAATTTGGTCTTTATATAGCGCAATAAAGAAGAATTAATAGTATTTTTGGAGAGGTTGTGTTATACATCAACGTCTTATGCTAACAGATTTAGACCATATTACATTTCTAATTAGCACGGTTAACAGGGTTAAGTAACTGGTACATTTGCGTGTTTCTGTCTATGTGTATATGAAATCATAATTACTTATATTGATCTACAATTAAATTAATTTATTCATTTAAGTAAACAAAGCCCTAACATGTCACAAAGAAATTACATACTTCATTAGTAAGGGCATTATTTTACAATATTAAAATTTTAACGGGCTTACCACGAAGCGATCCAGTTTAAAAATGTGAATTTTAAAACATTTTGTTATTCCATGTCCACCTGAATTCTAAAAAGTACTTTATTATTCGTGCTCGTGTCACTTTTTATTTAAATTATTTAATTCGGTAAACTGGGTTAAGAGTATGGAAAGAGTATGCATAAAGTTGACTCCGAATAGCCATGTAACAAAAGTAATAAATACAGCCTCGTTCTGTAAACGTTTCGCAGCAGGGTTTGCGGTGTAATTTCAGGAAAAGCGGTCGCTAGGCCACGTGAGCGCCAGACGGAACTGGACACTCGTCTGGCCATTACGTATAAATGTTTCAAGCACAGCGTAAGTAAACGAGAGGGCGTATGGATTGAAGTGTCAAAGTAATTCGTTGCGCGCATTCAGTATCTATGGTAACGAAGAACACACAACGTGTCCGGTGCTAGCCGCATATTAATATCGACCTACGCAGTTGATGATGGCACTTAGTAGACTTAGTAGCAGGGATTTCATAATTATTAAACAGGGATTTTATTTTAATAAACATAAACAATTTTGAAAAGTGTCGCAATTTTACTTCCATGTTCCTTAAGGAAATGGAAGTATGGTGATGGCAAAAAAAATCGTGTTCGAGATTATTGCAGCTTCTGATTGTACTACACTCAAAACATGAAAAAAAGTCGTTTTTCGAAAAGTGTCTGTGTGTCTGTCTGTCTGAGTGTCTGTGTGTCTATAGATTTTTTTTCTATGGCAAACGATAACAGCCGCAAATTCAAACAGAATCAAATCATTTTTTGCATACAGCCCTGATTTGTAGAGTACTAGCGACCTATTGTTTTTGGTGAAGATCGGTTGAGGGAAAGGGGTAGTTTACCAGCAACGGTTTTTTCTTATCAAGGGTAATTTTGTTTGTTTGGCAAACGATAACAGCCGCAAATTCAAACAGAATCAAATAATGTTTTGCATACAGCCCTGAATTGTAGAGTTCTCAAGATCTGTTGATTTTGGTAAAGATCGGTTAAGGGAAAGGGGTAGTTTACCTGCAACGTTTTATGTTTTAACAAGGGTATTTTCTATGGCAAACGATAACAGCCGCAAATTCAAACATAATCAAATAATGTTTTGCATACTGCCCTGAATTGTAGAGTTCTCAAGACCTTTTGGTTTTGGTGAAGATCAGTTAAGGGAAAGGGGTAGTTTACCTGCAACCTTTTACGTTTTAACAAGAGTAAAGTACTTGAAAATTTATTTAAACTTTTTGAAACAATGGTAATTGTTAAAAATAAAATAATTTTGTTGCCAGGCAATAAAATTATAATTTTTTCATTTTAATGTAATATAATATTTTTCATTTAATACAGCAATAAAAAGGCAGGTAAGACACAGCCTGGCTGTTTGGCTGAAAATGATTTTAAATATAAATCTTAGAATATGGAAGTCGTGTATGGTTCTCCATACCGATATTTACTTCCATATTCCTTAAGGAAATGGAAGTATGGTGATAGCAAAAAAAATCGTTTTCGAGATTATTGCAGATTCTGATTGTACTACACTCAAAACATGAAAAAAAGTCGTTTTCCGAAAAGTGTCTGTGTGTGTGTCTGCGTGTCTGTCTGTGTGTAGATTTGTTTTCTATGGCAAACGATAACTGCCGCAAATTCAAACAGAATCAAACAATTTTTTGCATACAGCCCTGATTTGTAGAGTACTCACGACCTATTGTTTTTGGTGAAGATCGGTTGAGGGAAAGGGGTAGTTTACCTGCAACAGTTTTTTTTTATCAAGGGAAATTTTTTTTTTGGCAAACGATAACAGTCGCAAATTCAAACAGAATCAAATAATGTTTCGCATACAGCCCTGATTCGTAGAGTTCTCAAGACCTATTGTTTTTGGTGAAGATCGGTTAAGGGAAAGGGGTAGTTTACCTGTAACGTTTTATGTTTTAACAAGGGTATTTTTCATATGACGAACGATAACTGCCGTAAATTCAAAGAGAATCAACTAATGTTTTGCATACAGCCCTGAATTGTAGAGTTTTTTTATCAAGGGTATTTTCTATGGCAAACGATAACAGCCGCAAATTGAAACAGAATCAAATAAATTTTTGTATACCTGCAACCTTTTACGTTTTAACAAGAGTAAAGTACTTGAAAATTTATTTAAACTTTTTGAAACAATGGTAATTGTTAAAAATAAAATAATTTTGTTGCCAGGCAATAAAATTATAATTTTTTCATTTAAATGTAATATAATATTTTTCATTTAATACGGCAATAAAAAGGCAGGTAAGACACAGCCTGGCTGTTTGGCTGAAAAAGATTTTAAATATAAATCTTAGAATATGGAAGTCGTGTATGGTTCTCCATACCGATATTTACTTCCATATTCCTTAAGGAAATGGAAGTATGGTGATAGCAAAAAAAATCGTTTTCGAGATTATTGCAGATTCTGATTGTACTACACTCAAAACATGAAAAAAAGTCGTTTTCCGAAAAGTGTCTGTGTGTGTGTCTGCGTATCTGTCTGTGTGTAGATTTGTTTTCTATGGCAAACGATAACTGCCGCAAATTCAAACAGAATCAAACAATTTTTTGCATACAGCCCTGATTTGTAGAGTACTCACGACCTATTGTTTTTGGTGAAGATCGGTTGAGGGAAAGGGGTAGTTTACCTGCAACAGTTTTTTTTTATCAAGGGAAATTTTTTTTTTTGGCAAACGATAACAGTCGCAAATTCAAACAGAATCAAATAATGTTTCGCATACAGCTCTGATTCGTAGAGTTCTCAAGACCTATTGTTTTTGGTGAAGATCGGTTAAGGGAAAGGGGTAGTTTACCTGTAACGTTTTATGTTTTAACAAGGGTATTTTTCATATGACGAACGATAACTGCCGTAAATTCAAAGAGAATCAACTAATGTTTTGCATACAGCCCTGAATTGTAGAGTTTTTTTATCAAGGGTATTTTCTATGGCAAACGATAACAGCCGCAAATTGAAACAGAATCAAATAAATTTTTGTATACAGCCATGATTTGTAGAGTACTCAAGACCTATTGTTTTTGGTGAAGATCGGTTGAGGGGAAGGGGTAGTTTACCTGCAACGTTTTTTTATCAAGCGTATTTTCTATGGCAAATGATAACTGCCACAAATTCAAACAGAATCAAATAATTTTTTGCATACGTCACTGAATTGTAGAGGACTCAAGGCGTTTTGATTTTGGTGAAGATCGGTTAAGGGGAAGGGGTAGTTTACCTGCAACCTTTTACGTTTTAACAAGAGTAAAGTACTTGAAAATTCATTTAAACTTTTTCAAACAATGGTAATTGTTAAAAATAAAATAATTTTGTTGCCAGGCAATAAAATTATAATTTTTTCATTTTAATGTAAATCTGTACATAGTATAAAGTAAAGTCGGTCCGTTTTCTCTCTGTGTTTGAAATCGCTAATCTCAAGAAGTACTGAACGGATTTTATTCAAGTTTTCGCCAATAGATAGAGTGTCTATCGAGGAACATTTATGTGTATAATTAATACATATATGTTGTACATTAGCTTAGCTATCACGGTTTATGTCAAGTAAGTGGTATAGTTTACATCTTTATATATAAAAATGAATGTTTCTTTGTTTGTCCCGTATCCGTTCCTATACCGTTCATCCGATTGCGATGAAACTTCGGTGAGTTGTTGTGCGCACGTCCGCGAAGGTTTCTTCCACATCTCCTCCTAAACCACTGTACCGATTTCAACCAAACTTGGCACAAATATTTTACGCAAAGGGAGAACCAACATAGGACAAGTGTTTTTTTTGATACGATCCTTTGGGGGGTCCTTTGGGGTCTTCCACGTCTCCACCTAAACCATTGGACCGATTTCAACCAAACTTGGCACAAATATTTTACGCAACGGGAGAACCAACATAGGACAGGTGTTTTTTTCGATACGATCCTCTGGGGGGTCCTTTGCGGTCTTAAAAAACTATTAGATCTGGTTACTATGGCAACCCAATAGAATAGATTCTGTTCTAAATATATTATCGCATTAAATTGAAGACCACGCGAACGAAGTTGTGGGCAACAGCTATTTATTTTTAAGAAGCCTACTTTAATTAAACTTTATTAATTAAACTAACATTTTCATTACATACAACGTGAAACTCCGTAGCGAAGCACGGGTATTCTGCTAGTCATGTACAAGAGAAAATATATCGTGCGTGGCAGGCAAGCATATCTCAGTTATGTACTGTTTACGTTTCCATTTTATTATTATCACTACCGCAATAAAAAGGCAGGACACACACACACACACACACACACACACACACACACACACACACACACACACACACACACACACACACACACACACACACACACACACACACACACACACACACACACACACACACACACACACACACACACACACACACACACACACACACACACACACACACACACACACACGCACACACGCGCACACACACACACACGCACACACGCGCACACACACACACACACACACACACACACACACACACACAATTCGTGTTATTTCTGGCCTCATTCATGTTTATTTTCTTACATTTGCACGGTTTTTAAATGGAAAGTGCCGAACCCATACCAACATAACGCATGCAAGCCGAAAAAGTGTCCAGCGTGGATAGCGATTTGCTTCCTGTGGATCGCTGGGCAGTGTAACTGCACGTGTTTACAGAGGAACGATTCATAGACAGACTTTTCGTCTTTAGCGAATGAACCCTCTGCAAGATGCTGAGGGTCCATGAGTGACTTCGGAACGCTCCTTCTTTTCCGCGTGTTTGTTCTGTGAAACGTACACTGTAGATTCGCAGATTTATTCTAAGCAACGCTCAATAGGAAATGTTGAAAATTTTTGTCCACGGTGAACCCTCATACACACTAAACCTGCTCTGATGTTTTAATTACGGACATCATAATATTAAAACTTTGGAAACTTGAGCACTACTTAATGGAGATCAATCATTAACTTATACAAGCCATTAATTTTATGCATATTTTTTATATATATGTGTACAACGTTATCGGCAACAAAGAAGTAGTTTTTGTTAAAATTCCTACCCGGGATATTTGGCCTTAGTCCAAGGTTTTCTACAAAACGAGACGTTTCGGCAATGCCATTGACTTCCATCATCAGTGAAAATCGAGTGTGATAACGTGAGGTGGTATATGTTAGTGACCACAGTACTGTGGTTAAGGCTGAAGCAGTAAGTAGAAAGAAGTAGTTTCTATGGTAATATTTCATTTCGAAAATGATTTTAAAAATAAATCTTAGAATATGGAAGTCATGTATGGTTCTCCATACCGATATTTTTCAAAATAATGTTGTTTGTTTATTTGTCAGTATTGCTTCTATTAATTATACAGTGTATTAATTTTTTGCCGCCTAAGCAATTTGTTTGGCAGAGTAGGTTATGTCTTATGTGAACCGTTTGGTATACAGGGAAGCAGTGTGGTCAGCACTACACTTCAGCTGCCCATTAGTGCGTTATCCCATATACCCAATCCCAGAGGATGACTCGACCTGGGGACTGAAAAACGAAGCTTGAACCCAGGACCTCTAGATTAGTATCCAGGCGATTATTGTGTGTGTGTGTGTATGTGATCGTCATCTGTACATCTCGCCATAGGCAAGGTGCCGCCTATTTTGCCTTCAAAGATCCTCCAACCGTCTCTTCCTGGGTCTACCCACATACCTGTGTCCTCTAAGATTATATTTCCAGACTTGTTTGGTCGGTCTTGAATCTGACGTTGTTTCTAAGTGTTCTTTCCACCGTTGTTTATAATCTTTCAATCTTTCATTCAAGTTGGAAACTTGTAATTCTTCTGTTGCGATTTCATTGTTGATACGATCAAGTTTAGAAAACTTTTAATTCCTCTTATGAACGCCATTTTCGAGGCCTGCTTTACTTTCTTATTTCTTGGTTGTCGTCTATAATTCACACCCATACGACAGCACAGGGGCCGCCATAACTTTGTAAAACTTTAATTCTGTATCCCGACGTGCCTTGTTTCAAAAACTACCTACCATTGACTGTCCGTCTGGAACTTGCCTAACTTAACATCAACATCATAATTCTATTGGCTATCGCCAATATCACTTCTCAAATAGTTAAAACAGTTCACCTGTTCTATAATTTGCTAAATTATTATTTTTGTTCTTATTGGAGCCTTGCCTCGAAATGCCATTACCTTTGTTTTTGTAGTTTAGTTTTTGTTTGCAAATCTATGAAACATAAAAACAGATTTTTATAAAGCAGATTTTTTATTTTTTATTACACACGCGTCGTACCAAATAACAGCACATTCAAATGCCTGTCTCGTGATAAGTTAACACCAGTGTTCACTAGTTGTTTCCATATCTTTACTTGATCGTCGACAAAAACTGTTAAAAAGAGTAGGTGATATACTCCGCTCTTTTCTGCTGCCTTAATTGACAGATATTTCGTGAGAGATACTACAGTTATTTTTAATAGCTATTCTAGTTCCGTTATGTAGCCCTTTTATAGTTCTTATAAGTTGTGGGTTGCAGTCGTTTACCATTAACTCCGTCCGATTATTTCCTTTGGAGATTCTGAGTACGTTAATTTCCCCATTAGCCTATTGGGTATCATCCCTATAGGTAAGTAATGCGGAGGGGCTGCCTCCTTACGGGCCACGACTTCCGATAATTTTTATTCAGGGCTGTCCTCCCGCTGCCCCAACGTCCAACTACAAGGCAGCAGCAAAATATCATCCTATAACAATGGGACGCCGTATTACAGCCGACTAAATGCAACCAGATTCACACCTGTAATATCCCAAAGATAAGCCGCTCCACGATCATTTTCTTACGCCCTAAGTTGATACTGGTGGCTACTGCTGCTCTCCACCATGAATATTTAATCTACCTTCGGGTCCAGATCCGTACTGTTGTTGTACTGCATTATAAAATACAGACAGCGCGTATTTTTCGCGTATTTTTCCGTAAAGATGCATCAAAAGGAGAGGTATGATTCGAAGCTTTAGTCGGTGTATTGAACTTATGTGACTGGAACAGGACTAGTCTGGATAGTTAGCTTAGACTTTAAAGTGAAAAGGAAGATGGAACTGTTTCTTAGGTTGACGGATATTAAAACTTGTTTTAAGATCTTAAGATTTCCTTAACGGGGTCACCTGTGTGTGTGTGTGTGTGTAATAGTCTGTTATTACATTACTAAGTAATTTATATTTACATACATTTATATACTTAAATATAAATATTAAAATAATAAAATATATAAATATGTATAAATAAATATTTATATTATATATATATATTTACATTATTAATTACTATTATTCAGACTACAGAACGTAATTCTTTCTGTCATGATACAGAATGTATTTTTCCTAGAAACTTTTACAGTGGAAGCTAGGTCAGGTGTGTCGCGGAATAAAGTTAGCAACTACATCTTATTCCTTTCCTATACATTCTGCAAGGTATATAGGGGAATTTTTTTTTTTTAATTACCATGTTTGTTGACAGGAAACGAGTTACGCAATTACCTAATTGATAAACATTTCCGTACAGTAGAAATGTTTGTCTCCTGCAATATCTACAATACGAGGACACAAGGTATCAACTATAAAAGCAAATAGAACAATAATTAATATTGTAATTAATTTATAATATTATTATTAATATGATTAGTAATTAATAAGAGTAATTTTAATATTATTACAGTACAAGCTCAGGAGTCCGATATAGGCCTACATGCGATCAGCTTACCACCGTGGTGGATTGTTGGGAAAAGGCGGCGTAGTTTTATTAAGCTGCGTCGCACTATGTATTAATATCAGAGAATAGTTTATCAGTTAGCAGATTTTATTATCAGTTCCAGTAATTACTGTACCGTATATGCATAAATGTGTTCAGTAAATGTTTGTCCGTTCACAAAATGTTTGGGGCTTCATTGATAGGATAAGAGTTAAATGTTACACACCTATGTTTTTGTGGGTATATCTTTAAACAGAGTTTCTTGAATAGTCTTCAACGTGAAGATGTGTTCAGCTTGTACGTAGCTTCCTTCGACACTGGAGGTATCATCGTGTCATATTGTGCGAATGATCGGCGGGTCTCTGGTGTCGTCATGTCTTTACTCTGTTGATTATCTTTACGTCTATTATAATTATCATTTCAAGCCATTTCTACTCACGTCTAGCTACCTTACATTATTTTGTGTTATAAATTCTTAGACCCCATGAGTTTTTTTCTGTCAATCTGACGATGATAACGCTTTTGAAGATCAGAATTTAGGATTGGTTTCGGTGTGGACTTGACGCTGAATTACTGGACGTATGGGATAGAGAATTGGTGGATTGTACTGTAATACTAATAACAATTAATGGGAATAATATAATAACGATAATATCAAAATAATAGTAGTAGTAGTAGTAGTAGTAGTAGTAGTAGTAGTAGTAGTAGTAGTGGTAGTGGTAGTAGTAGTAGTAGTAGTAGTAGTAGTAGTAGTAGTAGTAGATGTTGTTGTTATTATTTTTATTGTAACAAAAACAATAATAATAATAAATGAATAAATAAGTAAAATAATTTTTGTAAAAAAATGAATAGTTCTGAGTATGGCAGGTGCTAACCAAGAAGTCCATAATTTATGAAATGTCCTAAAATGGTCTCCTCTTTCTTTAATTAAGTTTTCCTTTAGCGGATTACAGTGGACAAATACATTCTACTTCCTCTCTACTTTACGCTTTGTGTTTATTTTTACGTTTAGACGAAACGTTTCTGTGTTGTGGATCCCTAAACGTAAAACAGGAAATTTAGTGGTATTGGGACCTAGACTGTCCATATAGTTGTAGGTACTACTTTCATCTCAGTCCTATTTTAATCAATAATTATTTTATCTTTTACAATAAAATGTTCAAATAACATGCTGCAATGGTGTATCCAGATTCAATTTTCACTCTATATATTTTCACTTTTTATAAGTACGACACTGACTAATACCGTTTATAAGAGGTGGCGTCACATCGGATGATTAACGAAGTACACACAGTACTGAACAGGAATTATATTTTATCCTGAATTAAAAATATATTGAACTTTAAATTAAGAGACTTACATAAATTCTAGCCTGATTAAAGATGTGAGACTAATGTACAGTTTTTTCAGATTTCAAGGTATTTAGATCGTTCTTAGTCACTCACGATGGTCAGTTGAAAGTTCCCAGAGCGACATCAATAGCTTAGGGGTAGAACTAACATTTTGCGCGTGTTGTAACTCACATTTCCTGTTAATTTCCAAATCTTGTCAGTGTATTCTTTGTTTACCAGCTGTTTGAAATTTACGTATCACGCGTGTTTTGAAAAATTTACAGAATAACGAATTCTTTTTTTAAGAAAGAGTCTAGCGCCCATGGAAATTCACATCAAAATGGTAAATGAGATAGGAAATGGTGCAACTTCAGAAACAATAGTTTATTAGCGGGTACTCGACTTTAAACGTGATCGTACCAGCAATAAAGATGATCCTCCGCGTAGACGCTCCAAAAGTACCACAATTCCAAAATGTGGTACCCAACTTTCACAAAGTTTTTTCACACCAAGTTCTTGAGTTAAATTACGACGCATACACTCGTGTGAGTTGCTTATGATCTCAGCAATATCGTCCACTCTCAATCGCCGGTCTTCCAACACCGTGTATGAAATTTTTTCAATGACAGCTGGAGTAGTTGCACTTTTGAGCGCCCACTGCGGGGATCACTTTCAACGCACACACGACCACGCTTACGCTCGAGTTCCCACTTACAAAGCATTGTTTTTGAGGCGCAGCATTTCCTAACACATTTTCCATTTGTGTGTAAATTTCTAACAGCGCTATACCTTTTTTAACAAACAGTTCAATCACACAAAGCACAGTGTTTGTCCATTTTAAAAAACCGCGTTACAGGTACATTTCGAAAAGCTGCTGAACAGTTAATAAATTAGCAGGTAAATTTGGAAACTAAGTGGATACAGTACTATAGGATGGTACCCTTATACCGTAATTCAGATGGTCCTTTTCAGGATTACCATCAGTTCAAATGCCACAAACACACGTTGGAACACAGTTATAATGGGAATTACTTAGATTATAATAGCTTTTAAAAAAATTATAATAAGCATCATAAGAACACTGAATTCAAGCTAACTTTGTTGGAATTAATTGTACGAACCTTAAGGCAATTAAAAATTTCTTCTTTATTGTAAATAAGACATACTATATAATAAGAAGCCTATTTGGTTAAAAGAAAAATTCAGAGAGTACAATTAACAAAATTATATTTTTTTAAAGGTGTTGTGTTAATCGAGATAACAATCAGAATGAGAACGTTTTTTATGTACTCGGAATGACGTAGTGAATAGTGAACTATTTTCCGGAAGTTCGACTAAAAACAAAACTTATATTTTCCGTAAAGATGCATCAAAAGAAGACATATGATACGAAGCTTTAGCCGGTATATTAAACTTACGTGACTGGAAGAGGACTTTCCTAGATAGTTAGCCTAGATTTTAAAGTGATAAGTAAGAAGAAACTGTTTCTTAGATTGACGGATATTCAAAATTGTTTTTAAGATTTAAAAGACTTCCTAAAAACGTTTTCTTCTCTTGTTTAAACCTCCTTTAGTAGTTTTACTGCCTGTAAAAATTTAATCTGGCAGATGTTTTTATATTACAGTCTTTTGTTATAATGTTTTATTACAGTGTAATTCAGTATAGTTTGGTAAAACTCTGACTTTATTACGCCATCGTACGTTAAGTTTTTCTATATTTTGAATGGACAATAATCTGTTTAGATAAAATGTGATACTGGAAATGCGGGGCTGTTTTGTAGAATCTCTGAAATTTACTGAACACTTCTATTTTTGTGACATTATTATTTTCAAGTTTGAACATACTGTTGCGTATTAACTTCTATAAGCAAACATTATATTAGGTTTATATGGTAAAGACCTGGGTTTCTGGAGAACGCGTGGAGTGTTAGACACAAGATCCATTGCACTTCTTACGGGGTCTTATGGGGTGCTGCAAGAAAAAAGGCCTTTTATTGTAAGGAAATTATACTTAGCAGCAAACACTTATTGCTAAAGTAGCAATATAATTCATTATTTTACAAAAACTCAATAATATATTGTTCTAACATAATCGCGGATGTGGCTTACGTCTGACTTCTGACGGTATCATGACTATTAAAAATTGGATAATGATTATTTTTATTCCTTACAGAATTGACCATGTGTAAATAACAAGGATTACCGGATTGTTCTTCAGTCTCATATCTACCACCGAGAATGCCGCTTTGACTGTTACTTTAAAGTAACTGTAGGCTACATCTGAAAGTACTAGTTCTGTAATCTTACACCTGAAAGCATTCTTAAAATGGATCATATAATTTTTTAACAGATTGAGGGACATGCTATACACGATATAACACTTGCTTTTATAATTATGGTTAAATGACTGACTAATGGACAGAAACGGAAGACTAATATAGGTTCAGATAAATACTACATATGGTATTCAGTAAACGATATGTAAGTATATAGGCGTATATAGAAAAAGGCTCTAAGTTAAATGGATTATATAAATCAGGGCAAGAAAATGTTAAGTATTATGTGAGGCAAATCTGTGTGTGAAGAACAGAAGAAGAAAGTGTCCACTAAAATGTTTTTCCCTATTGTGATCATGAATAATGAGATAATGATGTTAAAAACAAGGTTTGGAAGTGACACAGTTAAGTCCTGCAGAATGTGATGACGTAAAACAAAGAAAGAGGGACATTAGTCCGTAGCGTTGGCGTGACGTTTACTGTTGTATACTATAATTTCGTTAGTCATGTGCTGATATCTTGAAGCCATTTCCTACCAACAAATATGAATTGAGCGTTCTGAGAAACTATTCAGCCATCAAATATCACACTCGGACAGAGCGTAATAGACGTCCTCTCGTAAACGTTTCAATGTTAGCTTGCAGGTAAAGAACAAGACGCGAACAAAAGTGAACAGGTATTATACTGCATTTCAGGCAACTACTGTATATAGCCTACAATAACTACTGTAACTACAAAAATATTACAATTCTGACATATTTACAAGTAACAGTAGTTTGACAAAATATGAACAAAAAAATAACACTTTACATGAAGCGTGTACAGGTTGATTCACGAAGCAATGGAAAATAATTTTTAGTTATTCTGACGTTTAAGTAAATAAAACATTTATCTGAACACTATATGGAAACTCTTTGTTTTCTAATTAAGGTATCTAAACGATTTAGATAAAGCATAACTACGATTCATATTGCGTACATGTAGGCCTATAATCTAATTTTGAAAGAAAATTGATGAGCTTAGTTTTAAAATCAGCAAGAAATTTGGACAGGATGGTCCGAAACCTGCAATTTAGTTAAAATTATTGTTTTGCTAGCCGGGCTGCTAGGCCGTGGTCGACTGTTATTGTGGACAGACGTTTCGGCCCAACTATCGGAGGCCATCTTCATTGTCAGAAAACGTTTGGCAAGGTATCCGCCAATTCACCCCGGTATAGTCTCTACCTCAGTACTGTAGTGAATTGGCGGACGCCTTGCCAAATGTTTTCTGACACTGAAGATGGCCTCCTATGGTGAGGCCGAAACGTCTGTCCACAATAACAGTCGACCACGGCCTAGCAGCCCGGCTTGTAATAACAATAATTTTAACAATGCTGACGTCGGCCGTTAATCTTTATTAACGTTAACAATCATTAACCGTAAAAATTAACTAAAATTACAAAATTCTCTACGACAACCAATGAAAGACGAATTGTTTATACGAACGATTTTGTTTTGTTCTATCAGCGCAACAAGTCATGAAGTATTTCTGTTGTTTCGTGAAGCAGTCTGTAGGTATATGGAACTTGAAATATACGAAGTACTGTACACTACACACTCTGTACACTATACACTGTAGCATTATACGATATGCGCTGTACACTGTGTGCTCTACACCAGTGGTGCTCAATCTTTTTAAGTCCGGGAGATCCACCTTGAAGGATGTTACACTTCATGAGACCCATAAGCATGGTGCCAGTAGAATTATTTGCAGGGATGTGCACCCAAATTATAATCATATTATTGCTAACACTGAGTACTTTACAACCTCTTTTAGTCTTAAACAAATTATACATAATTTAAGTGTAATAGGTTTTTAAGACGCAGTGAATACATTTTCGAGCCTGACTTCGCGACCCACCAAACGATCCCTCGGGACCCAGCAGTGGGTGGGGCCCGTAGGTTGAGAAGCGCTGCTGTACAGACTTCGCGACCCACCAAACGACACCTCGGGACCCAGCAGTGGGTCGCGCCCCATAGGTTGAGAAGCGCTGCTGTACAGACTTCGCGACCCACCAAACGACCCCTCGGGACCCAGCAGTGGGTCGCGCCCCATAGGTTGAGAAGCGCTGCTGTACAGACTTCGCGACCCACCAAAAGACCCCTCGGGACCCAGCAGTGGGTCGCGCCCCATAGGTTGAGAAGCGCTGCTGTACAGACTTCGCGACCCACCAAAAGATCCCTCGGGACCCAGCAGTGGGTCGCGCCCCATAGGTTGAGAAGCGCTGCTCTACAGACTTCGCGACCCACCAAACGACCCCTCGGGGCCCAGCAGTGGGTCGCGCCCCATAGGTTGAGAAGCGCTGCTCTACACTATACAATATAGAGTTCTCTTGACTCCGTAAACTATATTCTATAAATTATACATTGCACGTACGCTGTACAGTGTACATTAGCCTCTCGACACTATACACTATAGACCAGGCCACAGCCAGTACACACCATTCTATGTAGTAGTATATACAGGCTCATAACAAATTAATTCTATCTACTCTGCAGGATACACTGCATGTCTGTACATTCATTTTTACATGTAGTTCTTATATTAATATATGGTATTATATTATGATTTCACGAACACAGTAATAAGTAAAGCTTAGGACATCTCCAGGTAACGGCAACTGGTCACACCGGCAGAGTTTTAAGGTAAAGAAAGAAGACAGCAAATGACGAATTCTATGCTTCCACACAAACAGTGACTTGTATGTTATAGTCTTTTAAGTGTAGACGATATGTTTTAATTGGAGCACGCGCACGACGAAAGTGTGTTCATGAGGGAGAGAGGGAGAGAGAGAGAGAGAGAGAGAGAGAGAGAGAGAGAGAGAGAGAGAGTCGTAGAACTTGTCACTATAGAGTGTACTGTACTTGTGATTATAATCATACTGCACGATTTAGATTTACAATTTCAATGTGTATGTATAGGTTATATCTTACATAGTATACTGAGACTTAGTTAAGAATAAAATACACACAAAACTAAAAACAGTAGCCTACTTGTATTTGTTGAAGGAAGTATTGAATAAAAAACTTACCGTCGGAATAGGGTGATGAGCGAAGGTACTACCTCGGACCACCCGTCGATCGAACATAATATTTCCATATGAAGCTGGACCACAGACATCTCTGGAAAACACAAAAAGTGGTATAGAAATCGTATTTACGTAATTTTTCATTTTATAAACATCAAGCATAAATCTATCCACGCAGGGTTATTAAGCAAAACAATTATACTTGAATCTTGATTCTTTTGTTTCTCTTTTTATGGATTTCATGAATAGTTTTTCAAGTTTTATATTAGCCGTTGGTTTAAACAAACGTTTTTACTTAAGAAATTCAGTAATTTTTTCATTTATTTCTGCCATTTTTGTTAAGCCTACTTGTTTTTTTTTTTGTGTCATTGGTTTACGTTCGTAAGATAAACAGTTGGGTGCCTTAATTCTTAATTCCTTACGGTGGGTAATTACATATCTGTGAAAACAACAAATTGGACAAACGACGGTAGAATCTATACATATCTATTGTTCGACTCTCAATGTGAATTTTGAAAAAAATATTGAAGACTGACCGCAATAGAAATTAATTACTTGATAAGAAGTGCTACAGTCTCAAGACAAGAACGGAAGATTGAAGATGTAAGAACTATTATGAGTTGTATAGCGAATCTAGAGGCTAAGGTTAAAGCGGTTTCGACACGCATTAAGACCGCCAAAAGGCCGGTAGTCAAAAGAGACGTGCAGTAGAACCCTTTAGAATGAAGGTATGAGCAAAGATTGCGACCTTCTTGTAATGAAGGAATCAGGAGTGGAACGACTCGGAACTTGGAGGAGGAACTTGCTTTAGAGAGAATTTAGATGTTTGGAGAAGAGGGGATAGTTGTAGGTCTATAACATGTCTCCAAATATAAATGTTCGCACACACATACTTCTTCTTTGTCTGGCCCTTCTGCCTCTCAGCGTTGGGATACACAAACATAAATTCGTATAAACAAGAGTGTGCAAACTTGTTTAAACCAAAGACAGCTGAAATATGAACTTCTGAAAAGTGTGTACATGTATACCATATAATTAAAATTATTAAAAAAAAATTAATTGTGTTTAAAATTGAGTTTCAGACATGAATTTTAAAAATCTATATAACATTGCTTGTTTTGCTTTTAACTTAGTGCGTTCATTAATAAATACATTGTGAACACTTCAATAAGTGCGCAAGACGTAAAATACTTGCAAATAAAACTAGGATTATTAATTAATTGTTAATACTGTACATACAAATACTTCTCAATAGGGAAACGTGATATAATTTTTTTTCGTTACGTATTTTAACATAAATTACAAAATAATTGTTTTCTTATGAAAGAATTAAATTTTTATATACGGAATGGGCCAAAAGTCACTACCCATTGTGAGTTACTGAGTTACCAGTAAATTACGCGCCTTTGGTTTGTGTCTGATAGTTTCTTATGTAAACACTAGAGTGCAATTTAAAATCGATGGGAAGATCACAACCAAAGTTATGTTAATGTTTACAATGGGTAACTCAGTAACCCACAATGGGTAGTGACTTTTGGCCCATTCTGTAGTTTGATGCATGTTTCATAGCATTAATGTCTAAACTGGATTACAGAATCTGTCAGTGAGTAAATGTAGATGTACGTACATTCAATGAAACGTGGTATTATATGAATTTAATTCTTGCATAATAACAAATATAATTGTTAATTTTGCGTAATTATGCATAGCCTACATAAAATCATCAAGAAACTAACAACTTATAGTTTGTCAAAGTTATTGTAGCGTAGTTCAGTGTACACGTAGTCACTCATGGGAGTAAGGTAATTACACAGAGCAGAACCTATTATATTAATTAAATGTACTGGTTAAAATTAAAATTTTGTACTTATCTTGGAAAAAGTACAAAATCTGCAGGACTATACAAGTATTTCACATTATTTTACTGTCAAGACTCGGTGGTAAATCTTAGAATTTGTCATCTATACGTTGTCGGAGGTATAGATTGGTATGAGATCCGGGTTTACGTCGTATCTCTAGACAGTCAACACCCATTAAATTGTGTTCCCCATACGGAAAGCGTATTAGTTGCCATTTTTAAGCGGGCCGTGCACTAATTTCGTGTACGTGTGCTACAAACGAGTTCGTAACATACTACAGGTTCAAATACGCTCCCGTTCAGTTGGGTACTACATTTTTGATTTAGGCATTAAATTTACTGATAGTATTCAAGTCCGGATCTATCGGTACCGTAGCGAACGTGAGCTTCTTACTCGTAAGATCAAGATTACAGGACTGTTTGTCCGGTCTTATTGTTAGACTCGCCTACTTGTTAGTATTCTGGCAAGCTTGTGTGGAGTTTGCAGCTCAGTTACGTAATTACGTGGACATCAGAGGGTTTCCTGACAAGATGAACAAGACCAATAACCGTGATAATGATCCGAGCCTCAGGATCCCGCCATGGAAGCAGGAAGCAAAGTGCATTTTCGATTAGGGTGTAGCCTGCTAAAGGTTAGTTAATGTAGGATTATAAGTTCGCCTAGGACTAGTATAAGCGTCATGCGGCACTGATTGTTTTGACTGAAGGTTGAAATTAGTACGGTAGGTTACCGTGGAACTTGGCGAGAGCATCTGCTGAAATTATTTTGAGCAAGCAAGCAGTTATTATTGTAGCAAGCAATTTTGGGCGGGGAAAAGTTGAGTTTGGAGGGGATTATGAAAGTTGGATCATTTTTTAATGGTCTGAAGTATAAATGATAGGACTGAGTGGAGATAAAAATACAGTGCTGTTATTAATCAGCACAATAAGTTTATTAGCGTACAAGTATAAAAATCATATCTGTGCTTGTCAGTTCATTGTTTTTTAATAATATTCACTTACACTGTAAATAGTCATTTATGGCAAATTATGTATCAAACAATAAGTAACATACTGAAAAGACAAAATTATAACTTAAAGTAATTTTAGAATGAAAGCATAAACCAAATAAGGTGACATGAATTTTGTATCACATTTACAATCACAGAACCATTCTACAATCACTTAATGACGAAAAACACTTTGTCTGAAGTAACCACTTTCGAGGGGGGGAATCGGGCACCAGCTGTCCGTTTTTTTATAGTATTTGCATGTTTACGTCGTCAGCTCAAGAACTAGGTCGAGATTTTTCGCAATCAACGATTGTTTTTCTACCGAAGAGTTGACGTAATTTATTGATTTATTCAATTAAATTATTCATTGCTACTTTGTTTATTTAACATGGAGGGAGGCGAGGGCGAATGTTTGTAATCAATCGATGTCTACATCGTTCTGTCCGATAACCACATACTGTAGTATGGGCGGCACTGTATCATTGTAAATTAACGAGTAAGTCTACTTCACGTTGCTTGACTTGTGTAAATTAAAGTAAGATAATACGGTAAGTCTATCACGCTTTGTCTACATTGTCAGCACTGCTGATTCCCCAGCTGTAATTAGGTATCATCTTCTCCACCAGAAAGCGCTGCCTATCGTAGCTACTCATTTAACCTAACCATGATGGGTGAATTCCGAGAATGGAAAGTGTACATATCGAACCGGAAGTGCGGGTGCTAGCTGTTAGAATAATTAATAATTAAGTTGTACTGATTACAATATTTACGTGCATTAAATTAGTGCATTAGTGCAATCATTCTTTATCAGTATATTTTTCTTGTAACGAAAATTCTCTTTTATTTCCCATGATATTAATAAAAAAATAACACGTTACTACTGAATTATCAGCCTTGTCGTGCTGAATTATTAGTTTATTACTAATACTAATAAGTAACAGTATTTTTTGTGTAATAGTAATGCGCATTATTAATGAATTACGTACTACTACGAATTATTTAATTGTATCAAAGTAGTTTAAGCTTCAACAAGAGGTCACCATCAGTGACGAATTTCAAATAATTCAGAAGAAATATGTATCTCGGTTATTTTTATGTTAACAGTAATTAGGCCTACTAATTATTTAATAGTGATAAAAAGCTATGACCGTTACAACGGAGGGTATGGTACACAATATTACTGTAGAGGGCCAAAACGTGGATCGAGTAACGTGCTTTTAAGTATTTACGATTGATAATAAAAGAAAATAGAAGACGAGTTAGAGAAGTAACTCACAAAATAGTTACTGTGAGAATAATGTAGTCTCTAAAAATTTCGCTTTAAGAAAACTTTTTTCATGTCTCGAAATAAATAAAGTCTAAAGAAGAAAACAAAGTTTAGTGATTTGAACGCTAATACAAGGAATGAAGGATGGGCGGTCATTGAAAGAGATACAAGTCAAATAATTGGAGATAAAATAAGATTTTTAAGAAAAAGTAAAGAACGTCAGGGAAAGACATTTTTCGAATTCAGATTTCAGAGAACACCAGAAGATAAAACTGGTGATAGGACAGGTTTCCGTTAATGGACAGGCAGTAATTTGTGTAAAGAAACTGATTGTATGCTGAAGGCGAATGTAGAGGTGGTAAGTGACAATTTTGCCCCTCCACACACGCACTGTCCACCTGTCTGCCAAAAAAATCAGCCTCATGCAAAATTATTTGTAATACATATAAAAAATGTTAATTATACTTAACAAAATTAAGTAAAATTAAAGTACTGTGTGTGTGTGTGTGTGTGTGTGTGTGTGTGTGTGTATTTGTAATTAATGTAAAAATTAATTATTTACATAAAAGGACTCAGACTAGGGAAGTAGAATTGGCTGCTACGTATTACCAGTTGAAAAGTTCGCTGGTAGATATCTATAGCTTAGCGGTAGAACTAACGATTTTCGTGTATGTAAGACACATATTTTAATTAAACACCTGTTAATTTCCCAACCTATCTGCCAATTTGTTAATTGTTTATCAGCTGTCTGAAATTTATGTGTCACGGGTATTTTGAAAAATGGACAAAATTAAACATCGTGCTGTGATTGAATTGTTTGTTAAAAGGGGTCTAGTGCCATTGAAAATTCGCAGCGAATGGTAGAAATTGCTGCACCTTCAAAAATAAATGGTTTCTAAGTGGTTCTCGACTTTATAGCCTATATAGGTCTACATCGCATGAGCATCGATGGTTATGCCAGCAGTGGACGCCCATGAGTATGACATCTCAAATATCTTTAAAAAGTGTCATAAACGGTGTTGGAAGAAAGGCGACTGAGATTGGATTACACTTTTAGGACCATACATATCTCACATTAGCGTGTTTATCATATTGTACCGGAAGAACCTGGTGTGAAAAAATGTTGTGCAAGCTGGTGGCCGTATTCGGAGTTGACGCAATTTTGGTCGTCCACTGCGGGCATTGCCTTTAATGCTCGTACGACCACGTTTAAATTCGAGTGCCCATTTACAAACCGTTGTTTTTGAAGATGCACCATCTCGTAATACACGTACCATTTCGTTGGGAATTTCCATTGGCGCTGGACCTTTTTCGACAAGGAATTCCTGATTTTGTCCACTTTTTAAAACACGAGAGACACGTAAATTCGAACAGTTGGGAAACAATAAATTGAAAGATAGATTTGGAAATTAACAGGTATTTACATGAAATATGACTCTTACAACACGTGAAAAGTTGGAATTCTACCGCTAAGTTATAACAGATGTCGCTCCACGAACTTTTCAACTGACCCTCGTATGTGAATCGTTCGAGAAACACTGTGTGGCCAGCACTACGCTCCTGGCGTCCATTACTTCCCCTAAGCGTATAAAAATGCACCTTGATTTTAAGGTGTGACCGGGAATCGAACCTGATGTCTCCAGGTCAGCAGCCCGCTTTATTTATAGACGACTCTACAATCGGTTTTCATCTTCAGTTGCTTTAGCCTTATTAAACATTAAATATTGTGTTGTTATTTCCATACTTCCTTCCAAACCAATGTTTCACTTTTTTGTTTAATGACATTAATTACTGCCCCCGTTGTAGACTGCACTTTTACTAAATAATAGTACATCATCTTGAAATCTTAGATTTAATTGTATTTACTTTAATTGCTCCGTTCTTTTAACTGTAATCGCCTGAACGTCCTTTATACGTAACAATACTGTATACGATATAATAAAATAAATTCATTTAAATCGATGTGTATACACTGGTCACTCGAGTGACAGAATCGATAAAGTAAATACTATAGTGTTGTAGCTGCAATCATATACAAAGCACACGCTGACAGACAAACATATCTGTTTCACGTTGTGAACAACAAAATATAAAAAGATCTACTTTTCTTCCAACCGTTTTTTTTTTTTGCACATACACTATATATAGGAACGGTAAACTGAGTGTAAGCTCATTTCTTCGAACAGATCGAGCATAAGTAGTTAATATGGTTAGTAATCAATATTTGAAAAAATGGTATAGCAAGAGAAAAAGGATAAGAATATGAAAGAAAGAAAAAAGAAGTGCCTGCATCGAAGCGATCTAAGCCAACCATTTAAGCGAAGTCAGTCCTTGCTTGCTTAAATATTTACACTTATAATTTAAAAAGCTGACAAGAAATAGGGAGTTGAAAAAACAGTACAGTGGAAGCCACAGGATTGTTTGCTAGAAGCAAGCCACAAAAAAAAAAAAAACGAATAAACATGCTCTGAAAGACGTTAGGACAGAGGCGTGAATGATAATGCTGGTATGAGGCATCTCTGAGTGTAGAATTGAATAGTGCTGCGAGTACACAGAGATCTAGTGGACGCGAATGAAGAGTACAAAGAAGAAGGCGAAGAAGAAGATGGTGAAGAAGAAAATAACGATGTTAAAGAAGAAGACGATGAAAAGACGAAGAAGAAGAAAGCTTGTAGTGAATGTTGGCCAATTTTTGACATTAGTCAAACGTCTTGTAAATCGTGAGTCGCGAGTTTTGGATTGTTGCGCTTTTACTTCCATGTTCCTTAAGGAAATGGAAGTATGGTGATGGCAAAAAATATCGTGTTCGAGATTATTGCAGATGCTGATTGTACTACACTCAAAACATGAAAAAAAGTCATTTTTCGAAAAGTGTCTGTGTGTGTGTCTGTCTGTGTGTCTGTCTGTCTGTAGATTTTTTTCTATGGCAAACGATAACAGCCGCAAATTCAAACAAAATCAAATAATTTGTTGCATGCAGGCCTGATTTATAGAGTACTCAAGACCTATTGTTTTTGGTGAAGATCGGTTAAGGGAAAGGGGTAGTTTACCTGCAACATTTTTTTTTTTAATCAAGGGTAATTATTTTCTATGGTAAACGATAACAGCCGCAAATTCAAACAGAATCAAATAATGTTTTGCATACAGCCCAGAATTATAGAGTTCTCAAGACCTGTTGGTTTTGGTGAAAATCGGTCAAGGGAATAGGGTAGTTTACCAGCAACATTTTATGTTTTAACAAGGGTAATTTTTTCTATGACGAACGATAACTGCCGTAAATTTAAACAGAATCAACTACTCTTTTGCATACCTTTTGAATTATACAGACCTCAAGGTCTGTCGATTTTGGTGAAGATCGGTTAAGGGAATGGGGTAGTTTACCTGCAACGTTTTATATTTTAACTAGGGTATTTTCTATGCAGAGTTCTCAAGACCTATTGTTTTTGGTGAAGGACGGTTAAGGGAAAGGAGTAGTTTACCTGCAACGTTTTTTTATCAGGGGTAATTTTTTTCTATGGCAAACGATAACAGCCGCAAATTCAAACAGAATCAAATAATGTTTTGCATACCTTTTTGAATTAAAGAGAACTCAAGGTATGTTGATTTTGTTGAAGATCGGTTAAGGGAAAGGGGTAGTTTACCAGCAACATTTTATGTTTTAAGGAGGGTAATTTTTTTTGACGAAATATAACTGCCGTAAATTCAAAGAGAATCAAATAATTTTTTGCATACTTTCCTGAATTGTAGAGAACTCAAGGCCTACTGATTTTGGTGAAGATCGGTTAAGGAAAAGGGGTAATTTACCAGCAACATTTTATGTTGTAACAAGAGAAATGTTTCCATGACGAACGATAACTGCCACACATTCAAACAGAATCAAATATTTTTTTGCATGCATCCCTGCATTGTAGAGGACTGAAGGTCTATTGATTTTGGTGAAGATCGGTTAAGAGATAAGGATACTTTACCTGCAACGTTTTATGTTTTAACAAGAGTAAAGTACTTAATTTTGATAAATAAAGTATCCTGATAAGAAACTCATAATAATCCACTGTAGAAACGTAGATGAAATATCTATAAATGAAGAGGTTAGGTGAACGGGGTGGGGGTAATTTTCTATAAATGAAAATTATAGTTGAAGGGAGAGGGGAGAATTTTGTATATGTGTACTACGTTATCGGCAACAAAGAAGTAGTTCTTTGTTAAAATTCCTTCCCGGGCTGTTTAGCTTTAGTCCAATGTTTTCTGAAAAACTTTTCAGCAGACTTTTCGGCAGTGCCATCGACTGCCATCATCAGTGAAAATCGAGTGCGGAAACGTGAGGTGGTATACGTTAGTGACCACAGTACTGTGGTTAAGGCTGAAGCAATAAGTAGAAAGAAGTAGTTTCTATGGAAATACTATTTCATTTCGAATATGATTTTAAATATAAATCTTAGAACATGGAAGACATGTATGGTTCTCCATACCGATATTTAAAATAATTTTGATTGATCTATAGACTTTAAATTAAATTTACGGTTGTCTCTTTGTCACTGGTATTTATTTGAAATAATTTTTTTCTTTTTCATTGGTTGGATGTTTACATCAAAGTTAGTTGTGTTATTACGGAATTTTCGACTAATCCAAAGAAGATCGAAATTAATTTGATTGTAAATGGTTTGATATTATTGCATCAAGTACTTAATGAAGCTGTAAGAAGTTTAAAGTGCAGTACGTTAGCGATTGAGGTGTTGTGGACGTAGTTAAACTTAAAAAAATTAAGTTAGATATTCTGCTTGAATTAGTATTCTTTAATTTAATTACGACATATTCGCATATAGGATGTGTATCTAAATAATAGTTAATAATGTTAGTTTTCAAAAAAAAAAAAAACAGAATTAAATTTGATACTATCGAAAACTTTAAATTATTAAGTACGTTAGAAATTATATTAAAAGTTTTTCAGCGGGAGAATTTTACTAAATACTAATTGAAATCCAAAACAAACATAAATTAATAAAAAAAACAATAGTTGATTAAAAGAATGTGACTATACTGTGAACATAAAAATGAACATACTGATTTCTCGTAAGTCTGAAAAACACCGTAGACAAAGTTTTACGATCAATTTTGTGGCATGTAATAAAGTAGAAAGGTAATCTACAACAGTGCTAAATCTAATAAGAGACTGGATTGAAAGCTGAAAAAATAAACAGAAACAAAAATTTGTGAATAAAGAATCTGTCAAATATGTAAACCGCCCTCGAGATTATTTCATGTTTATATAAATGATTTGCATAATTAGTTTAGAGTAGAAGCAGTTAGTTGCTTCTGATAGTAACTTGTGGATGGATTGTATTTATAAACTGTACTGTACACCTCGGAATAATGGGACCTACAACAGCATTCAATTTACAAACAAGAGTGGAGAACATTGAAATGTCGCAATTTCACTGACGGAATGTATCGTAAAACCTGCTGTGCAAAATGCAAACGACATACAGCGAATTGCCTGAATTCAATAAATACGACACGTAACTCGCATTAATTTTTGGAAAAGTAAATTTTCAGGTCACCCAATATCGGGGTTAAATTATTTCGCGATATTAATTGATGACTCGTTGGGCACTTGGTGAAACATATTAATACAAAGGTTTTGTAAATTATTTCGACTTAAATGTCGCGAGGCGAGTTGGACGGCGGTGAGGTAAATTGTTTAGGCTGAACTGTTGTGGGGGTAAATTGTTGTAGGATTGAGTTGACCGACCGACGTGGGACTTAATTGCTACGTAGCTAAATAGTTGTATTTAATGTTCTGCGAACTTTAAAGCCTATACAAAGAGAAGCCCGTAAGTCAACTGACAGCAAGTTTAAATGTAGACATTAAGTTAGACCAACACTGCATTTTTACTAGCTTCAGTAAAGAGTTTCAGAAAAATGAAGCACGAATAAACGAATTGGTAAGTAGCTTACATTATGAAGTGGACTGAAAGAATAGGCCTATTGTAGCACTTCATTCTACAAAACTAGAAAAAAATACTGGAATTAGCAATGAAGAATATCAGATATGGTATGGACGACACAATCATCCCGCGGGTTCCTTGGGTGGTTTACCGAGGTTGTAGGTTCGATTGGACGATGTTAGGCATGCATATGGGCTAGAACGAAATAAATCTAAAACTAATTAAGTGGCTATCAGCAAAATTCTGCACAAGTAGTCTGACTTTAATATTATTTGTATAAAGCTGGAGAAGTTTAACAAGGTGACGTAAAGTGAATGATGGCTATTTCAAAGAAATTACGCCACCAAATCGAAGAGCGAGCGACGTGTTTCTGAGTATGAGAAATATATTCTCAAATAATTCCTTTAGTCTCAAACTTTAACTAATAATAATAAAATGTTATGTAGGCCGGTAACCTTTATTTGCTTTACAATATGGAAACGTGAACCCCGAAGAAAAGTAATGAAGCACCGGACAGACAAATGGATCTGACGGCGAGTATCCAAGGTTAGTCTGTCAGCGATCGTTCCCTATATTTAATAGCTAAGATGAATGAAAATAAACATAGAAATTTTAAGAAATATAAATTTATCTTTTTATTTTGGTCATATCATGAGACATAGGCGCAACATTTTGCAGCTCATATATATTGGAAAGATCGAAAGAGAACGGGGTCAAGAGAGGCGACGGTATGAGACGTGGTATGGGAAAACATCGCACTGTTTTCAGCAGCAGTAATTGAAGTTGTAGTCATCATCATGATAACCGATGTTCACTAGCGGATATGGCACTATGAAGAAGAAGAAGAAGAAGAAGAAGAAAGAAGAAGAAAATACAAAAATTATACTCTACGATATAGTTGGATATAGAAAAGACTTTAGTAATTATTGATTTACCATTAAGCAAGCAGTGGATAAAAAAGAAAACGGAAATTACACTACACGAAGCACACTCGCGCACACTGACATTAGCATAGTCAGAATTAGTCGGCAGTGAGATTGATGAGGAACTGCTACTACCTTCATTAGTACGGCGACAGTAGAAAGAATAAGTTGGGGTTCATCGCATGCCGGTGAATGCCGTGCTCAACGACCGTTACGCATGCTCGTAAGCGCGACGTACACATTACATTCCACAACGCCAACACAGTTGACAGTCTAAACCTCTATTTGACACCAAACACTTAGTTGACGCTTTACTACCGTGAAGAGGAGCTATTTGGAATGGTTTACATTAAAGTTGTTCGGGTGGTGTTTCTCATTTTGATCTAAGAAATATCTTGGCGTTTCTTCAGCACTGATGAGTGGCCCATTTTTCACTCTTGCACGCTAGTTCTGTCTCATTTGCAACACCAAAAACCAATAATTTCTGTCATTTGCAAAGACTTTTGTCATGCTGTTGCATGTTGTATAAAATAACGGTATTTCCCTTGGGGCAGTTATTTTCCATGTGGTACGGTATTTATTTTTCGTCTCTACTACTCTATACTCTTCCAACTATTGTGCCAATGCGTTTTCTTTTACTTCACTCAATGACCGTCTGTATTGTCTCCACACCGGTCCGTTTCCCAAATCTTTATCCGTAGGCTATCTTGTTGTTCCAATGATTTATGTAATCCGCAGGCGTCTTTCTACGAAGTAATATGATGTTTTAATGTTGCCCTGAATCCACGATTCAGTTGCATTCAAGACACTCTTCGCTATCGTGCTTGAAGTATTCTTCGTTTTCTCTATATATCATGGTCACTACACTTAAAATACTCTGTACCAAGCAGATTCTTCTGTCAACTTCCACCATCGACCACCGCAGCTTACCATGTTTCCCATATAGCAAAAATTCAATCACTCGAGCAAATTGCATTAGCAGCATCCTCACCGCTGTTTGCAAAATTTAGTTTTTCCTACATTTATGTGTAGTGTCATTTCTACGGAAGTCAAAAATAATTAACTCTTCGCTCTTCGCTTGCATGTGTTCAGGTTGCTGAGATCAGTAATGAATAAAGTCGAGCATTATGACAATAATAAAGTTAATATCACTATAATATTGACGACTCGGAACACAAAGTTTTTATAAGTAAAAACGTAAAGTTTTACCTTACAGCCTAAACCGGCTTTCACCTATAGAAGGCTTCATCAGAGGCTGTCGTTAGTAGCGCTGCTCGTCTTGTTGTTGGCGACGAGAAAGTGTTTCGAAAGATTGAAGCTGTGTGTGTGTGGTGAGATGTGTTCGAATAATGCGTGCGATTTGAATTGTGTCTGTTCGTTTAGGATGTCGTTTTTATTTGTTTTTGTGTGTTTGTCTATTTCTAATTGTTCTAGAGTGTCTAGTTTTCGGCCTTTTGTGTGTACGTGTAGTATGTTCATGTTATTGTCGATGTTTTTATATGTGTGGTTTGCTTCAATGAGGTGGTTTGCGAAGGTAGATTCTGTAGTGGTGTGGAGTGCTTTTGTGTGTTCAATGTATCTCTGTTTGAAGCTACGTCCTGTCTGGCCTATGTAGAATTTACTGCAATTTGAACAATTTAGTTTATATACACCGGGTAGATCGAATTTGTTTTGTGCTTTGGGCATGCGTTTTGATAGTGTGTGTTCTGTTTTGTTAGTAGTTTTGTAAGCGATTCTGTATCCTGCTTTTTTGAATTTGTGGGCAATTTTTTCTGTTTGTTTGTTGATGTATGTTAGTGTTATGAATTTGTTGTTTTCTGTCTTTGTCTGTTGTTTGTTTTGTGTTTTGTGTAGGAGTTTACTGACTATTGTTCTGTCATAACCGTTAGATTCTGCTAGATATTTTATCGTGTTTAGTTCGTCTTTGTAGTCTATTTCATCTAAGGGGATGTTGTTAAGTCTATGTATCATGGTTCTAAAAGCAGCTAGTTTGTGTTGTATTGGGTGATTGGAGGTGTTGTGTATTAGTGTGTCAGTTGTAGTTGGTTTTCTGTATATACTGAATTTGTGCCTGTGTTCTAGTTTTGTGATGGAGAGGTCTAAGAAGTTTATGGTATTGTTGTGTTCGTATTCGGCAGTGAAGGTTATGTTTTTATGTATTTTGTTTATGTGCGTTAGTAACTGTTCACATTGTCTTTTGTTTCCCCTGTATAGTATTAGAATGTCATCAACGTATCTGTGCCAATATAGTATTTTATGTGAGTGTCTGTCATTGTTTGTGAGTATTTTTGTTTTTTCTAAGTGTTGGAGGAAGACTTCTGCTAGAATGCTGGATATGGGGGAGCCCATGGGTAGGCCATCGTTCTGTGTGTAGTATTTATTGTTGTAAGTAAAGTAGTTTTGTTTTGTGATAATGTTCAGAGTTTCTGTTATTTCATTGATAAGTTCGTCTGGTGTGTTGTTCTGTTTGAGTTTGTTTTGTAGGATGGTGATTGTTTCAGAGATGGGGATGTTTGTGTACAGGTTTTTAATGTCAAAGGAGGCTAATGTGGCGTTATGGGGGATGTGTATGTCTTTTATTTTTGTTACTAGGTCAGTGTTGTTTTTTACTGCAATGTTGTTGTCTATTTGTGTGTGTTGTCTAATAATTTTGTCTAGATATTTTGCCAGTTTGTGTGCAGGGGCATTACGGTAGTTGATAATGGGGCGGATCGGAATGTCTTCTTTATGGATTTTGGGAAGCGCTTGGAGTGTAGGTGCTGATGGTCGGATTTGTTTCATGTAGGGCTTTTGTTTATGTGTCATAATGTGTTTGGCTTTGTTGACTATTTGTTTTACTGAGTTTTGGTATCTGTCGGTGGGGTCGTGTTTTAGTTCTGTGATGTTGTTCTGTTCTATGAAGTCTTGTACTTTTTTGTGTAGGTTGTCTGTGGGGATAATTACAGTCGTGTTGCCTTTGTCAGCTTTTACAAATGTGATGTTGTGTTTGTGTGCCTTTTCCCTCAGTTTGATGGCTGTGTGTATTTCTGAGTTGTGGTTGTTGTTGTCTGGTGTCTTATGTACTCCTATTGTGTTGTTTATATTATGTCTTAATGTGTCTTGATGTTCTGGTGCTATGTTTTGTATATTTGTTTCTGTGTCAATTATGAGCTTTGTTAGTGTTTGGTTGTTATGTTTGTAATGTATGTTATGTTTTAGGCCTTTATCAAGGAGTGTTTGTTCGTTTTTTGTGAGTGTGACGTTCGTGAGGTGTATATAAACTAAATTGTTCAAATTGCAGTAAATTCTACATAGGCCAGACAGGACGTAGCTTCAAACAGAGATACATTGAACACACAAAAGCACTCCACACCACTACAGAATCTACCTTCGCAAACCACCTCATTGAAGCAAACCACACATATAAAAACATCGACAATAACATGAACATACTACACGTACACACAAAAGGCCGAAAACTAGACACTCTAGAACAATTAGAAATATACAAACACACAAAAACAAATAAAAACGACATCCTAAACGAACAGACACAATTCAAATCGCACGCATTATTCGAACACATCTCACCACACACACACAGCTTCAATCTTTCGAAACACTTTCTCGTCGCCAACAACAAGACGAGCAGCGCTACTAACGACAGCCTCTGATGAAGCCTTCTATAGGTGAAAGCCGGTTTAGGCTGTAAGGTAAAACTATACGTTTTTACTTATAAAAACTTTGTGTTCCGAGTCGTCAATATTATAGTGATATTTAGTTAAGTAACGGACACGTCATGGACAACGAAATCCAAGAATAATAAAGTTATTATTCAAAGATCTGAAACTGATTCGAATTCACCTACGTTGTGGTGTTTTAATTTAATATTTTGTGTACTGTTCTAACAACTGAATGGTCAGTGTTTGTGATGAACCGACAAAGACACGACTATCGAATTATGTGATCACCACAGACGTATGTAACGATTACCGCGAACGATACGTTTCAACGGAGCGTCGCTGTCGTATGTATTTATCGACGCAAGCATAGAGGTCAGCAAACGGTATCCGTCTCAGTAAACTAAAGCAAATATTTATTATCACACATTTATAATCAATACAGTTTCGTGATCAAATATTCATGATTGAAATTTGAAGAACTCTTTGCTCTCAACAAACAGAATACATAGAAAAATCAATGTCGTATGTACATACTTTATTTCTTGGACAATCAAGCGGAATCGATACAGTATTTGGTGATAAAATCGTAACTAAACATGTTATTAAATATATCGTGATGGAAAACTAGAAAATGATACCTTATATATAGTCGAGAGTCAAAACATAATAAAAATTCGCCTTAACGATCTGAACCAGTAACATTTTGGATCAGAATGTTTGACCGAGCAGAAACTGAATGTACTTGACAATATTATTGTGATTGCAAATACGTTGCGGTACCTGTAAAATAGTCAATGCACTGTGTTCTTTGTCTATAAAAAATGTGTGATGTGTTTATTGCAAGCGGTTTGTTAACACTACGATATTAGAAACATTTTTGATCGGTCTAAATAACGGTACGTCGAATTCCATGGCTTTAACGGTGCAATAAATTGGCATTAGACAGTGAAAGCTAATACAATGTTTAAAATTTCTTTTATACAATTTTCACTTTATTCAATATTTCTTATTCACGATCACAATGATCCAATACGCACTATTTACAGATAATAATAATAATAATAATAATAATAATAATAATAATAATAATAATAATAATAATAATAATAATAATGAATAAACACTAAAATAACTGAATCGCAGTTAGTAACATATAATCAGTTAACATCTCATCGTAGGAATAAAAATGCCCGCATTACTGCAACCTTGCATTGCTCAGCATTTCTCTGCCAAGAAAGCAACAGACTAATCTTCTGACAACAGAAGATCTGTGTCTGTTGTTAAAAGTATAATATAGTGACTTACGCTAACACATAAACCTTCAAGGGAACGCCTTACGAGTGGCTTAGAAGTTGTCTTAAACTGCAAGCATCTTATACGAATTGGGAACAATTTAAGTGCAGAAGATCCTAAGGCCAAGTTTTAGGTGGAACTTTATTTTCAGTTTATGCCAATGATCTAACTGGCAGACGGATTACTATTTGCGGTTGTTGTATGCTGACACTTTAGATAAGCTTCAATATTGTGTTCTGCTTGATCTCAGAAAATTAAATTATTGGTTTAGTAAAAATGTTTTGGTTTAAGTGGAAAAAGCTAAATATATGATCTGTAGTTTGAAATAAGATCATATGTTATAAATAAGGCTTATGTAACTTGGTAATGGTTTATATGAAATAAGCCTGAATTTCCTCGCATTTGTTACTATTATATCCTGCCAAAGTTACCTTATAGGCCAGTCAATTTGTACATAAAAAAAGGCTAAAATCGCAATAATTCATGTAGTTCTAATTTTTTAAATTTAGTAAATTTTGAACAATTATATTAGAAATTTAGTAAAGCAAATGTGAAAGGGTTGATGTATTTATAGGTAATAATGTATACACGGAATATAGAACCAAAATAACACATATCAAGTTATTTAAGAAAATTCCAAATAACAAAATTGTAACATCCATAGTTCTTAAGCAAAAACAGGCATGTTTGGTGTCTAAATATAACACATGTGAAGATCAAAATAATGCTGATAATGGTTTTAAACTCCCATTCAGTATAGAAAAGTTACGTTAGTTTAAAGATTTTGAACAAATTTAGATTCTGAAATAATAAAAGTTTATGACAATGTCTATTCGGATTGACCAACCAGGTTCCAAGTTTACCCTTAGCAACCAGAAATTTCGGATAAATAAAATGAGACTTTTTTGACAACGATCTTAGCAGATAGACGCGTTCTTAAATCGTCTTACATTATATGTATTAAAGTGTGAAAAAACAATATCAATAGATAAATACTGTTAGAAGTACACTATACAAACATTTTGCAACAACAGAAGACTACCCATTAGATGGATGAGAAGGAATAATAACCAGAAAGAAGATTTGACGTGGACGAGGGACGAGAAGAAGACCTGACGTGTACGTGGGACCTATTTACGACCAAGAAGAGTACAAGAAAAGGATTTGGTGATCTGACATCTCATTATATCGTACTTCAACACATACACTTGTATACACGTATTTTAAGTAATAATCAACTGAATTACAGACACCATATAACACGAACACCAAAAACAACCACTAATAACACCATATAAGACTAACACCTTTTAAACACAACAAGAACTTTTAATTCACATAATAACTATAAAGGCCTGATTTAGACATAACCTGTTTAAAACTGGTAACCACTATACGATTTCTGTGTGCACCTATCACTCTAACGTTGTAATATCCCATGATTGTGAACTTGTATTTTGATTAATAGTGTAATATTTTGTATAATTATAAATCCCCGAACCATATACGCCCTGAGATAATTGATATATTTTTATTTAAAACGATAACAAAAAGCATTGTTTTGATCTAAGGAAGGAATACTGAACAGCTACTGCTGCCAACTGGTAAAGAAGACTTATATTTTGTACTACAATTGCGATTATTCTGTTTAAAAATTATTAAAACAAGTTAACCAGTGTTTTTTCCAAATAAAGGATTCCACAAGGATATATGTTTGATGATAATTGTGAGTCATTATTATTGCCGTTATATTTAGTAAATAGAATTCACAGGTTGTAGCTGACCCGATAGTTGGCATCGGTGAGTGACGTCACGTAAAAGAAGCAGCGTAGTGGGAGTAAGCGGCAATTTACGAAATCATTCGCCGTTCGACATAATACATTTATAATTTACATCGACGACTCCAGTGCGAGTTTGTCGCTACATCATTTATCCATATTACAAGTCGACATTTCTAACGGACGGTGTATTCAAGTGCACGCTACATAAATACAAGTAAACTGATCCACAATAACATTGTATGTAACGAAATATTCTCTGGTTACGAATAGACGAACCCGAGGTGAGGCTACATCTCGATCGTAAGTAACCCGAACCCGAAACTCCTCCCCCCTTTAATATCGTTACAGAATTGGCGCACCAACGTGTGAGGCGTGTAATTTAATACAAATTAAATTATAATTTATAGATAAATAGACAAAAATAAACAAGATGAGAAAGCGGGAGGTATCGCGAAAACGAGCTGCCGAAACCGAGAAGGTAGACGAGTTAAATATGGAAGATAAAGAAGCGACACCGGTCGAGGAAATAGAAATTATAACAAGGAAGGATCCGGAGAAACAACCAGAAGAACCCACACAAACAGAAGGCGAGAAGACGCAAGAAATGTTCAAACGTATGATGGAATCCATAGAGGAATTAAAAAAGGACAATAAACAGTCCATAGAGAACAATAATAAGAACTTAGAAAACAGTAATAAGAACTTAGAAATATTGAAGGAAGACTTCAGTAAGAAGATGGAGGAGAGTAGTAAGAGGACGGAAGAAAAAATGGAAGAATTAAGCGAGAAGGGTAATAAGAACTTAGAAAAATTGAAGGAAGATTTGGGTAAGAAGATGGAGGAAATAAAGAGAGATAATAAACAAACCAAGGAGGAATTGAGCCGAGAATTGAAAGAGAATAGCAAGAAAATGGAGGAAAAAATTGACGCAAATAACAAAGCATTGAGGGAAGAATTGAAGGAAAATTACCAGGAAATCATGAAGAAATTGGACGAGAACTTTAAGAAAAGGGAGGAAAAGATGGAGGAAATGACCGAAGAAATAAAAAATGATAGCGAACCAGAAACAGAAGAAAAACCAAACGCCAAAACAGAGGATCCAGTAGTAGTATTACCTGAAAAGAAAACTAACGGAAACAAAGAAAATACTAAGGATAATGAAGCGGAACCAATGAAGAGAAGAAGAACACATCCAAAGAAATTAATGAAAACAAAGGAAGAGATGGAGATGATGAACCAGGGTTTATTTGATGATGATAATATCCATATGACCAACCATGAAGAAATCGTGAGTTCCGGGAATAATGGAAGTAGATTAAGGGTAATATCAGAGATGATTTACCAGCAGACAGTAGTTTACCACTGGGAAAGGACCAGAGGTAAACTGAATAAAACATGGGGACTAGATCAGTTTCAGCGCAGGACTGGACAGTGTATTCCAGAAAGATGGAAGTATGACATCTTACCAGACTGGGATGACGGCACAGGTGAATCACCAGAATGTGTTCCATTAGAGTACCATCCAGGACAGTTCCAGTGTACAGGTGCACTAAAATGTATTCCTTCAGGGTGGATGTGTGATGGTGAACCAGATTATGGGGTTTCAGATAAGCAAGTAATGAAGAATTCAGATGAAGATCCTCACAGATATTTTTCATGCAATACCACATATGGACCAGAGACGTACTGGTGTATAAAACACTATGATAGAGGGAGCCGAATAAGCTTAGCAGCCAACAAAGGAATAGCGGCTAGAAAAATGAAATACAAGACAAAGGCCAGAGATGTCACTAGTACCGGAACGATGATGAAGACTATGGTCATCCGGACAATGAGAGCAAATGAAGTGACAGACTACGGTTAAGTCTAATACCATACAACTCCACAAAAAGGGACTGATGTTATGATAACCGGCAACGGCGAAAAACCATGTCAAAGAAAAAGAAATTATGAGCAACTGACCGACATAACGAAAATTACCAAAAGATCATCAATGCTGGGTACAGAAGGACATATGACAATAAGCACTATAATAAGAAGTGTAGAAGTTGTGAAAAAAAACCACCAAATTCTAAAAATATAGTAAGATCAACTTACAACTAATTATTTATGAAAATTAATATGGAATTGAAGAATTTATGATTATAAAACCACAAAATTCTAAAACAAATAGTAAGATCAACTTACAACTAATTATTTATGAGAATTAATTTAGAAGTGAAGAATCTATTATTATAAAACCTCAAAACTCAAAGAACATAGTAAGCTCATCTAACCAACTTTGATAATCCAAAATATGACTTTAAATTAAGCCAAATAAACAAATTTGAATATCTCAGAATTCCAATAAATAGTACAACTTACAGTACAGTTTGATAATGTTATGATGAATCAAGCAGATAAACAACTGGGAATAAATTTCCAAATTCTAAACAAAATAAGCACCTCTTATTAAACACAGTTATGAACTTATTATTGGAATATAAAAGAAAGATGCAACATCCATAAATTAGAAGAAACCATAGTGCTATAAAATGAATAAAAAGGGAGAAGTGTAGACAGTCGACGATGAAAATAAGACAAGACTAGAAACAAATTTACTACAAATAACCTATCATGATTGTGAGAGGATCAACAACAAATGAAGATACAAATACTTGTTATGTTTTAATTTAAATGAAGACAGTGAATGAAAAATGAAGATTAAGCAGTAATGATAAAGAAGGAAGGAAAATAGTACCAATTAAAAATAAAAAGTGTTATTAATATTGCCACAAGAAAATAAACACCTGAAAGAATCAATGGAAAGAAATATTTAGATCTGAGAAGTTAGACTGAGTGAACGATCCCAAGAATATATTATATTATTTTATTTATTTTAGTCGTGAATAGACTAGTGATTATTAAATGTGATTGACTGACGAGATAGCTCCAGCAATCGATATTATTTATGTATTATGTATTGTAAGGACAGCGGGGTATTAGGTCAAGAGAGCCCCCCGACTGATTCCAGAATATATGGTGATTAATTTGTTAGGGAAGTAACATGTTCCAGGGATAGAACACTTATAATTAAAGACAAGTATACCAGATCATAATAAGAATAACAAATGATAATATGAAAAAGAAGGTAATTGACAATTTCAACAAAAACAATATTTTATTAAAATGATCAAATTTGGTGGCAGGGTAATATGTAACATTACATTTGGAGCAACATAATATCTTACCTGATTTAATGAAGACTTTGATTAAGAAGCTGACAAGGAGAACAATATCTTCAAAGATGATAGTGAAGAAGAACGACTAACAATTTTAGACTGACTAGTAAGACAACTGACCGTACCCAAATTAATGATTTAGGCTAAGTGATGCAGATATCTTCAAACCCCAACTATGACATGAATTTTCAGTATTGACCAAACAAAGAATTGTAAAGACAAACAGCTTATGAACCAGGACTATAAAGAAACAAATGGTTTCTATTGATGTATCATTAAATCCAGACAATCAAAATACAAAGTGAGGGATAATAGACCCAAACATATAATGTTATGTAAGAGAAATATTGTTAAATAATTAAGTTAATTGATGTAACAAAAATATAAATACACCTGGTTATAGATACAAGAACCATACAAAAAATTGTCACATATAGAGTTCATAGGGTTGTCCAGTAAACAACAAATTATAACATGGTCACAATAACATTTATAACAAGAATGAAACCCAGATAAACAATAAATGTAACCAGATTATTAGAACTGTGTGTGAGGTAGAGCAACAGTGTTCACTTTATTGTAATTTTTGTAACACAAAACATCAGTAAGTATACGGATGTTTAAACCCATATGAATAGTAAATATGGCATAGACAGTGTCAGAATAATTCATAAATTAGCTGACAAAGGACTAAATAATTAGTATAGAACTTATTTTGTTAAATGTGCATGTTTTATGTTATAGCACAGTGTTTATATAATAGTATTTGTGTTGTGTTTTTTTGTATGTACCAGGGGATACAATTAATTTTAAAGGAATGCCAATTTTATGATATTAATTCCATTTTTTGTTTATGTTGTGTTCACAAATATACCAATAGAGCTGATATTAAGCCATGGTAAATAAATTAATTAACCAAGCAGAATGGACAATACAAAGATGTTTTGTTAAAGGTCAAACACCTATACAGTTTGAGTAGAAAACAACTATTTGTGCAAGGAGTTGGTATAATCATAGCCATGTGGACATGAATTTAAATATTAGAATAATATATATTTTGTGTTGTGAAAATGACGTTATATGTTAAACCATTTTGATGAATGTTAGAAGTTAATTTAATTGTTAGAGATGTTATAACATGATGATGAAAATAATACTATTACATAGGCCAGGTGAAACCAAATTTAGTAAATTTTGAACAATTATATTAGAAATTTAGTAAAGCAAATGTGAAAGGGTTGATGTATTTATAGGTAATAATGTATACACGGAATATAGAACCAAAATAACACATATCAAGTTATTTAAGAAAATTCCAAATAACAAAATTGTAACATCCATAGTTCTTAAGCAAAAACAGGCATGTTTGGTGTCTAAATATAACACATGTGAAGATCAAAATAATGCTGATAATGGTTTTAAACTCCCATTCAGTATAGAAAAGTTACGTTAGTTTAAAGATTTTGAACAAATTTAGATTCTGAAATAATAAAAGTTTATGACAATGTCTATTCGGATTGACCAACCAGGTTCCAAGTTTACCCTTAGCAACCAGAAATTTCGGATAAATAAAATGAGACTTTTTTGACAACGATCTTAGCAGATAGACGCGTTCTTAAATCGTCTTACATTATATGTATTAAAGTGTGAAAAAACAATATCAATAGATAAATACTGTTAGAAGTACACTATACAAACATTTTGCAACAACAGAAGACTACCCATTAGATGGATGAGAAGGAATAATAACCAGAAAGAAGATTTGACGTGGACGAGGGACGAGAAGAAGACCTGACGTGTACGTGGGACCTATTTACGACCAAGAAGAGTACAAGAAAAGGATTTGGTGATCTGACATCTCATTATATCGTACTTCAACACATACACTTGTATACACGTATTTTAAGTAATAATCAACTGAATTACAGACACCATATAACACGAACACCAAAAACAACCACTAATAACACCATATAAGACTAACACCTTTTAAACACAACAAGAACTTTTAATTCACATAATAACTATAAAGGCCTGATTTAGACATAACCTGTTTAAAACTGGTAACCACTATACGATTTCTGTGTGCACCTATCACTCTAACGTTGTAATATCCCATGATTGTGAACTTGTATTTTGATTAATAGTGTAATATTTTGTATAATTATAAATCCCCGAACCATATACGCCCTGAGATAATTGATATATTTTTATTTAAAACGATAACAAAAAGCATTGTTTTGATCTAAGGAAGGAATACTGAACAGCTACTGCTGCCAACTGGTAAAGAAGACTTATATTTTGTACTACAATTGCGATTATTCTGTTTAAAAATTATTAAAACAAGTTAACCAGTGTTTTTTCCAAATAAAGGATTCCACAAGGATATATGTTTGATGATAATTGTGAGTCATTATTATTGCCGTTATATTTAGTAAATAGAATTCACAGGTTGTAGCTGACCCGATAGTTGGCATCGGTGAGTGACGTCACGTAAAAGAAGCAGCGTAGTGGGAGTAAGCGGCAATTTACGAAATCATTCGCCGTTCGACATAATACATTTATAATTTACATCGACGACTCCAGTGCGAGTTTGTCGCTACATCATTTATCCATATTACAAGTCGACATTTCTAACGGACGGTGTATTCAAGTGCACGCTACATAAATACAAGTAAACTGATCCACAATAACATTGTATGTAACGAAATATTCTCTGGTTACGAATAGACGAACCCGAGGTGAGGCTACATCTCGATCGTAAGTAACCCGAACCCGAAACTCCTCCCCCCTTTAATATCGTTACAATATATAAAAGAACATTAAAGCCAATCACCTTACCACTCTTGGTCGTTTTCCAAAGGTTAGAAAATGTTTTCCCTTGTATTCCTTTAATGTTATTAGGGTTTTTAGAATAAAAATCAATATAAATTACGAGTATAAATACAAATATAAATAAACATAAGTAAGATACAAATATAAATTCAAAGATGCACATTTAAATGTTACGTAGTCGAAATTAACTAAGTATATAATAACAGTTTTCCATAAATCTTTAATATGAATCTTTAATATCACGTGACAATCTTATAGACAATTTAGGGGCATTTTCTAAATCTTTAAATAAGTTTCCTTTCAGTTAAAAATATCGAAGAAATTTATAAAAGTGTTAAATAATAAAATAATTGTGTTTATATTTGTAACATTATCTTACTTAAATAGTATCTGTGAATTAGTAAGGGGACTTTTCATATTGTCATATGTGAGTCAAGCGCCAACACGAATATTTTTAAGGGATCCTTCTTTTATTGTATCAGTATCTGTATTGTTATAAACGTTTTTTGTAATAATATAATTAATGTTATGAAATAAAGAATATAATTATATAATAATAATTATTATTGTTATTAATATTATAATAGTAGTAGTAGTAGTAGTAGTAGTAGTAGTAGTAGTAGTAGTAGTAGTTGTTGTTGTTGTAGTACATCCAGTTTTCATTACATTCAGCTTTAAACACATGACTTAGGTTTGACGTATCCGAACTTCTTCAGAACCATAGAAATTTTCATATGATCTTATACTATACCATCTATGAATTAACTCGTGCAATAAATTCAGATCATGTTTTAAAAATATTATTTTTTGGTTCAATAAACCACAAAATGGATATTTGCAAAGATCTTATTTAAATTTTGTTTGGATCAGATGTGTTTTGAACTCATAACTATATTTCGTATAGGATAGAAGGAAGAAAAACCTACGTTTTCAATAAAACTTTTCCCTCACACAAATGTCGTGCAAAACAAGATAGCTGAGACCGATATAATTGGAATCGATACAGCCACATACGTATTATTGTCGACTTCACGGTGTCATATCGATGTGACGATGTTCAAACAGAAGTGAGTCAACAACTTTGTAATTACTGTTTGTAATAGCCTATAGGTAGCAAACATTATACAGCAGTATAACGGTATTACACTGGAGAGGCACTTAGGAAACTGATTTTAAGAGTATTATAACTCTTCGAAAGTTTCTTGCAAGGACGACATTGAGAAAGTACGAATGTGAATCTTCAGATTCCTGTTTTGAACCTTCCAAATTTTGCCGCTAATAGCTTTTGTCCAAGATCTTTAAAATCTGTTATTTGAGTAATGGCAATTCATCTTGTTTTGATAATATTTATTGGGAAAAACTTAAGAATGAACATGATTTTTCCTAGGCCAAACGTGTCGTTTAAACAGCTTACAAAATCATAGATTTAACTCTTAGAATATGTTAAAAACTTGTTCCGGATGAACTAAATCCTTAACAAAATAAATTGTCCAGGAAATTTTGGAATTAGTTAGTTTGTTGTGGTAGTAGTAAAGAGTTGTTGGACATCAAGAACTGAAAAAAATAATGCCAAGAACAGATAAAAATTTATAAATGCGTAAATTTATAGAGGCCAGGTTTCTTACTTATGGGGCTGAAACCTGGGCTCCAACTGAGAAGCACCTAAAATCTCTCCAAGCTATGGAGATGAGATACCTCAGGAAGGTTGAAGGAAAGACTATAAGAGATCGAGTCAGAAACACTACAATAAGAGTGAGTAAGACAGTATCTTTGAAAGATCAAGTTAAGAATGCACAGTTACTCTGGTTTGGACACGTTCCGAGGATGGAAGGGGACAGACTTCCAAAACAGCTGCACGAGGCAAGAATTGCTAGGAGAAGATCCAGGGGCCGTAGAAGAGCGACTTGGGAGGACAATGTGAGGTGCTCTCTGCAGGAGCTGGGAGTGCAGTGGAATGAAGCCAAGGCCCTGCATGCCATATAGAGATGACGGTGGCGAGACCTTTGCTCAACCTCTACACCTTGCGGTAGAAGAGGATTGAAATAAGAAGAAGAAGAAGAAGAAGAAGAAGAAGAAGAAGAAGAAGAAGAAGAAGAAGAAGAAGAAGAAGAAGAAGAAGAACTAATTTATGTTTTATATATTTATGCATTTATATAGATATTTGTCCTTATATAGTTAATTGTTACTTGGAAGTGCCATTTTTTTGGATTTATTGTATTTATACTTTTTAGTGTATTACGATTCAAATATATTTTGTAAACACTGGAACGACAGAAGTATGCCTATTGATATTACAGTGTACTTCAGTTGTAAACTATAAGTTTACTTGACCTTATTTTGTAAAAATTCTATGCTATTGTTTTTATTTTACGGAAGTGTACAACCTTTGTTTACAACCGTTATAGGACACTTGTAATTTTACTGAATATTTTCAATTTAACCCCTATACAGGCATCAGCTCTAAAAGTCCCTACTTTTCTCCACATCCATCTTATATATAAAAATGAATGTTTATTTGTTTGTCCCGTATGCGTTCCTATACCATTCATCCGATTGCGATGAAACTTCGGTGAGTTGTTGTGCGCCCGCCCGCGAAGGTTTCTGAATTAGTGGTGTTTTTTCGATGGGGTCCTTTGGGGGGTTCTTTGGGGTCTTCCACATCTCCTCCTAAACCATTGGACCGATTTCAACCAAACTTGGCACAAATATTTTACGCAAAGGGAGAACCAACATAGAACAAGTGTTTTTTCCATACGATCCGTTGGGGGGTCCTTTGGGGTCTTCCACATCTCCTCCTAAACCATTGGACTGATTTCAACCAAACTTAGCACAAATATTTTACGCAACGGGAGAACCAACACAGAACAGGTGTTTTTTTCGATACGATCCTCTGGGAGGGGTCCTTTGGGGTCTTGAAAAACTATTAGATCTGGTTACTATGGCAACCCAATAGAATAGATTCTGTTCTAAATATATTATCGCATTAAATTGAAGACCACGCGACGAAGTCGTGGGCAACAGCTATTTATTTTTAAGAAACCTACTTTATTAATTAAACTAACATTTTCATTACGTACAACGTGAAACTCCGTAGCGAAGCACGGGTATTCTGCTAGTCTTCTTATATATAAAAATGAATGTTTCTTTGTTTGTCCCGTATGCGTGCCTATACCATTCATCCGATTGCGATGAAACTTCGGTGAGTTGTTGTGCGCCCGCCCGCGAAGGTTTCTGAATTAGTGGTGTTTTTTCGATGGGGTCCTTTGGGGGGTTCTTTGGGGTCTTCCACATCTCCTCCTAAACCATTGGACCGATTTCAACCAAACTTGGCACAAATATTTTACGCAAAGGGAGAACCAACATAGGACAAGGGTTTTTTCGATACGATGCTTTGGGGGGTCCTTTGGGATCTTCCACATCCCCTCCTAAACCATTGGACCGATTTCAACCAAACTTGGCACAAATATTTTACGCAACGGGAGAACCAACACAGGATAGGTGTTTTTTCGATGGTGTCCGTTTGGGGGTTCTTTGGAGCCTTCCACATCCCCTCCTAAACCACTGGACCGATTGCAACCGAACTTGGCACAAATATTTTACGCAACGGGAGAACTAACATAGTATATGTGTTTTATCGATATGATCCTTCGGGGGCCTTTTGGGGGTCATTTGGGGTCTTACACATCTCCTCCTAAACCACTGGACCGATTTCAACCAAACTTGGCACAAATATTTTACGCAAAGGAAGAACAAACATAGGACAAGTGTTTTTTCCATACGATCCGTTGGGGGGTCCTTTGGGGTCTTCCACATCTCCTCCTAAACCATTGGACTGATTTCAACCAAACTTGGCACAAATATTTTACGCAACGGGAGAACCAACACAGAACAGGTGTTTTTTTCGATACGATCCTCTGGGAGGGGTCCTGAAAAACTATTAGATCTGGTTACTATGGCAACCCAATAGAATAGATTCTGTTCTAAATATATTATCGCATTAAATTGAAGACCACGCGAACGAAGTCGTGGGCAACAGCTATTTATTTTTAAGAAACCTACTTTATTAATTAAACTAACATTTTCATTACGTACAACGTGAAACTCCGTAGCGAAGCACGGGTATTCTGCTAGTCTTCTTATATATAAAAATGAATGTTTCTTTGTTTGTCCCGTATGCGTTCCTATACCATTCATCCGATTGAGATGAAACTTCGGTGAGTTGTTGTGCGCACGCCCGCGAAGGTTTCTGAATTTTTTTCGATGGGGTCCTTTGGGGGGTTCTTTGGGGTCTTCCACATCTCCTCCTAAACCACTGGATCGATTTCAACCAAACTTGGCACAATAATTTTACGCAACGGGAGAACCAACATAGGATAGGTATTTTTTTTCGACGGGGTCCTTTGGGGTCTTCCACATCTCCTCCTAAACCATTGGACTGATTTCAACCAAACTTGGCACAAATATTTTACGCAACGGGAGAACCAACACAGAACAGGTGTTTTTTTCGATACGATCCTCTGGGAGGGGTCTTGAAAAACTATTAGATCTGGTTACTATGGCAACCCAATAGAATAGATTCTGTTCTAAATATATTATCGCATTAAATTGAAGACCACGCGAACGAAGTCGTGGGCAACAGCTATTTATTTTTAAGAAACCTACTTTATTAATTAAACTAACATTTTCATTACGTACAACGTGAAACTCCGTAGCGAAGCACGGGTATTCTGCTAGTCTTCTTATATATAAAAATGAATGTTTCTTTGTTTGTCCCGTATGCGTTCCTATACCATTCATCCGATTGAGATGAAACTTCGGTGAGTTGTTGTGCGCACGCCCGCGAAGGTTTCTGAATTTTTTTCGATGGGGTCCTTTGGGGGTTCTTTGGGGTCTTCCACATCTCCTCCTAAACCACTGGATCGATTTCAACCAAACTTGGCACAATAATTTTACGCAACGGGAGAAAGAACAGGATAGGTGTTTTTTCGATGGGGTCCTTTTGGGGGTTCTTTGGGGTCTTCCACATCTTCTCCTAAACCACTGGACCGATTTCAACCAAACTTGGCACAAATATTTTACGCAACGGGAGAACCAACATAGGATAGGTATTTTTTTTCGACGGGGTCCTTTGGGGTCTTCCACATCTCCTCCTAAACCACTGGACCGATTTCAACCAAACTTGGCACAAATATTTTACGCAACGGGAGAACCAACATAGGACAATTGTTTTTTCGATACGATCCTTTGGGGGGTCATTTGGGGTCTTCCACATCTCCTCCTAAACCATTGGACCGATTTCAACCAACCGTGGCACACATATTTTACGCAACGGGAGAACCAACATAGGACAGGTGTTTTTTTCGATACAATCCTCTGGGGGGTCCTTTGGGGTCTTAAAAAACTATTAGATCTGGTTACTATGGGAACCCAATAGAATAGATTCTGTTCTAAATATATTATCTCATTAAATTGAAGACCACGCGAACGAAGTCGTGGGCAACAGCTATTTATTTTTAAGAAACCTACTTTAATTGATCTTCATTAATTTTACTAACATTTTCATTACGTACAACGTGAAACTCCGTAGCGAAGCACGGGTATTCCGCTAGTATTAATATAAATGGAAATTCTGTATTCGAGTTGCCCGAATTTTATGTTTAAAAATGTATTTTTGTATAAGGACCAATAAACAATATTATTATACCGGTATTATTATTCTGCTGGTATCATAATTACCGGCAGAATTCGATGTAGCAGGAGGATAAATCTCGGCAGTTTACAGCCAATGAAAAATGTGTTTGTGCTGTATGCTATTCAATGCTATAAATCTTCTGTACACCTGAGAATGGCACGTCACGCTACGTGGCCGAGATGCACCGTTTGATTATAGTGTCGAGTCGTTTGGAAGCGGTCGATGCATCTGCGCGCGCGCGCGCACACACACACACACACACACAAACACAGAGAAGATTCATTCTAAGCGGATTTTGACTCGTGGAATCCTAATTACCCATAAGAGCAAGCGTTTGCAGATGTCAGCTTTTTAATTAACTATAATGGACTAAGAAACAATTTCGTATTATAAAGAAGTTATGTAGTTTTTAAATAAATAAATAATCTAGATCCTGAATTGTAGAGTACGCAAGGCCTATTGTTTTTGGTGAAGATCGGTTAAGGGAAAGGGGTAGTTTACCTGCAACATTTTATGTTGTAACAAGAGAAATGTTTCCATGACGAACGATAACTGCCGCACATTCAAACAGAATCAAATATTTTGTTGCACACGTTCCTGAATTGTAAAGGACTCAAGGCTTGTTGATTTTGGTGAGAATCGGTTAAGGGAAAGGGGTAGATAACCTGCAATATTTTATGTTTTAACAAGAGTAATTTTTTCAAGACGAACGATAACTGCCGTAAATGCAAACAGAATCAAATACTCTTTTACATATGTGCCTGAGTTGTAGAAGACTCAAGGCCTATTGATTTTTATGAAGATCGGTTAAGAGAAAGGGTAGTTTACCTGCAACGTTTTATGTTTTAACAAGAGTAAAGTACTTAATTTTAATAAATTAAGTATCCTGATAAGAACCTCATAATAATCCACTGTAGAAACGTAGATGAATATCTAAAAATGAACGGGGAGATTTGAGCGGGATGGGGGTAATTTTCTATAAATGAAAATTATAGTTGAAGGGGAAGGGGATAATTTTTTATATGTGTACTACGTTATCGGCAACAAAAAAGTAGTTTGTTGTTAAAATTCCTTCCCGGACTGTTTGGCCGTGGTCCAATGTTTTCTGCAAAACCAGACGTTTCCACGGTCCCATCGACTGCCGTCATCAGTGAAAATCGAGTGCGCTAATGTGAGGTGGTATGCGTTAGTGACAACAGTACTGTGGTTAATGCTGAAGAAAGAAGTAGTTTCTTTGGAAATATTTCTTTTCGAAAATGATTTTAAATATAAATCTTAGAACATGAAGTCATGTATGGTTCTCCATACAGATATTTTTCCTGTGTACGCTAATATAGGACAAACTCTTTTACTTCCATGTTCCATAAGGAAATGGAAGTATGGTCATGGCGAAAAAAAACGTGTTCGAGATAACGGCTGATTCTGATTGTACTACCCTCAAAACATGAAGAAAAGTCATTTTTCGAAAAGTGTGTGTGTGTGTGTGTGTGTGTGTGTGTGTGTGTGTGTGTGTGTGTGTAGAATTTTTTCTATGGCAAACGATAACAGCCGCAGATTCAAACAGAATCAAATAATTTTTTGCATACAGTCCTGAATTGTAGAGTACTCAAGGCTATTGTTTTTTGTGAAGATCGGTTTAGAGAAAGGGGTAGTTTACCTGCAACGTTTTATGTTTTATCAAGGGTAATTTTTTCTATGACGAACGATAACTGCCGCACATTTAAACAGAATCAAATAATATTTTGCATACGTTCCTATATTGTAGAGAGCTCAAGGCATGTTGATTTGAGTGAAGATCGGTTAAAGGAAAGGGGTAGTTTACCTTCAACATTTTATGTTTTAACAAGGGTAATTTTTTTATGACAAACGATAACTGCCGTAAATTCAATCAGAATCAAATAATTTTGTGCATACGTTCCTCAGTTGTAGAGAACGCAAGGTCTGTAGATTTTTATGAAGTTCGGTTACGGGAAAGGGGTAGTTTACCGGCAACATTTTATGTTTTAACAAGGGTATTTTACTTCCATGTTCCATGAGGAAATGGAAGTATGGTCATGGCGAAAAAAATCGTGTTCGAGATAACGGCTGATTCTGATTGTACTACCCTTAAAACATTAAGAAAAGTCATTTTCGAAAAGTGTCTGTGTGTGTCTGTCTGTATGAAGAATTTTTTTCTATAGCAAACGATAACAGCCGCAAATTCAAACAGAATCAAATAATTTTTTGCATACAGGCCTGAATTGTAGAATACTCAAGGCTTATTGTTTTTGGTGGAGATCGGTTTAGGGAAAGGGGTACTTTACCTGCAACATGTTTTTTTAACAAGGGTAATTTTTTCTGTGACGAACGATGACTGTCGCAAAGTTAAACAGAATCAAATAATTTTTTGCATACAGCCCTGAATTGTAGAGCACTCAAGGCTTATTGTTTCTGATGAAGATCAGTGTAGGGAAAGGGGTAGTTTACCTGCAACGTTTTTTTATCAAGCGTATTTTCTATGGCAAACGATAACAGCCGCAAATTCAAACAGAATCAAATAATTTTTTGCATACATCCCTGAATTGTAGAGATCTCAAGGATTTTCGATTTTGGTGAAGATCGGTTAAGGGGAATGGGTAGTTTACCTGCAACCTTTTACGTTTTAACAACAGTAAAGTACTTGAAAATGCATTTAAACTTTTTCGAACAAGGGTAATTTTTTCTGTGACGAACGATAACTGCCGTAAAGTCAAACAGAATCAAATAATATTTTGCATACATCCCTATATTGTAGGGGACGCAAGGCCTTTTGATTTTGGTGATGATAGGTTCAGAGAAAGGGGTAGTTTGCCTGCAGCGTTTTAAGTTGTTACAAGGGTAATTTTTTCTCTGACGAACGATAACTGCCGCACATTCAAACAGAATACAATATTTATTGCATACATTCCTGAATTGTACAGGACTCAAGGCCTGTTCATTTTGGTGAAGATCGGTTAAGGGAAAGGGGTAGGTTACCTGCAACGTTTTATGTTGTCACAAGGGTAATGTTTTCTATGACGAACCATAACTGCGGCACATTCAAACAGAATAAAATAATTATTGCATACATTCCTGAATTGTACAGGACTCAAGGCCTGTTCATTTTGGTGAAGATCGGTTAAGGGAAAGGGGTAGTTTACCTTCAACATTTTATATTTTTACAAGAATATTTTTTTTATGACGAACGATAACTGCCGTAAATTCAAACAGAATCAAATATTTTTTTACATATGTGCCTGAATTGTAGAGGACCTAAGGCTCATTGATTTTGGTGGAGATCGGTTATGAGGAAAGGGTAGTTTATTTGCAACGTTTTAAGTTTTAACAAGAGTAAAGTACTTAATTTTGACATATAAAGTATCCTGATAAGAAGATCATAATAATCCACTGTAGATATGTAGATGAAATATCTATAAATGAAGAAGCTAGTTGAACGGGGTGGGGGCAATTTTCTATAAATGAAAATGTAGTTGAAGGGGGAGGGGATAATTTTTAGTATGTGTACTACGTTATCTGCAACAAAGAAGTAATTTTTTGTTAAAATTCCTTCCCGGGCTGTTTGGTCGTAATTCAATGTTTTCTGCAAAACCAGACGTTTCGGCAATGCCATCGACTGCCATCATGAGTGAAAGTCGAGTGCGATAACGTGAGGTGATATACGTTAGTGACCACAGTACTGTGGTTAAGACTGAAGCAATAAGTAGAAAGAAGTAGTTTCTATGGAAATATTTCATTTCGAAAATGATTTTAAATATAAATCTTAGAACCTGGAAGTCACGTATGGTTCTCCATTCTGACATTTTTAAATATAGGCCTACAAAGAGGTTTATTACACAGTATTAGAGTATACGTTTGAAATACGGAATATAGGAAAATCAATTCAGTCAATAAGTATGTTTTAACAATGTTTCAATAACCCGTATTTTTATTTGTTTATTATGTTATTAATGTTTACTTTAATGGGACTGATTTCAGGATGTTATCACGTGTTTTTCAAGCAATTTAAAGGTAGTAATGTTGATTTGTCTTGCCTTGTTTTCTCTTTTGTATCAAGCCGACCTGACCCCGGACCCTCCCAAAGGCAAATTATAGATACTCCACTGAAGGTAGTAAGAAATAATAAAGTTGTAAGCTTAAAACAGAGTACAAAAATGTTTACGATAGCAATGAAAGTGCAATAATACGTCAATTAACTGGAACATTTATCGAGGCTACAGAAACCCGCTTCAATTTTTGCGAACTACTACTGAGCCTGTTGTATTCTATGCAGCGCAAGGAATGCTAACTGAATCTACGAACACAGTTTCCCTAGAGAAATTGTTAGCCAGTTTAGATCCATACTACCATTAGACAATGGAATGCTATCCAGTCTATATTACTGGAAACAACATAACATTGTTAAGCAATATCGAACTTACGTTGTTTAATGCTACGTTACAGTTTGGGAGAGGTAGTGCTTCCGTTAATTTATCATTAAAAAGAGGGGTTATCAAATTGCCAGGTCGCTAATAAAATCGAAGCGCTAGACAGCATCTTTTTCACTTTAGTATAGGAGTAGCCTACCATTGTTAACATTTGTAAAAAATAATATAAATATTTGTATACTTATTTATACGCGTAGTTATAATTGTTTATATATAAATATTCATCTATTTACATATTTAATTATATTTATACTTACGTATTAAAAATTTTATTTATTATTATTAATTTACAAATTTTTATATAAATTTTTTAATAAAAATTTTATATAAATTTTTAAAGCGTCATTTACGCTTTGTTTGTAATCGTAGCAAAACCTACATGGATCTACATCGCAACACGGAGATGTTTTCAAAATCATTCCAGTCCGGTAGCGAGGTATGGATGTGAAGCATGTCTTATGTCAAAGGAATTACCAAATAAGATAAACTATTTTGGGCGAAACATAATATTAAGCAGATTCTAAAGACGTGTGAAGAGAATGAAAGAGTGCACGTTTGGTATTATTAATGAATTATAAATGACGTCTCTTCTCTTATTCTTCTCCTCCTCAACCCAAAGGTTGGTGGGCTTGCAATTTATCGCCTTCCGAAGGCAATCTCTACATACGTTCTTCCTTCTCCCAATTCATCCTGCCTGGGTCTTCCTCTCTCATTACGCTCGCATATTCCCTCTATGAAGGTGGTGAATCAGGTAGTAGGCGACCAACCATACTGTTTCTCCTTTCCACAATGCCTTTAAACAAAATCCTTCTTTCGTCCACTCTCTTCAGTTCCTCATCATTAGTCACTCTTTCTGCACGCAGTATTCTTAGGTCTTTCTCCTGCACCGCATTTCAGATGCTTCAAAGTAGCTCCTTCCAATTTTCTTAGGATCCAGGTTTCTGACCCATATGTACTTATATTCCAAATGAAACGTTTTGTGAATTTCTTCGTGGTTTCCAGGGACACATTTTTGGACGAGAGAAGAGAACTTTTCTTGAAAAATGCTCCGTTTGCTTGTTCAGTTCTATTGCTTACAACACTGGTGCATCTCGCAGTCTGATGTAGTGCAGCTCTCAAGACATTAAAGGTATCAACTTGCACTAGCTTTCCTCCATGCAGAATATTCTAGCCTTCTACTTTCCATTTCTGGAACATTTCATAGCCTTTGCTTTCTCTTGTTTATTGTCATGCCTCATTTATCTTTTAGGATCTGTTTCATTTGGTAAAGCGCATTCTGTAGTTCTTCCTCGTTGTTTCATAAAGCGTAGTGTCATCCGCAAAACGGTTGGTTTCTGAACCGTACTCTCAGACATTGTTAGAGAAAGCTGCAAAGAGTTGATACGAAAGTAGAATGAATGAAAAAAGTATTTCAAGTTAAGTTAAGAGTAACATGGTGGATGAGAGGGGATGGAGAAACCAAGAAAGCGATGGAAGACAGCACTCTCTTACTCTAAAATGCTGTACGGTTTTAACAAAAACTAGTTTTTTTTTAGGTACTAGAAATGACTACAACAGAAACTGCATGTTATTTCATAAACGTATCCTAGTACATTCAGTCAGTTTTAGTCCGTTTACTATTGAGACACAAATAAGTTCATTAACATTTAACAGGTATTATACACTAGCGATTCGGGAACTTATGCCACTGGTCCTTTTTGCTCCCAAGTACTTTGCCTCAAGACAATTTTTACCTTGATCTTCAGAATCTTCCTCACTGTGTTTTCCCATGTTTCTCATCTTTCACTCTATCCTTTGTTTTTCTCTTGCCATTCCATATTCTTTTCGTCTGTCTGTTGCTGCCATTCATTCTTTTTACATGGTTCCATCAATTTGGTGACATATAAACTACATACTCCGTTTAATAAATTATTATGTGTAAATATTTACAACTTAAAAACTGTAAAATAGAACAAAAGTTAATACAATGTACAGACAAAAATTGTCTAAATTCTTTTTCAGTCTACCATGTTCCAATTCTAACCTCAAAATATTATTTTAAAGTCTGTTTCTTTGGTCATATTTGAACAGCGAATATAGATATTCTGTTACAGTAAAACTCACTGGTAGGCAGAATATCCTGCCCGTCACTCTCCTGCGATTGTTGTATAATTTTGTCTGACACAGTATCGTCTGCCAGTATTGACAGTGCTGTCTGGTTAATTGCTGTCCAGTCTATTGTTGAAGTTCCACACGCGTGCCCAGTCGGCTGCATCGGTATATCGATTCCTTCAAAAGTTTTCTTTTTTAGCCACAACACATTTGAACATTAAATGATATTTAAGGCACTTTGTAGGCGTTTATTTCGGCCGTTGACCGGAGTCACATGCACACAATGTTGGACTGTACGGTAATAACGAAACATTTTTCCGCAACAGAAAACGCTGTACGGTATTTTAAGTTAATTTAAAAGGTCGCTTATTGTTATTTATAAGTTTCTACTTTCAGATTCTTCCACTCCAGCCCAGTTCCCACTTCCTCCCGCTTCTCTACTTTGCTTCCTTCTGCATTCTTTTCTTGCCACGTTTCGCTTGGCCGGGACGTTTTTCTTTAAACAAGCGCACCGCATCTTCGGTTTGAGAGATACTTAAGTGATATTAAAACTGTGGAAGCGTAAAAATTTTCCCTTACTGGGACTATCACGGACGAAGTCAACATTATAAGGATCAAAAAACTACCGGGATGTTTGCCCGTGTTCGATTGCTTATTGATTGTCATACTACAGACTTTATCTATAGTATGTAATGCTGAAACAGAACCTCCACCGTTTTCTTTCAGGTACCGTATTTAGTATGAAACCGATTCTATTTTATTCTATTCTATTTAGGCCCCTATTCTTAATAGGTAGGAAGTATCAATTAAAAGTTTTAATTAAATAATCATTTGATTGTGCTTATTACAACTTAAGTCAATTGGCTTTACAATGACTCAATTTGTGGCGTTACTTGTGTACCATTTAAATAAACGAATAAGCTTTTCATAGGATTAAAACTAACCAGAAGTTGAGGGGAACGTTCAAAACGCACCTCCAGTCTTCCCCATTATTAATCCCATGAATCTTCAGATTTAACAACTTCTTTTTCAACTTTCGATCTATTCATTAAAAGAACCATTTTTTAAAGTCCAGAACAAACTCACCAATTGAACGTTACGCACAGAATCGGATGAGGATGAAACAAGTAAAGTTTGTTAACATTTTCCCTGCATATTAATGTTCTTGCTAACGTGTTTATTAGACTTTTATTTCTTAACATAACTCTTTACAGTGTGCAGTAAAATATGAGCATTATACTTTGATGATATATCTTTTATTTGCGATCATCGAGCTTAATTATAATAATATAAATAACGGCTTATTCACGGAATATGAATAGATGCCGAGATAAGTTTGGAAATCACAGATCTAGAGATGGATTATTGAGAAATAAAAATAAAAAGAATGAAAGATATATTGGAAATAGAGGCAAAAGGTAGGTCAAAGTCACCACTAAGATGTAGGCGAGTTCTTTAATTTTTGAACTGAATATACGGTTGTGGGTTGACATTTAGCTACCAGCGTCGGGCTAACCCATTTGACACCTAGTAGTTTCGGACCCACCCGCCGGCAAACAATCAGCTGTACGTATATACGTTTACAGCTGTTGATAGTTGGTGAGCGAGAGTTTCTAATAATAACAATATGTACATCGTAATTGCTTGATTACGTTCGACCGTATTACAGATTTGGCTTAACATGTTCTTTTGCCACGTAATTAAATGTAATTAAGACATTAACAGTACCTTAACTAAATATTTTAAATAATTAGGACTAAAACGAAAACTTATGGGCTGATGTATCGTTCAGAAGATGGTACGAAATACAACGTACAGATGGCGTTGGTTTTATTCGGAATTGTTTGTCAACCAGCTGTTTCTTTTCTAAATGTCTGCTGTGCCGCTGTGCCTGACTGCATTGATAGTGCTACCAAGCAGTAGAGGTTAATATTGTTCACTCTTTTGTTCCATCTAAAACTTTCACTTGTTTATTTATTTCAGTTATTCTCTGCCGTTTGCTGTACTAATGTATGTTTATGTGACATTTCATGTACACACTAACACAGTGTTTTCACGCCATTACTCTCCCCTTTTCCGCCCATTTAGGCATATATCTTTAAGGATACAATTTTTTTATCTCCATCGCGTTTACAAATTGTTACCTAGTAGATATAAAGCGATTCTCACAACCGATGAAAGTTAAATATTTAATTTGTCTGGTGTGTGTGTGTGCGCGCGCGCGTGTGTGTGTTTACAGGGAGGGGAGGAGTGCTTCGTGTTTTAGGAGAATCGAGAAAATATAGCGAAGTAATCACCATTAGCCTGAAATTATTTTAAACGCAACTTTTAGTAATATGGTGAATTCATTATGTATGGGGTATAGACTATGTATAAATGTAGCCTATATAAACATTCGGACGTTTTACTTGTTTTCTAGGTTGGGATAAATTACTTGGGCCTTAATAGGAGTTACGAACTTGTGCTATTTCAGCTTTTCAGTTTTTATGATAAATAATTCTGTTTGACTGCCGAAAGTGTGTCATTACGGACTTCATATCATGAAATCTGATATTCTCCGCACAGTGCTCGAAAGACGTCAAAGTGCAAGATAATACACATAAACCATCTAGTATTTACCACTTGACCTGTAAAGGGGTTTGTATCTGACTTAATTTGTGAAGAATCTTTACAGAATTACAACCCTTAAATTTTAAAAATAAAATTATGAAATTCTCTGACTTACGCGAAAAGACATATTTAAACAAATCAATCAGTTTGAAAATACGCAAGCATACCCAAAGACCCAGAGCCCGTCCAGGCCTGTAATAAGCTGAAAAGGACAAGATCCCAATTAATTCCAGCCATAAACGTTAACTACACTAAAATCTGGATGCGATGTCTGATTAAAAGTAACACAAACACCACGTCTACAGGTTATTTACACAAATGCGCGCGCTCGCGCTCGTACAACACACACACACACATAATCGGATCATCCAGGGACTCGGATTGCTCTTAATCATTCGTTCCTTCATAAATATTTCTAACGGGATGAGATACGATAACTTTTAAATTTCGAACCTTTTAAAATAACTGTGAACATATAAGCGGACAGAAAGCTGGGAACGGAAATTTGAACCAGGCAGGTGTAATCTATAACCATTGGCCCTAATTGTGCTGTTTTCATTCCTTACTAAAACATAAACAAATAAAAACAACACTTCAAAAATAGCCTAATAGGCAAAACTTTGATACACTGAATTGAAGTTTAGTTTTCGCTCAAATATTCAGTCGCGCTTATGGATAGGCCTACCTTGTAATTTTTCAACAGAACATAAGATGGATGCCAGCAAAGGAAAACACTATGATTTATACGGCGATAGGCGTACCGAGAATAAACATATTGAAGTAACTGTGATGTAGGAATGTCTCCGAAAGAAAACAAAGGTGGAGTGTTGTTAGTCCAGTAATGTGAACAGTGAGTAGACATCGCAAGTCATCAGTATATTCTACATTAAATACTACTGTATAAAAAAATGAAAGTAAAATAATTCACCAATTGGTTGGTTGTAGCGGAAAAATTAAGAGAAAACTATCACGGAAAATTGTATTCTTAACAATTTTACGGGGACAAAGTCATATGGTACCCAGGGAGAAATGTAAATTTATAGAAAGCGGTGGTTTTCTTTAGAAGTAAGAAACATTAAAATATGTAGTAAAGAGCGATAGCTATTCAAAAGACGACCTTGCGTTGACGCCAGTAAGTCGGCTAAGAATTTATATTTTGTCACGGACGGGTCGGACCGTCGTAAAACTGTATTGTTTACTTGGGTGTAAGAAACATTTACTAAGGTTGTAAAAGTTAAGTGCACCTAACAAAAGAGAGAGTATGTGTGAAATGGAAGGACGCGAAGTTTCATACCACGTGTTCACGCGCATTTTGTGGACGAATAGCGGATAGCGTCATTTTTTGCGCGGGCTGTTCCGTTAAACAGATTGGGTAGTTTTGAATTTAGCGGTAAGTCAGACCAATAGGCGTGTAGTTTGTCGATATTGAGTGAGGGTAGTTTTAGCGAAATATAAAAATACGGAGTGTAAGAAGTTAGGGTAGTCAACGGAGAGATTACAGATATTAGACTCGTATTAGTTGCAATAATAATTTCTCAGTAATTTGGTTAAATATATTTCAATCGCCACGTAAGTCAGTCGTCAGTCACGGTAACGCGATATTAAGTATTGTGAAAGCTACATATTATAAACATTTAATAATCGTTTACAAGAATAACGTGCAGAGAAATTAGAGAAGATAAGTTAAAATCGGGTAACATATCCAAGTTTTACTTAACACAGCATCAATCGTTAAATCGAAATACATTGCGATTTAAATGTGTGAAACGTCATGATGCGGGACAGTCGATCAATAAGCAGTTATTAATCTGGTGTTAGACGCACTTAGCTTTGTAAAAGAATAACTATGTATTCAACAAGTGTATTAGCATACGGCACATGTGTAGTTATCACTAAGTTGTCAAAGTGAATGGTGTTTAATACCTGTGAAACAAGTGTATCAATTAGTGCAAAACTAACAAGGATAAGGGCTCAACGATTAACGTCGGCTACCCGCCTGGAACGTGTAGAATTGATTACATCGCGGCGCAGAGTGGATTCAACATGCAAGTAAATAATAAAATGAACACTTATTGTACTATTGTCTATTAAATTTAAATGTATGTAACTCATATTTGGTGACTCAATTAGTCAAAGAATTCATAGCCAAGAAATAAGCACAAACAAATTTTATAGCAAACTTATTAAAGGTAATGACCTACAAATTTTGTAATATGTAAATACAAATTAGTTATTAAAAACTTAATTAATAACAGTCAAATTGTGTTTATTTATTACTGGCGCCCTGGGATAATTTTTAAGAGTCGGTACACTAAAGTAATTGTTACATTCTGTTGCTGATAATTAGTATGTTATAAATATTAATATTGTCATTGGGTAAATTAGCTTGATAAACTCTTACTTTTCACATGCTCGTAGGCCGAGTGTAGTATGTATAATAGTAACGTGAACTTTTATTAAGGCCTATTTAAAAGTGTATTACATTCTGTCGCCCGGAACGTGGGACTATTGAGTCACTAATAGAATAGTAAAATAAAAATAAAATAGAATTAAGAATAACGATAATATAAGATATAGTTGTATGATTACGCGGAGTAAGAGTAGGAAAAACATTAACACACAGAACAACACGCACGGAGAAAACAATAACATGAATACAGAAACAACATCCCACGGTAACGAAATGGACTTCGATATAAACAATCAGATAGGAGATTCGCAGACGATCGCACACATTTCAATGGGGAATGAAGAGTCAAGGACGCGGGGACTGAACGAAGAAAATTCAGAAACACAACATATTACACAAGAAACACTAGTAGAGGTTAGAGAGAGACCAGTATATCAGACATTACCAGAGAAAAACAAAGACACCGACATATGTACAATACTCCAACAACTAGTACAACAAACACAACGAATTGAACAACAATCGAAAGAAACAAAAGAACAACTATTACAACAAACACAACGACTTGAACAACAATCGAAAGAAACAAAAGAACAAATAAAAGAACTGGCGGAAAAAACAACACAACAGCTAACACAACAAGCGACACAACACAAACAACAAATGCAACAATTATCAGAGCAGATGCACAAACAAAATATGGAACTAAGAAACGAAGTATTCACGCAACTCAATCAAGAGAGAGCAAATAACCAAAAAATTCTCCAGGAGTTTAGAGTAGATATTGATAATAAGATCGAAGAAAATTGTGATAAGATTAGTACCGAAATTAGTGCCAATACAAAACAACAAATTAAAGAACTTGACGAAAAATACAATAATAATTTTGAAATAATTATTGAAACAGTAAGTGTAAACAATCAAAGATGTGCAGATAACACGGCAGCTATAAATGAATTAAAGGTCGAAAAACTGAAAGAGTTGGAAACTAAAATCAACAGCAAGTCTGACGAGACACACCTTAAATTACAACAAATACAACAGGAAGTACGAACTAAACTAGCGTCAATAAGCAACACACCATGTAATCGGAGCCTGACAAACGAACAGGTGAAGGACATAAAATATAATGGCACGGGTGATTTCCCGATGGAATTTATTAAAGAATTGAATGAAATATTCAGAGAACATTATCAAGATGCTGGAAACATCAAGTGGATAGCAAGACATCTTGAAGGAGAGGCAGCAGTGTGGTGGAGGTTAGTAAAAGATAACATTAACAATTTTGTGGACTTCACTGACGCATTTATAAGTAAATATTGGAATGACGTCATTCAAGAGAGAGTACGCAATGAACTGGAATTCGGGAGGTATCACGCCGAGAATGGAATGAACATGATCCAGTATTTAGAGCGTAAACTGTTAGAAAATCGTCAATTAATTCCGCCAATACCTGATAAGTATTTAATTAGAAAAATTACTAAACATTATCCGCATGAAATAAGAGTTGGGATAATTACTCGTGGTGTAGTGACAATCAATGAATTCGAGCAGGTCTTGTTAGAATTTATGAGTCTGAGAAGTGACACCAGAGAGGCGAGCCGAGGGTACTATGACGGACGGCGAGATCGTAAATCATGGACGAGGGGTGAAGAGGAGAGAGAGCGACCAGCTGAGCACGGGCGCACAAATGAAAGTGAAAGTAGGCCAGTCACTTCACACTACCCCAAACGAACAAACAAGTTTAAAAATGAGAACGAACCTATTCCATCGACCAGCGGTGCGAACGGTAACAAAGTTAATACCGTTATGCCAAAAAACTAGCTAAGTTCTGTAAATATGAAGTAGACTTAAGTAATATTAGTAAATATATTAACACTACTTTTCTAGATTTAAGAGATGATTTAATGGATGATGATGATGTCAACATAACATGTAAAGTTAATAAATGTCCGGAAGTAAGTGTCTCGTTGAACGGTGTGTCTACATGCGCCTTATTGGACACCGGGAGCCAATTAAACGCTGTCTCAGAACAGTGGTTTAAAGACAATAAAAAGGAATTGGGTGATCTAGAAATGTTAAAATTGTCGAATACCGTAATTAAGGGTGCAACCGGCAATAAGTCAAAAAGGGTTACACAACAAATCCTATTAACTGTCCAAATCGAAAGTTTAAGAGTCGATAGTGTCTTCGTAGTTGTCCCAGAATTAATAAAAGATTGTATCTTAGGCATAGGGTTATTGGAAGAAAATGGGTGTGTGATCGACCTGAACAACAAACGATTAATCATTCAGGGAGACAAAAACCAGGAAGGAACTACAGCGGAGATACTACGAGTAGAACTCGCATCTGCCGATGAAGAGATCGAAGAATTGATTGGACAGAAGGTACAAACTATCACAGACATAACCGAAGCTGAACGGAGCGAGCTAAAGCATATTTTGATGGATAATAAAATGGTATTCCGGGATACGCCAGGTAGGATTAACTCGTATCAACATAAATTCGAAGTCACCGATCGGACACCCTACTGTCAGAAAGGTTGGCCGATTCCGATGAGATACAAGGAAGCAGTGAAGGCAGAAATCCAGAAAATGGAGGCGCATGGTGTTATTGAAAGGGCCCAGAGTCCATACGTCAACCCTATAGTTACTGTCGTAAAGAAAGACCAGACGGTTAGATTATGTTTGGACGCCCGTAAGCTGAATTCAGTAACAGTTCCAGACCATGAGGGAGCCATTCCAATTAACGAGATACTGGAAAAATGTGGTAACATTAAAGTCATGTCCACAATTGACCTCCGTAGCTCATTTTGGCAAATCCCATTGCATCAGGAATGTAGAGATTTTACTGGGTTTTTGTACGAAGGCAAGTGCTATCGGTACACAGTGACGCCGTTCGGATTGAAGACTAGCCTAGCAAGTTTAACACGTGGTTTGGACCGAGTATTGTCGGAAGAAGTGAAGGCATTTACGATCTTATATGTAGATGACTGCTTATGTATCTCGGATAGTGTGGAAGAGCACCTACGGCACTTAAAATTATTATTACGTGACATCAAACAAGCTAATTTAACTGTCAACTTTAAAAAATCGCAGCTGTTTCGTAAAGAGATTGATTACCTGGGATATCGCTTAACAACAGAGGGTATCACCGCCGCACCAGATAAGATTAGAGCCATTCAGGAATTTCGGAAGCCAAAGAATCAAAAACAACTTAAAGGATTTCGGGGCTTAACCAATTTTTACAACCGATTCACCAATAAATACGCCGAAGCGACGCAACCGTTGTTAAACTTATTAAAAAAGAATACCACGTTTAAATGGACAAAGGAAATGGATCAGCATTTTGAGAGAGTCAAGGAATTATTCATCGAATCAGTGGTTCTTAAGCATCCTGACCCCAACAAGCGTTTCTACCTACAGACGGATGCGAGTCGTTATGCGTTGGGAGGTAAGCTTTACCAGCTAGACGAGAATAACGACATTGGAGTAGTCGCATACACAAGCCGCGTGGTACGGGGAGCTGAGCGTAATTACTTCACCACAGAATTAGAGCTGCTGAGTGTTGTATACTGTTTGCAAAAATTTAGGACCTACGTACTGGGTAAGCCTTTTACAATCATTACTGACAATAAGGCGTTAATATTCATAAAAAAGTGCCACCTAAATAATTCCCGCATAACGCGATGGATTCTCGCTATACAGGAGTATGATTTCGACATCATTCACTGCAAAGGGCGAGATAACATCGTGGCGGACATCCTGAGCAGGCATCCTGAAGACATGGACGAGGAACAACCAATCGATCGAACCGAGGAGTTAGAGATCAATCTTATCAACATCCGCATCAGTAAGGAGGCTAAGGAGCAGCTCAAGAATATAAGAAGTTATCAACTAGCCGACATGAAATTGAAGCGAATTATCGACGTAATACGAGCCAATAAACAACATAAACTTGCCCAAAAATACAGTTGGCACAATGACAAATTATACCGAAGCGAAAAAGGGATATGGAAACTTATGTTGACCAATGAACTTTGCCACAATATGATTGCTGAACTACATCAGGCATACAGTCATGTGGGAAATCGTCGTACATATCAACTGTTCAAAGAAAATTTCACGGGGAACTCAGTTAATAAGATTACCAAATTAATTACGAAAACTTGTCAAATATGCCAGAAAAGCAAGGACCATTTTAAACGAATGGTAGGCGAAACGCAGCCTGTCATACCCCAAAACAAGAGTGAACTAGTTAGTATTGACTACTATGGACCATTACCGGTATCCACGGGCAAGGTCAGGTACATACTCACTGTGATTGACAACTTCACCAAATATGTAAAATTATATAAATTAAGGCAAGCCACCACGACCACCACTATAAATAAAATTAAATTGTATTGTGAAGAAATGGGAAGGCCATCAGCAGTACTGACTGACAACGGTACACAGTTCACCAGTCAACGATGGTTCACAGCATTGACGGAGATGGGTATTAAACCAAAATATACCGCTGTTTGCAATCCGTGCACTAATTTGGCCGAAAGGATCAATCGACAATTAGGCAACATGTTTAGGGCATTGACCTCCGAAAGACACACAAAGTGGGCACAATTTCTTAATCTAGTTGAAGCATGTATAAATCAAACATACCATGAGACAATTGAAACCACCCCGTACGAGGCACAGTGGGGAAGAAAACCGGAGCGGGACTGGACCAAATATCTTGACAAGGAAATGATGCCGACAAGCCAACCAATTAATTATCATAATATTTACTTACGCATAAAAGAAAAGGGAGAAAAAAGGACAAATCGAATCAACGCTGCTCATCAGATTTCAAAATTCCAAATAGGAGATAAGGTGTTGCTACGCGCGTATCCAATCTCAGATATTAACAAGAAGATAATAGGGAAATTTTGCAATTTATTTGAAGGACCATATAAAATAACAAAGGAACTCGGAACAGCAACCTACCAGCTAGAAGACGCACGACGACCAGGATGTATCAGAGGAAATTTTAATATACGACAATTAAAACCGTATTATGAGCAAAGACCCATTACTACACACATGAACACTGATACTACATAGATACTAAACAGATTGTAATAGCACACAACGTCTACATATGTAATAATTGTAAGATTCGAATACTGTTGTAATAAATAAGATAATCATTGTTAATTATTAAATTGTATAAGGATTCCAAAAGATATTAGCGTAGTTATTATGAATGTACTACATTGTAAGAGTAAGTTAAGGGAAGTAGAACGTAAACAGATGTTAGGGCAAAATGTCATTGTAACATGTGTTGAGATGAAAGGGAGAGTAAAGCAAAATATTTTAAAAGTAGTTGTTTGACCAGTTTGTCAAGGGTGGGACGGAGAGTCTGTACGTAAACAAACCTTGAAATGCCGTTGACACTTAGGGTATAACAACAGATCGTAAACTAACTAATATTACCATGTTATGTTAAATAAATTAAGAGTAATTAATATAATGTGATGTACAAACAAATCTAGATTATAGCAAGGGTTAAACAAATTATTGTTAGTAATATAAAATTTTAGCAGGGGATTAGGGACGCATCAATAGAATCAATCCCAAATTTTATTAAAATTTTGATATGATTCTATCGGGGGACGATATCACGGAAAATTGTATTCTTAACAATTTTACGGGGACAAAGTCATATGGTACCCAGGGAGAAATGTAAATTTATAGAAAGCGGTGGTTTTATTTAGAAGTAAGAAACATTAAAATATGTAGTAAAGAGCGATAGCTATTCAAAAGACGACCTTGCGTTGACGCCAGTAAGTCGGCTAAGAATTTATATTTTGTCACGGACGGGTCGGACCGTCATAAAACTGTATTGTTTACTTGGGTGTAAGAAACATTTACTAAGGTTGTAAAAGTTAAGTGCACCTAACAAAAGAGAGAGTATGTGTGAAATGGAAGGACGCGAAGTTTCATACCACGTGTTCACGCGCATTTTGTGGACGAATAGCGGATAGCGTCATTTTTTGCGCGGGCTGTTCCGTTAAACAGATTGGGTAGTTTTGAATTTAGCGGTAAGTCAGACCAATAGGCGTGTAGTTTGTCGATATTGAGTGAGGGTAGTTTTAGCGAAATATAAAAATACGGAGTGTAAGAAGTTAGGGTAGTCAACGGAGAGATTACAGATATTAGACTCGTATTAGTTGCAATAATAATTTCTCAGTAATTTGGTTAAATATATTTCAATCGCCACGTAAGTCAGTCGTCAGTCACGGTAACGCGATATTAAGTATTGTGAAAGCTACATATTATAAACATTTAATAATCGTTTACAAGAATAACGTGCAGAGAAATTAGAGAAGATAAGTTAAAATCGGGTAACATATCCAAGTTTTACTTAACACAGCATCAATCGTTAAATCGAAATACATTGCGATTTAAATGTGTGAAACGTCATGATGCGGGACAGTCGATCAATAAGCAGTTATTAATCTGGTGTTAGACGCACTTAGCTTTGTAAAAGAATAACTATGTATTCAACAAGTGTATTAGCATACGGCACATGTGTAGTTATCACTAAGTTGTCAAAGTGAATGGTGTTTAATACCTGTGAAACAAGTGTATCAATTAGTGCAAAACTAACAAGGATAAGGGCTCAACGATTAACGTCGGCTACCCGCCTGGAACGTGTAGAATTGATTACATCGCGGCGCAGAGTGGATTCAACATGCAAGTAAATAATAAAATGAACACTTATTGTACTATTGTCTATTAAATTTAAATGTATGTAACTCATATTTGGTGACTCAATTAGTCAAAGAATTCATAGCCAAGAAATAAGCACAAACAAATTTTATAGCAAACTTATTAAAGGTAATGACCTACAAATTTTGTAATATGTAAATACAAATTAGTTATTAAAAACTTAATTAATAACAGTCAAATTGTGTTTATTTATTACTGGCGCCCTGGGATAATTTTTAAGAGTCGGTACACTAAAGTAATTGTTACATTCTGTTGCTGATAATTAGTATGTTATAAATATTAATATTGTCATTGGGTAAATTAGCTTGATAAACTCTTACTTTTCACATGCTCGTAGGCCGAGTGTAGTATGTATAATAGTAACGTGAACTTTTATTAAGGCCTATTTAAAAGTGTATTACAAAACCTACAATTGTAAGCCTGTATACCAAGCATGTTGGTATTATGTAGTTCATCCAAACAGTTCTGTCATTTAAAAGAACTGCCATATCTTACTAACTTACCAACTTATTTCCTGTGGCCGTATAACCCTTATAGGATTTTAGCCTCCCTGACAATGCCTTTCCATTCATTCCTGTACTGTGCTGTTATTTTCCCGTTTTTTTGTTGTTTTTTGTTTGTTTTATAAACTCTTCCAGGTCTCTTTTTATATTATCCAAGAGTCTTGATAGTCGTCTTCATGGCAGTATTTGTCGTTTGACGTGATTTGTATGTATTTTCTTGACAGATCTATGTTTTCAATCTCTGTTCTTAAAATGTGACCAATTTTACAAGCAATTTTAATTTTAAAATCTACCAGCTGTAATTTCACTTGTTATTTGGGGCTGATCTACTATTCTTCTAACTTATATTTTCCTTATTTACCAACTGTTTCTTTCTGTGCTGTCTCACATTATTGTCTTTAGGACTTTGTTCTCAGACTCATTAGTTTCTGTTGTTGTCTAAGTGTCATCACCCATGTCTAACTGCTGCATAGCACTAAATGGAAAGTAAATAATGTGTTTTGTTAATGAAGTATTGTTTGTTTGTCTTTTGCTTACTGGTTAAAAAAGTTACACCAAACAGACCAAAGATAAATGGCCACTCTTGACAATTGTTTCAGCATTTAAAAAATGTATTTTCAGTTTCTTGTAGTTGTGAAGTATCTTTTGTTGTTATCACCATTCAACTATAACTGATTTCTATGACCCGATATAACACCTTGTAATATGACATTAAAGTTCACCTTCTGAATATATTAAAATTCTTAGTAATGAAATCCTGCCTGTAATGAATATATTCTGTGCTTCATGAAATTCTAGTAGAAACATTTCAGGAGCTTGGAGGAGAAAGGCCGAATAAAAAAAAATCTATTTTTTTGTACGGAATCCTGTTTTCTGATATGTTAAGAACACGGTAACACTACTATCACGTCTATATTTCTATATTCGCCCTTAGTATTTTGTAAACAGCACTGAAATGTATGGACTGCATAAAACCAGCTGAGAGCTAAGTGCTGTAATATTAGAGGAGTAAGGGCGAATATACTGCACGGTGCCACATCGGCATGATCTTTTTCTTAGATTCGCCCTTTTTCCACCGCGCTTAGTCATAGTTATGCTTGTCGTGACATGTCTATGAAAAGTTTGGTCAGTGTGAGTCGGTATTTCGATGTTATTACTTTCTTATACTGCATACGTTATTTCTTTGTTATTCTAATAGTGTCTTATTATAATAGTGCCATTACAACAGTGAGTGCGAGTTTTTTTTTTTTTTTTTTTTTTTTTGGAAAGTAAAATTCGTCAAGAATTAGGCAGGAACATATAGAAAATTGGATTGTTAAATAAATGCAAGAAGACAGCCATGTAACTGTAGTCAGAAATGTTTCAAAAAATTAGTAATGAACTTAGTTGAAGTTATTTTTTCCAATTTTGGGGATCTTACGGACAATAATTTAGAGAAAAGTTATCTCTCAAATATTCTAAAATGGGATGACTGTTAAGTATAGCAGTTATCAACATTTTGAATTTTTCATTCAATTAATTTAAATTTTAGAATAATCTTAAATTTGTTTTGTTTTTATATTATTAATTTTTATTTTACTTAACGTTAATTATTATAAATAAAAGTATAAAATAATCAGAATGTACATTTTTTAATACTGAAATACATATTTATTCGCCCTTTCTATCCTGAGAGTATTCACAAACTTTAAACGCAATTTCCCAACACCATGATTTTCATATTCGGCCTTTCTACTCCCAGTCCCAGCTCCTGATATGTGTTATTATTTCCATGAAATGAAATTCATACTTCTCAGTAACTAAACTGGGATAAATTTCCTATTTTTAATTTTCGGTGAAAAGGTAATAATGATAAAATCAATCCGTTTTGATTCCCCCTTGGTTGTATGATAAACCATTCTAAATATTCATTATACCTACACAAAAATGTGTATTTTGGTTTTATGTAATAGATGTGACAATAAAACATGGAATTTTATCCTTTCTTGTAAACAAAGGTTATTCTGATCTGTAGTGTTTTTATTCTGGACAATGGTACTAACCTTTCAGATAAGTTAATTTATATGTAAAATTATTTTAATGTAATCATTTTAGCTACAATCACCTCCTTTGTCTGTGTTCAAGTTTCCTACATAAGATGTAATATACTTAACTTATTTCAATTGAAATAGTTTAGTGCTTGTACTCAAAAACAGCAAATACATTTAGTCTGTTGTTTATATTTTTGAAGGGAGTAATAAATAAAGCAATAACATGTGATGTTATATAGCTATAATGCACCAAACTCACATGCTACATTGGAAAGGACCTTTTGCCTCCTAGTAAGACTTCTCAGTACCATAACAAATTTTTCAGCTGCATATTCAGTTTTATTGTTCAGACGTTTAACTGTGTATTCAACTTCCACAACTCCAACTATACCCTTGCCTGTCAATTAGTACTTTTAATTAGTACATTTAGCACCCTGATCTGTGGAAGATCTGGTAACCTATCCCTTTGATGAAAGTAGTGTAAGAGTTAATCATAAAACGAGGGTTGTCTGACTGATATGCAGGACGAGGTGGCTGTTATTACAGTGCAGTTGCTATTGGAAGACCAACTTTTGAGGACAAAGTGATGCACATGGGCTAATGTAGGAGATCCTGACATTAGGAGATTAGTAAATAAACTGAGCCTTTCTAGAAGAAGAAGAAGAAGAAGAAGAAGAAGGCTTCTAAGACAAAGTTTTTTTTACTAACTTAATGAACAGTTTACTAAGCTCAACGAACAGTCATTTTTCTGTTAGTTTTTACAATGGAATTAAATTTGATTATAATTGAGATCTACACTCTACATGCTGAATGTTTTTATTTTGTTTTTAATCTGATGAGAGATTACTTATCAGTCAGTTTTTTAGAAATAAATACATCATATTCTATTATATTATATTCTAAATAAATACAAATTAGTATTAGCTAAAACAAAACAAAAAAAATTTCAAATATTAACAAATTAAACTCTCTTGGATTAAACACTTTATTTAAAAAAACAGGGATTTAGGAAATAATATAAGGCACAAGAGCTATTTAGAATTTTGTTTGAAATTGTTGTAAAATTCCTACACTGTTTGCATCACTGACAGCAATTCTACAGTATGACTGAAACAAGTCACACATTTTACAAAATGCATAATATGCACTAGGTAAATTTTAAACTGTGAGGTTACTTTACTGAATGCTGATGTTACATGAAATAACTAGGCTTTTTGTAAGATGGCAGCTTCTACCATTTGTCTGTGACATATATATAAAGGATGTGCCTTGACCTGATGCCTAAAAATATCAAAGCTAATATACTTGAAGTGCTATGGTTTTGGATTCCCATTACACAAAGACAATATTTTAATGATCAAAACATACTTTTGTGAGTCAATAATAATTATACTATTAGTTTCTTGAATGGTGTGTGAATTTTTGATATTCTTCTGTAAGAACTCAAAATTAAAATCACAACATTTTTAAAAATCGTCATCAGCTTTATTAATAATTATGAAAACTAGTTTCAACAATTTCTCCTAAAACTAAGGCCTCTTGTTTACAAGTAAAATAATCACATACAGGTATGTTTTCAAATATTAATGTTTCTACCTTAATTAATGAATCCAATAGATTCAGTTTCTCAAAAGTGCATTTCTTATAAATTCAATATTCAATTTACTGCTTGTAATTGCCTGGTGATAGATTCACAATGTTTGCCATTCTTAAGCATCCGACCACCTATAAATAAACAAGACTTTATATCCTTGAAATTTTTAAGTTGGCATGTGCAATGAACAACTGCCAGTAATATAATATGTGGCCTGAGTTTTAGTCACACTCTACAGTCACATTACATTACAGCCTTGTGCATAAAGGCCAATACTGTTTTTCCATAAGTACTTAATGATGATTACTATAAAAAACAAACTGTCATATATTGAATAATATATACAATTTATTATATATTATTATTTAAAATAAAACTGGAGGAAAATTCTACTGATAGATTTGACTGACAAGTATTACTGACTATTTAAGTAAACTTATGAATAATGCATTTTATACTGTAATAATCCAATGTACATGCACACAGACATACACACACAATGTAGTATATATTTTACATGCAATTTGTACAGTTGAATAACTGTTCAAAAATAATTATTCAATTGCTGCCTTGTAACACTTCACCTAAGATAGAAGCAGGTTTTAGAAAGCAGCTCAGGTACCTTGATGTTTGAACTGAAGGGATTATAAAGAAGTAGAGGAGCTCTGACTACCCTCAAACTCCATCTTGACCGTTTTCGTGGAATTATTAAAAAAAAATTATGTCACAAAAGCAATCAGATTTTTATTTTTGTAGGGTAAAGCTAATAAAAACTTTTTTATATTGAAACCTCCTCCAACGTTATATATTATATACTCCAAGTCTACTTTTCTAAGGCAAAAGATAACAATATAATCTATCTTTCCTTATGTAATTTTGCCTAATACATTCCAGGACACAAGGGAATTTATGACTGTATTTGTTTTTACTTTTAATTTTAATTTACATATTTCCAGATATAAGGATGAATCAACAATAGAATAATTAAATTTCATAATTAAAATATTTTGTAATTTCCATACCATATATTAAATTTTGTATGAACTGAGTTGAAAACAAGATTAAGCTAAATGTAACTTCGTGATAAAAACCTAACACCTGTAGAAACATTGAAGAAATATTCCATTATCTCAGAATTTATCATTTACTTGTCAGTTTCTGTATGAATAACATAATGTCACATTTTAGAAATTGAAACCGCTCTTTCTTTTCTTAGACAAAAGATTTAGTTATCAGTCTTGTGACTATAACCTGTGCAAACCTCAGAAAAAAGCATTGGGTTTAAAGGCAATGGTATTTCCTATGAGCACTGTTTCCATGTTGTACTTTAATCCCACTCCCACTTGTTTACTCATTAGTTATGACTAATAAATAATATCAATTCAGAATAGTACATGACTTCGTGTGGGCGGTAGCATTACAGTTGTAATTCAATGACTGCAGATTGTCACCTTAATTGAAGCTGACCTGTGTTTGTGCTATTGGCATTTTGCTATTACAGTAGGTCATTGTTTAAGTGATAAAAGATTGTGTCAACAACACAGCTATATAGGCAGAGATAAAAGAGTCATTAAAGTTGATAGGAGTTGCTTTGATAGCTGACATCAACTGTTCAACAATTTAAAATAAAGAGATATCTGTTTCATTGTTAAATGATCACACATATGAACATCCATTTAACTTACTGACAAATGCTTCTCATTGTTTTGTGCGAGAGAGAGAGAGAGAGAGAGAGAGAGAGAGAGAGAGAGAGTGAAGAGTGAGAAAGAGAGTGGGAGTCTCTGCGAGTCTTGACAGTGTCTTGTATCTCTTGACCATAATACAATAGTGGCGTTATTTTTGTCGACACTTATGTCTATAAACACAATGCTTTTTTTCTAAGGTTTACGTAGACTGCAACCCTCCAGTCATGTGTATCCTACACAAGTGTCTTATATCATCAATGTAACTCCTGCAACTGATATCAATGATAATAATCTGACACATGTAAGTCAACTGTAGTCTTCCTCTGCACTGCTTTTCATTTATCATCCCCTCTACTAGTGCATTAATCTTTGGTGCTTCAGAGTACATCCCATCAACCTGTCTATTCTCCTGATAAGAGTCTTTCATAAACATCTTCTCTCTCTCTCCTAAAACCTCCTTGCTCCTCACCCTGATTGTCCAGTTCGTTTTCAACATCCTTTTATAGCACCACATTTTGAAAGAATTAGTTATTTACCTATCTAGTTTTTCCAAGGTCCACAACTCGCTGCCATGGGGTGGGGGCATATTCCATACATGGGCCTACTATTTCAAAAGCTGTTTCCTAACATTTTAATCAATTTTTTATAAAAGTAGGTTGCTGCAAGTTGTTGGTGTTGAATTCAACTAGTGACAGTAAGATAAATGAGCTTGTTAATAAATTAGTAATCAAAGAGCTTGAATTTACAGTTAATTATACAAATAGTGCTTAATTACAAATAATCGAAAAAAGGATTATTGTCATGAGATATTTACACAATGTAACAGTATAATTATAGATATAAGCAACACCTACATAAGGCTACATGCACACTTGTAATTTTTGTCGCACGTCAGATTAATCGCAAAATTGGAACACATAGTTTTAAATGTCAGTACACTCACATGCAACTGAGAAATCACAGTGATTAAAAAATAGCAACACGTTCTATTTTATCAGCGACGCGATTGTCGCTGGCTCGAATGAATCACACAGACATGTACAGACCTGCACCCACTTGCGATTTTGTAGCCACGATTGCTTCACTGCTGGTCTAGAGAGGAGTGTATTGCTGAGTAGACTAGCACCATGTCTGGCACCGAATCTGATGATACTGTAAATTGTGTCCTAGACCCAGAGCTAATTATCATTGCTTGAAATGACGACTATTTCAAGCAACTCATCAAAGCTTTTAATACTCATTCAGTAGTATTTGAAAAATTCTTTGAAGTGTAATCATAAATCCACATGAATTTTATAAAATTGTCCATTCAGTGTCCTCTGACCGGTAATTGGATGTACCCAGTATTCTTTTTTTTATCGCTTCTGTTTTTCGTTTAACCGCAACATCAAAGCCACAAGACAACTTGTTTCTATGACGTCCATTCTATACTGACAAATAATGACAAAAAATGATGGTAAAATTGCAATTTATTTATCGCAAGTGAGCGAACTTCAGTTTTTTTTTGTGACCACGATTTTGTGGTTGTTGTGACAGATAATCGCAAGTGTGCACCTACCTTAAAGCATGATATATTGAAGAACAACAACTATACTGCCTATATTGGTAATTCATGAAAGGTTACATGTGGGAAACAGTATGATCTCTCTGTACCAGTAACTAATGGCTGACCAGCAAACATTAGTTCATCCAAATGTTGTTACAACTGAGAGCAATACAAATTACAAGCAATTTAAGTTATCATATATCCTTGGCCAGCAGTGTAGGAGTAGGAATAGTAGATATGCACTATTTCATGAAAAAATGCACTGTTATCACTTTACTATACCGTATTAACACATGTAACTTCTCATGAATTGAGTACAAGTGGGCCATAGGCTCAGCTGAAAAGAGATAGGCATATTTTTATGAACATAGTAGTTTGGATCACAATTTTACATTCACCGTCAATGTAAGTTCTTTTCTCCGTCAATTTGTATTTTGTGCAGTAATTATATAATATATTATGATATTATTCAATATAGTTTCTTCTGTAAGTAGTATACTATGTTTTGTTGTTTCAATTACCTAGATAATTGAAATTAGGTAATTAAAATTAATTAGGGTAAATTACTTACAATAACTAAAATTAATTAAATTAATTAATTAAATAAACTGATTAACTAAAACTTATTAAACTTAATTAAATAATTAGGTAACTGAAATGACTAAAACTTAGTACACTACTCGCAGAAGAAACAACATTAAATAATATAATATTATACAATTCTTTTAACACAGATTTTGTGCATGGATTGTATTGTTTTACGTTGTGAATTGGAACCGTACTGATTACATTATTGTAAGTTAAAGTTTCTTTCTGTGTTCTATATGTGCCATTAAAATACCTTTCCTTTATACACACGCATGTGGTAAAATTATTTCTTAAAGAGTAATAGAAAATACACACTTTAGTATAGTTAATAAAATGTAACATTTGTGATTTGTAAAATTGACATATGGGTGAGACAGAGTGTAAATAATAGAGACTCCTACATTTCATGAAGCTAAATCTTTGTGATTACATTTAGTTTTTGTAGAATTAAAAAAAAAACATTTAAGAACAAGAAGACGGACATTACATAAATTATTTTTGTACACAAGAGGTGTATATTTTAATACTCATTATATAAAAAGGAAAACTTAAATACAAATTATTTTAAATAAATTAATGCACAATAATGATCAGTTCATGGCAATATCACTTACGTTCTCCTTGGTTGATTATCCTTCATTAGATCCCTTTTCTGTCGTGTTTTGTTGACATTCTTGTTAAGTGAGTTGTCTACAGAACTGTTAAGTTTTGCAGCATTGCAACGTGCTCTGTGATACTTGTGATTCAGTACCCGTGGGTGGCTAGCAAACGAATATACTACAACATCTTCACCATTGTGTGAACGATTCAACGAACCTGTTGAACTAGATGAGCAATTCATTGAAGAATTGTAACTATTCAAGCCCAGAATGGCTGCTAATTCTGGTGGTGGATCCAAAAAAATGCCCGTTTTAACTGTTGTGACAAACATGGGCCGGTGGTCTTGATTTTGCTTTTTCACAGACATCTTTTTGTGTCTATTTGTTGTTACATTTTCATTCAGGTTTCTAAGTTTTGAGTCAAGGTTGTCAAGGAATTCTGTCGATACATTCCCGTTATACTTGGAATTAACTTTCCTATCTAAATTATTATTCACTGAAGAAAAACAGTTTTTGTGGTAATAGTTTTGGTTTTTATTGAATGCTTCATGTTGTGTAGTTGCCATGTTATTATACTTCTCATTTTCGTTATTGCTTTTGTTGCTTACTTCCTTTTGTTTTTTGTATTTTTTTTCAGGATTTGTTATCTCGTTGACTGTATTGAAGTTTGATCCACTTACAGACTCTGGAGAGCTGTTTCCTGGATTGAAGTTTTTATCTGTTTCTAAGTTATTGTTAACAATTTCAAGAGCATTCATTGCGTGTTTCTCATCATTTAGTGAAACTTTACTCTTTACAGTCAGTTGTGCATATTATGTCAACTAAAACAATTATATATCTTATAGAATTTAATAGTTATAGATGTGAAAAGACTATGTTTAAAAGGAGAATAAATATTTCCAGTAATAACTGGAAACTTCAGATTTATTACTAGTAGGTAAGTCACTCGTATAAGTAAAAGCAAAACAAATAGCAGTGATGAAGCAGATGTGTTAATTATCTTGACAACACTCTGTGATTGTATTAAGTGGTTCCAACAAATAAGTGTGTTTTTTTACTAACAATAATTCCTAATGTGGAAGAAAGAATATAGTTCCCTGTTAAGAAAAGTGCAGTATCTGCAAAAACTTGAAACTGAGAAAAACAACTTTCTTTGAGAGCAGATGTGACAAATTCTACCTCCATATATCAATAATGGTTGCAAGTAAGGCATTTCTGATTAATCACTTAAATAATTCGTTAATTATTAATTTTAGTCTTTTAAATTGTGATTTCCCATAAATCTAAAGGAATGTCTAAAATATCAGAAATGATGTAAAACTCAAAATGTAAATTTTAACAGAAACAGCACTTTTCTTATCGAGGAAGTATAATGCTTACAAGCAACTGAATATGTGAACTGCAAGGAGTAGAGTATGTTAATTATTAGACAACCTGTCCAGAAAGAAGTTTTAACAATCCATTTTGCTACTGCGCAATTATAAAAATTATTATTTTTATATGGAAGTATTATGTTTTATGTAGACTGATGTATGTATACAGAAACAATTCTTTATACAGATTATCTCTGTGAAATATATATTTGGCTATGCAAAAGTTAATACTGTGCGTGCATAGAGAAATTATTTTTATATTTATTGTGTAAATTCTGCAAGAATCTCATGAGCTAGAATTTGACATCTCTACTACACAACTGTAAACAACATGTACAATTCAGTCTGTTACAACAATTACAAATAAGCTGAACGTTACATTTGTAAAAATTTATCTGCCGAAGTGTGTATCTACTTACAAACCTGAAAAATTAAGAGGTTATTTTATTTATACAATTAATTACTTCTCTGCAACAGAGGGAATAATTTTTCTTGCACCCCATAATTTTACTTATTAATTATTCTGTTACTAGTACTGGGTTAATTTTACTTGGGCTGGACAGAAAATTAATTCACTTACTTTTGACTATTAATTTTGTTGTAAAACCAATTACATGTAGTAAATTTGTGATATAACTGATTAGATTCGAATTCTAAACTCAATTATTTTGTGGTATATATTCTTTTGTTTAATTTTCTTTAAGATGGCTGGGTAATAGATTGAAACAATTAATTTTCAGAAATTGAATGTACAAGAAGATTTGAAAAGAAAATAAGAATTTGTATTCTTAAAGTATTTTTGAAGTTCAGAGTTTTATCAAAAATAGTTATTCGCTCTGCTAAAAGTCTGGGCATGCATGTGGAGATGTTTTTACATGGATGCTTCTGTGCTTTACTTTGTAGCATGTATGAAGGTAAAGGAGATATATACAAATAACACTGTATGCATATATGTGTATGTGTCATGCTAATGGTTGTTACAGCTGATGAAGCATTTTACTTAACTACACTGTGCCCCTCTATTGACCCATACTTTCTAACAGAAATACAAGACATTAACAATGAATTTGGGTAAGTACAGGTAAACAACAAATTAGGAACTGTGTCCTAAAGATGTCTTTAAGATACATCTATACTTGCATAGATGGGTTGTAAATAAATTTTACAATAAATATAAACTTTATTTTAAAGTTACTTTAAATAATGAACCAACTTCTTCTGCCACGATACTTTAAGGCAGCTGACATCTGTGTGAAGTTTTTTTTTTCTATCATATAAACAGTTTGTACATTTGCTACAGTTTAATTTTGATTTTCAAATATAAGTACGAATTGATTATTTGTTATTGCATTCTCTTTGATGATGAAGCATTCTACAAAATGCACATTAAGCTACATAAAATTTATTACTTCCTCACACAACAATTTTTTGTACATTTATTGAATCTACTACGTGTATATAATTATTTACTGTATAGTGCATGAAAACACACACACACACACACACACACACACACACACACACACACACACACACACACACACACACACACACACACACACACACACACACACACACACACACACACACACACACACACACACACACACACACACACACACACACACACACACACATTTAACAAACTTAGTAGGCCTATAGCAAATCTTAATAGTGTTTTTAGTTTTTACAATTGATCAATATAAAACAAAATTTCAAAACTAATCAGCCAAGTTTATTATAAGAGAATTAAAAGTAGTTTACTAATTCCAATTAAAATTAATTCCAGATTAAATTAGGAAATTCAAATCTGTCAATTTAAAGTCTTATGGAATTAGTATAAACATAATTTCCATTTTACCTTGTCTCTTTTTGATAGAAAGTTGTCAATGTAAACAAAAAAATATTACTTGTTCATCAAACAATAAAGAAAGAATTATTTATTTATGAACGTATAATTTACAAGTTAAATATTATCTTAAAAATATAATAAAAATGTAATCTTGAAATCGAGACTACAATTCAACTCTTCACTTGTGGAGTGTTAAAATCTATTTACGACTTGGGACTGCACGAAATAATTCTGTTTCCGAAATACCAAACAGGTCCTTAACATTCTTATGTAATGATGACTCGATCAATATAATTTATTATTTGGTATAGCATGCTCTGTGTGTTTCATACTGGGGAGTCCTCTACCTACGCTGTAGGCCTACATATTGGATGGATCAGGTCCACTGCACTCATTGTACATGAATACACCAGGCCCGGATTTCCCACTAGGCACGTGCCTAGGGGCGGCAGGCTCAGGGGGGTGGCAGGAAGTGAAAAATTGGTTGTTAAAATTTCATGTTTTCGGTTTTTTAATTGCAGTATTTGTATTGGGCACTTGCATTATGGCCAAATTGAAGAAAATGGTTTTGAAATAACCTTTAATTATATCTTTGAATAACACGGTATTGACACTGGGCCTATCAATAGCGGTGGTCGGAGCGGAGCACGGTCGTGTATACAGGTCTGGACACTCCGTTGAAATTCTTGTTCGCTTTTTTGCCGATAAAATAGTTTGAAAGTAGGTGTACGTATATTACTTGTTATAAAACTAATCTGTGTTTCTAAAGTGTACACATATTATTAATAAATATTAATAAAAGTTAAAAAAATTAGTCTTTTTCACAATTCCATCACATTTCCCTTTTAGATTTAAGATCAAATGAGATATTTGCAACAGAGATAGTTGAAATGCCTATTTTAAGCAAATTTTTTTCAGCAGTCAAGAATAATTGAATATACAGAAGTTACTTGTTGGGGGGGAGGGGCGCTAACAATAGTGCCTAGGGGCGACAGGACATCTAAATCCGGGCCTGGAATACATAGCTCTGCATATTCACACACACGCGCGCGCGCGCGCGTGCATTTTCTAAGAAATTACTTCTTTAGTTTTAAACTCACACACATACGAAACGTAAATTGGTGGCAGTCTGAAACACTATGAGCTTTACATATTGAATCGTTAACGAGCGAAAGAATACTTGTGGCAGAAATTTGAAAATTGGACGTTCCATCCATTTAAAGCAATAATTCGGTTTTTCGCGGATAATTCTAAAACATTAAAAACTTACACATCTTTCTATCAGAATTATTGTTGCTCTTACTGAAAGAATTATTAGCATCTCATTTAACTGTCGTTTACCTCACTTCTGACTCGAGAGAATAACGCTTTTGTTATTTTCATTTTTAAACGTTTAGAATTATTTACCTGTACACGGCTCCGATTCTACTGTGAACTAAAGGTTTCTTTGAAAATTAAAATAGCTAAAACTAAAGTGCGTTTTTCAAACGTTAACACAGTGTGAAAATATGTGACGTTATTTCAAGACTTGCGTGCGCTACTACGTAATCATGCGTGCGTGCGTGGGTTCGTGTCGTATGCTTGCGTTTTACTTTGGCCCAGTTGCAGTATACTGTTGACAGTAGGAGCAGTGCAAGCTAAAGTCGCTTGTTCTGTTTTCCTAAGAAGAAACAGCTTGTACATTTTCACATCGAATTTCTAGGCCTACTGTGTTTTCCGAAAGTGTTTCGGACCTATGACTGTAAAATATAGTTCCGTTAAGTTATAGAAATAAGAACAACAGGCGAAGACTACTCTTACGCGGAAAGTACGATTTGAAAATATTCGATTTTCACGTTTCACCGGAAAAGACAATGAGAATACCCTTAGCGAACCGCGGTTAGTCTGGCCATCTCAAACGTGTGAATGTGTCTATCTGTCTCGTAAACTCCACTTAGCGTTCACGCGATTTCCTTCGTAAACGGAGTCCGTTGTTCGACATATCCATGCTACACTAGCGATGGGTCACTGCTGCCCTACCGGCGGCACACACTTGGTCACAATACAACACTCGAACTGCGTACAATAAAACAGATGAAGTACGACGGAGAGTAGTGACGCAAGCGCAGGCGTGAAGGTGGTGGGTAGGTGACCACTGGCCAGCCGGCAGGTCAGTACTACTGCCCTCACTCACACCCTCGTCTTCGCCCTCTACCCGTCACGCAATACAACTCGCAGACGCCAGTCATTTGCCTCCGTTTCCGAAATTAAAAATACCGTATAGAAACTAAAGTCTTACAGGATTCCGTAAAATGTTTGGAAATAAATACACCGTATAAACGTGGTAATTAAATCTTTCGAGTTGTACAACGACCGTGTATTTTATATTTGCTATTTTCGGTTTACACAATAGGTAAATAGTTGCAGGAATAAATTCAAAATTAGGACTAAAAACCGGGCTGTTAGGCCGTGGTCGGTTGTTATTAAACGCCATCACGTCGGCAACGTTTCGATTCCCAGTCGGGAATCTTCTTCAGGCCGCTAAGAAGTGACAGAGAGTAAAAACTCAATAGCGGCAGATGTACACCGAACACTACCCGATACCTGCACTTGTGTTCGGCGTACATCTGCAGCTATTGAGTTTTTACTGTCGCTTCTTAGCTGCCTGAAGAAGATCCCCGACGGGGAATCGAAACGTTGCCGACGTGATGACGTTTAATAGCAAACGACCACGGCCTAACAGCCCTTTTTTTAGCCGTAATTTTGAATTTATTGACATCGGCCGTGTGAGCTTCAGACAAAAGTTGCATGAACGTTTAGGCACATATATAAATGTGAGTGATGGTAGGTGCAAGCGTTTTATGCAGGCATTTACGGGCTTTCCTTATAACAACATTTTCGCGAAGAGTAATTTTCGGTTTTTGTAAGGTTTACAAGTTTTTCGCTTAACAAGAAAGCGTTCTCCATCTGTGTCAGTTTGGCCATAAAATTGCAAAACGACGATACTTGATATCTAATTAGTTGGTATTCCGTAGTGCAAAGATCAAATTCGTACATTATGTCATTATCGAGACTAGTACAATTGTGAGCTTGATACTACTAAAACCAATCGAGCTAGAGAAACATATTCAAAGTTAAAACTAGTACCGAAAGCATATTATCATCAATAGAAAGGCAACATATTATTATCCAAATAAACGACATTGGTTTACAAGGTAACAGGCAGTATGCAATATTAAACTTAAGATATAAAACTGCTTCATACATCCACGAAAAATTCGATATGCCAGAATAACAAATTCAGCTTTACAATTAATTAATCTGAAAGTGTATTCCAACTACGCGCCACTAAAGAGAAAAATGCATCTCCTGTCTGAACGTTAAGGCGACAGAGTGCCAGATATATCCTGAAGCAATCGAATGCACTCTGGTAGGGCTATCTTTTATCACTGTTACGCTCCCTGACCTGCAGAACTCGCTTACTATTTTGAACAAAGTAGGTACATTTATTATTGGATAAATTTTGATATTACATAGTTTTTCAATTATCAAAAAAATTTCGAAAAGCCCTATTACCCTACTAGTTTTGTTTAGTAAAATAGAGCTATCATACAATAACCGCTAAAAATTTCAAACGATCGGACTTGTGTAAAAATTCCTTTAGTCTGGCACTCGGCTGGATTTTTACAATTTTATCAAATTTTTGATCCCATTTTTGCTCCTGGGGTCAAGAATTTAGAAATTTCCAAAAGTGTACACTATATTCAAATTTAGGTTAAAATTCTCTTTAATTTGATATCGTACAAGGAATTTTCAATTTTATTAACCTTGTGCCATACTTTTTGAACCCTGGTGTCCCAAAATTTTGGAATTTCTAAAAATTAGCACTAGATTCAGATTTTAATTAAAATTCGTTCAATTTGATCCCCACATGCATGTTTGCGATTTTGATCAAAATTTTCACCTACTTTTTGGCCACTGGCGTCCCAAAATTTTGGAGTTTTAAAAAACGAACACTAAATTTACATTTTGGTTAAAAGTTATTTTTCAATGTGATACTCCACATGGTCTTTTATGATTTTAAACAAATTTGTAACTCCTTTCATTTTTGCCTCCCATCCCCCTATTTGTGGGGGGGACCAATCTAAAAAACAATAGGGTTCTGTATGATAAAAGTATGGACATGCATGCAAAATTTTACGAAAATCGGTTGATCCATTCAAAAGTTATCGTGAGACCATACCCTAAATAGACAGACAAACGGTCAAGTCAAAACTGAGAACTCGCTTCGTTCGTTCAATTAAAAATAGCGGGCTTTAAAAATCATATGATGATTTATACAGTTCACTGCAGTCTTTCGTAGTGACGCAAAATAAAAATCTATAGAACGTATAGTTACAGTATTTTCAGAGCGACAAATACTATCATTTAGATTGATACATAGCATGGGAGATATTGGTCTCGAGCGATGTGCTATTGTGAGTCTTAAAAAGAAAAACTGTGTTTTTGTCTTGAGTGGCCAAAGGTGCACATTTGGTATTTGTGATACAAAGTATCAACAAGTTAGGTACTAGTATTTTTTGCGGTCTACTCTATTGAATCTAATTACTAACAGACTTAACCCATTTTCTGTTTAGCCAACTGCTGGGCACCTTTATCTAGTACAGTCGACACAAAAACTGGAGTAGGCCTAGATGTTTTAACTCTAGTTAGTGAATTAACTGGAGAGGTACGGATAAAGTAATGCCAACATTGATGTAGTTAGTTTAGTTCTGTGTTACACTTTTATTAATTACATTATTACTAGGAAAGAAACATTAACATCGTAAGTCATTAGGAGATATTTGTACAGATTCTTTCGTGTTATGTGTGCGGTTACTAAGTTTGTCAATCTGCTGCCGAGATTAGTTGTTTCTTTGTGGGCGGAACATTTTACAATACATATAAGAATCTCTTAAACCCTTATGCTGTTAATGTATTTTAAACGGCACCAAAACGCTTGCAACGATTTACAATGTCAAACAGTTCTATGCTCGAGATAGTGTTTTAATGTGTGTCAAGCTGTCACATTACCATATGCACGCTACCTGCAGATTTCCTATGCTAATAAGGTATGTTTATTTTTTGATCCATTTTCTTAATCCACACGGCTGTCTGTCTTCACGGTTATAAAATCGTGGGTGGAAAATGAGACGGTTCTAATCAGCTGCTTCCGTATTTTTGCCCACTTTTTCCTGTTTTTTCTCAGTTTTCTCCGTACCACCCAGTTTTTCATTCTACTCCGAAAACCATGTGTCTTTTTCTCTCTTGCTTTGGTCTTCTTCCCATCTTTTGACAAGTCCTTGGTCTACTTGGTGATCCGTTTTTATCACCACTTGGTTAGTAGTTTATCCCGTTTACGCATTTCAGTCATCCCTTTTACCATCGTAATTAGCCCTGCTCACTTTTGCTGGTTATTGCCTTCACATTTGTATTTTATTATATGTTAAGTTTCTTAATATTCATTTGTTATTATTGTTCACGTTTCTTAAAAATCTAATTTCTGTGACTTTTTATTTTTTCCTTACTTTACGCTATGTAAACATATTTTAATTTTAATTTTTTGTTTTAATTAACGAAAATAATATTATTTTTTCTAGGTAAATATTATTAGGCCTACTTTCCAGATAATATTGTTTTCTTTATTTCGTTAAAATCCGAAATGAATTTTAAAACAAAATTCAATCTTTTTACAGTAGTGTCATACGTCATACTTGAAAGTGCTGCTAACAGATCATAAACACTTTGCTAACGCGTGCCTTGCGTTTTTCTGTAAGAACTTTACAGACTGCGGTTAGCGCCGGCACTACAACACTACGGTGAAATATTGTAGTTCTGGCGTTTGTGGTGCGTGACTGCCAAATATACTCTCAGCGTGTTTACAGACACGCACGCACGAAACCTCCCTCGCTCGCACTGCAGGAAGTCGTTTATGTATTGGTCAGAAAAACAATATAGACTTGCAGTAACTATTGCCCTCCTATCATAGGACTATAAGACTTAAAAAAAAAAAATCATAATCACGTATGATAATTACGTGGTCATTTACTATGAGAGAATGGGGTTTATGAATATATTTAATTAATTCTGTTTAATATGTAGCGTTTTACTCCGTCTAGTTTTATGACAAATGAATAGGACAAGCGAGTTGTTGACATGCACTCCGTAAACGTTCGTGCTACAAACCCGTCATATGAACTGTTTAAATTAGGGCATAAGACATCACGTTTTCCACAAATTGTTATATCAGAGAAAGGGAAATTGTGCTTGTACTGTTACTTTCCCTTAGAGACAGAGAAAGCGTATAAGCTTTGATTTGGAAGAAGACGGATTGTAAAACAATTATTTATTTGTCTATTTAAGTATAGCCTATAACTAATTAAACAGGATAGATAGATTCTCCATGTGCTTAAAAAAAACTTTACAAAATTCCTTTGACTATAAGGTATCTAGAAATATAAGAAGGCATATGAAATTATCGGTATCTGAAATTTAGCAAATCTAGTAATTTTCAAGTAATATAGTTGAGCTAGTTACGAAAAATTTGTAATAGTTACAATGTTTAGTTCTCCGAATTTAAGTAAAGCCTTGAAAATAAGATGTTAATTTAGAAATAATTAGTAGGAAACAGCGAAATGTAAACACGTTTGATATGGAATTGCCGAATACATTTTCTTTATATGTTGCAGGATAACAGGTTTGAAACTGACTGCACTTGCAGAAATAAAGTTTGATTGGGTGATTTAATACATCTGTTGGTTATTTCTTTTTTTATATCAAAGATAGGCCTATACAGTTTGTATGTGAAAATTATGAATTTGAAAATATAAAAATTATGAAATATTTGACAGTTATTAATTGAAAAAGAGTTTTACGTGTTTGATATAGTTTATAGAGTTTTTATAATTCCACTTTACTGAATTCGCTGGGTTGAGTTGGATCAGTACGGAGGATCTCGCAGGCCTGCTCCTGCTTCCACATCAGGCGTTATCCCATTACGGTGGGGTGCCGATCTCAGGGGTTGTGTCCGTTCGAGTTACTCCTGATTCAGGCCTCGTTGCCAGCCACCGGTCTTAGAAGATCTCGAACGCCCTGCCTGACTTCATGGTCTGATTCAGCCGCTCCCTCGATGATCCATTCCCACCTGCCAAGGACTAGGAGACTACCTTATTAGAGACTGTGAAAGACTCGCCCGTGCTTTTATAGACGTCATTTTTACATGTTAAGACGTTCTAGATTTTACTAGAAAATCGATCACGTGTTGGTGAACATGAACTTCCGGTTTCTAGACCTTTCGAGACCACGTGTTTTCAGCTGTATGTAATTTCACGACTGATTCCTTTGTCAGTTAAATAAATGCTATTAAAATTTATTTAATATTAAAATAATTGGCTACCAATAGTTATTACAACTTGCACACTAATATAAATGACTTATAGTGTGTCTGTTAATTGGTTTACTGTTTATCTTCACACAATTCGTTACGGGCACAACATTTATTCACTTTCACACTGCACTGCACTGCTGTTTTTTATTGTTTACTAGCAGAATACCCGTGCTTCGCTACGGAGTTTCACGTTGTACGTAATGAAAATGTTAGTTTAATTAATAAAGTTCAATTAAAGTAGGCTTCTTAAAAATAAATAGCTGTTGCCCACAACTTCGTTCGCGTGGTGTTCAATTTAATGCGATAATATATTTAGAACAGAATCTATTCTATTGGGTTGCCATAGTAACCAGATCTAATAGTTTTTAAGACCGCAAAGGACCCCCCAGAGGATCGTATCGAAAAAAAACACCTGTCCTGTGTTGGTTCTCCCGTTGCGTAAAATATTTGTGCCAAGTTTGGTTGAAATCGGTCCAATGGTTTAGGTGGAGACGTGGAAGACCCCAAAGTCGAAAAAAAACACTTGTCCTATGTTGGTTCTCCCTTTGCGTAAAATATTTGTGCCAAGTTTAGTTGAAATCGGTCCAGTGGTTTAGGAGGAGATGTGGAAGACCCCAAAGAACCCCCCCAAAAGACCCCATCGAAAAAACACCTATCCTATGTTGGTTCTTCCTTTGCGTAAAATATTTGTGCCAAGTTTGGTTGAAATCGGTCCAGTGGTTTAGGAGGCGATGTGGAAGACCCCAAAGAACCCCCAAAAGGACCCCATAGAAAAATCACCTATCCTATGTTGGTTCTCCCATTGCGTAAAATATTTGTGCCAAGTTTGGTTGAAATCGGTCCAGTGGTTTAGGAGGAGACGTGGAAGACCCCAAAGAACCCCCAAAGGACCCCATAGAAAAAAATACAGAAACCTTCGCGGGCGGGCGCACAACAACTCACCGAAGTTTCATCGCAATCGGGTGAATGGTATAGGAACGCATACGGGACAAACAAAGAAACATTCATTTTTATATATAAGATGTAAACTATACCACTTACTTGACATAAACCGTGATAGCTAAGCTAATGTACAACATATATGTATTAATTATACACATAAATGTTCCTCGATAGACACTCTATCTATTGGCGAAAACTTGAATAAAATCCGTTCAGTACTTCCTGAGATTTGCGATTTCAAACACAGAGAGAAAACGGACCGACTTTACTTTATACTATGTATAGATTATAGTTTTAAACTACGTTAATATGCAGTACTTATTCTAACATCAGCAATGTCTTATAGCTGTCACACCCCATATGTTCCCAAATATGCGCGCGCGCGCACACACACACACACACACAATAAATAACACTTCATATTTTATATTAAAAAAAATCTTGTTTTTAAAATATAAAGAATGTTATAAGAGTTTATAATATCCGGGTATTGGGCCGTGGTCGATTGATTTGAGATCACGTTTTCTAGACGTTTCGGTCACCCATCTGAGGCCTTCTTAAGTAGTAAAAGTTTTAAAAGAGTTCGACTAAAAACGTTAAAACTAAAAATGTTATTCATACCCCTAAATAACATTATTACTTATTATTAATATAAATAACAAGAATAATGTGAGTAAATATAAATATTATATTGATAGTATCTGGGAATAGTAATTGGAAATTACAGAAGAATAGATGAGGATATAGGCAATAAAGTAGAGAAATCCAAACCTATCTACTATCCACTAAAAAGGCATGTTTTCGAAAAAGATGAAATCAACCCAAGAACCGAAACATTTGTATAGAAAACAATGACGGCACCTTGTTTGCTGTATGGTTAACAATCCTCGACGTTAAAACGTAATGAATTAACAAATTAATAGTGCAGAAATGAAGCTTGTTAAAATAACTGCAGGTAGAACAAAATAGGTTCATATCAAAGACGAAGATTTAAAAACTGTGAGTGATGAGAAATTTATAGTTTCTAGGTTAGAGAATAAACAACTGGAAAAGTACGGACAGGATAGCTCATAATAGATTGCCCAAGACCATGTAAGAAATGGGAAAACGTAGATAAAGGGAAATAGGAAGACCAAGGAAGCTATAGCTGCAGAGGATAGACAGTGAAAACAATGAAGGAATTAAGAGAAATAATAAGTGATAGGGTGAGGTAAGGGAATTGGATAACGGAATCAAATATCAAATTAGTTAAAAATCCGACGTTTATAGAGTATCAGGAAATGAGAAGAAGAAGGAAAAGGAGGTGGAGTGGGAGGAGGAGAAGAAGGAGAGAGAGAGAGAGAGAGAGAGGAGATACAGAAGAACAAGAAAAGAAGGAAAGCATGAACGAGAAGTAAAGAAGATGAAAAAAGAAGAAGAAGGGTGAGAAGAAAAATCGCGTTAAGACAGAGCATTTGAGTAGAGTTTCGAATAGTAAAGAAATAGAAGAATTACATCCTAAGAAAATTACAATATTACGAAATTGCAGCACATGATAAGACTTCATACGCCCATATAAGTATGAGTATTCAGGGGTGCCTTGACATGTGGGCAAGGTCTGGACATTGGTAGAGATATATTTATTAACGATTTCGGCAGACATTAGGTGGTATACGGTAACAAGCTCGCAGTCTGCGTTGTGTTTTCTGAAATTAATTATTTACACTCGTGTATACTTGGAACGTGTAACGACAGTGTAACAGAACTACAGTATATTTAATGAAAGATAATATTGCCATAGGTGGCGCTATTTTCACTTTTCGGGAGCGCGTTGACCTCTCCAGTCGCTCTCTGTCTAGTGAAGACACTTCAGTTATTATTTATATAGATTATATTTTCGTTGTTAGTGAAAACACTATTATTTAAATTGACAGAATAGTAAACAATAAAATACATTCACCCGTTGAATAACATGTGTAAAGTTCAAACTGCATGCAAAAAAGAAGTAAAAATATGTGTTTTGAAAGCAGAAAAGTCTATTATCGAAGCCATTAGAGTGGTTTAATAATGTACTGCTAATGTTATTTTTTCCTAGATTTAACTATTGTTCGTAGTAAGTTATAATTTCAAAATTATAATTTACATAATTGCCGCTATTAATGTATTATATGTTGTACTTACTATTAATATTAATTTTTATTGGTAACGTTACAGTGCTTCTTTTCTCTTTACTAGATCCGTATGGTATATTATATAATCACTGCTGGAAAGAAAGCTGCTGAAACTTTTTGTTCTTGAGAATGCGATTTGCAATGGGATTAAGATTTTGAGATTGAAAACACAATCAGTTTGACTTGTCTTTTGTTCAGACACGCGATAAGACTATTTTCGAAATTACTGTGGGGGTAGATGTGACTAAACTCCAATGTGTGCATCGTGATAAAGAGTATCCTGTTTGTGACTCGGAGGAGCGATAAGCTATATTCAGTCGCAGAAATGAAGCTCATAAATTTCAGAAGAGCTAAAGAGGAAAGAGATGGTTGTGTAAAACAGTTTGGTATTTGCTCCATAGGTCTAATTAGAAGAATTCGTGATTACAACAGTGGAGCCCACATCTGTTGAAAACTCAAAAAATGACTGGTTACCCAAATTCGGCTCCTTTCGGACGATATTGTATGTGTGAATCATTGGCAATCAATGCTACTCGATTCTGTTGCTCTTTTCATTTGCTTTGAGAATATTGTGGTAAAGTCATTGTGTCTTAAAATGTGCCCTATAAATTTAATATCCCTAGAACTCTTTTCTTGTAGCAACTTCCTCGCCCCTTAATGCATCTGAATTTGTTTTTCTTTAAGTCTAAGCAGTTCATGTCATTTTTCCTCTATATCAATATTTCTACTGTAGGAAGAGAGTCTTCTCCTGCCTACTATATCCAAATTCTCATTCCCATTAACCAGTGTGCTCCATAAAACAGTGTACTTTTGCAAAAGCTTCCCTTGCCCTATATTGCTATGCTTTTAATTACAATTTTTCGTACATGGCTATGCTTGTTTTGTGACTACTATTATTCTTTTCTCTTCTTCATTTATTCCACGTCGGTTACCACTACGACAAACAGACCAAGGAAGAGTTCACTAACAATATTGTATATTAAGCTTATTATATGAAATAAATGAATTACGAAAAGGGAACAATATGGAGGAATGCAGAAGAATAAAGAGTAACACCGCAAACAAAGGCTAAGAGTAGAAAGAGAAATGGCCAGAAGGAATTGCTGAAGAGAGAAACAATGGTACAAAAAAAAGGAGAGAACGGATCGGGCTTGTATGTTTGTTTGTGAGGTAATGTTTGTAAATATTGATACTCCGAAAAACTCTTATACAATTATTGAAAATAACGCTATAAATGAAATGAAAATTAAGTAGGTCGTAAATAACGATATAAATGAAATGAAAATTAAGTAGGTCGTAAATAACGATATAAATGAAATGAAAATTAAGTAGGTCGTAAATAACGATATAAATGAAATGAAAATTAAGTAGGTCGTAATTTTCAAGAAATGGCTATGAGCAATTTTATATCTCTTCATTACAACATTACAAACGCACTGTTGGCAACCTACTTCTTATTTTTTTTTTTAAATCAGAAGTTTATGTTTACTTCGGCTTATTAACGAACGTTTGCGCCTTCGGTTTTTGTTTGAGGCTTCTTGATAACGCTCTTCGAGTCTTTGCCAGCAGAAGGTCTTGAGGTCATGACATGCTGTGTTCGATTGCGTATTCAATGTTGAAAGACGAAACTGCAGCATCGTGCTTCTCTTAGGCTGTATATACGAGGGTGAGTTGAAACGTTGGTGGAGCGATATCCGTAGCTTAGCGGTAGACCTAAAATTTTTCTTGTTGTAAGATTCATGTTTCATATAAACACCTCTCAATTTTCAAATCTATATGTCAGTTTATTCATTTTTTACCAACTGTTTGAAATTTACGTATCAGGCGTGTTTTAAAAAAAATGGACAAAATCACAAATTTCTTGTTAGAAATTTTCACATGTCTCTTGTCTAGCGCGAATGGATTTTCACAACGAAATGGTAAATTTGTCAGGATATGCTGCACCATCAGAAACAACGGTTTGTAAGTCGGCATCCGAGTTTAAACGTGGTCGTACGAGTTCAGAGGATGAACCCCCGCACGGACGCTCAGAAAGTGCAACAACTCAAAATGTAGCACCCAGCTTGCACAAACTTTTTTCACACCAAGTTCCTTACTTAAAATACGATACACACGCTCATGTGAGATACTTATAATCTCAGGTATGTCATCCTCTCTCATTCGCCGGTCTTCCAACACCATGTATGAATTATTTAAAATTATATCTGGAGTTGTTGCACTTTTCGGGCGTCCACTGCAGGCAGAGCCGGCCCTGGGAGTAGAGCGATAGAAGCGACCGCTCTAGGCGCCGGGTGAGGAGCGGCGCCAAAATCCGATTGTAAAAAAAATAAAATTTTGTTGACGCCTTTTTGCCACATTTCGCTCTCAGCTATCTACGTCCTATAATGAAAAATAATTATGTTATGAGTAGGCTATCATTGGAGGCGTGGCTGTGGAGCAGGACTCGGCCAGCATGCCACCACCGATCGCCCCGCCACGCGCCACACGGTATCCGCTCGCTCCTGCGCCCCCGATCGAACGAACTAACGAAGTCGAAGAAACTCGAAAGTACTAGTCTAGTCAGGGAATCCATAGTGGCCCAACGCATCACGTCGTGTACATAATAAATAAATAATAATAATGTAATAACGCACACATGTTTCGTGCATAATGCGAGTTTTCATTTGATGTTTTGTCGGCTCAAAAATCGTTCAAGTACACCTACTACATTACTTTTTGTTTTTATTTAAGTACAACAAACATATTTTTTTGTGATAGATGACTGACTATACTCGGCAAAATTTAAGAAGCCGGACTTGACAGTTTCAATATTTTAAAAATACAACCGTATATTTTTGTACTGTTGGATTCAAATCTAGCGGTAAGGCTTAATTATGATACTTGCTTGCTCAGCAAGTATCTTCCACTCTCGCCTCTCTCAGCGTCATGAAAGGATCCAGCGGGAAGAAGCAGCCGCCATTTTTTCTCTATCGTGAGTCTTCGCTTGTATCGTCGGAAGGAGCTGCACGCCACAAGTTGAAGAGAGCGGTCTCGTTTCACTTTTTTAGTTATTACGCGTGTTATGCGATTTGTGCTGCCTTAGAGGCGTTGTTAGAAGAGCCGGTGTATTGTATTGTCGCCGAGATGTTCTATGTAAGTTCGATTAATAAAGAGAGCGGTTCTTGCTAGATTTCCAAATCCACTCCAACCTCAATTTATTCATCCCACTATCAAAACGTTTCTTATTGTGTATTCAAAAAGAAACATATACTACATCAGGATTTGCAATTATTTACTATTTTGTTAAGCTAAATTAGTGGTTTGGACTAATAGTTTATTTGTTATCTTATAAATGTTCTTGCAAAGTTAATGCCATACTGAATGTAAACGTCAAATCGGGCTTTTGAAATTTTGACAGCTAGGTACCTATAATGGATATTTTGTGTGAGAGTTTCCTTGTAATTTGAAATTAGGTTAAGTTCATTTTAATTACATTTCACTTTTTTAAAGTTCCGTATTTTAAAAATAACAAATATTTTTTGTTTTGTTTTAGAATCAAGACTAAATATGTCACAAGGAAATAGAAAACTATCAGGTTCTCAAAATTTAAAGGGAAAAAACTTAAAGAAGCCGAAAACGAAAAAAGCGCAGAACAATTGGCAAAATTTTTCAGTCACAGATCGCGCGGCTTCTATTTTGTGTACGTCTCCATCTGTTGTATTAGTTACTAACAATGAAAATCTCTGTGTAACACAAACACACGCTGATGTTTCAATCACAGACCACGTAGCTCCTACTTCATCAACGTCACCTGTTGATGTTGTACCAGTAACTTGCAAAGACAATCCCTGTCCTCCAACTCAAGGTGGTAACCGTGATTCAGTCTCAGACCACGCGGCTCCTACTACATCAGCGACACCATTTGTTTGGAGACATGGAGATTTACATGAATAAGTAACACTGCCTTTAAATCGGCAGACAGAAATGAACTCCCATCCGCTTTACAATTGAACGTTTCATAAGATATTGCTAAATGGCCAAATCCTCTATCTAATAAAGTTATTGACGAAATATCATTGCAAGGGTCTAATAGCGGCAAAACTGAACAGGGATGAAGAGAAGGTCGCCATTTTTCAAATATACACTTCTCAAGAATAATGCCAAATGCAGAAAAATGTGCGAGGAAATGGCTTGCTTATTCAAAATCTTCTTCAACAGTGTTTTGCTTATATTGTTATTTGTTCAGCTGATGTTCGATATCAAGTTTAACAAATGAGGGTTTTGATGATTGGGCTCATATTTCATTAGCCTTAAAAAGAGATGAAACTTCCCATGATCACCAGTCAGCAACATGTAAGTGGTTGGAAGCTACAAAAAGATTACGAACCCATACTGGAGTAGATCAAAATTTAATGAAACAAATAAATGAGGAGAAGCAAAAATGGAGAGCAAATGAGGAGAGCAATTCTTGAGAGAATGATGGCAATCACATTATTCTTGCAGAACACAATTTGGCTTTTAGAGGAAGTTCTGACACTTTATACACTCCACATAACGGGAATTTTCTAGGTTTGGCAAGTTTGACCCCATCATGATGGAACATTTGCGCAGTGTTGTTAGTCACGAAAAAAAAAACTTTTATTTTAGCAAAAACATTCAAAATGAACTCATTGATTTACTTGGAAATGAGGTACGAGATACTATCATTCTAAAAATAAAAAGATCTAAGTATTTTTCAATCATTTTAGACTGCACACCTGATATCAGCTACACTGAACAGCTAAGTGTCACTTTTAGTTTTTTGATATTGACAACTGCATAGGTGAATGTTTTGTAGCATACAAACGGGTATCGGACTCCAGTGTGAAGGGTCTCACAGGTTTATTTCTGGATGAGGTGATAAAGAAACATGATTTAGATATGCATGATTGTAGGGGCCAAGGGTACGATAATGGCGCCAATATGGTGGGCAACGAAAGAGGCATCCAAAGCTGTATAATCAGAGAATTTCTAAGAGCTTTTTTTAATCCTTGTGGGTGTCACAGCCTAAACTTGGTTGTTTCTGATGCAGCTAAAACTTCTGTCAAAACAGTATCGTTGTTTGGGGTTCTCCAACGCTGTTTGTTTTTTTTTCTCCTCTTCCACAAAGAAATGGGAAGTAATCTCTAAACATACAGAAGGCCTCACATTAAAAAAAGTCTGTGAAACACGCTGGGAAAGCAGAGTCTCAAGCCTGGAAGCTGTGAGATTTCAATATACCGAAGTAAGAGATGCGTTACAATAGCAATACGAGGAGACTACCGATCCGGTCGCAGCTTCAGAAGCTAGGACTCTCGCTCATCATATGAGTCAATATGGATTTTTGCTCATACTTGTGATTTGGTATGATTTACTGTACCAAATTAATGTTGTTGGCAAATCCATGCAATCCGAATCGATAGATTTGTTAAATGCGACGAGTATATTAGATAAATGTCAATTTTTGAAAGGGATAATGGTTACACATCGGCTGTGATTAAAGCGAAAGAAATGCCGAAAAAGCTGAAATTTTACCAGTTTTTCAACAAACACGAAACCGAAGAAGGTTCGACTACGAATCTCTAGATGAGACTCCAACAGATCCAGAAGACAATTTTAAGACTACCGTATTCTATCCTTTGATAGACGCAATTGTTAGTTCACTGGACATGCGTTTCCGACGGCTTTCTACTTTTAATGAGAGTTAGTATTTTATGTATGATTTGAAGCGACCAATTGATAAGTCTGAAATAGAGCAGTCGTGTTTTGTTTAGAAAATATTTTGACACATAATTCACAAATGACATTTCCGAACTTGATCTGCCTCAAGAAATACTAACTTTGCAAAATTTCTTAGACGCAGACAAAGGACAACCGAAAGATGTTCTTGAAGTTTTGAAAAGAAATGATTGGTGTGACTTATTTCCAAACGCTTGGACTGCCTTTCGGATACTACAAACTATTCCAGTAACGGTCTCAAAAGGAGAGCATAGTTTTAGTAAACTAAAACTAATAAAAACGTACCTAAGATCAACAATGGCCCAGGAAAAATGGTAAAATCTGGCAATTTTACCAATTGAAAATGATATTGCTCAATCTATTTTGAATGTGGATTTAATTACCAAATTTGCAAGTGCCAAAGCAAGGTGGGTAAATTTTATTTAAATTTATTTTTAGCGACATTTATAATACGATTAAGCGAGCATGTTTGTATAAAATCTCGGTCTTCTTCACAACTGATGGCCTTGCACGGTCCCTTTATAATTAGGTACTTAGAGTTATTAGTATTTGTTTATTATTTTTATTAGACCCTATCATTATCACAGTAGTACGTAAAATACTACATACAATATCGATGTTTCTGTTTGTTTTTATAATGTTATCTGATTAGTTTTTAGTTTTAGAATTATTCAAACTGATCCAAATGTCCAAATGTTAAATACCAAACACTAATTGATAGTAATTTTGTTTATGTTGCAGCAAGTGTCCAATATGAATAGCAACTTAATTTTGATTCAATAAACGTACTTATTTGTGAAAAGTTGGTGTTTTACTTAACAGAAACTGTATTATAATTGATTCGAAAGGTGTCGATCAAGGGGCGCCGAACGGGATTCTCGCTCCACCATAATAAAGGGCTAGGGCCGCCGCTGACTGCAGGGATCATGGCCACGTTTAAACTCGTGTTCCCACTCTTAAACCCTTCCGTTTTTGAAGGCGCATCACTTTCTAACACATTTATCATTTCTTTTTGAATTTACATTGACGCTAGACCTTTTCAAACAAACAATTCAATCACAGCACGGTGTTTAATTGTGTCCATATTTAAAACACGCGTAACAAGTTAATTTCGAATAGTTGGTAAACAATGAATAAATTAGCAGATACATTTGTAAATTAACATGTGTTTACAAGAAATATAGATCTTACAACACACGAAAAATTTTAGTTGTATCACTAAGCTATAGGATGTCGTTCCACCAAATTTTCAACTGACGTGTACCCGTGTACATACGTTTTGTTTTACACAGTGTAAACAGAATCTAAAGTCGTAATGGCCAGTCTTTATTTATTTTTGAAGTGAAACTTCTTTTGGCACGGTAGGAAAAATTTTCGTTACGCGTTACGCGTTATGCGTTATATGCATGAAACTTCTTTGGCCACGATAGGAAAAATGTTCGTTACGCGTTACGCGTTATGCGTTATATGCATGCATGTTTGTGTATATGTGTTTAGTAGTATACCAAAATGAGGAAATGTACAGTTATATATAATTTTAACGTTTTAACGTGACGAACAGTCAGAATCAATAGGCATTATACTACACAAAATCGGTACTTTCCCAATATCCGTAACCAAACTACAATTTCGATGTTTTGAACGTACCATTGTATCGATATACCACGATGTGAAGAAGAAGAAGTGTATTGATTGTAAAGTATTCTATTTCCTATTTCTTAATGTAAAACAAAAGTACGTGTTGTTTTCATTTGTGAGGTTAGGTAATTATGCTTTTCAGTTTTCAGCTTATTGTTCACAGGAATAAAAGCCATGGTTATGAAAAATGTGACGTTTAATGCGTATACACAATTCTTGAAAGACAGTAACATTAAAAACAAAGAACATAATTTTTGAAGTGAAACTTCTTTTGGCACGGTAGGAAAAATTTTCGTTACGCGTTATGCGTTATGCGTTTTATGCATACATGTGTGTGTATGTGTTTAGTAGTATACCAAAATGAGGAAATGTACAGTTATATATAATTATTGTTACGAATATTTTAAGTTAACGATATGTAAAAAATAATCTACCTAGTCCTACATAATTTAATGACGTATATGTTAAAAATTGTTTATGAATACGATCGACGTCATTCTCAATCATTATTATACGTTGCTTTATCACGTGTGACGAGTATTGAAGGATTACATATTACGACACAGAACAACTATTCTACCATGGCCGAAGACGATCATCATCAACAATTGATTTGCAAGAGGAATTTAAAGACTTTCACTAAACAAACTAGAAACTATAAATGAAAATTTAGTTAATTTCATCAATAACAGAAAAGATTTATCAATATTCACTTTTAATTGCCAAAAGCTTACAGCTCATGGTGTTGATCTAAAAGATATAGTTGTGAAAAATTCAAATGTCATAGTTTTATCAGAAACTTGGCTAGCCAATGAAGATGACGTATCTGTTCTTAATTTCAACTGCATTGTGAAATATAAACGACCACATATTAGAGCGGGAGGTGTCGGGGTATTTCAAAATTCTGACGATATTATTAACATTATAACTCCATCCATGGATTTTTCCGTTACTCAATCTGATGTCTATGGTTCAATGGCATCTACAGTTGGCGATTTGTGTATGGCTGAATGTAAAATCGAAAATGGGCAAACAGTTGTGATTGTAGCAGTGTATATTTTTCCTAATAAAACATTAGATGATATTATTGATTTTCTCCATCGTTCATTATTATGGTATACAGCACAAGGTGCCGCCATACTTCGTAAAGATTATCATAAAATACCTACGATTTTAAGTGGAGATTTCAATGTCAATTTTGCATTAAACAAATCTATAAAACTGGATGAATTTTTAAAAGATAATTTAAACCTGTCTGTACAAAATGATAAAAAAATATCTACGACAAAATCGAATATGACAATTGATGCAGTGTTCACAAGGTTTCTGGATAATATTGAATGTAAAACATACATTTCTTATTTTCGTTACCATAAGCCTTTGGTTACAAAAGTGTATGATGAAATATCACTAAATATTAACGAAATAGATTAATAATAATAATAATAATAATAATAATTTATGTAAATGTATATAATAAAATATTTTTAATTTACTAAAAATGAAAATTTTTCTTATACTGATACCTCTCCCATCCTATTAAATTTTAAGTATACAGTTAAAAATAATAATAATAATAATGGATAAACAAAAAATAATGGATATAACCCAAAGAAGTTTCACTTCTTCCGCGTGTACACACTTACTGATACACGCACCCAAACTTTTTGTTTTGTTTTAACATTAGACAAGAAATTGAATCTTTCAGAAGAGTACTATAATTTTTTATAACCATAGTCGCCAGAAAACGTCGCTAATCAATTACGAATTTATGTACATTGTTCTTTTTTTTGAAGGGCATTATTTTTTTGTATCTGAGAACGTTGTGTTATAAAAACTTTGCAGACGAATAACATTTTTGCGAGTCGCCTTCAGCATATAACCATACGATTGTGTTAATAAGCCCAGTTAACTATTCATGTGGTACTGTATTTCGATCGTAGGTAGTACAGACGTTTAAAACTGTCATTTTATGTACTTATATACGAGTTATTGTAAATCGGTTGATAACAAAATCCCGTTTCACTTTTCCAAGTTATATGTCTATTGTCCATGTAAAGGTAAAATATACCTTTTATCTGGGCAATCAGGAAGAATCGTTTTAACCAGTTATCCTAGGTTAGCATGTATATTTTAGGTTAATGTAAAATATTAACAGTGTTAATAAACAATAATATTGTAGCGTGACAGATAATCCACTTAAATCAATTACCAGATGATCATTAGTAAAACTCAAGTATATGGAATATCCAGAAAGATCCAAATGAAAATCAAATAAAAAGCACTATAAATTACCACTATAACAAGAAAAAGTAAACATAAAGAAAAAATCTGCAAATAATATAATTGTACAACAAATTAAAAACCCAGAAAACTAAAATTAAAATAACAATAATACCCAGGTAGGATAGAAGCAGGCAATGAAGATACCCAGACCAAGTAAACCGACGAAGTAAACAGAACAGAGTAAACAAAAGAGTATAAAACGAAATGGTACTGAAGAAACAAGAATGAAGAAAGAAGAAATCTAAAATAAACCAATATACTTAATAATCAGAGACAAGTGAAGATCAACTAGAATAAAGGAAGTGGAACACGACAAGTACCATAGAAACCCCATAGGGAGAAAACCAAAAACCCCAAAAATAAATGAATGTCACAATAGAAAGTATAACACCCCAACAAACCATATACTCATATAAAACTGATAAAAACAAAAAGTGTTTAAAGTGTTAAGTAACAGTGCACCCAAAAAAGTTATTGTATAGTTTATATAGACAAATCTTAACAGTTCCCCATGGTTAAGCATTTCATATTATAAAGCTATGAAAGGACTAGTGATAATATCAAGAAATAACCAGGGACAAGTGCAAGTTATTAAATTATAATAAATACACTTTGAGAAGGTACATGAATTACTGTGCAAATAAATAACTTTAAGTGTTTTTAAACAGTATCATGAATGATATGTAATCAAGTAATATAGTGAAGGAGCAAGGAATACTCTTTCTAATAAAATGCCACTGGTTATATGAGAACATTCCATAGAATAAATAATATAAACAGATAGCTTGTGTTTAGTACAAAGTGACGGGGAATACATCCCTAAAATTGGGAAGTATAGATAAGACTGTAAATAAATAGTTTTAAAGAAGTGTTAAACATTTAATGGAACCAAAATGTTATGTTCCTATTTCCATATATTAACTATATAAATAAGATTTAGTATTGAGCAGTATTGTAGTTGTAAAATATTATTTTGTTAGTAGTTTGAATTAGGAATGCAATATCTGAATGTAGATACCATTCCTATATTGTAAAATGTTTTTATAAGTTACTGTAAGCAATCAGTACAGAAAAGGTATGATTCAAAATACCAGATTTAATAGTAAATAAGTGTTATATTTTAATTGTTTAAATCAATACTCAATGTTATAATAGTAAAGGAACAAATTGTTAATAAATATTATATTAGAATAGAAGGTCAGAAAAGGGTATAAACTAACTATATTATTAAAAACTTTGCAATTAACAACAGATAAACTCTAGGCCAGATAGTAAATTTAGGCTACATAATAATTGACAAATCTAGTCCTATAAACCAACTAAACTGATAATATTTATGTAAGATAAACCCACAATATAGTAATACAATGTAACTTATACTTTATAAAGATATTGTCAGAAGATAAGTAAAATTATAAATAAAAATGGAATGTAGTAACTGAAATTTTCAGAGGAGGAATCATAGATAAATGAATTATATTTAAAAACCATAATTAAGGAACTAAATTGCAAGAAATTAAGTAAAAATAGACAATTATATCAATTTCAGATTCAATATAATAATAATTATATCAGAGAAAATGGCTATTATCTGGTCAAAGACAGGAAACACATATTTGAACCCACTTTCCAAAATGAAAGAAATATAACTTTTTTAAATGAAAACTTTGTAAAACTATATTAATTAGTATCAAAATAAGCAAAATAGAATAAAGAAACCGAATATGTATTTAGTATTTCATACAGTTAATTAATAACGAACATATTTTCCGTGTATAATGTATTCAAATAAAATGTATCGGAAGCTAAGATAATTTGAAACAATGTATATTATATATTAAATTGGCTAAGATTTTCAGGAGACGAAGGAAATGAGAACAGTTAATTATTATCCGTTGACGCGAGTACTTAAACGAGGTTTTTTCTCCGTATAACCTATGAATGGCGTGCTATAATTAAACCAAGTTCAGTAAAAATTTTTATAAATTTTTAAATTGAATTTTTTAACTTGTGAAACAGTGGAAACGAAACAGTGAAACAGTGCATTACAACTAAACAGAACCACACACGCCTAAATAATTAAAATAACACCACTACAACAAATATACGAACAGACGAGGTTAAATCCGACACCTGTGACAAAGTGAGATAGACATAATCACAAACATTTACACCAAGTGAACTAATAAACAATACACCAGGAACACTCAATTAACTCCAGAACCAATATCCACAATTGCTGAGACGAATAAACGGTGAAAGGACATCTTTATTGAAGACATATTTCGTCGAGGTGATAGACGTTTCACTGCGCATGATCATGTCGGCCATTTTGATTTGTCATCGTTCTTACCAAAGCAAAGCAGCGAATTTCTAGACTGCACTGGTTTGAAATAAATATTATATAAACTTCATTTATTAATTATAACGTTGTATTTGTTAGTATTAAGACATTTATAATTGTAAGTGTTATACTTTCTTGTCCCTACCCTTCTCTGGCTATTCTAAAATAACCGTTCGAAGAACCTATTTTATATATAAAATCAATGTAAAGTTTTTTGTCGACTGGCCCTGAGTAGAGTCGATACTGCTGTCATATATCTATTATTATCGATAAATTTTAATAAATTTGTTAATAAACTTTCTAATCATACAATTTGGTTTAATTTTTCTTTAAATACACTTAAAGAATAAGTTAATCAAGGACCCAGACTAACCGAAAGGCGGTACATACGAAATTAAAGAAAGCATCGAAGAAGAAGAAGAGCCGTCTATCGACTAGTACTGGAGTTAACCAGATTATCATAAAGTGATTTACAGAAAGTGACACTACTACACTAATAACTATAATACCATTAAAATATTAACCCCAAACAATAAACACGATTATTTTTTAATTATTAGTAATAAAAAACACGAAACAAAAATATTTTTCAGAAACAACAAAATTTATTTTTTTTTAAATAAAATTTTTTATTTCAAATTTTAGACAACAGTCATGCAGATAATTTTGTAACAACAAGTTACGTTACAATATTCAGGTATCTTTAGCCAGTCCACATAATTGCATGTCTCCAGGAAAATGCTCAAACACAAGTAGGTAAAGTAGCTTTCTTTTTCTACTTCTACTTATTTAATTTTTCGCCTTAAAGTTTACTTGTTCTAGTCCTTTATAATCTCCATATTTAAAAACGTCTTTACTTGGTAATATATGTAACTACTGATAATACATTTTTCGCAAAATAAAGAGGGTAAAGTTCTTCTTCACTCTCGGCTTTACATACCGATGTACTATCTGATCCGATGTTAAAGGTCTTTCCACTGCTTCCGTGGTATTTTCATATTTACTCTGCCATGGGGCCTTTCAGTTATCACTTGTTTGGAGAGCCTATTGTATGGTATTCTCTGTATATGCTCCTTTCAGCAACGTCTGTAATTTTTTTAAAGTTTTTGTTGTTTTCTTTTCTTTCATTTCTTCTCTTATGTCGTTCCTTCTTTTCCTGTTCAACAACTTTTATTCATTAATTCTATTTAATTAAATTTTAGAAGACTGCAATAATAGAAGGAGATACAATTGAAGTTTTCTAAGATGACAGCGCTACCAGCGTTCTTATACGGATGTGAGACATAGATGAATGGGCAAAATGATGAAACCAGCATTCAGTCACCTGAAATGAAGTTCGTCCGATCTGTTAAGGGCTGCAACAAACGAGATCAACTTAAGAATGATATTTTTCGTGAGAAGTTCGCCATTTTCTCCTTAGTCGAGTGAGTTTATATTTTATCGTAACCGATGACACGATCACGTGTGAATAATGGCAGACGACAGGACAAGAGAGAAGAGCCCCCCAAACGGTAATTGGAGGACACAAATTTCAAAAGATTGAAAAATTTAAATATCTGGGCTCACTAGTTACTGAGGACAATATTATGGGTGAAGAAATACAAGAAAGGATATCTGCTGGAAACAGATGTTACTTTCCCTGCAAGGACTGTTTAAGTGTAAAAACATAATTACAGCAACCAAGATTCGTCTCTATAAAACAGTTCTTAAGCCAGTGGTCCTGAATGGGCCCGAAATTTGGACAATGACAGTGACAGAGGAAGAGTAGTTGCGCAGGTGGGAAAGAAACTTTTGTCCTCAGGAGGATATTTGGTGCAGTGAACATCCAGGGAGCATGGAGAATAAGGACGAATGATAAATCCAGCAAATCTATGGAGAATCAGATATCGTCACTGACATAAAGAAAAGTAGAACCCGGTGGGCAGGGCATGTCCAGAGAATGTTAGAGACATCCACATTGAAGACAATTTTTGCGGGGATACCTGGTGGAAGAAAAAGGAGGGGTCGGCCGAGAAAACGATGGGTGGATGATCTTGAGGATGACCTACGCAGGCTCGGTGTAAGAAGATGGAGACTGAGAGCAGAGGATCGAGACGACTGGGGGCGGATTGTCCAGGAGCCCAAGGCAGTCCAAGAACTGTAGCGCCAATTAAGAAGACAGGTTGTCACAGTTTGCTTCCTTCCAGTGTACACCCTGTGGAAGACGCAGTGTCGGTCGTCTTAGAAGAGGTGGTTCTGGAAGAGGTAGCAATCCTTAAAGCTAACGACGACGTTGTTTCATTTCTTGCCTTATTTTTTAACGCTCTATTGATTGTTTCACATATCCTTCAAATTTTTTAAATTTCTGATTAATTCTTTGCCATACCCCATAGCTTACCTCGTTTCCGAAATAAGTGACTCACTTGTCCTAAATGCTGGTCGTTGACAATTATCATCGATCTTCTCGGTTCATTTCCAATGAAAGCCATCATCTTGTTCTTCTTTATGAATATTTCCACGTTACACTCTTAGCATATTAAACGTAAATATAGCATGGGATGCAATATGGTGTTCCGCAGTTTGTCTTTTTATTTTTTTGTATTACCGTAGGTCACTCGTGAAGAGTATCACATTATATAACTATTTCTGGAGTGTTTAATTCCAGGTTCACTTTCTTTTTCCACTGCTTTACCCCTCTAACAAGAGGGGCGACAATGTGTACCCTTATTTTTCTTTTTGATTTGTGTCGATCTGTTCCGAAGTTTCACTGATGTTTTTTGATTTGTTTCTTCAATTAATATTGTTTTCCCATAGATATTCTGAATAATTGAAGTGAAACTTCTTTGGGCATGGTAGGAAAAATGTTCGTTACGCGTTACGCGTTATGCGTTATATGCATGCATGTGTGTGTATACGTGTTTAGTGGTATACCAAAATGAGGAAATGTACAGTTATATATATAATTATTGTTACGAATATTTTAAGTTAACGATATGTAAAAAATAATCTACCTAGTCCTACACAATTTAATTACATATAATTAATTAATTTTCAGATTCTATAATGGCAGAATCTAACGGAAATCCTATTCCAAACCAAAATAATGATGTTGTACCTAGTGAACTTGTGAATCAAATGAAACAGAAAAATGTTGAAGTCGTAATAGTTGATGTTCATCACCGCCATTCTTCTCAAGTCAGTCAGACCAATATTTTTAATCAAAATGAGCCATCAAAAAAAAAAAACAAGCCCAGCGTATGTGTCAACACTAACCAATAATGTTTCATCCATTTCCCATCATCAGGACGATAATATTATTGTTGAAGCTAATGGTGGTCATAATAATTTAACTGAAATTATCGAACCGCTTATTCGATACAAAAACCTCAAACGTAGAAAAACATCAGCTGAGCGTATGCGAGAGTACAGAGCCCGGAAAAAGAATCGAATTCAATCAACAAATGATATTCCTTCAATTATCCATCATCAGGACGATAATATTATTGTTGAAGCTAATGACGATCAAAATAATTTACCTCAATTGTCGAACTGCTTATTCGAAACAGCAACCTTAAAAGTAGAAAAACATCAGCTGAGCGTATGCGAGAGTACAGAGCCGGAAACAGAATCAAATTCAATCAACAACAAGTGATGTTCCTTCAATTATTCATCATCAAGATGATAATATTATTTTACAAGCTGATGATGGTTTAGACAATGTGCATGAATTTGTCGAATTGCTTAATCAAGATACTAACACGAAATGTCGGCAAACAGCAGCTGAGCGTATGTGCAGATATAGACTTCGAAGAAAAAATTCCGTTGAATCAGGACTGGTTCAAGGACCACAAAATCAAGTACCATACGTTGAAGAAAATGAAGATGCTACTCTGTTATTTTACAGCGATTTTTATCGCTCATGATGAATTCAAAAACAATTTTGTTGAAAATCCGTTTGGTCATGTTTGTTCAGTTTGTGAAAGACTATGGTTTAAAAATGATTTACAATCTGCATCTCCTGAACATGAAGACATTTAAAAAATAATAATTCCACATCTTGATAAGGAGAACATTGCCATATGTAATACGTGTAGACAGTCTTTGAATAAGAAAAATATTCCAACCATGGAAATTTATAATGGATTGAAATTTCCAAAAAACCTGAATATTTACCACCGTTAGACTTAGTATCAGAAAGGTTAATTTCTCTAATTTTTTAATTTACTAAAAATGAAAATTTTTCTTATACTGATACCTCTCCCATCCTATTAAATTTTAAGTGTACAGTTAAAAATAATAATAATAATAATAATAATGGATAAACAAAAAATAATGGATAGGTATAACCCAAAGAAGTTTCACTTCTTCCGCGTGTACACACTTACAGATACACGCACCCAAACTTTTTTTTTAATTAGGCTAAGTATCGTGGGTATCACCTTTTTCAAATGCACTCCACAGTAGATTTCCGATTATCTGATCAAGTGGCTTTACAGAATCAATAAAAGCTAAATGTCTTTTTCTGTTTCATTTTTTGGAAAAAAGATTTACCATAAAAGTAGTAATAACAACAATAATAAGTTCATATTTTACGTTTTTTTACGCACAAGCTGGTAGTATTTAGTTAAGTTAATCGGTACTTTTGTTGTAGTTAGTTCAGACCGACTGAGCTGAGATTAGGATCACAGCTAGCGTGCTTGAAATTTTTCCATTTTCCTCACATTAATATGCAAATATAGTCAGTAGCAAACTGTAGTCGTTTCTTCAGGGTCAGTAAGTAGCGTTACTTCGTAATATTTATTGGGTTCGTTCCATGTGGTGGACAATCATCGATCTGTATACCCACAACAGGTTACACATGGAATTAGGTCGTCGTGTATTCAACAAAGTAATGAAACTTTACTGGCAGTGTAAATGACAAGCGCGCCTGTTTCCAAAACGGACCGTCATGAGTTCCATTCCATATGACGACATACAGCTCTAATGAGTGCCTAACATTGGCGAATGATTATCGAACCGTCTAACGGTATAGAAGTCACGTTTCTTTTGTCCTGACGAGCGCGTTCGATATTCTGTTGTCTTTACCCGTCGGTATCTGACCAGAGGATGGTATAAGAACCGAAAGCGCTCATTAAGACAACATCCGTTTGTATAAAAATAGACTGCGGCAAAGTAATACATAAGTTTGTAAGTAATACTTTACTGCTCGTCATTAAAATTTTATTAAATGGTTCCAAACATAGAGGTTTAAAGAATTAGCATTAAAATTAAGTGATTCGAGGTTTAAAGAATTCTGATTAAAAATTCGATTTGGTTGTGTCCGTGTAGAATCAAAATGGCTAACCCGATTTAGATAGATGAAACAAACGCCACATTTTTCTTCGTTTTAAAACAGCGTCTTAGATAAATAAACAAGAGAAATTAAATACGGTGGACTAAATATTATAAACATTTAGGTATGTATCACATAAAAAAAACCTATAGGGTAAAAGAGACTACAGTTTATTCGCCATCGTGTTGTTTTATATAAACATTGACATTTTGTAAATAAAAAATGTTGACGTTTGTTTCAATTAAACCGGATAAAGTGTTTTGAATACGTAGGAAATTCACCCCCCCCCAGACCATCCTTATTTGCAGTGGTGCCGATCCCCCCCATGCCCTATGTCGCTTCCCCCCCAACTCCAGGCTCGATTACACTAAAAAAAAAAAAAAAAAAAGCTCTTTTTATAATGGATCACAATTATTGTACTGTGATTCGTGGATGTCTCATCACGTGATACACCATGCAGCCCCCTTAAGCAAGCTTTGACGCAAATTGCGACCAGGAAATACGTTCTCACATTGTATTCGGTATTTTTAGTAATAGTAAATTTCATACAACAGTAAAAAAAAATCCCCCCCAAAAATTTTTCAAATGTCGCCAATGGCGACACGATACCCCGCTGTAGGCACCCCTGCTTATTTGTGTGCAATTGGGTGAAGAACGTCTAAAATAAACAGTTAGTGACACTCCAGACAGAAAATGAATCATTTTTTAGTTGATTCATTAAAGTCGGTCCAGCCATTTACGTTCTGCGAGAACGCAAAGAAACAAACTTGTGAATTGCGAGAGCGCAGACGGATAATAATTCATTACGTTAATAGGAGTTATTAGAATAACTGCGATTAGGTCAGGAATCCGCTTGGTGCATTGGTGACCATACTCGCTTCTGAATCGCTACATCGTGGATTGAAATATATTCTTCTCATGATGGATCGTTTTCCACGACGTTCAGTCATACTCATGTACTACCAAGTCCTAGTGTGTACATGACCTCACTAGCTGGTGAAATTTAAGGCGGTCTTAGTTGCGTGCAAGCCACGCTATCCTACTTGTATACGTTACAATGTGTCTTACCTACATCGATCCTATCCCTGTCCACCTGTCCATGGGTGGATCCAGAATTGTCAATGAGGGGGGGGGGGTAAACTTTCCAACACTTCTGGTGAGTATGGCGCGAACACGCATTTTATGCGTATCTTTACTTCGTTTGTAGTTAAAAAAGGAAATTAAATCGAAAGAATTGATAGCAATAACTATACAAAAACTCAGTTTGTGTTAATAAAATATTTTGGAAGACTGAATAAAAAGTATACTTTCCACGAATTTTTATTTCGTATTTAACAGAAATAGTGAAACGAGTTGTTTTAACTCGTCCGTTTGGCATTAGTATGTCTGTCCGTCTATCTGTCTGGTTTAAGACATGTTCAATATGTCTATCCTATCCTCATGGGTGTATTTACTTAGCAGCACCATCGAGTGGATTTTCTTCTATAGAGCTCCTGGTATAGGTTTTTTAATCTTCTAAAAGTTGAGAAGTTTCTAATAGTTGAAGAATTTTAGTAAAACAGATCCAACGAAGTAAGCGTTAAAGCCTTATTTTTTAGGATATGATTAAAACTTTTTCATTTTTACATTTTAATAGCAAAAAAATGATATATCATTCAGTATATATTTAGAGCTGAAGTTACAGCCCCTTTAGCTCCTTTTTGTTAAAGACGTACCAGAAATAACTAACTTTTATTAGTTCGTATAAATAATTTTGTTAGCGTTTTTCTTTCAGATTTAAGCCACAGGTTTGACTTTTTTCTTACAAAACGACAGTAAACGCAATAACAGTAATTGTAGTAGACACAACTTGAGCAAACACCAGACGTCTGTGTCGGGATCAGATAAAGTTTAGTGCATTACAGTTATCAATATACAATGTATTTATTGAACTGAATAGAAAGTTCAAGGTCTTTTCCCCTCCGACTTCGTGTATTTCTTCTTTGATAGCGTAGATTGTTGAAGGCACGACATTTGGACGTTTACCTTCGGTCCGAATAATTTATTAGTCTCATTTTCGTTGGACGTTTGCGCAGACAAAACAGATATAGAGGAACGGATTTAGAAAGCTACTAGTAAGCAGTTCCGATTACTGACCTTTGGCGTGTCGTCTTATGCAAATGTTTGTAGCTCCAGCTGCAATAAATTCGCTCGAATTACCCGTAAAATCTGTGACCTTGGACGTTGTGGTATATTATTATTAGTGCCACCGTGTATTGCGTTTTAGTTTTCGGTAACATCATGCGGAGTAATAACCTAATACAACTTATCACACTGTTGTCATCGGTTTGTTCTACCCGGACGCTGCAACCCAAGATACAGTCGAAAACACACCCCGCTACAACAACGCAACAAATCACACTTTTGCGGAGTATACAATCGATTCACCATTTTATGATAATAAAGATACTGCAATTATTTTTAAATTTATTTACAAACGAAGTTTTAAACTTCAGACTGATAATTATTAAAAAAAAAAAAGAGCAACGAGTACAGTATAGTAGAGATTGTACGGAATAATCAGTGTCTCAGTTTCTATGAAAACCGCACTTTCTGGATAATTGATTCTTGTAAATTATTCACACATAACACAACAATTTAAAAACTAGAATACATACTCAGTAGAACCTTTGATTGTTCGTCATCTTCCATTATCTTTCTACAGTATTTTGCAAACTGCTGTTATATAGAATATTATAATGTAAAATTTTGTGTTAAATTTTATATTAAACTGTTAAAAGATTGAAACATGAAAATATTTAATAACCGGCTCTTTCGACGTTCACGAAGAAAAGGGATTGGCAACTTAATCTTACAATACTAATAAATTGGATGCATGTACGAGGATTTTCAATAGAAACACGTTTAGAGGCTGTAAAGCATTTTTTATTCAACGATTTTAAAAGAGGTCTCCATTAACATTAAGGCATGAATCCCACTGTTGCATTAGTCTGTAGATTCCCTGCTGGTAAAATTCTTGCGGCTTGCGGAACCATTCGCTAACAGCAAACTCTACATCAGCGACCGATTTGAACCGCCGTCCTTTTAGTGATTTCTTTAATGGGCCAAAAACATGGTAATCGCACGGGGACAAGTCGGGATGTTGTAAGGTGGATGTTGTAAGACCAACATCATACGACCAAGCAGATCTTGAATCGTCTGTGCTACATGGGGTCGAGCATCATGATGCAGAAGAATGACACGATTTGTGAGATTCCCGGGGCGTTTATTCTTGATGCTGGCCCGTAAGCGTTTTAAGCTGTCTGCATGTCGCTCAGCGTTGATGTTGACACTAGGTTCTTTAAAATCTAAGAGCAGCACACCCTGATAATAAAAAAGTACAGTCACCATTATTTTTCTGCCGAAGGTTGGGACCGACATTTTTTTGCCTTCGGAGATTGTGCGTGCTTCCACTGCATACTCTGACGTTTGGATTCTGGTTCGTAGTGATAACACCAAGACTCATCACCGGCAACAATTTGGTGTAGAAAGCCATTTTCTTGTTGTTGATAGCGCATCAAGTGCTGTAATGATAAAGCCGAACGCAAATTTTTCTGCTCATCAGTAAGCAGTCGTGGAATCCACTGAGCAGCAACTTTATGGTAGCTAAGACTATTAATGATGGAATGAACAGTTCCTACGCTGATGTTCAACATTTGAGAAAGTTCTCTAAATTTGATGCGCCTATTTGCGCGTAAAGCAGTTTCCAGCTGTCCCACATTTTTATCTGATGCTGCAACACGTGCAGGTCCGGGACGGGCCAAATCTTTAGTAGAATCTCTTCCTTGTCGAAATTTATTGCACCATTCAACCACTGCCGTATGAGGATAACTGTAGTCACCATATACAGCTTTCATTCTCGTATAAATTTCCATTGGCTGACACCCCTCAGTGGCCAAAAACTGAATAACGGCACGCAGATCATCTTTGGACGGAGTTTCTATCATAGATGCCATTTTTAAACCCAGTCACAACCTTAGAAAAGAGCAAACTGCAAATATTTTTGTCAGGCGCGTCACTAGTACTTAAACAGACAATATAAACAAATGAATTCCGTTGCCATGGCCACGAAGTCACGGCTGGGTAGATCAAACGTGTTTCTATTGAACAATCCTTATTCAAGCCATTCTATGGTACCACATTCTATATAATGGCATTGTTGTACGTACTTGGTAATACAAACACAATGAATCATTTAAGCTTGAAAGTTCAAACATTAATGTTGCAACATTACAACATTACCTACTAATAAATGTTGTAATGTCACAAAATATTTTCAACTCACTTGATGACTAATGAATACCGTGAACAAGTATTCTTAAATTAAATATGACGTAAATAAATGCATTTAATAAAATATGAATTATTGAAATGAGATTGGACCTTAAAGATTTGTGTTTACTTAACACTACAACATGGTATTCATTGCTCTAGTAATTTCTACAATGATCACATTTTTCAGGAGACTTTGTTGACAGTATCACAATCATCTTTATTATGTTCGAGACAAACGGAACTGGATTTTATACTTTATTTCAGTACCTTTCTTTTTATGATAGTTGGACTTGCACGGCATAATATCTAAGTCTCGTGCGTCTGCGGTTTACTTGGGAAGCAGTAAACATTTTTGGAAGTGAAATATTAGGCACCTTTTGTCCTACTTTGTACAATTAATGTAAATTTTATCGACTTTAGCGTGAAGTGTGTCAAGGTTTTTGGTCAAAAACATAAACACTGCAGTCTACACTTTCGATAATCTCGACAGTTTCCATTGCGATAAAAAGAGAACTGTGTTAATAACACTCAGTTACCGTTTGCATAATGCACAGGTTATTAATATTGCGATAACAAATTACTTTTCAGTTACATGGGATTAGAAAAATATCTCAGTGAAATATAAAAAGGAGTGAGAATGATAACACAATCGAGGGAGTATATATATTTGGGAAGTAATAAAACAAACGTTTATATTTTACTGCAGTTCCTACTACAGTGCATTGGTACATGGAAAAGTGTATAGAATATTCTTGTTGTTTGTTTGCTAGCATTAGGCACTAGAGTATAAAATACAGACGGTTATTGTTAAGATTTTTATTGAAACTTAAAAAATAATTTAACTCATGTGTTCGTTTAAAATTCAAAACAACTTTTAAACTTTTCCTTTCGTGGTTTAACATTGTTGTTTTTCAATTAATGGTGCCGCTTGTTTTTTTTTTTCTAAGACATAATTTTTCAACATGCGAAATCTACGAAAGTCAACGTAATAATGTTTAAATTTACAAATATTAATCAAAATAGCTTCTGAATTTTAGGAGAAGAAGGTAGTAGGCCCATGAAGGATAATAAAAAATTCTACAACACCGTTATGGCTTAACAGTATGCTTATATATGGAAGTTTTTTTTTTACAACAAAGTTGAAAACAGTTGAGAAAATTGTTACATAACATACATTCCCTTTAAACGTTGATCATTCAGAATAATTAAAAGTTATTTAGTTGAGTTCAGGTAATGTTAGCATGCATTTGATTACGAATAATGAAGAAATTTTGTATGAGGTAAATATAAATTATAGATTAATGTGCGATGTACCTATGCCAGCTAGTTTTACCACCAGTCCAGTTTTTACTCTGAAAACACGATTTTTCAAACAATCTGCCGGGCGCAAGTTTAGTTGTACCATTACCCGTTTCTTCAGAGTTTTCTTTTGAAATTCAGATATATATATATATATATATATATATATATAATTTTTGTTGTATATGTACTTTTGATTTTTGGGCCACGTGAAAAATTAACACGTTTATAAAAAGGCTATTCTTGCCAGTGGCGACCCAATTGTGTACAATACACAGTAAACCTGATTGGGGGGTGATGTTGGGATGAGAGACGCGGAGGTCGTGGCCAATGGTAGTCAGTGAAGGTTATGGCGAATACAACTCCCCACTATTGGGTAGCTCACCATTAGTGTCTTATAGTTAAAATCTTCAACAGATGACACCGTAATGGTAGGCCTAAGGTTTTACCATTTTACTATTCCGCAAGCGGCCATGAATAATTCTGTATACTGTGTTAGTAGGCTATAACTTGCGAATCCCATGCTACTACCAACACATCTCCCCTCGCGTGTTATTCATAAGCCGCCACCATGGAAATAACCCCACGTGCGAAAGCACTTACTGGACTTACTTCAGAGAAACTTTAACTTTTAGCCTAGATAGTTCAGGGGCTGACGCTGATTGTTTGTCGCGTCTGTCAGCATTTTCAGTTCGTATATTTTATACAAAAATCATTGTACTCATTGTACCTAAAAACGATATTATGAACTAAACATTTTAATCTTGGCGGCCGGAAGGAAAGAGGAAGAAGGACCCAGTGATGTTTTCTTCAATGTACAAGGTATCGGTGACGTTTGTGTAGTTCAGAAAACGCAGATAGGAATGAAGTGGACAGTTGTACGTCGCCAGTCGTATATTCCTATATATACTGGTATATGCGAGACAGATACAGTTAATATTCGCGAATGATCTTGTTATTTTTTTACCCAGGTCTCGGTGGAACAAGCGGTCGTGTGAAAACTCGCTTGTAACGAGTATTGATTTTCAAGTGTAGCTAATGGTTTTAACTGCTTATAACTGCATACTTAATAACTAGCTTCGAAATCATTCAAAGAAATACTGAAAAGCCAATGTTAAGCATTTGGCCGAGAGATAAGAAGAGGAATGGGTGATTCGACAGAGAACTAGAGTGTCCGAAAAAAGAGAATACCAGTGTTTCAGTGGTACAACGCAGGGCACACAGCACGAAGTGAAAACAATAGGTGGAATGCTAGAGTTCTCAGGTGAAGACCACGGGTGAAAAGGAATGTGGAGGAAGACAATAATGAGATGGTGACACAAACTGTTAGGGATAAGAGGCGCATAAAATAGTGAAACTAGTGAACTAGACCTTAATTATGTAATAAAAAGTTGTCATTCATTTGAGAAGTTGTCATAACACGTCATCTGAGTTGTTCGTAAATTCATCATCTATTAGTAACAAACCAGAACATGGACTGCACCCAAAAGGATCTGCTTCTTGGTACAGATATAATATGTATAAATGTATAAAGAATCTGAACAGTTGTTTAAACATAAGCACAACTATCATGAAGAATACGAAGCTAATGTTCAAAGATTTTAATTAACTCAATTTCACAAGAAATATTTCCAAGTATCTCAAAAAACGATTGTTGAAATAAATACTTTATCCTTTTCAATACATGATTCCTTTACCATCTACACTAGAGGAAGCAGGTTTAATAACTGTAAAATGCCATAGAGGATGGGACTAAAACGAAAAAATTCATATTTAAGCTATCAACACTCGACACCGATAGGAAGATGAGTGCAAACAAACAAACAAGTAGTAACCAGACAAAGGATGAAAGGAGTGTACAACAAAGGATGAAAGGATGACTCTAACAACTTTGAAAAGACTCTCAAAAACTCTGACAAAGGAGTGAAAGCCAGAGTAACGATTCTGGTAACCCATCTTAGTGGACCAGGATTTTACTAAAAATGCGGCTGGGACGATGAGACTCGACTCGTATAGTTTTCTTACTTTTTTCTGTGTAAGGGACGTCTTTTCTAACCTGCAAAATCTAGAGACTTCGAGTTGTAGAGGAAGCAGAAACATCATGCAGAACGAAAACAAGGTGTTGCCTATGCAGACGATGTGATGGTACGTTTCGAGAATGTGATGCACAGGCTATCACGAGAAATGGATACCAGAGCACTGATGGTAAATCAAGCTAAGACAAAACGCATGACATATTTAAGACGAGACAGCGATAGTTAGTTAAACAAAATAGGAGAACAGTTGTACGAAGAACAGAACATTTTAAAAATCTAGGAATAGCGGAAAATACAAAAGGAGAAAAGTAACGAAATTTCAGAACGTAAAAGAGGGGGGAAGGGTATTGGAGATGCTACAGTTTTATTAAAAACAGACAGATATTTTTTCTTTGACTACAGAAATGTTAGTACTCAGACAAAGATAAGAATATACAGTGCATATCCTGAAATATGTTGTTGAAGACATGTACCTGTTAGTCAGTGATGTACTAAGGGGTTTTGAAAGAAAGATAATAAGGAAAATTACAGGCGAGAAAATGTGCACAATAGAGAATATAGACGAATGAAAAATCAAGGCGTAGAAGAGCTGCTGAATACGGGAATATAGTGGGGCGTGCAAAGACACAGAAATTAAGATGATTTTCGACATGTACACAGAGAGCCCTATGATAAGGAAGGTACAACCATTTAAGAACTGAACGAGAGGAAGACCAAATCCTGACGAAAGGATCAGACGCGGACAGAGTGAAAAAGCTGAAGATACGTTATGCGGGAGACACAAAACGGGAGAGCGCTGACGAAAGATAGAGGAAAGTGAAACCTTCTGTTAAAGACAGGAAAGGGCATAAAAAGTTGTAAGAATGAGATAGACGGATACTACCTGCTGAGTGATTCTCCGTAAAGATGAATCGTAAGAGCTCCAGAAAAAATGGAGAGGTATGGAATGTACGCCTTAATGATAACAAGAATAATTGTAACAATAAATAAATAAGCATGACCTTATATGATATTTACACTCAAACGACAGACCAGAAACATGTCGAAATCGTTCGACTCTATAAATTTCTTCTTTGACGGTAGTCAAACGACGCGAAGATTCAAAAATTGTAAATTCAGTGGCCTCACATTTTGTTCGATAAACTGTAAACAAAGTAACTAATGTCATAACAACTGTTTAGAATATACACATTAAATAACTACAGTAAGTTAATCACCACACTAGTTCTCGTCATGTCAGTTTTCAACTCACACTCAGCCTATGCTTATTAGTGTCGTTTGTGTTGCGTAAATTGCGGAATAAATAGGCCTAAATCTCAGTTTGACACAGCAGTGCCTAAATTAGTTTAGTCACAACGTCAACCGATTTGCAACAATCTGTTTATGGTGAAAATACAGACTGTGTTTGATCTTCCGCCCCGCAATTGTGACGGTTCGCAAATAATTATTTAAGACTACACCAATCCGTGACAACTGGAGATTGTGCATATAAACGAAACAACAGACCTAAATTTAAAAAAATTAAATTATGTTATCCATAAATTACACAATGCAATAAAATTACACGAACTTATTGAATGTTTAATTACTTACTCTGGCGGATTCCTATATTTTTTCCTGGTAGTGAAAATCGCTCTTGGACTGCTCTGAAATGAATATGGTATATGGTCCCCGCTGCCTCTGTATAGTGACGGAGAATTGATTACAGACCCGTTACCAATGTAAGAACTCTCCATCTATGATTCTTGCGAAATGTTTGTAAATACTAAATACACACGTGCTTTTCACATTTAACTGAAAAAGCGTTCTCGTTCAACCGACATTACGAAAAATAATTAATTTCAAGATAAATTCTCGTACAGCCGTGTTGTAAACAACACCATTTTGAATTTCCATGTAAAATTTACACTAATATCAACATGCACAACATTAACATTAATGTAACCTATAAATTCTAGGAAAAAAGATTGTTTATAATTTGAATGTTTCTATGGTAACAGAATCTGCAAACGGTCGTTACACATAAAACCGCTAGATAGAAGCACATTCTGTTTCACGTTAGGTAAAACGAGTGCAGTTTCATTGAATGTCTGGTTTCAATATTGTTTGTACGTTTAATCATACTGTCTACTGTCTGATATTTGTATTGTTATTATGATCACCAAATGTTTGTTATTTATGATAAAAAAAATTACAGGCATTGCACAAATGCAATGCACAGAGAAGGGCATTGAAAATGCTTCAATAAATCTAAAAAATATATATATTTATGTTCATTCACCATCAAAGAATTCATTCTTCATTCAAAACCAATGAATTCATTCTTCATTTACCATGTACAGATTATAAGTTAAATGTAGTCGCATTCATAAGCGAAGTTTTATGTGTACTACGTTATTGACAACAAAGAAGTAGTTTCTATGGAAACTCACCGATTCCCATTTTCGATCACGCACCAGCGATCATGCGCAAATGTGCGACACGTCCTTATAAACATTTTCAGTGTTAAAAGTTTGCATTTGAATGACACACATTTGTTTCTGTAGAGTCAAATACGTCTATTCCACCTATTCAACTTTTTATTAAAAATAATATTTAACTAAGCATAGTAATATTAATAATACTGTACTAATAATACCCAAAATGTAATAATAATAATAATAATAATAATAATAATAATAATAATAATAACAATAGTAATAAAATTATTCTAAATTTTATTTTATAGTATTATAAAATTCTTGGATTTCCTTGTCCATGACGTGTCCGTTACTTAACTAAATATAATTATTTCACTACCGACTCGGAACACAAAGTTTTATATGGGTAAAAACGTAAAAGTTTTACCTTATAACCTGAACCGGTTTTCGCTTTTAAAAAGCTTCTTCAGAGGAAGCTTCTAGAATAGTTTATGCAAAAAATTTCAGGTCTTTTTGCACTTAATCCACACATTTTATTCATCTTTAAACTATGTTACAGTAAGTGAACTCATTATTTTCAAGCATCTTATCAATAGCCTGCAGTAAATATCCTGTGTTTTTTACTTCATACTGTAGCTTACTACTACTGTTTCTTCATTTAGAAATTCATAGATACTATGTTTCATCAGTGGCGGATAATGGTGTCAAACGAACAGACACAATTCAAATCAGACGTACTATTCGAACATATCACACTGTGTACACACAACATCAATCTTTCAAACAACAGCGCCGTCACCAAGAACAAGATGGACAGCGCTCCTAGTGTCAGCCTCTGATGAAGCTTGTAATAAGCGAAAACTGGTTCCGGCTTATAAGCTAAACATTTTACATTTTTAACAATAAAAAACTTAGTGTTCCACATCAGTAGTATTATACTTATATTTAATATTGTATATTAATTATTAGTTTATATTTTACATATATTAATTAATTACTAGCTGTATTTATTACTTGGTTCATATGTAGGTTGACTAGAATACTTATCAATCATAGAACATTGTCATAACGTTTCTTATATTTAATAAAGATTGCAAGCAACACTTTATTTTATTCAGTTTTTCATTTTTTTACAACTAAAGTGTTTATTTTAGTTTCAGACTAAAGTCTACAATTCAAAATAGAATATAAACTTTGCTTGGTAATACAAAAAATCCAATGAAAGCAACTTTGGATGTTGGATTTCAAAATTTTCTAAGGGGAGGGGGACTTCAGGCTTTGTGTTATCTGTGGATATCCAGTGGCGGACTAAGGGGGGAGGAGGGGGCGGCCCGCCCCGGGCCTCTGGTCCTGGGGGTCCTCAAAATCTCGAGGGCCTCGAGATTTGGAGGCCCCCCAGGACCAGACCATTTTTAATCAAATCCCAAACAAGGCCAAAATATGTTCAGTAAATAAGAGGCAGTTTGGAGTTTGAGGCCCCATACGTATGCAAAATATAAACATAGGTACCTACTTACCTATTATCAGGCCATGGCAATTGTCAATGGGTGTGTTCAGAATTTTTAGAATTTTTGTAAAACGTTGCATGAAACTTAAAAACTGTAGAATGATAACCAGTTGTCTGCTAGACACAATTATTCTACATGAACCGTTTTTTGATACCTATGCCAAAAGATATACAACAGCAGCTGGGAAAAGATGGGCTGGATATTGCGTTGTGCAGGGCTCAAGTTTATGACAATGCCGCGTCAATATCAGGTGTACATGGAGGAGTACAACAAAAATTCGAGAAGTCAATTCAAAAGCTCTGTTCAGTCCCTGTGCTAATCATTCCTTAAATCTTTGTGGAGTTAATGCATTCTCATGTGTTCCCTCTAGCGTCACCAGTTTTGGAACTGTAGAGAAGTTATATTCATTCTTCTCGTCTTTTACATATAGATGGGAATTACTTGTAGAAAAAACAGGAAAAAGTTTGAAACGATTGTCTGATACTCGCTGGAGTGCTCATTACAATTCAGTTAAAGTCATAAAAGAAAATGTGGAAATAATTGTGAGCACTTTGGAAGATATGCAAGATCCATCCAAGGCAAACCTTGATACTAGATCTGCAGCAAGCTTGCTCCTTCCAGCTATATGTGATTTTACCTTTTTGACCTACATCAACTTTTGGCACACGATACTGGAGGAAGTAAATTTAGTCCAACAATATCTACAGTCTCCAAAAATGACTTTGGATAAAGGACTCGCCAAATTAAAAACCCTGAATGAGTTTTTAGTGATGGAACGAACTACAATAGACAATGCTGTTACTTTTGGCACTAAAAAATGCAATGATATGGACATTAACATTGACCGACGAGGAAGAAGGAGGGTAATTAAAACAATGCCGGGTGAACTAGCTCATGACGCTGGATTATCGATTCAAGAAGAAGTTCGTCAATCAATGTTTGAATGCATAGACCGATTTATACAAGAATTGTCACAACGATACACGGCCATGAAGGAAATCACCAAAATTTTCCAAATTGTTGAAACAAAATTTATGCTTGAAGCTTCCGATGATGCTCTGGCTGTAGCACTGGAGAATCTGGTAGAAATTTATGATGAGTTTGATAAGGAGCAGGTGCTGCAAGAAATAAAAAGGTATCGTAGGCATCTACGTGCAACCAATAAGAGTGTGGACGTTGCTGCTAGATGGACAGCCCAAGAAATCCTTCAATTTATAATTAAATGGGACTTCAGTGAATCATTACCCTGTACATCACTTATAATCCAATACTTCTTGACCATTTGTGTCTCAGTCGCATCATGCGAGAGAAGTTTTTCTAAACTGAAACTAATAAAAAATTATCTTTGCTCTACGATGAATCAAGAACGACTAGCCAATCTGTCCATTTTATCAATTGAAAGAAAAGTTTCAAATGAAATAGATTTCAACGACGTTATTGAGAATTTCAGTAAAATAAAGGCACGAAAACATGTACTATAATAATATCAATAATAACTACTATCTCGTACTAAGGTTACGAAACTAACTAATATTATAATTGTACAAGCTTTGTTTCCAGACATATAAAATAAAAGGTAATTTTCTTATTCTATTCTTTATTATTTCTTTGGACTCTACCTGATGGTTGCTGTGCTAAATGCTGATTCGTATTCTAAGTTTCTCACCTATATATCTTTAAGTATGTATATTACAATTACTAGAGCGTAGAGTACACACATTATAAATACTTGATTTTTTTTTGTCAGCCATTACATCTATATTATTCATTTTTTACAAAATGTACACTACAAATATATCAATTTCTAAGCAGACCGGGGGCCTCATTTAGTTTCGCTGCCCTGGGCCTCCGACGGGCTTAGTCCGCCACTGTGGATATCCCAGTAGGCTTCTCAGGCTCCCTGCCAGTCTAAGTCCCAGGGATGAAAATATCCAAGTCACACCGGGCATTCAAAAACTATTGCCACTGAACAGAGATGTGAATAAAATTGTACTGAGGAGGTCACAGAGGTACAGACCAAAAGAAAGGCAAACATGTAGATAGATGAACTGTTCTGAAAGACATAAGAACAGAAGAATAAATGACTGAAGGGTAAGGAATCTTAACAGGAAATATAAAACCCATAGCATACCAAGATTCATAAAGGGCTACTGGAAGAAAGAAAAATACTGTTATATTCTGTTAACACATGTCTGCATGAAAACAGAACCTGTGATCATATATAGTGCTGTCAAAATGAAAAATACAATGTGTACTTTATACAAATACTTGTGTTTCCTTCAAAATAGGTCTCAAAATCTAATTCTGCTTTTCTAAATTTATTCAACAACTGGTGAGATTACTTCAGTAAAATTACTTCTTATTCTTCTGTATATATGCAAGAACAGCATTTTTTTGATATTTGTTCTTGAATTCAAAAACTCTTGTATCTTTTCTTAGTATAAAGATAGTTGATTTAGTACCATATTATTGTATTCAAAAATTGTTCTAGTATTTTAGCAGCCATAGCCTGAGGAAAAGACTTTTGTGACTGATTACCAAATTTATCTGACACTACAAAAATTGTCTCTAAAAAGTTGGTAATTCTGAATTTCAATATTCATTTTACTACTTTTTTTCTGTTAACACACTAAAATGTGGTTTTGAAAGATCTGTTTGTATGTGTGACTGTCAAAGACACATGTAAGTTTACTGGTACCTAGTTAGAATTAATTACAGTTATACTAATTGACAACAGACATTATGGTAGATACTGCATTCAGTGGACAGTGGACAATTAATAACAACAGACACTCAACATAATCTTAACTTATATATTATCAGTAATCACTTGCATTCCACATTCAGTATTTTGACTGTGGTAAGCATGAAACAGTATCTCCACATCACATCTTTCCCATTAGTTAACTTTCAGAAAGTATTACCTAATGTTTGTTTTGATTGTTCATCATCTTTTTTCACAGCACTAAACTATATAGAAAATTGAAACTTTCAACTTGTGAAACTTACTTGTCTTTTCTTCTCGTACGCGTTTCGGCGTGGTGTTCGCCTTCGTCAGCTTTGAGACAGACTGCCATTACAATGTTTAAAAGGAATAAATCCCAAATTTTTAGTACCAAGCCACGTGTTGTTCAATCAAATATACTGCAACTTACCGTCTGCGGCTTTTTGATATTTTAATTATTTGACAACTGTATCAACGTTAAATGATACACGAACATTTTAAGTTCTGAGGATGGGACAAGTGTCCCGAAACATGTTAACTTTATAGTGAAGACGTTGTTTCAAAAACCCGTAGACGGTAAGTTGCAATATATTTGATTGCCATTACAAATTAATTGAAACGCGTACGAGAAGAAAAGACAAGTTAGTTTCAGAAGTTGAAAGTTTCAGTTTTCTATATAGCCTAATGTTTGGTTTGCAAACAAGAAGTTAGCTCTTTTTTGTGTGGATTGGATAGATCTGATCTAGTAGGATGCTGTACCAAATGAGAACAACACTTTTACTAACAGTTAATCTGGAACTTCATATAATAAATTTAATTTATGAAGATATTACATGATTTAATTATCAATACCCATTATGCTTAATTGGCTGTTACAAATGTTTTAAATAACCAATGAGTTACTAACTTTCAGCATTAACATTGTAATGCAGTAGATTAGGCTTAGAGTTATTCAGTGACATTATTTTTATGGCCACTTCAATAGTTTAGACAATACTATTAAGAATTAAACTTTGTGTGTAGTAGTTAGTCTATTCTATTATTCAATATTCACTCATTGTGGTGCAAATTACTTATATCACAATTAATAAATTTAGCCTGTCATATGGCATTGAATATCATTAATTAAAATTAGTAGAATTTGGTGGAAAATAATTTTTGTATTCAGCATTTAGTTGTGCTGGATGTTATGTATAATTGTGTGCATGTTAACTTGACATTTTTAGAACTTACACAGTTATAACTAGGCTATATTTTTTCATTCACTTATTTTTCTTGGAAATAAATGCTGAAGTGCTGAAGAATACATGGATATGGAACAATATAGGCCTAAGTTAATGAATACAGTGATAGTGCTTAAATATGTAGAATTGGACACTAATTAGACCTACTATTATGCTAATATTTTCAGTAACAAATAAATTCTTTTTTTCCCCCACCAGTCTTTTCAACTAAATTTTATTTTACTTAATGTTCATCATTTTCACAACCTAGTTTCGGTTAGGTCAAGACAGTACACTAAACATAACATTATGAAGGTTATGTCTGTTAACTGAATTAGTTGAAAGCCATTGGTACTAATATTCTGTTAGCTTTTGACAACACAGTAGCTTATAAATCTACTACAAACAATATTGTATTATAGCCTATTATGTGTGACTATAAATATTAAATACCTACATGACAGCAAAGACTTACTAGAATTTTATGTGTTTAAATTTTGTTTTAATTGCTATAAGATTAATTTTTTACATGGCTGAAGAGTGTGTCTATAGCACAACTGTCAAACTTGGAACTAGGTGCTTTGATGGTGGGATTCATATCCTGTAGACAGCTGTGTTTGTTTTTTATGTAGTCCACTGTGTGTGTGTCTCTTTCTCTCTCTTGGTTCACTGTCTTGTTCCATGGCAGATTTTGGCTACCATTTTGTAATATATTAGGCTGCACAATACTGTAAGGCCCACCGTTAATAATGGTCAATAAGTTGTGGTGATCAGTAAGCCCTACAAGTAGACTATTCTATTCAGTGAAAGTATATATTTTCCCATAATATTTTAAGCAATAGAAGATGAAAGTGGTAATTAAACTTATAAAACTGATAATCGATATTTGCTTACAGTTTTAACAATTACACTGACACCACAATATCGTCACACTATAATTATGTTACACAGTATTATTACATTCCCCTGTTTAGTCACAAAGTTTACTATGTGTAGTATTATAGTATGTATATAATTTCATTCACATTCACAACACTTACTTATTTCTTAGTTAACTTATTTGAACAGCAGGTGTAATTAATACTTTTTACCTAGACTGAAACTTTTAACCTACACAAAATTCTTTTAACAACATTGGAAGAATGAGCATGAGTAAAGTACTTCCAAACCTTTATTTATATTTTTATTATATCTTAGTTATGCCACAAAAATATTTATAAATTTATTTACTGTTGTCTTATTTTTATATCAGTTTCAGATTCATAGACATCTTAGAAAAAAAAAATACTCAGCAAATAAATTAAATTTTATAAGACAGTTTCAATACCTATGTTAACATATGTGAGTGCGGTATGTGGGTTGTGACAAAAAATGGAATGCGGCAAGATTCAGATTGCTGATATGGAATTTCCCGAAATACTTTAAGGTATACGTTGCAAGGTAGAAGAAGAAATGAGGATATAAGAGCAGAACTAGTAGTAAGAGATATAAATACTACCATTTATACTTATAGAAGACAGTAATGTGATCATTTACAAAGACTGATGGAAGATTAATTGTCAAAAGTGGCACTCAAATGTAAAGCCATTGGTAGAAGAGATGAGGGTCATGTCTCACCTCTGTAGAAGAATAAGAACTTAGTTATGCAATCAGTGGCGAATATAGAATATATTTTTGGGGGGGGGGCCAAGATTAATGTAAGGTTAGGTTAAGTAATTTTAAGTAGACACCCCATGATACTTTATATCAGTTTTGCTGCTCATATTCAGAGGGTAATTTGCGCTGAATGCCCCTTTTACTTCACCGAGATCACGCTTCTTTATTGTTGACATTAAATCATAAAAAATATATTTATTTTTAAACAAACCAAATGATGAAAAGATCTGTTACTATATTTCAAACATTGGTCAAGATTTTAACAATGTCTCATCTGTAAACACTTATCCGAACTAAAAGAGTGAAATACGCGATTGTGATTATCGTGTTTGGAGGGGTTCTAGCTATAAATATTGTTTTGTTCTGTCATGTATGTATAAATTGCCAAGACCCCTATTTTTTTCTTTTTGTGTATACACGCATATGTGTGTTTTATCAACTATCATTCAAAAGACTGTTTTGAGTATTGTTTTGGAGAGACCTTAAAAAAAGGTTTAATAAAGTGACTGTTTGACAATGCAACAAAATTGTTTTATTAATCGTTTATCCAACTGACAATAAAAAGAATACATAAAAAGGAACTCCACTTTTTATATAGACCAATGGTTACGAAACAAAGTCCAGGTTTCTTGGTACACTTGCAAACTTATCAAGAACTTCAGCGTTACTAACTATAATGTCTCTGTGGATAGAAAGTAAAGCAAGCCCGTTAAGCCTACTTTCAGATGTGCTGTTCCTTAGGTAAGTCTTCAGTCTTCTCAGGCTGAAGAAAGTTCTCTCTACGGTTGCGACAGAAACAGGAAGAACTGCGAGTAATTTCAGAAGGGTATAAATGTTGGGGAAGAAAGTCTTGTCACATTTTTCTAGAGAACTTATAGCCGTTTTTGGAAGATTTGAAGGATTTTCCTGACTCCACTTTTCTTTCCACAACATAAACTCACTTTACACAATCTCTTTATGTGACAAATCTTCTTCGTAGAAACCAAAAGCAGCCTCCAATGAACCGAAATCTGTTATGATACACAATTGTGGAAGGATGTTTTGTAAGGATGCAACTGTTTCCTTGTGAGATTCAAAGCGTTCTTTCAGTGAGTTACAAAAATCGTCCAGGTATGGCACATAAACAGTTCGTCGATAGTATTCTTCTTCTGTGGTGTAAGGGACGTTGCTACGTGCTGTTTGAAGGCGGCAAATTCTTGGAATCTTTTCCTTAATGTCAAGTTTGGCAGCGAATGACTTTACTTGATTATACAAGGCTTTAAATGAGTCATCAGCATTTGCCCTCTCCTTCGACAGAAGGTGTAAGACACTCGTAACGTTAGTCAAGGCCTGTGGAAGATCTATATTTTTGTTTTGAAGCTGCTCAGATAAGTTACGCGTGGTTGATAGCATCCGGCTCAAAACAAAAAGATTAATAAGAAATGCAAATTGACTAATAGCACTACTTAGAGTGTGAGCCTTAGAAGCTGAGTCACTTAATTCCTCTTCTTCTATTTTGCAAAGGGAGAGAAAGATAGTTTCCAAAATGTCTTTAAATAAAATTACTGAGTCGTGCCTTTCTACCCATCGGGTTTCGCACAGTGAAATAAGTTTCTTTTTCTTTTGTTCTGGACAACATTCAGAAATCATTGATTTCAATATTTCTGTTCTTTTGGCTGACATATGAAAGAATCCACAGACTTCTTTTATGACACCCATACAGTTTCTTATAGAAGGTATTCTGCTCGCATCTGACAAACACAAATTTAGAGTGTGTGAAGAACAATGTGTATACAGGGCCAATGGTAGCTTTTCTCTGATGGAAGCTTGTACTCCTCTGAATTGCCCACTCATCGTGGCAGCGCCATCGTACCCTTGGCCTCTCATTTTGTTTAGATCATGCCCTAATGTTGACAAGGTCTCCAATATTGTGTTAGCCAAACCTGCTCCAGTGACGTCATAAACGGGGACGAATGTCAGAAAATCTTCTCTGATTTTGAAAGTTTGGTACTCTATGTAACGTACACAGAGAGAAAACTGTTCGATTTGGCTGATGTCAGTGGTTTCATTTGCTAAAACGGAATAAAAAACAGACTTTCTGACATTTTCTACAATTTTTGATTGTATTAAGTGACCGAATATGTTAATAAGTTCGTTTTGAATGAAAGAACTTGTGTACATCATCTTCCCACCACTGGTCGTTAATTGGTCTTTAAGAATATTATTTCCACTGTTGGCTCGGTATCTCAACAACGATCGAAAATTCCCATCATTTTGGTCCGGTTCTTCAGGGCTTATTCGTCCAGAGTCACGATGACCCCATAGAGCTATTTGCTGCCTCCCGCAAAATCGTATTGTTTGTATTATAGGGATTAGCCGTTTTCTATTATTCTCAATATCCAGTCTTCTTTGGGCATTTACTTGATTGATAACACTTTCAGCCTTTTTCTTAACTATAGCTTTTGTGTTTTCAGCGATCAAAACATATTTCTTTTGATAGGATAAGTTTTCATGTTTGCTAAACATTTCCCTGGCTTTTTTTAAATTGGTAAAAGCCTGAGTAACCAATGCCTCTGCTACTTGGTGATCTCCTTTCCCTACATTTTCGGTATGGGAAAATAACACGCAGTACTTGCAAAAAGATCCAGATTTTTCCTCTGAATAAGCTAACCACGTAAATTCTTCTAGCCACTTCATTTGAAAAGATCTAGTATGGTTTGAACTAGTAATGGAGGGAAATTTGTATCCAGGCTGAGGTTTCCAAACATTTTCTAATAAACAATTTTTTTTTCGTTTGTGAAAGACTGAACGGAATTGTTTTGACAATAGTTTCCAATATCATAGATATTTTTCCTTACTTGATTAGGCCTACTATCCTCCATAACCGGAACTACATTAATTGAGCTCGAAGTAGCGACATCACAAGAAGCAATTCTACCAATGCAGCCGACTTCAGCATTGTCACCGTCAGGCCTATTTGCACTTTGTCCTTTCGTAACACTACCGACTTCAGGACTGTCACCAACAGGCTTATTGACACTTGGTTTTTTGGTGAAAAAGTTTTGAATAGAAGCTTGCCTCTTCATTACAATTGTGGTTCACTTAAAGCCAACTTCAATATACTGATAAAGTATGTAAACATTAACACTTAAAACACCACCATACTTCAGTACAACAGATGTCGAACAAACGTAAACAACAAACAATGGTTGCCACTGAACTGTTCAGTTGTCCGCACGCGCAGATGGCCAGGCGGGAGCCCGAGTCGGACTGAATCAACCCGAACTGGCACAAACTTCACACCACTACCACCCCACTCCCCTCACATATACGGGGAATTATCACTGTCTGCCGCGGCGATGCCTTCGCGCATGATTCATTAAAATAATTCAGATTACGTTACTTATTTTTTTCTTTATATTCATTATTTCGGGGGGGGGGGGGGGGAGGCTGGCCCCCCCCATATAGCCCCTGTATGCAATATACATGTTTAAAGCAAAACATATGTTCTGAACGTGACTATTATAGAAATTCCATCCATAATAAGGGCCAAAATATGGAGAAAAAATGTGACAGCAGCTGTAGGTGTCTCTGTAATGAGAATTGTTGCCATTTGTTAGTAATTATAAGCAAAGAAGATTTGTGATCTGAAGGCAACAAAATCTATTACAAATTTATAATTGAAATTTTAAGTTTTTATATGATCTAATATTACAAACAAATGTTACAACTGATAACAATAAATAAGAGCAACATGTTTTGTAAATTATTTTATCAATAAGGAAATTGAATTCAAAATAACCTCACATTAGTAATGACAATATAAAAAATAACTGTTTCAGTGTGCAGGCTAGTAAATTTACATTATGATATGAGAATATAAGTAGACACAATCCATTTTATATAATAGTTTTATCTTGTAACATTAATTCATATTATGTAATAAAAAATTTATGCACACGACCTCTTTAAAAATTAATGAGCATGGAATTCCAACCACTACTACAGAAAGAAGATCAAGTTTTTGGATAGGAAATTTGTTTACTTGCACACACAGTCTATGATGTTGCTATGTCAACAGTGAGTGACTTCATAAGGGACACTGTTGTAAAGCAGGCTAAGATTATACTACGAGAAGAGTAGCATAAGCCTTAACCCTTTCGCTGCGTAATTCGACTACAGTCCACATTGCTCAATAATATTCTCCGTTCGCTGCGGTATTCGACATTAGTCGCACAGTGATATGGCAGTATTAGATATGCTATCTGATTAGTGGTGCTCTCTGTGGAAGCTTTGAAAACTTCGTATAAACAGCTGATGTTTTGGTCATTGACTGTCATTGCTCTCAACCACAGAGTACGAATATATATTGCTCTAACGCAGTAGCGTGTGTTGTTTTGAACGTAATTTTATCTTCCGTGTTTTGTAAAAGTTACTTATAACTTTTAAATGTTCGTTTTTCTCGTATTTTCTTAAGTGTAATGTAGTTTTTCAGTTTGTGAGTGTATTATTGTGCGTATTTATATTGTTTTCGTAAATAATGGGTGTTGGTGTAACAGTGTTTTCTGAATTTCGCGTATTGGTTGTTAGTTATAGTTTTCAACATTTTGGTTATAAAAGCATTTGTTTCCCATATTTTCTGAAGTTTAATGTCATTTTACAGTTTGTTTGAGTGTATTTAGTGTGCGTCTTTATGTTTTATGTTCGTAAATACCTCATTTTGGTGTAATAGAATTTTCTGATCTTCTCGTATTGGTTATTAGGTTACAGTTTTCAATATTTTACTTCAACTAAAGCAACATTAATTTTCATTTTACAGTTTTTAAGTGTATTTAGTGTGCGTCTTTATGTTTTATGTTCGTAAATACCTCATTTTGGTGTAATAGAATTTTCTGATCTTCTCGTATTGGTTATTAGTTTATAGTTTTCAATATTTTACTTCGACTAAAGGAACATTAATTTTCATTTGAATTTAACGTTTTTTATGTGTGACTAATAAGTAAATAATGTCAAAACGACCGAATCTACGGAAAATACCACTGTCAGAGGCAGAAATTGAAGCTATTATTCTAGGTGATACTGACTCGTACGAAGATGATACAGATGAAGATCCAGAGTGTGATGTTGGTGAAGAACGTTTTGACAATGAAGAGGATGAAAGTGAGCCTGATACCATAGATGTAAACCTTTATGAAAATTCTGAAAACAGCGAATGGAGGAAGGTGAAAGATGTTGCATCTGGGACTGTAATAACACTGGACAGTATTCCAGAATATACTAGAAACCGTATGCTTCGTGACATGGAGGGACTTAGCCCTGTCGAGGCATTCTACAAATTTTTCCCCCAATCGGTTTTTGAACTTGTCTGAGAAACGAATAAATATGCAGAGCAGTGTCTGGATGTCACATATGATTTTCCTACGAGGTCTAGGTTTCATCAGTGGGAGGAGGTGTCTGTTGAAGACATAAAAAAGTTTGTTGCCATAGAAATAGGAATTAGTTTAGTCCATAAACCAGATATTGCCTCTTATTTTCAGGATAGTTTCTGGTTTACAAGAACACCAGGCTATGGTGAATTGTTTTCTAGGGACCGATATCTGTTGATAATGTCATTTCTACATTTCAATGACAACCGTTTCTCTGTGCCAAAGGGACAAGATGGTTATGACCCATTATATAAAGTCAGACCTATCCTAGACCTCACAAAGGATACTTATATGCAAATATTTGAGCCTGCAAAAGAACTTTCCATTGATGAATTAATGGTGAAGTTTAAAGGGAGGTTGAATTTCAAGCAGTATTTGCCAAGCAAACCTTCAAAAAAATGGGGAATCAAAATTTTGAGCCTGGCAGAGTCCAATACTGGCTTTATGTTGCGATTTAACGTATACACTGGCAAGGACAATCCACAAAAGGGTCAAGCAACACATGGACTAGCCTCACGCGTTGTACATCAGTTACTAAGAGGATTTGAGAATAAGGGCCATGTTATGTATACGGATAACTTCTATTCTAGTCCAAATTTATTTACGGATCTCAGGAAACTGAAAATAGGAGCATGTGGAACTGTCAGAGCTAATCGTGTAGGCTTACCACCAGAGATGAAGACACTACAAAAGAAAAAGGGCGAGCTGCCAACTGTTTGGTTCAACAGTAACACGATTATGCTTGCATCCTCTTGGCAAGATACAGAGAAGGTAAACGTGATTTCTACAGTTGGTGATTCTGGGATGTCAGAAATTCTAACAAAGGCTAGAAAGAAGGCACAAGGAGTGAAAAAAATTAAACCCAACATTCAAGTTTTGTATAACACATTCATGGGAGGGGTTGACAAATTTGATCAGTTTTGCTCTACATATAATTACAACCGTAAATCACCTAAGTGGTACCAAACACTGTGGCATTTTGTTCTGGAAGTTGCACTGGTCAATGGTTGCATAGCTTTCAACCTTCAAAACCCTGAGGCTAAGCTCTCACATAGGAAGTATAGAGAGAAGGTGATAGATGGCCTTACGGAGAACTGCTCTAGAAGATCACTGAGAGGTAAACGCCAAAGCAGATCAGCTGGCTCCACTACAGACCGACTAATTGGCCGTCATTTTCCTGAACAATTTGAAGACAAAAAACAAACAAAACTGCATTGTGTGTAGTGTTATGCCCTCACAGTGTAAGAAGAAAGGCAAAGGACTGTGTAAGCGAAGACAGACTACCTGGTTCTGCCCCGACTGTCCTCATCATCCACCACTATGTATTAGTGATTGTTTCAAAGTTTACCACACCCAAAAAAACTATAGGAAGATTTGTAAATGTGTGTAATATAGAACTCAAATAAAAACTTAGTGTTTAGTGTTAATGTTAAAACTTTATCAAGTTTCAGTTAGATGACTTTCATTTACATGAACAAATTTATACTGATAAGTTTGAATTTTTCTTATTATTTTTTCAAATGTTTCAGACCATGGTGTTTCATGGTCAGTATTTTACAAGCATTTTTAGCATTATAGGAAATGTAAAACACCATTGCAACTTTAGCTACTCTCTTTTCTGTAACTAAACTACTTTACAAGCAGAATGATCACTGTTGTACACCACTATATAAAAATTATCCCGATTAGCGCTTTCAAGCTTCACAGCTCATCGTCAGATCGGAACAGACAGAAATTATGTGAAAACAAACCCTTCACCCCTCTCACCCCACCCTGCTCACACACAACAAGCTATAAATTAATGTCCCTTCTCCACCCCCTAAACCCTGTCCCACCATTTGTACAGTTACATATTTTTCTAGCAAATTCTTTGTGTTTCAGTGTTGTGTGTGTGTGTGTGTGTGTGTGTGTGCATCCTTTTAAACTTACCCTCTTCCTCTCCACACACGTGGGTCAGTCACACACCCTTATTTTAAACCATCCAATTAGTACTATGCAATATAATTCTTAATCTTATCTATCTGTCCTCTATCATTTACTTCTTAATTATGTTATAAAATATTTTTTTATTATCAAATTTAATTTTAATATTAATTAAATTGTCTAACCCTTTTTCTCTTTCTTTCAATATTTCTAATTCCTCTCTAAGCTTCCTTTCAACTGTGTTATTTACTACTTTTACAATTTTGTATTCTTCCAAAGGATTAACAAACTTATGGTTGTCTTCTATGAAATGTCTTGCATATAACGAATTGGTTGTTCTATTACCTTCTCCACGTTTGTGGTCAGACAACCTGCATTCAGATTTCTATATTCTTATTCCTTATCTTATCAAATACCGTTTCACATTTTTTAATAGCTATATCTACTCCGTATTTATTAAAACATTTTATAATTTTTCTAGTATGTGAACCTATGTATGTCAATGACCCTGCATAATTCTTTTGTTCTGGTTCTATTTTAGCTTTTTGTATGTTAACCCTTTTCATAACTTTATCCACTATGTTGGTGTTATAATTATTATTCCTTACAATTCCCTTTATCGTTTTTAACTCCCTATCTTTTGGTTCGGTCTCTTTTAAACACTTCTGAGCTCTGTAACAGAATGAATTGATTGCCGCCATTTTATATCTATAAGGGTGGTAAGACTCTCTTGGTATAATTATATCAGAATACGACTCTTTCCTAAATATCCCAAACTGTAGTTTCTCATTATCTTTATTTCTATGTTTAAATCTAAGTAATTTATTTTCATACCTCCTATCTCTTCTTTAAATTGTAAGTTTTTATCCTTATTATTTACCTCATTTATAAACTCATGCACTTCTTCTATGCTTCCTTCCCAAATTACTAATACATCATCAACGTATCTAGACCATAATTTTATATTGTCTTTATAGTTAGTGGAACTTATTAATTGCTTTTCAAAATCATTCATGTATATTTCAGCAAGAATAGGGGATAATGAAGACCCCATAGGTAAACCTTTTTTCTGTATATAAAACTTGTTATTAAACCTAAAATAGTTCTGATTTACACATTCTTTAATTACTTTAATCAACTGCTTTTTATACCTGTATTCTCCCATATTATTATCGTTTATTAACTTAATAACTTTATTTACTGTGATATTGGTAAACATGTCCTTAACATCCAGTGATATCAATTTTGTATTTACATTAATTGTAATATTTTCTAATTTTTCTATAAATTTTACATTATTCTCTACATTGTATTTTGTCCCAAATTCATATTTCTCTTTCAGTACTCTGCTAACTTCCTTTGATAATTTATAAATAGGTGCATTAATAAAAGAAACAATCGGTCTAATTGGTTTTCCTTCTTTATGTATCTTAACCTGACTTTTAAAAGTTGGTGCTGTTGGATTATTTTCCAATAAATACTTTTTCTTATTTTCTTCTATAAACGTTATCTGTTTCATCATTTGTTTTATCCTTGACTGGTACTTACTTGTATAATCATACTTTATTTCCTCATATGGTCCTTCCCTTATAAATTCTTCCGTTTTCTTTATGTATTTGTCCTTTCTCAGTAGTACCATTGTATTTCCTTTGTCCGCCTTTGTAACTATAATATCATATAAATTCTTTAATATCATATTTAAAAACTTTACTTACCTTATTGTTGTCGTTTATTACCTCATTGTTGTTGTCCATTACCTGTCGTCGATTGCACATCTTAACAGACGTTTAATGAAGAAATTTGTGTTAGTGGTTGAAATCACAAGCAGAATGATCACTGTTGCACACCACTAAACTACTTTAGGCTAACGGCAGTACAAATCAATAATTTTAGATATGTAAAATTTTTTTCTAGGAAAGTGGTATAACAAAATCAAATTCTGACCCTACAGCATGATTAATCATTACACAAAGTACATTAAAAAAAAAAATTGGTCAATAACAAACAAAAAATTTGTTTCTCCTTTTATGTAAATTATAGGCTAACTGTCTGATTCACTTGACGCAGCGAAAGGGTTAAGGCAGTGTTGAAACTCTCAGTGACTATAAGAGTGTGAGATTCAGTATATCATGCATTATGCATCGTTTTGGTAGTTAGGAAAGTAGTGGTTATTGTGTATCACTTTAAAATTGGTTATGCTTTTGTGCCATGTAATTTGGATACCAAATTAAGATGAGTTGTTTAATGTATGGGCATTGCCAAAGACACCATTTGCTCAGCTTTCAGATAAGGATATGTTTCAAACTGTAAAGACAGGTACTCCTCAGCCATCCATTTTAGAATTTAAAAGTGAACATAGAAAAAGAGTTGAGTGTATACTCACTGTTTTAGTGAGTCCACCTACAAAAAAATTCCTTAATTAGCTGGATTGAATAGAAGTAAGAAATTTATGGCCTATGTGCTTCTTCTCACTGATAAAAGTTCTTTGAGAACTTGTTAATGAACATTAAAATTACTTGTTAATGACTTTGTAATAAATATCAGATCATTTAATCATATACAGTGGTTATGATTTAACCAGTAAAACAAAGGTAAGTAGAGTTAATGCTACCTCTATCAGGTAAGAGCTAAGTGAGTGTTTGAAACACATGCATTTTGTAATATAGTTAAATAGTTAGAATAAAAGCATTGTGTCATTGGTATTGTCTGTGAATCTTAATTAAAAAGTATTGGTAGGAAAATGTAAATTTTACTCACATTTTTAAATTATGTAAAATCCAGATTACTGCAGACTTAACACAAGCATTTCACATTTTCTTGTAAATGAATTCCACCTGCTGTGTCTTGAAGTTTGCAAGAATATCTATCATCCTTTCCTTAAAAATTAGGTCCTTTGTGCATATAAATGTCAATTATTTTTCAAGTAACCAATGTCAATGGACAAGTAACCAAGTGTGATAATCTTTTATTTTTCATAACATTATGTATTGTATTTTTCATAACATTATGATATGTTTTGATTCTCTTCAGTGTACTCATTCAATGCTCAGTTGAGGCCAACATAACTGGAATACTTAGTACTAACTTCAGTAACTTTTATGTTTGTTCATACATAATATCAAGTTGATTCACCAGAAGGGCACGTGGAAGCATTTTCACTACTGTAGTTTAATAATTCATTGCACAGTGTGACCCAGTCAAACAATGTTGGAAACAAATATTTCAGATTGTCAAACTGTAGTTGAGGAAAATTTCTCCAAAATTTAGCAAATTTCATCTCATTTAAAAGTTCTACAAAAAATATATTTTTAAATTTGCATAATCAGGCATCTAGTTGCAGAATCAAGAATGTCATAAGCAGGGAATAAAATTATTTACATTATTTTATTATGTAATTATGTATTATTACATAATAGGGAATAAAATTATGTAACATAATTTTATCATGTAACACGAGGACTGATATACAATGACAACAAATTAGCTAATTAGCTGGTTTAGTGCTTGCAAATAGACAATCGTCTCCCACCCTTCATTGTGACAACATCACTGTTCATAAAAATTTCAGAAGTATTACTGAGTTGCCAGTTGTGTTAATGGTACTTAATCTTTTCTGTGGTAATAGGGAAACAAATTATTTGTATGTTTATACTTAGGGCCACTTAAACATGAAACTATGTCAATTTGTGTTATTCACAGGGAGTAACCTATCAAGTGTTTAGTCTGAAATTACAATTACATGGAGTACTAGGAAATGTGTGTTTTATGTATACGAACAACAGGCTTTAGTTTACTTGGTCAGAAAAATATTTAATTATAACGTAAATATGAAAAATATTTAATTAGATTTAAAAATATTTGTTAACCTAAAAATCCATTCTCTATTCATAAGCAACACTTTTACATACTTGATATACTTGACTTACAGATTCCTGCAATACAGTTTGGAACCAGCATTCATATACCTACATTCATCTATACAGTCTTGCAGCACTTCATTTGAATCCAGTGCTGTGATATATTCTTTCACTCTCTTAATATTCTTTATGGATTGATTTATATCACTGCTACATTTTCCCTGTAGAGCATTAAAGAGATGTTGAGCAAATACAAATATTCAGTCATACACACACAAGTAAAACATGAAAGATGTCAATTTTGAAATATTTAGGATACCCATTGCAGCACTCACAGACTCAGGATCCCTGTCATTACATTTGGTAATGTGAAACATTGCACGATATATTTCTTTGTAATGTTCTTTGATCATTGAAACCGCCTGAAGATGGTAATTCCAATGGGTTGATGTTGGTTGAGGAAGTTTAAACCCTCACCCAGAGGAGTAAATCAGATCTAGCAGCAGCTCTACTATAGAAACTACAAAATTCCATAGTTGCACTGTGGAACTATGAAATTACATATTTTTGAACTACGTGAGAAGACCAGATTGTGTTGGTGAGCGTAGAAATATACAAATGTTGCTTGCAGACATTGTTGGCGAAGAAGGGTTTGTACTCTATCATGATAACCAGCCATCATAAAGAGGCACTGTTATATCTTTGGTTTGCTAATTTATTTTCAATGTTATATTTTTTTAAAAAACTTGAATAACTTTATTAGCCAACCCTTCTGCATCTCTGTTGGAAGAAACTTCCAAAAAGTGTAAAAAGTGTTTCTCTGTTTTTAAACTATGAACATATCAGACAATTATACTCAGTTGTGCTTCAGTAGATACCGGTATGTCCATTGTTTCATTAACTTCAACAGAACAAAATCAGCCTGTTTTTTTATCACAAATTTTTTAATTAATAATGATGGAAATGGACTCATATAATCATTCTGACATTCAGAAGATGTGCCTTTAAATACAGTGATAGTTTCTATATGTTCGTTCATGGAAGACCCTTCCATTGTCAGTAAATTTAAAGTTTCTAAATAATTGCTCTTATTAAAAAACTGTTCATTGTCCTTATGGCCCCCTAAAAGAGAACTCTTGCCTTCCCAAATAACAAGAACATCTATCAAGTGGTCTATTATACTTCAATTTCATGCAACAGTTTCATTGTGTTGCCCCGCTTGAATTCTAGATGATTTGGACTAGCAATATTCAATTCTGTTATGCCAGAATTATTTATATGAATCATGCTACCAGCATGTTTAGCAGCTTTAGCTTCAAAATTTTGTGTAGTGCCCACTCCGACTTTGCTCCACAGTTCCTCTCCATTAAACAACAAATGATAATTGCAGTGTAGAGTTTTTCGCTTACAACCAGATAGCTATCTATATTTATTATACCAAACTTTCTGCAAATTTATGACTTTACCATCTTTCTGTGGAAAATCTAAAGGTGGCTGAGATATTTTTGACTTGAGCAATATCTTTTGATCTCAATATAATGTACTCATTTCATACTTTAACAAAAATTCTATTGAATCAAAAATGTTCACATCAAATACTTCTGGGGTAGAACTGGCACTAACATACTCATTTTGCTCCTTTAAATTGATTAAAGAGCATAGGCCTACTTAAAACACTTAGTATATAAATGATTACACATTTCTTAATTTATAACACTATGTACATAATTAAAAATAATTTGTAAACACAACAAAAACAAATGTGGTGCACAATGAAACAAATATTAAGCAGCTAGGCAAAATTCTGTACTATTCAGCGAGGGGAGACATGGTGTACACGGCACATGAATAAGTACACAGGCCCCCTTGTGTTGTCATCCACCAAACCTCACCTCATCTGCAGCCATGTTAAAAAGGCATTTCAAATAATGTCTACCCAGCTACTCTGTGTACACCTGCATCACACAGCAAGGTTCCGTAGCATCACAGTCATGCCATGTTGCATAACATTTAACTTCTTCAATCAGTTTTATACCATTTCTAAATAACTTGAGAAACTTAATTCATAAATAAAAATTAACTGCTTTATAAATAAATTACGGTATTTGTGTAAACACTGTCTGTCTTGTATCCCTCAACACTTCCCCACTGATTATATACAAGCATGCAATATTTTACAGACATTCGGCTTTCAAAGAATGTCATTCCTTTAATTTACAGAAGAAGACTATTGACAGTCTACAATGAAAAAGTAAAATAGAAGTGTTTTAAGAAGATTGACTAATGCATGTACAGTACATGTGTATGTTTTGGAATTTTATCAGCGTGTGATCAAATAATAGCAAACTATTTAAAAACTGCAAACATTTTTTAAAAGACCAAATGGCAATACAAAATGATTTAATTGATGCAGTAGGTAGTGTAATTATAGATAACATCAAATTAAGAAATATCAAATGTAGCATTCCTTATGTTATTTGATGAGGCATCTAGCATAACCAGTAAAAGTCATTTACCAGTGATTTGTTTGTAATGAGGGAAACTGTCAGGAAAAATTTTTGCACTCCACTTACGTTAGCTTAGACCAAACAGCATAAAGTTGTTCCAACATAACACAAAAGTTGTAGTTGATTTACAACATTATAAACAGAAACAAAAAAGTTGTAGCCAAACTTTCATTGAAGCAGATGTTACAGCTGGTCATTTATCTGGACTCTTCTATGGGTTACCTAGCTTTCTAGCTTTTCCCACTGTTTAAACTTTGTACTGTGTTGTCAGTTGTAAGCAGCCTACTAACATTGCACGGCACGCGCGGATGACGTCACGCTTTTATCAAACCTTGCAATCGGCCAGCCTAGCCGACTGCAAGCCAGTATTAGTTTAGTTTATAACACGACTCCGAGCGCAACTCTCGTTAAACACTTCTCTTACAGCCGCGGCTTTTGGCTATTATACAGCATGCATTTATAACATTTCACTTTAATCGTCTACCTGCGTCCATCTACCATGGACCACGATTTCATTCAAAGTTGATTTCGGGCATTATCGCCTCAAAATGCATCCGCACGTGCCGATCGTAACTAACAAACCAAATTATTCAATAAACGCATGTTCAATATCTTAAATACAGTCCACTTCTTTCTAACAAACAATCCAGCCTTCCTTATTAGCGTCTTTGGAATAACTCGCGATTCTTCAAGAGCTTCCAAACCGCATCATTTTTGGTCCCACCGGACCGGATTTCACATTTCAGGCCAAAAACGACATCATTTTTGGTCCAATCAGGCAGGATTTCACATTTTCAGGCCAAAACAAACTACATCATTTTTGGTCCCAACGGCACAGATTTCTCATACCTGAGTACACAGGCGACAACATTTATTTATATACATCATTTCTGGAAAAACCAATCTGAAGTTAATCACGACAGACGGGCATCATTTTCGTCCTGAGCGACACCATTATCGTGAAGCACGTCGCAGTCATCTCGACAAGATTCAGCCAAGCAGTAGACCAGAGACGACGGGACGAAACAGGACAACATTTTCGAGATTCCACAGCTTTAATTGATGGAGGGTACAACATGAGACAACGGCTGACCGGCAGAGACAGGAGGTGTAGCAGCTCCAAACGGGATCGAAGCCAGCTTCATCACGAATGAATCGACGGCCACGTGACTATAAACTTTACCTATATTTGATTTATTTTTAATAATATTTCACCCAGTGTGTATTTTTGACATATTTATATAAACAATTAACTTATTACACAATATAAATTAATAGATGGTTGGCAGCTCATTATCAGTCAGAACTTTAAAGATAAAGCTATACTTTGTAATCATTTAGATTTATAATTTCAATAATTTAACTGCCAACGAGTTTGATTAGTTAGAGAGAGTAAGTTTATGTTCAAACCAACGATCGCTAGCTACCAAACGTAGTTAAACTCATTCAAAATTAAGTTTGTGGTTCACATGCTCGATGCTCAATTGTTTCTAAATATCTTTCCATTTTTTATCTCAAACTGTAATAATGGCCGATGTAAGGGCTCTGATAAAAAAACGAGGTACAATTAAGGCCTCAATATCCCGAATAAATACCTTCGCGGATAATTTTGATGTGTTAAACAGCGATCCTCATGCGCTCAAAATAAAACTGCGTCATTTGATGGAATTATCCACCAAATATGACGAGATACAGTCACAAATCGAGGCTGAGGAAGCAGACGTTGCGTCAACAAGTGATAGAGTGCAAACGGAGGACGATCTCTATGCTATAGAATGTAAATTGCAACACTTGTTGGAGCAATCTGAGCACTTGAACCAAAAACCACTAATTAATACTGATGGTAAACAGCCTAAAACAACCCCCATTCAATTGGAACCAATAAAATTACCACGGTTCGAGGGTAGTATTGTGGAATGGCAACATTATTACCATATTTTTATGGAACTAATTCATGTCAGAACAGACCTGACAGATATACAGAAGCTTCATTATTTGCACTCGTCATTACATGGCGAGGCGCTTAACGTAATAAAATCATTACCCATAACACATGAAAATTACGCGGTGGCTATCGATCTGTTGAGGAATAGATATGATAGTAAGCTGATTGTCTCCGCTCACCACGTGTGGAATGTCCTAGACGTACCATTAGTTCAGCAGGAATCCCAAGGTAGCATATCGCAATTTATTGATCAAATCTCTGGAAATATAAACGCTTTAAATAATCTCAAACTGCCAGTCAACACGTTTGAAATTATTGTCGTAAATTATCTAGCCAAAAAACTTGACAGTTATACTTTACGTTTGTGGAAAGAGAGTTTATCGGAGCATAAACTCCCTGATTTTAATAATTTTATAAATTTTTTAAATTCACGTAGGAAACTACTGCAAAATATCGATAACGCGACTAGCCCAACGAGCAGGTTGAACAAAAGCGATAAGTCTCCTTATCGCAAGGCAGTTAAACAGATAAGCACTCCAAAGGGCGCATTCCACTCACATATTAGAAATAATTTATGCAGGCTATGTAACGGTGGACATAGACTTAGCGATTGCCCACAATTTATATCGCTGTCTATCCCTGATAGAAAAAATGCGTTACTAAAAAACAAACTTTGCTTAAACTGTCTCCGTTCGGGACACGAGGGTTCAAAATGTCCCTCCAAATTTTCGTGTAAAAAATGTTCTAGGCGTCACCACACCACGATTCATGTCCCCAACAGGGACGTAACTTCTGTTAACAACCAGTGCTCACTGAAATCACAGACCAATAAATCGGTATTGTTATCTACCGCCGTCTGTATGACATACAATAAGGTCGGCAAAAAATTTCCCGTTAGGATATTACTGGATTCCGGTTCTCAAGCGAACTTTTGCACAATGGATTTCGCCCGCAGGTTGGGCCTCCAATTAGTTAAATCGCAATTGCCCATCACGGGTATAAACAACTCGCTTTCCCAGGCTGACTTCAGCACTAATGTAAGGCTACATTCACGCTATAAACCCTTCACGTTAAACGTACATTGTGCCGTATTACCCAGTATAACTAATAATTTACCGGCGGAGTCGTTCAATCTTACCTCTTTAAATTTACCCAAGCGCATATTCCTGGCGGATCCTCACCTACACTGCTCATCGCAAGTCGATATATTAATCGGCGCTCTATATTTTCTACAATTAATTGAACCTGTGAAATATACGCGCGGACCACACTTTCCTATAATTCAGGAAACCAAGTTAGGATTTATTTTGGCCGGTGACTTACCATTCAACGTCGATATGACTAAAACGGTTTCTTCATTTATGGTCTGTAAGGATGATAATCAGGTTTCCTCGCAACTAAAGGAATTTTGGAAGTTGGAGGAGATCTCTAGTCGCGAAACCCGATCTGAGGACTCACCGTGTGAAAGGCATTTCGTGAAAAACACTAGCCGCAATCGCGACGGGAGATTCGTGGTAGCCCTGCCCCGCAGATCTGATAAATCGTATTTGGGAGATTCTCTCCGCGGAGCAATACGAAGATTCCAATCGTTAGAATTCAAATTCAAGCAGAACCCTACCCTTTACAAGGATTATAGTGAGTTCATGAGTGACTACTTAAGACTTGGCCACATGTCGCCGCTTAATGAATACGATCTGTCGCTTGACAGGTCAGAGATCTTTTATCTGCCCCATCACGCAGTCTTCAAAGACTGCTTAACCACTAAATTGCGCGTGGTATTTGACGCATCCGCTAAAACCACCAATAATTTGTCCCTTAACGACACTTTAATGGTCGGTCCTACGATCCAGCAGGATCTGTTTTCGATAATGGTTCGGTTCCGCACCCACCGATACGTACTTATTGCGGACATTGAAAAGATGTATCGCCAGATCATTGTTAATCCTAAGGATTCAAACTTGCAACGCATTGTTTGGCGTGATGCACCGCATAAGGAATTGCGACATTACGCGTTAAGGACGGTTACATATGGCACTGCTAGTGCCTCCTTCCTTGCTACGCGTTGTCTGGCTCAAATAGCATATGAAAACAAAGCCGACTACCCTACCGCTGCTAAGGCCATAGCAAATGACTTTTACGTAGACGATCTCATAACGGGTTCGGATGATCCGAACAGCTTAGCTGAAATGAAAGGCGAGATCGAGAAGTTGTTGAGGAGGTATGGTTTTTCGTTACACAAATGGTTCTCTAACCACCATAAGATTATGACTCTTCGCGCCCAAGTAACCCGTGACTTCAGCAAGGGTCAAAACGTGCGTACCTTGGGCATACAGTGGAATGTTGAGGGGGATAACTTTTTGTACACCGTTAGGGGTGATGACAATCTAACCGTTCTCAACAAGAGAAGCGTGTTATCAATCATTGCCGGGATCTATGATCCACTAGGTCTAATTGCTCCCATCACATTTTGCTGCAAGCATTTCGTGCAGCAGTTGTGGTAGGCGGGCACTGATTGGGACGAACCCTTGTCCGGGTCACTAGCCAATCAATGGTCGGAATTATACACCCAATTAGTCTCCGACACTCATTTTGAGATTACGAGGTCGGTTAAGAGTTCGAACAGTTGCCCAGTTAGTTCATTGCAGCTGCACGGATTCGCCGACGCTTCGGTTAAAGGTTACGCGTGTTGCATTTATGTGCGGGCGGTCTATTCGAACGGCGCCATATCATCAAACTTGTTGTGTGCTAAATCTAGGGTCGCTCCGCTGAAACAGATAACGCTTCCTAGACTTGAACTTTGTGCTTGTTTATTGTTGGCTCAATTAACGTCCAAGGTTTTAAATGCCGTCGATTACAATTTTGACGGATTATATCTTTATTCGGATTCGATGATAGCGTTGTACTGGATACATCAGCAATCTTCCCGCTGGAAGGTATTTGTGGCTAACCGTGTCGCAGAAATACAGCGTCTTGTTAGCAGCAGGGGAACTTGGCGTCATGTAGTATCGAATGACAACCCTGCCGACGTTTTATCGCGCGGTTGCCTCCCTCGTAGTCTGCACTGTCATGCTCAATGGTGGCATGGTCCCTCCTGGTTGGCTCGTGATGCGGCCTCATGGCCGGTCAGCGCGTTCGACATTAATACTCCCTGTACCTTTCCCGACATTGAAGAGGAACGTCGCAAGCAGGCTCAAACCTCACTAATTGTCGCGTCCTCAACACATAGTTACATTGAAAACTATTCATCTCTTACGAGGCTTATTCGCGTCTTCGCATACTGCCGTCGATTTCTTCGAAATTCTAGGCTCGCGGTGGTTGATAGAGACACGTCCTTTCTGTCGGCTCAAGAATTGTCTGACACGCTCTTGGTTTTTGTCCGGCAATCTCAGAAGTTGCATTTCGGCGTAGAGGTTAGGGAACTTGAGGCACACCGGTGCCTTCCACGCAGTAGTAAAATTCTTGCTCTCAACCCATTCCTGGATAAATCAGGCATTTTAAGAGTGGGTGGACGCTTGCAATTCTCCCCACTTAGCTACGAGAATAAACACCAAATAATTTTACACCCGCACTCTCATCTCACGAGATTAATAATTGAATACGAACACATCCGTTTGTTGCACGCTGGAGTGCAATCAACTCAAGCTTCGCTTAGGCGTAAGTATTGGATCATACACGATAAGTCCTATATCCGCTCAGTGATACATAAGTGTGTCACTTGTTTTCGTTTCCGGGCTAAAGGCGCGAATCAATTACTCGGTCAATTACCCTCTTCTAGGGTCACGCCGTCAAGGCCATTCTCACAGTCGGCCGTGGATTACGCAGGTCCGGTGTTTTTGCGCCATGGCGGGCAGCGCTCTAAGTCCACGACCAAGGCATATATCGCTCTATTTATATGCATGTGTACTAGGGCCATCCATTTAGAATTGGTGTCGGATCTTACTTCCAACGCCTTTATAGCGGCTTTAAAAAGGTTCATATCGCGCCGAGGTATTCCCGCGCAAATATTTTCGGATAATGGCACGAATTTTCGTCGTGCCAACCACACGTTGCATGATTGGTACAAATTTTTAACCTCCAAGGAAGTTGAACAATCTTCTCTGGAGTTTTGCGGTCTCCACGGCATCAAATGGTCCTTTATCCCCCCTTCAGCCCCTCATTTCGGTGGTTTGTGGGAAAGTGGTGTAAGGAGTGTTAAATTCCATTTACGTCGCGTAATTGGCAGTACGATCTTGAATTTTGAGGAATATTCTACCCTTCTTTCTCAAATTGAGGCTTGCCTTAATTCACGCCCGTTATGCGCCGTGTCCGACGATGCTAGAGACCCTGAACCCTTAACACCCGCTCATTTTTTGGTCGGTGCTCCACTGACGGCACTTCCGGAACCCGACTATACACAAGGCAATAATACTCATTTGGGCAGATGGCTTCTGCTCCAAAAATTTACGCAGACCATCTGGAAACGGTGGTCTAGGGATTATCTGCACCAGCTGCAGCAGCGCAACAAATGGCGCACCCCATTTAAAAATTTGAAGGTCGGACAACTTGTCCTCATTTTGGATGACAATTCCCCCCCTCTAGAATGGAAGCGTGGGGTAATTACCAATGTTTTTACGGGTCAAGATTCCTTAGTACGCGTCGCAGAAGTACGCACTGCGCTAGGTATCTTACGCTGACCCATCCACAAATTATGCCCCCTTCCGGTGGCAACAAGCTAATCGTATGCGTGCCATACGAGACACACGAGGTGTGTGTGTGTGTGTGTGTGTGTGTGTGTGTGTGTGTGTGAGTGTGTGCGTGTCATTACATGGAACACGCCAGGGGCATTACCCGGGGCGAGCATACAAGTCAATTGTATCATAAGCATTGTAACATTGTTAAGTGTCGCTAGCTATTACAGCAACAGTGACTATGTCTACTATGTACTATCAATCATTATGAATGTTGTGTATCGTTAATATGTTTGTGTGATTCAAATTCTGAGAACCACAAGTGTCAATTATTCTATATATGTATTTTTTATCCACATGTTATGCTTTAAGAGAGATCATGTTCAGTTATGTAAAGGTTCATTTTTATCACGATTTTTTATTTGTTGTACCTTTTCTAGCACAGAAATTGTTTTGTTTTGACTTAAGCTTTGTGCTAGATTAATGATTTTTGTTTTTTAAAAATTTTACGTATAAGTCTTTAAGTATATTATGTTTATTGTGTCTATGCTCTCTGGCCAGTGCGCCAATTATTGTATCGCTTACGACATGTAAGTCTAATTATTATATTGTTCAATTTAACCGTTAATGTACAAAATCGTCCCGATTTTGGCGGGCAGTATGTTTAAACTTTGTACTGTGTTGTCAGTTGTAAGCAGCCTACTAACATTGCACGGCACGCGCGGATGACGTCACGCTTTTATCAAACCTTGCAATCGGCCAGCCTAGCCGACTGCAAGCCAGTATTAGTTTAGTTTATAACACGACTCCGAGCGCAACTCTCGTTAAACACTTCTCTTACAGCCGCGGCTTTTGGCTATTATACAGCATGCATTTATAACATTTCACTTTAATCGTCTACCTGCGTCCATCTACCATGGACCACGATTTCATTCAAAGTTGATTTCGGGCATTATCGCCTCAAAATGCATCCGCACGTGCCGATCGTAACTAACAAACCAAATTATTCAATAAACGCATGTTCAATATCTTAAATACAGTCCACTTCTTTCTAACAAACAATCCAGCCTTCCTTATTAGCGTCTTTGGAATAACTCGCGATTCTTCAAGAGCTTCCAAACCGCATCACCCACATTCTACAGTTTGCAAATTTTCCATTTAACATTTTGTGAAGAGGAAACTACCTGGAGTGTCACCAGCAAGGTGAAATTTCTTGTCAAGCCTTGTAAATGCTGAAGAACATAGAGGGCCTCTTATTGTACTCTTTTTATCAAAAGTAAAATAAAGAGTTTGGTGACTGGACAGGTGGAAAGTGAATACTGCTATTCATTACCAGACTTCTTCTTAGTCTCAGTAAATTATTTACAATTTCCAGTGGTGGCTTGTGTAAAAAAATTAAGCCTCGAGTAAAAACAACTTCAGATTTTTATTAAAAAATTATTAGACCTAATTGTAATATAATTGTAAATATATAATTCAAATAAATAAACATTTGTTTACTCAAATAAATGTTGAAGTTGCTGACAACTGACTTTGCATAACTCTACACACAAAGGAGACATTCAAATAAACTTTAACTGATTATAGTACGGGACATAGCAATATAAGCTTCGAGGTTACACAATAGTAACAGCTCTTCCCCTCCCCTCGCCCAACAGCGTTGTCGCACATTACAGTTGGTTATGCGTAGGCAAAGGCGGGAAGGGCGGGGAGTGAAGCAACATGGCAATACCGCAGTCGCCTCGAAGCTTATTTTGATACGACTCACATAATAGTGACAAACAAAACCATACTTCAGTGTTGGTAGCGTGTAGGTAGCTTGTCATATGCTACTTAAGCCTGTCTCACTTGCTCTTCTGTGTTCTTACTCCTCTTATGTGGGTAACTAGCTGTGGGATACTCCTCAAACACCTCAGACTAGTCACGTTACTCCATAATACTTTGCACTTGACTCCATAATATTCCGTAGTACTTTGCATGGAAACTGCTACATACAGACTGAAGAAACCTCACTCTATAATACTATGGTATTCGGAGCGGGCGTTGGCAGTTTAAAGAGGAACTCGGTATGGACATTTCAATAACGTTCAATACAGGACTGTAAATTGAGTATATTTGTGATCGTATAAGAAAAATCTTTACATATGTATTTATATCCGAGAATTTCTGGGGGTAGTGGTAACTAACTACCTCCTACAGAAACTGCTCCTGACATTTTCTGATGTTCTGTTTGATATATTGCTAAACAAATGTTTGGACATTCTGATAATCAACAAAATCAATGAATTGTTACTGTGATTTTTTCGAACCAATGGCTCTACGTAGGCTGACGTCACCACAGCTGACTGAGGCTGGTCTGAGACTGGACTGAGGCTACTCAAATAAGATGGCCGTCTCCTTGCTGCGTATGTACACTGAGATCTTCACGACGAAATTCCTCCAAATAAATGTTGATTCTTTATGTGTTCCTCATCATAGTAGTAGTGATCAGTTTTCTTGTCTTAGAGTGATGATTCCGTATTAATGATCCGTTGTTTAGTTCGGCAATAAGTGTTCAGAAGTGTCCTCGTTCAAATAGCTCGTCCATAACATTGTGCTGATATTCACATTAAATAATTTCTGATTAGTACCTGGACTGTTCTAATATCTTGATTACCTTCAATATTCGTAAAGATAATAGTTGAATTGATTTTATTTGATTTCAATGTTAGTAACTAATATTTTAAATTTCTCTTTTTTTATAGGTTTAGTTCTTGTCCAAATTATATTTTCTATCTTTTTTAATTTGTGTGAGATCATTCTGATGTGTTCATCTCGACGTTTAACAATCAACTCTCGTTTTTTCTTCATCATACAAAAGGTCCTGGCTGATTTATTAGTAAATTTTCATTGTTTTAAATCAGCTGACTCTTAAGCCTCAAATTTGATGTTGTACAAAAGAATTGAATTTTACATTATATTATAAATGACATTTTGCTTATTATTTATTCTTATTAAATGCTAATTACATAATCAAATTCCTTATTTAATTCTGCATCATTTAATACCACACATGATATATTTTATAGTATTTTTTAACTCAAAAAGTCATATTTACAGTATATTTGGTTGTAGGCCTTATCTACTTTACTTCTTTCCACAATTAATGGTTGACAATTTATGTTAGATTCTAATTATCATTGAACAAGATCATTGATTGAATTATTATGGTTTGGGTTCTTTAATTCTCAGTAATTTGATGATTTGGTTAGCTAATTTGAATACTGTCTTCAATTTAGGCTTTTCTTTAGACTCCAGTGTTATTACACTTGCATTTTTACTAATAATATCTTATACGTTCCTTAATTACCTTTACTAAGTGTAGTTACAGTTACTATACATGGTTAGTGATTTACATTCAACAATTTTCCTTCATTTAATTAATTTCATTAACTTATTTACTAATTATAATGTTGGTGAGAGGTACCATTTGCCTATTTTTTTATGTTAGTTCAATTACAAAGTTTACTATTATTTCAGCTTGCTAATACCATTTCTGACATACAATTCTAATAAAATCTTAACTAAATTGCCCTTACTTAATTACAACAGTGTTTATTATTAATTGACATCATTAAAATATAATAAAGATATATTAAAAAAAATAAACTTGATCTCAAGCATTCAATGCTTTGAGTTCAATGAACTGCTAACATAAACAAAACACATCTGTTTTTATTTAACAGTTTATTAAAATCAATTATTATGCAGTCTTTTGCTGTTTTTGGTTTAATTTAGGGATTTACTCTCGCTATTCACTATATTCCCAAATTTGATTTCTAGCCATTTTATCTAGTCATTGGGGAATGAAGAACATCACTTAGATGGGATTATTGTTTGTCATTTTTTTCACAATCAAATTAAATTATCTTTGTACACTTTCCATTATATATCTAATATTTCTAGTTATATTTAATTTACATAGTTTCTTTTTTTTTCTACTGTATTGTACTTTTCTTTGTTATTCTTTGTTGGGGGTTTTGTTTTTATGTGCTTACTAGTTATATTTTTATTCGGTGGTTTTGGTTTATATATGGGTTTTTCTTAACTGCTCCTATTCTACATGGGTATATAAACTATATAAGTTGGATTATCACTTAAGTTGGTTTTAATGAACTTAACTTCTTTTAATTTCGGATTTCATTTTACTTTTATTCTTGATTAATTATTATAATAATTTTTCTTTTTTTCCAGTTTGTTTTTTTAATAATCTATGTTATATTCTATTTTTGCTTCTCTTTTGGTCTTATAATATGATGGATTTTCTGTCATGCTACAACTTATGTAATTTAATCATACAGTTGTATCGATTTGCGCAGTTTTTTTTTCTACTGGAAAACACTGCTGATAAAATTTTTACATTGTCAAGTGTGACGGTTAGAATGAGATAGATTGTTGAATAAATAAGTTAAAAAAAGTTTTCAAGTCTCCAACGCCTGCTGTCCTACAGCAATCTATTTCTAATAGCATGGTTTACATCTTTATGATATTTTCTTTTCCAGGCGTTAGAAAAATTTATCGTATTATTTATTATTTATATAAATTAAAAATAAATAATAATAAAATTATTGAAAGTTTAATAGTTTTTCAGTTAACAGAAAACATTCATTTTATTTTATATTATTTTTTAAAAGTTTTTATCATATAAACTTCTACAAAATTTTGTAGTACGCCAACGTATGTGTGTGTAACTATACATATATTTCGTATTTTTCTAAACGCTTAAAACATTTTTCCCGTAGGCCAGGCACGAGTAGTAGTCACGGCGTGGTAGGGAGTCGAGCGGAAGGAAGCTGAACGGTTCCGGAACACGGTGGAATCAAAGGCGCGTCGTGTGAGAAGTGCGCAACCACCGGCCAGGCGTTTCGCTCCTTTGTTGTTACAGGTTAACAGTCTGAATTTTCGTAACCAAGTTTACGTGAAATTGTGTTGTATAATACAAGGTTGTTAAAATTGTTTGATGATACAACCAATTTGTACCATTTGTACTTTGTCAAATTTTCACATCGTGTTATGTTTAATGTCAGTTGTATGTAGTGTGTGTTAGAATTATAGGCCTATTGGGAAGTATAGCTTTGATAACATCAGACTGCCCATTTATTTTTTGAATACATTTCCATCAAAATATACATTCAAACTATTAATGAACGAGCGAAGCGAGTTCTCAGTTTTGACTCGACCGTTTGTCATTTGTTTGGGGTTTATCTGACTATAGCTTTTGAACACATCAACCGATTTTCGTGAAAAACGCGTGTCCATACTTTTACCCCACAGAAACCTATTGTTTTTCAGACCGATCCCTTCAAAAATAGGGACGCGGGAGACAAAATGAGAAGGTCAAATTGTGAATAAATTGCAAAAGCCCATGTGGGGTATTAAATTTAAGGAAATATAAACAATCTAAATATAGTGTTTATGAAAAATTAAAAATTTATACCCCAGTGTCCAGAAGCGGTTGAAAATTTTGAAAAAATGGCAATTTTCGTGTAGGCCATCATATTAAGGAGAATTTTAATCTGTAGTGTTAATTTTTGGAAATTTTAGAATTTTAGGACTCCACGGTCTCAAAATAAATCATAAATTTGAAAAAGTTTGAAAATCCGGCCGTGTGTCAGACTAAAAGGAATTCCAACCAAATCCAAATGTTTCGAATTTTTAGTATTTATTGCATGATTGTGTGCTCTAAAATTGTTATATTGTTAAAAAAATAGTAGAGGAATAAGGATTTTTGTAGTTTTCCCATAATTGTAAAATTATCTAATATCGAAACTGATATAATAATACATGCACTTTGTTCTAAATAGTGAGCGAGTTCTTCAGCTCAGGGAACACAGTAGTTTTATACAGAGTGTTCACAAATGGTCGTCCAATATTTCGGTAACGTGTTCCTTAAATAATTACAAGAAAAAAAGTTCCTGTAAACATAGGTCCAAAAACGTACAGTTTTCCATCTGTCCGCCATTTTGTATTTTTTAAGGAAAATTTTATTTCTCAAGAATGGAGTGAGATATTCTAATGAAATCTGGTACGTGTTACTCCAGTAACATAATCTACAAAATGAAATTTTTTTGAAAGACTAGTTAATACTAAAATCTGCAGATAAATAAAATAGTTTAAAATATTTTGTATTCATTTTGTATCTTACGTTTTCATTTTCTCCTTTCAAGTAAATTGTAGTTTTTTAGTATTTTTTTTTCTTGAATTTACAAATAAAACTATTTGCCAATCATTATTTTTCCAGTTTGATGGTAGACTCACACTAACATTTTCCATCATAACTCGGTTGTTTGAGATCGTATTGTAACAAATAAGGTATCATTTTGTTCGTAAAATAATGCTTAAGATTTTATCTGATGGAAAAGTATTCCATAAAACTAACAGTTTGTGAGATATGAATAATTTAACAATTAAAACAGCCGCCACTTTGAAATTTGTGAATGTAAAATTTTTCCATAATTTTATTTTGTAGGTTATATTACTGGGGTAATACGTACCAGATTTCATTAGAATAACTAACTCGATTCTTGAGAAATGAAATTTTTCTTAAAAAATACAAAATGGCGGACAGATGGAAAACTGTACGTTTTTGGACCTATGTTTACAGGAACTTTTTTTGTTGTAATAATTTAAGGAACACGTTACCGAAATATTGGACGACCATTTGTGAACATTCTGTATAATATCATTGAGAGCGGACATTGCCTATTTCTATAAAATGCTGCTTTTTATTGTTATGCTATTTTTTGGAACCGGTTGACCCATCGTATGATCAGATTTCTTTTAGAGCGATGATCATCGTGATGATGTTCGAAATGTTCGTGATGACAAAGATCTTAAGTTCTTTTTTTAAACTAAGGAATTAAAATTGTTAAGCGCCCTAAACCAACAATTCTGAACGAACTTGTTGGAACGACGACTGATCATTTCATAAAGTGGATAATGAACGTTTTCGAGAGTTCTGGTACTAACTGCTTAGAGACGTATTTGGTCACGGCAATTTACCGGAGGACCTCATTATGTCGACTGTTGTGTTGACACCTGGGAAACCTGGGAAACAGACTTCTGCAGTGTGAGTGTTTCACTGTGGTGATTCGTTGCCCGACTAATGGTTGAGTTGACAAGCCATTTTAATATATTTTTAATAAGTATACGAAATTCTGGTCAATACCGTTGATCAGTTGTGCCATTTTTCGCAGACGCCGATTGTGTTAAATGTTATATACGAACTTTTTTAAAACTTTCCCCTCACTCAGTATGTATCTATAAACAATTGGAATTCAGACAATTGCAGACAATTGGAATTAATTGGGTCTACTCGTTCTGCCACAGAAACGAATTAATTTTATTTCATATAAGAGGCACTACAAGTCCTCAAAAACAGACATTATAAAATCGCTATAAGGGGTGCGCAAATACGTGATTGGTCGCAAATTTGGTTGAAATAAACATACAAATCAGTTTACCGGTAGCGCTTGTGAACGCCGATACCGTTCCTAAGCCCGTATTTCTAGTAGTTGGTTTTCAACTCTTTTAATTATGTTTGTTGCTTCGCCTTACAATCGGTAGTCGTGGAAAACAGTTACTGTAGCGAACAGTTATTTTTTACGAAATTTGTAACCTTCCGTTAAAAGCAAAAATATCCTGTTAGTTGACAAGATAACCAATCTATACTGGGATTCGGTTGGCCCTCCAGTAGGACCCACAGCGCTTTGTGTATTACAGAATTGTTTAGTGCGTGTATGCTCGTTGAAGGTATTGTTGGAAATCAAACGTTTTAATTCTAATATTCCTTTGGGATCATTGTCTGATTTCAATCACAAAGTATGAAATATCTATAACGTAAACGCCAATAAGGAGGCTTGTGATTCGCGTACATCGCTTCTACTATACCAAGATTGTGACTCCAGCCGTTGCTTGTACCTGCTACACAAGAATGTGATAGGACACAAGTAAAAAACATAAGTGACACAGGTTGCTTTAAGTCATAAATACACTGTTGATTTAGAGTGGACTGTTTACTTCAGGGGCAGTGAAATGATGGAAATTTTAAATTATTGTTGTTGTTTCGAAAGTATTGTTTTACAATTTTTATAAATTTCGTACAAGTACAGTAAAAGCTACTTTTTTAAAGGGGCAATTTAAAAAACAAAACATTTTCTTCCTACTTTGTTCACTTTCCCACAATGTCTCACCTCAACATATTTTTTTGAATCCGCTCTGACATCCTACCAGGTATTTCTGCTCTAAGAGACATGTCATTATATTTTGTTTAACTATTCAACCTTTTTCACTTTTACTAAAAGTCAACAGATCTCTTATCACTCTACGCTGTATGAATACTTTTGGGGGTATTATATTGACAGATAATCCTTTTCATTACGTTTGTTCCATATTAAAAACATTAAAAAATAATAAAAAAATTTCAATCAGGTGTCCACATCTTGTGGGTAAGGGTTTGGCAAACTTGATGTGCCTTAGTTGGATTCTCACTTTGCTTCAAGTCGTCTTGGGTGAGAATTCTTTCTTCAAACGTTCCTGTCTAGTCCCTCTTAACTGACTCAGAGTGCTGAAATGCAGTTCTTCGAAATACTTAAACTATACGTCGCAGGATAGAAGAAATGAGGATATAAGAGCAGAAGTAAAAGTAAAAGATATAAATGCAATTATTTTAACTTATAGAAGACAATGGTGTGATCACTTGCAAAGGATAGCGGAGTATCGATTGCCAAAAGCGGTGCTAAAATACAAACCCATTAGTAGAAGAGAAGTGGGTCGTCCGAGGACGAGATGGTTGCCGGAAGAGGTTTATATAACCTACTCCTTGTAGCGAAGAAGAAAGAGATTAAAAAAATTACCGTTCCGCCTTTTCTTCTCATCTATGTTCAGTTCTAGATATCTTCATATGCGTGATTGAGTGCTTGACATAACGTTTAATCTATATCATCTGTCCGCGACATCAAGAAGGCGTGGAAATATTTACAGCAACACAGATAATAGTGTTTCTATTGAACCAGTGAAGAGGAGAGTGAAAAGAGAGGGCTTCGTGACCTGTTTGGCCGTCTGCCAGCGATCGGAGGTTTCTGTTGCCTTGAGTGCAGATGTGTGGTACTTCACATTGTATTCCGTATGTTAAATAAATGGAGAGACATACTATTGAAAGAATGACTATTGTAACAGAAGCGAGTTCCTTTCAACAAAATTAACCATTTATAAAAAATTAAATAGATAATACCTTCTATATAACTTCTTTACCAGACGTTCGCGTTGTCTAATCGGTAGAATTGTCATAAGGCGTTTGGATATGTTGAGGGACTCGTGTACTAACACGTACAACAAAATATGGTTAGCCAGAGAGCTTACTTTCCTGATCCTTGGAACCTAGCTGTTGAGAGATGGGCTGTATAAAAAGTAACAGAAGAAAAATCAGGGCTTATGAAATAGTAGTGCATAGCTGAGCAGCATACACTGTGTTTTAGGAAGTTTCCTCTATATATTTTGAAGCCATATTACTCTTACCAAAATAATAAAAAAATGTTTATGTAAACATAGGTGTTGAAACGCGCTGTTTGCTACTTACGGCCAAGCGAATGTTGGCCATACAATAAACAACAAGGGGTAAACCAATGCCATACACCAGCTAGTCTGCAAAATTAAGGACAGAAAATTGATGACTGTAGATAGAAATTAAGAATTCTAAAGAATTATAAATTGGTTCCAAGGCCATAAATTGTGCGTCTTTTATAGATATCCTATAAAGATTAGTAAAAAGGATAAGAAATTCAGATTTTCCATTTTTGTTGGAAGCCACTATTAAAGTGCTTCAAACAAATAAAATTTTTTGAATTTTATATAAAAAACATTTCAGAAAATGGTTGCGATGGTTACTTCCTTGAAACAACGTTTATCAGTGTTTTATTTATACTAAGTTGTGTCTGATCCATTTTGATATTGATTTTCTAGAAACGATGTGAAATTCAAATTTTCAGGTCACAGTATACATATGTTTATAAAAACCATAAAAATTACAGCTTTGGAACAAATTTTTAAAATCTTTAAGCAGAATTCTACTTGAAATAATTATTTTTTTGTTTGTTTCATCTATATATGCAGTATCGCGTTGTTTTACCTTGAGGCTAAGAAAAGGGGAAACTTTGACCGGGTATAAGTGGAGAATGAAGCGTTTTCATACCTATGTTTTTATAATTGTTTCATTATTTTGGCGAGAGGTATACTTAAAAATTACAGTAGAAACGTCTTGAAAAATTCCTGTATACTGCTCGGCTGTACATTACATTCAGTAAGTCTTGATAAACTCTGATATTACTTCTGTTACTCTTTTATAGTCTATTTCTCAGCAGATACGTAGGCCTATTAACGTAAGTATAACGTATTAACACGTGATATGAGGAATTTAAGACCCGTCACTGCCTTCTACGATTGTTGGTTAGTCTCAGCTTCGAGCACATATAACATCTAACCAACATGTGTTAAGAGGGAAATAATAACACAGGGGAATCAGGTCTTTTTACTGATAACACAAGGGAATCAGATCAGAATGGTCAGGTAAAATCCTGACTGTCTTCCCCAGAAATCAAGGTGAGTGTGTATTTATACCGAATATTTACACACTCAAAATAATAAGATCTTTATTATAGCATAGGCCTATAGGTAATTTACTTACTGAAATATTATTTGAATTTTAATGCAATAATGATGTAATAATTTTATTATAAATTATGATCTTAAGGTGAGACAAAACATAAATGTTTGTGTGCAATAAAGCATATAGTCATATGTCCCATATGTCCTCAAGACAAAAGGTATAGAAGTATGTGACATAGAGCCCTAATGAAATTACTTCGTAATAGGGGGGGGTCTTTATTATAAATTATGATCTTAAGGTGAGACAAAAACATAAATGTTTGTATGCAATAAAGCATATAGTCATATGTCCTCAAGACAAAAGGTATAGAGATATGTGACATACAGCCCTAATGAAATTATTTCGTAATTGGGGGATAAGTCGTTGAATCGAGAAGCGTGATCTGATACATAGATAAAGTTTGAGATACGATTACAAATGAAAATGTAATCACTTGCAGTAGACGAAAGTAGGATCTCCATTTGTTTTGGTAGGTAACTTGACTATCGGTTACACCTACGCGTATAATGTTGAAGATAATACCGAAAGTTCTAAAAATGTTGAAGATAATACCGATACAAAAATCTACGTATATCATTGAGCAGCTGAGAGGTTATAGACCTTTTGTAGCTATCTATTAAACACGCTCAGTAGACTTTAGGAACTAAAAAACAGAGGAGAAATGGCAAGAAACGGCAAAATGATCATAATAAGACATATTTTACTTAAACAAATTCTATACATTCATAAAACAAAGTGGGAGGAGCGCAGAATCTAATTGTTATTTAGAATACGATACATTCAAACACATAGAGGTTAATATAAACAGCACAGCAAGAAATTCAGTAGAAATTGAAAACCTAAGCAGAAAGGAGTAAAAGACTTGCTTACTTACTAGCCAACGCCCACCCTTGGCTGTTGGGCCATTAGGCGGTGCGCTGACCAGTAAAGGACGTGAGAGCCTTGCCGTACCATCTTCGTCTTGGACTTGCGTGTCTGAGATCAAGGCTGGACATGCAATTAGGTGATCCGCATTCATGGAAGCGTATCCACAGAGAACACATTCAGGAGACGACAACACGCCAATGCGGTGCAGGTGGGAGGCCAGGTAGTCATGACCGGTTGAAGTTCTAAAAAGAGCAACACTAGTTGCTCGGGGTAGAGTTCTGTTGATGGGGCCGTCCGTAACCAATGTTGCCCATCTTTTTCCCACACAGGCTCTTAATTGTTTTTCTTTTAGCCATAGGCTTATTGAGGAGTTTATTAGTGCTTTCGCAGATGCATATGAGCTGGGGGTCTCCGGCTGAGGTAGTGCTGCGCCCATTTTGGCGAGGATGTCGGCTTTTTCATTTCCCATGATGTTGACATGGCTGGGTACCCATTGCAGTTCAATCTGCCAGCCTAATTGTACAAGGTTCTGCAGTTCTCGCCTACACTCAATTGTCAGGGAGCAGTTTGTATCACCATTTGAGGTCACGTTTTGAATCGCTGCAGTCGAATCTATGAGGAAGACGGCTTTGTTAGGTGGTGAGATCTTGGCAAGCTCAATAGATGCTGCCTTTATGGCTGCTACCTCTCCGTCATAGTTGCTTAGCCGGTCTCCTACAGCGAGGTGGCCTTCAAATAGAGAGCTGTAGAACCCAGCCCCTGTTGCCCCTGTAGGTGGCATAGAGGATCCGTCTGTGTAGATTCGTATCCACTGCTCAGCGGGAAAATGTTTTTGTACAGTGTGTAAGGCTGCTTGACGAAGCTCGGCTTCATTCGACTCTGTTTTTGTCTTATTATGGTCGAAGAGTTTCAAGTTAGCATTTGGGAGTTGGCTAAAGAATTCACGGTGATGTATAAATGGTGCTGCCTCATTTGGTTCTATGTCATATTTGCGTTGGAGTTCTTCATAGATCGCAATCGGGCATTTCTGAGTTTTCAGCCTTTCTGTCGCTGTTTTATAGTTATTCCACCGTTGTTGGTAGGCTCTTTTACATCTCTCCCAGGATATGAGGCACAGCGTTTCCCGTCTTACTTGGATAGGTTCGACTTGCAGTTGTGACTCCATGGCAAGTATAGGAGTTGATTTCGGCGCACCAGTTATCGTTCTAAGGGCTTGCATTTTATCTGGCATGCTGCATTGGAGGCAGTAATAGTTGCTTCTGCGCCATATTCCAATAGCGGCCGAATGTAGCTCTTATATGCAGTTGTCAGAACATCTTGATTTGCTCCCCATGTAGTCGCAGTGAGTCGTTTAAGTAGCCGGCAGCGCCTAGACGCACTGTTCGCGGACTGTTCTATATGGTGCTTCCACGTCATTCTGGTGTCTGTATTAACACCCAGGTATTTAGACATGTTCACCTCTTCGAGTTCCGATCCACAGTAGCGCAGATTGACCGTAGGCCGCCTTGTTGATAGAGAGAAAAGTTGGTATGTCGTCTTGGTGGTATTTACCGTCATGGCATTTAGTTTGGCCCACTCTTCTAGTTTAACAAGTGCACTATTAATAGTTGCTTCAAGACCCATGATATGGCTGCTAGTTGCCCAGATGATAAGGTCATCGGCATACAGGAGCGCTTGTACTCCCGGCACACACCGAACAGCCACCAGAATGTCATTGACCATAAGGTTAAATAGGCTGCAGCTGATAACGGCACCTTGGGGTAACCCTTGGCGTTGAATTCGGTACTCTGAAAGGCAATCATTATAGCGGACACGAATTTGTCTTTGACTCAGGAAGGACGCTATCCAGTTAAAAAGGTTACCTGCGACGCCACTCAAAGCAAGTTTGTGAAGCAACATGGGTCTCCAGACTGTGTCGTACGCGTTTTTTAGGTCAACCATTACTGCCAGGGAGGACATTTTCTTGTGGTACCCATCCTTAACACTTTGTGCAAAGTAGACGACTTGGTCCATGGTGCATCGGTGCGCTCGGAAACCTGCTTGGCATTCATCAATAACCGCATTCATTTCAAAGAACTGGTTCAGACGCCGCACAACCATTCTTTCGGCAACCTTGCAGCAAGCGCTTGTTAATGTGATGGGGCGGTAGCCCTCAGGTGTATCACTTGGCTTTCCTTTCTTGGTAATAGGTATAATCTCCCCTTTCCTCCATTGCTGGGGGACGCGTGTTTTCCACGTTAGATTAATGAGATTGAGCAAGGCTAGTTTCGCTGTGTTACCAAGATTTTTTAGGAGCTCTGGGTAGATTGCGTCGGCTCCTGCTGCCTTCTTGCCCTTTGTGTTTGATAGTGCAAATTCAAGTTCGGAGAGGCTAAACTCGCTTAGGCAAATTTTTTGTTCGGTTTTGTTGAGGCATTGTACTAGTGGTTTTTTATTCAGGTGTCTGTGTTCGTTTCTTGTCCTTCGGGTTCGGCTTATATTTGCGTAGTACTTGCAAAAGGTGTTAGCTATTTTTTTGGGATCTGTGATAAGATTGAGTCCGTTTTTGAAAGGTTGTTGTCCTCTGGCTTCAGTGTCATTATTTAACCTTCAGACAAAACGGTGTGCTTTTGCTCCATCGCGCCGGAAATCCAGCTCCGATAAGAAGGTTTTGAAGGCCGATCTTTTAGATTGTTTAATTTCTTTACGTAGTATGGCCTGGGATTTTCGGAGTTGGATACAGTCAGATAGTTCTTTAGATTTCTCTGCTTTCCTTCTCAGAGAGTCTCTTGTTTTCTTGAGGGATGAAAGTCTTTTATTCCAGAACGGTCGAAAACCCTTTACTTGACCCCTTGGTACACATAATAGAGCAGATTTCAGTATAGCATCGTTCAGGGACTCTATAGCTGTTTCAGGTGATTTCCAATTTATTTCGTGTGGTATAATATCATTTGTTATCTTGCCGTATTCGCTCCAGTCGGCTTTTCTAAAGTTCCACCCGGGGGCACGTTTGTTAATGTATGTGGCTTTTCCTGTCGCGCATTTGATGAGAATGGAGCGGTGTCCACAGCCTCCTGCGTCATCCATCAAGTGAACTTTTGCCTTCTGTGCGATGTTAGGGTGCGTAAGGACGAGATCTGGTCGGGAAGTCTGTCCAGCAAATGACAGGAAGGTTGGTGGCGTGTCTTTCAGGTCTAGAAAATTTTCGTCGATGAAAAGTTCTATGCGTCTTCCTGCGGGTGTTAACCTGTCATATCGCCATCTCGGTGACTGGCTGTTAAAATCACCTATGATTATGCTATTTGCTTGGATCATTGATTCAATTGCATCAAGGGATGGAATATTGCCAGGAGGGTTGCATAAGCCTATGACTGTGAAATGTTTGTTATTTTTCCACATATGGGCTAGAATTATTTCCACTTTGTCATCGTCTTGCATCTCATGGATTATCTCAAATTTAGAGCAGAGATTGTTTTTAATTCCAACAATTATCCCCGAGGCGACTTGTCGTGATCGAGGTAAAATATGGCTGCAGTATCCGGTAGTTTGGTAAAATTCAGAGAATTCAGTCGCAGCGCCTGCTTCTACTATAACGTATAGATCCACATCAATTTGGCAGATGCTTCGTTTAAATTGTAAAAATTTATCGATGCTAAGACCTCCGGCATTCCAATACAGGATACTTAGGTCCGTGTCAAGGCCCTGAAAAGGGGCGTTGGTGTTTTTGGCAAGGTTCTTTTGTATCATTTTGGTCAGCGTGCTTTAGGCGAACCTTTGTTGATCGTTTAGTTTATGCAGGGGGCACCACGTGCAGGCGATCAACTTCACCCCCCAAGACTTCACTTACCAGTAAAAGACTAGTAAGTTGTTGAACATTATGTGGTGGCAAAACATTATATGAAAACAGAGAGTACTAGATAGTTATGAGATAGTGATAAGAAAATAATGCTGTACGGCTCGTAAGCGTGGTCAGTAAAAGAAAACGATAAAGAAAGAATTATTGCTCTTGATAGCCTATGATGGTTTGGAAAGATCATATAAAATATCGAGAAGAGGTGGATTGCATACGAAAAAATACTAGAAAAACAGAAACCTGACAGTATATTTGACACGCTATGTTAAAGAATGTCAGAGAACATACTACAGTACTTAAGGGAGATTGGAATCGAAACCAGTGGACAGAAGAAACTAGGGCGATTTCAAGAAGCTAATGAAGGTGTTCGGAAAAACTTTAGTGGTAAGGAGCATTAATGAAGGGCAGTATGAGAGTAGGGGGAGAATGGAGAAATAGGCGAGAGAGCGGAAAGCGCAGACAGTCGGTTTAGACCAAGTTTTTCATCACACGCGCGCGTGCTCACACATACATGTTTGTTATGTAAATAATAGATTTTTTTTATGTAAATTTTTATTGTAGTAAATCTTTGAATCATTATAATATACACGTGCGTAGAAAACCAATATCATTGGGAAAAATATAATGTCATCGAAGAATTACCATAGTAAAGTGTGTACGGTGTTGTATTGCACCGTTTTTTTTCAATATAACAGGTTCAGGTCTTTACATAAGTTTGGAACAGTTTTTTTGGTGAACGATTAACACGTTACGATATTAACAATTTTATACATAAATATTATTAATTGTTCTGTTTATGAAAATTACGTAAACGAAGTCTTTTGCAAATTTAAGTTGAATTACAAAAATGTAGCTCTTTAAAACTGCCGAAAATAAAGAGTTCTTTATTCATCGGCCGAAGAGGTTTGGAATTTTTTAATACACGTAAATTGATTAAAAATTTAACCAATCAGATTTACTTTGCGAAAATATACTACTAAAACATCATCATGATTATCTTCACGACACGGCATAGCCAAGTTGCTACCTGTCCCGCCTTCAAAAATCCTCCAGCCATGTCTTCCTGGGTCCACCCCGACACCTGTGTCCTATAGGTTTGTATTTCCAGACTTGTTTGGCCAGTCTGGAATCTGTCATTCTTTCCACAGTTTTTGTAATCTTTTGATTTTTCATTCAAATTAAAAACTTGTACCGCTTCTCTTACGGCCTCATTGCTTATACGGTCAAGTTTAAACACCTTTTAACTCCTCTTAAGAACGCCATTTCCGAGGTCTGTATTTTACTGTCTTGTTTCTTGGTTGTTGTTCATAATTCACATCCACAGGACAGTACAGGGACTGCCATAACTTTGTAGAACTTTAATTTTGTATCTTGACGTACATTGTTTCTAAAAATACGGTTGCTTGTCCCACAGATCGTCTGGAACTTACCTACCTTAAATCATCATAATTTCTATCATAGCCAATATTGTTGCCTAAATAATTGAAGTGGCTCTCCTGTTCTAGAGTTAGATCACTAATCATTTTGTTCTTATTGGCTCCTTGCCTCGAAATGCCAATACCTTTGTTTTTATAGTGGAGACTTTCATATTGTATTGTTTGTAAATCTGATGAAGCTTAAAACAGATTTTGTAAATCAGATTCTGTATTTTGAAGAACAAGCAAGTCGTCGGCAAACAATAACACATTCAAATACCTGTCTCGTGATAACTTAATACAATGGTTCACTAGATGTTTCCACTTCCTTACCAGATCGTCAATATAAATGTTAAAAAGAGTAGATGATATACTGCACCCTTGTATAACACCCTGCTTGGCAGATGTTTGTTGAGATAACCTACAATTATTTGTAACAGCCAGTGGCGATGCTAGTAGTTAATGAAAGGGTAGGCAAAAGTCTTACCTTGTAGAGTAGTTCAACACGGCGAGTTTTCTTGCTTGCAAAATTGTCAACTACACGGTCTTTGAACAACTGGTCACTCATCAATTCCTTCACAAATTTTTTTTAAATGGCAATGGTGCTAAGAGAGTTAAGTCTTTCATTAGTCATCGTATTGCGCAAGTAGTTTTTTATTCTTTTCAAAGTACTCATACTCCTTTCTGAAGAAGCCGTGGTAACAGGAAACGTTAAAATCAAACGAATTAATTTTGAAACTTCCACGTACACTGGTTCTAAGTCATTAAGAATTATAAAATGTAAAAGTCTTTGAGGGAACAAATGTTTTCCAGTATCTGAGTAAATGTTTTTTAATTCATTTTCCAGTCTTTCACTATTGAAAAAAGGGTATTTATTTATAAGGCTGTTCAGTTTAGTAGAAGGAAAACTCTCTTTGTAAGAAATGAAGTGATTTGGATCCAACAACTCAACAAACTGGATACTTTCGAAATCACTGAACCGTACCTCCAGCTGCATAATCAAAGTATCAAGAACTTCATAAGTTAACGTTTTAAGCAGTTTCCTGTTACTCTCATCTATATTTACCTCGCTGCTTATTTGGTGACATTTTTCAATACAAGACGACATAATGTTTTCTGATCTCATGTCCTTGAGGATAGCAGTAGTTTTCTTAATTTCAGTGTTGCACAGAATTATATCGGAGATAGTTTTTTGTTGCAGTAGAGAAAAGAGATGGTCAGTATAAACGAATATTTCCCTATAAAAACAAAGTAAGTAAATGAAATGGATCTTTTTGAGTATGTTAAGCAATCCAACAGCAGAATTGTACGAATCACTATCCCATCCTTCATCATTCTCTGTAATGTCCTCAAAAATTTGTCTCAAGTCACCATAGTGGGAAAAGATGGTATGAACTGCTCTGGAATGAAAGTTCCAACGGGTAGTGGATGCTTGTGGAAGTTTAAATCCTCTAGATTCTAAAAGCTGTGATCTCTTTGAGGATCTACAAAAAAATGTGTGAAATGCTGTCAGATTGTGAATGAAGAGCCTAACCGATTTTATTGTTTTAGTGCAATGAAGAAGTACGAGGTTTAACTTGTGAGCATAGCAATGTAGAAATAATGCTCTTGGGCAAGTCTGTTTTACAAAGTGCTGAACACCTCCATGCTTTCCAGCCAGTACAGAGGCTCCATCATATGTTTGACAGACTACCTTCTCAGTTACACCCCACTTTTTTAAAACGTCAACAATTAATTCTGATAAGCCTGATGCAGTCTTACCTATTGAAGCATCATAAAACCCAATGAACCTTTCTATTGGACCTTCTTTTGAACAAAATCTAAAATTTATGCTGAGTTGAGATCTACTTGATACGTCTAAAGTTTCATCTGCCTGAATTCCAATAAAATCGCAAGATCTAACTCCGCCTTAATCTTCTCTTGAATTATATCAGTTACAGATTCAACTAATTCATTCTGAATATCGCTTGATGTACCTTTAAATCCTGACGTAGACTGGAGATGATCTCGAATGTACTGCTCCTGCTTAGAAAGAAGATCTAACAATTCTAGATAATTACCCCGGTTGACTGAGCCTTCCCCTTCGAAATCCAAGCTCCTGTGTCCCGAGAAAACACACAATATCAACAAGTCTTTCAACAACAAGCCTATTTTGTTTCACGACTTCGTTATGTTTAACAGCTTGAATTCTAGCCCCTTCAGAGAGAGTATGTTCAATCCTCACGCGTCCCAGCAAACGGTACCGCTCTTCATTTTGAATATGTTTATTTGAATTTTGGTGTTTGTCTGCCTTTCTAAGAAAGTTTTTTGTTACCGTCACTCCATATAAAATCCATTCTTTTTCACCAGAAACAAGATACATGTGTAAAAAAAAAGTCTGTTGGTTTCGGAACAGCCTGTCAACCACGAATATCGCTCGTACCAAGAAAACTGAAATTTTCTAGATACTTTACCATCAAAATGTTTAATTTCTAAATTAGGCGTAAATCTCTTGTTTTTAACACAACATTTTTCTTCGTAACTCCAAGAAGAAAACGGCTTACTTTTTAATAAGTTTAAAAGACCTGACAAAGTATTTTCACATTTCGGGCGACACACTTTTATATTCATACACAATAATATGACTAATTGAACTTCCAAATTTATAACTTGATTAGTTTCTATATATATGTTTAATGTCACAAATAATTTAAATGACAGTGTTGATCGTCTATTAGTTCACCGGAATCACAGGCACACTTTTAATAACCGCACAAAATAAACACGATTATAAACAACACAGCGCGCTTTAAAACTCGCACAACAGCAGTGAGACATGCCTCAACGCTACAGTGTGTGGAGCGCTGGTCAATCCCCCGCTCTCCGCACTACCCAGTCTCGGACAACACATTACTTACATACGATGTATACAAAAAACGCTGAGGCAGGTTCACGTTGCCTCATTCGCTTTAAACTGTCTGCTGTCACTTGTCACCGTCTAGCGGTCGCTGAGTAAAGCATGCAATTAGTAAATTCGACAATTACAGTAACAGTGTATAATTTTTACGTTACATACTTCATACGTATTTATAATTTTTATTCTACAGAATTTTTTAGGGTAGGCATTGCCTCAATTGCCTCCATGTAACTTCGCCACTGGTAACAGCCGTCGTTGTGGATTGAATTACTCTGACAGTAACTGATAATATACAGTGCACTGGTAAATATCACAGCTTCTATTTTCATTTTAAATAAACTTAATATTTGTTTTGTAGCAATTTTTAAACGATTAATAAAAAAGTCATTAACTGTTGTCATAAAATGTTTTACTGTCGGTCTGATACAGTCACTCAAATATTACTTTGGTCAGGGCAAAATATTTAAAATTTACGTGTGTTTATACAGTATCAATATTATATGTACCCTGTCTGTATTCCTTCTGGCAGAGTGACACGCCTCTAATTCAAGCAGCACATAGCGTTTCAGATGTGCCACGTCATCTGGATGAAACTAAGAACGGAAATAGTATACACGCAAATATAAAGTGAACGTCATAACCCCCCTTTAAATCTAGGTCCTTAAACCTAATGACAATCAGTTCTTAATACGTACACAAGTCCGTACTGGTTAATTATTATGACCCATAATAAATAAGGTACCTTATTGTACCATATATTGAGGAATGGTCGTCATATTGCAACACACACACACACACACACACACACACACACACACACACACACACACACACACACACACACACACACACACACACACATTTTCTGGCATTTCGAATAAAGAATTGAATATAATAAACACGTTGTTATCCGATATCCCACTCCAAAGTCGCTCGGACGTAAGTAATAACAATGATACTTTGACCTTTAGTACAGTAATAGGCTTATTTTTATACATCCTCACGTGTATTACATATTAAACGAATTCTAACATATTGCACGAAGCGTAGGCAAAGCAACCCCTTACTGGCTGCAGATAAGACTCCGCCACCTCAAAACCTGTTATAAAACACAATTTAACTTTTGGCAAAAAAACGACGCTAACTTTTATTATTTTAAGAATCTTGTTAAACATTTTTTCCAACTGGGAATGATTTAGCAAAGTTTCGCTGCTTATCTCGTTCTTACTTCTCTGTACATGACTGCTTAACAAAGTGTTGTAACTTTTTAATACTTTATCTGGTAAAAAGTTTTAGAGCAGTGGTAACGGCAAACCGCTACAAAAGCCTTTACACTTTATTCTCGCCACGTTCAAGTGAGAGGACTAAGTCCGCTCAACATCTTGAGAAGTTTCCCTGCCGCACAGTACCTGTGTTGTTAATTTTTTTACTGTCTGACTGTTGTTGCTCAGTTCAATCGTTATTTATTTATTTATTATCAAAATACCCTTATACCATATTGGTGTCGGGTTACATCAATATATGATAAGTACATCAATTACACTCTATATACAAATTTTTTCCATCTTACTCTATCCATTGACAATGTCTTCGCTTCCCTCCAGCCCAAGCCTCTTTCTCTCAAAATGTTTCCCATCATTCCATCCCAAGTCAGTCGCGGTCTTCCTCTCTTCTTTCTCTCCCCTGATTTTGCCTCCCAAACCTGCTTTACCATTCTATCAATATCCATTCTCTGCATGTATCCCCACCAGCATAGTTGTCTCTGTTCAATAAAATCCAGAATCGATATAATTTCTAGATCCTCTCTTATTTGTGTATTCCTAACTCTATTCTTCCTTGTTACTCCTATTAATCTCCTAAGATATTTCATTTCTGCTGCCTGGATTTTACTTTTTTGGCTTTTGGATAGCACCAAAGTCTCACAGCCGTATGTTAAAACCGGTGTATATACTGTTTTATACACACTCATTTTCGTTTTTCTTGATATCTCCTTCTTATTTATAAATCGATTGTTTAATGCATAGTATACTTTTATTGCCTTTTCAATTCTTTCATTTAATGCGGCTTCTTCTTTCCAATTACTGTCTACTATAACGCCTCGATATTTGAATTGTTTGACTTTTCTATCTTCACTCCTCCAATCTCTATATTTATTATTTTCTCCCCCATTACCATTACCTTTGTTTTGGTCTTATTTATTTTCATCCCTTTTTCCTGGAGAACTTCATTCCGTATATTCAAATTACCCTGTAACGCCCTTTCACTTGTTCAGTTCAATCGTATTCAGTTTAATAAATACGTTTTAAGAGTTCTTTGTTTATATGAAATTAGAACTATTATGAACGTGCAAGGTAACAGTTGATACTAATTATGTTAGAAAACTTTATCAAATGGAAGAATAAAATTAAATTACTTCAGAAAGTACTTGTTTGTAGCTTATGATTATTTTTTATGTGTAGGCTATGTTATAATAGAATTTAAAAATTTTCATAAACTACCTTTATGTCTAGTTTATATAATTGAAAAATAGTATCGTTAAAATGTATTTTAAGAATTAAAAAATGTCTGTTTATAATAAACCATTTTCGTAACAAATAATGAATTCGAAATTCCTAACTTATTAAGGCCGAGAGTACCTACAGATTGTCGCTAATGTTAAAGTAAGTATCAGAGTTGCGGTTGTTACTATTGACGTACAGTTGAGTCAGCAGAACACTAAACGGCGGCTAGAATTCCAACGCGGACGTACAGCCATGAGTACTAATTTTGATTAATTAGATGAATAAATTCGCATTGGTACATTTGATAAACGTATGATATCTAATTAAAATTAAGTATCTGATTTATGTCTAATAAAAATTTAACTTATTTTTACCCCCTTCTATCACTATCTATATCGGTCCCCCTCTCCAGGCACACGCGCGCGCACACACACACGCACACATTTAATGATGGTGTTGCATACATATTTTTTGAGTGGCTGGGAGTCGCGACATGGTATGTTCTCAGTGGAATTTCTCGATGCGGAATGTACCCAGTTTTGTTCTCATCTTTGGTCAGCTTCTGGATCATAAGCCTTTGCGGTATTTAAAATATTTCTGTTTAAACACTACGGCAGTTTGATGTTCTTCCTAACGTTATTCGTCTTTCTCAAGGTAACACATCATGATCTAATTCGATTATCAATTTCCATCATTGTATTTCTGTAGTTTGTTATTAAATAGCAGAAACGTATTTGTAGCAAAGTAAGAAATAATAACTTGTGCACCCATGGTTCGCCTCATTCAGACAGCTGTCAAACCATTAGCATCAATTTCATCACCTCAGTAGGTTTATAATAAAAGTTAGTTTAAGAATTATCTTGTGAAAAACGAAATCGGCTCTAACGTATGCCCAAATAAAGATGTTTTACAGTACCTTTGTAGAAAGAACTCCAAAGAATTTCACCAAAAAAAAGAAGAATAAATTAAAATTTGAAATAAAGCACAACATCGCTGAAGTAAAATAGTATTCAAGCTGAAAACGTAATTGCAGAGAAGACTCTGCGGCGCAAGAAGCAGCAAGCGCTACGTGTATTACACAAGGTAAGTACAGAAATTTTGCTCAGACATGGCGGCTGACAAATAGATGAACAATCGTTCGCTCCAAGCTTCTTCCTAACACTGTTTGCCGCCACTGTTCCTAACATCCGAGCCGCCACTTTTGAGCGAAATTCCTGTATATAGGGAAGAAAGAGAAAAGAGTGCAAAGATTTGCTTACAGGAAAGGGGGGATGTTATATATCAGCAGGAGGGTGGTCCATCAGGAGTGACTTGAAGAGCAAGGAAGTTCCTACTACACGTCACGAAACAAACAGAATTACGGAGAAGTGTTAAATTGTATTTTATTAGACAGTGTAAATTAAACTAATCAATTTTACTGAACTGTTTAAAAGCCAGTTTACTACGAAACCTCGGAAATTAATTTATGCCACCGGTAATGTTAACAGTCGATTACACGCACTCGTACTGTACGTTTTCCTTATTAGAACGAGGCTGGGATTTCGGAAATCGATTCAAGTAGGCGGTTTATTAAATATTTCGGAGAAATAAAATACAAGATTAAGTTTTGGGATCTGAGAATTTTATAAAATAAAACGATCGATCAGTGATATAACTTAGCGGCATTTTCTGTAGTTGGACTCGGTTTCTGAGATAAGCAACATTAGGCATTAATGAAACGTTCCATCATTAACCTTCGTTAATAGAACAGCTCGGACTCTATTTCTGAGGTTATAGTGAGATTTAAGATTGTTTAATCTCAGTGGAATTTATATTACATTATGTTAAACCATTAAAAAACAATATGGGAAATTTAAAAATCTAACCATAGGACTCAAGTCGAAATTTAAATATCGTTTAAGTAATAAATATGATTGGGGATGAAGTGACTCGTCACCACCAGTTGTGCTGCCAAGTCAAAAGTGCTCGAAAGAGATGTGACTCGCATGTACATCCCACGGCGAAGAATTTTTGAACTGTTAATATAAAATAAAAAATAGCATCTTCACGTTGTTGTGGCTGACAGGCTGTAAAATTTACACTGAACGACGTACTCTTCATAAAATATCCTACAGAGCAGAGACCAGATTTTCGTATACACATAATAGTTACGTTTCTAATCGGAAAACTATCTGCCCTGACTATTATAATTATTATAAATAACAATACTTTGGGAGGGGATTAACAATGGTTTTTAATTTTCATTAGTTGGAAATCTTTTGCTCAGTTAACGATGAAACATCCGGAGTTGCTCTACTGAAATTAAATCATATGTCTGACCTCAGTGATGTTTATACAATGGAATGGACTCTGTCCGCAATATTAGCAAAAAGGCGCCCACTAATGTACTATTTACAACGTAGTTTCAGAAAAATAGTTATAACTGTCTTCCATGTTAAAGTTATGAAAGTTAAAATTATGTCAGAAATTCTACTTGTATTTTTATGAGTCTTTATAGACATTCTGAGAACACAATGAGAATTATTATTGTTCATCCAATCAAATTTCTGTTTTAGTCAAGGTAAAATGAGATTAATGTAATATTGGCGTGTGTAACTAATTTAATTCTTTTTTATTAACTTTTTAAATTAATGGGTTGTTGTGGGCAGGGACTTGTATGTTGTAAATTCATGGTCTTGTAACAAATGCTGTATAAGACAGGGGGCTGAGATGACAAGATTTGTTCGTACCCAACAAAAACATCTGCCGGCTGCAAACGACTGAAAGGTCATGGTGCTATTGACAGGTGAAACTCCGTTTTCGCGCCATTCATTTCTGTGTCACTCGGACACCGCACAGTTACCGTAGGCCTACTGATAGAATATCCGTGCTTATGTAACGAAACTTCCGAAAGGTATTAGATGTATCGTTATATTCGAAATAAATGCGTAAACACAAAATTACTTTTATAAAATTTACAGCACTGCGTTCTGTGTGTTTTATTGCTCGTTATGTAAAGAACAGAGAAAACTTTTTAGATATTAGATGACAAAAGATTTTTGCGTGTGGTATTTTTGGCAGACAATGAAGATGATTCTCTAAAGAGGAATCTATCGGCAGCTTAAGATATGAGAGAATATAAACTGAGTAACACCAAAAACTGAGATTATTTTTTTACGAAATGATATCATCTGAACCAAAAATGTGATAATGAACACTTTTTTTGAACACGCGATTCGTTTTAATTATCTAGTACTTGACAATACAAAAGATTATAATATGGATGTGATTAACAAAATAGAAAAATACGGTCACATAAGTGGGATAAGATATATGTACCTGTGAAATAAAAAGTGTGCAGATAGTAAACGGCATGAAAGCTATTGGATGAAGATATATAAATAAATAAAAATATGTATTGTAACGCATCAAAATTATCGTTACATAAATATAATATCAAATACCCAGAATGAAGATCTACCATGAACATATCTAAGCCAATATAGCCAAACATACCAACAAGATGAAGGACAACACTAAAATGTAAAAGTCAATCGTATATCCATGGATAGATAATGTTGAAGAAAATAAGCACCGTAGAAGGAAGAAATTGTAATTGAATAAATCATCAGTATTATCACAAGAGGAAAAGTGAACCAAGCAACTACGTTAGCGACCAGGACCCAATAGATCAATAAGTGAGGGAAAAATATATAAGAAGAGGGAAAAATATAAGTGAGGGAAAAATATATAAGAAGAGGACACAACAAGTAAGGGAAAATATTTAATAAATAATGAAAATATATAATAAATGAGAAAACAACATTACCAGTGTGAAGAAGACACGATAAATAAGAAAAGTAGTTAATAAATTAAGAAAATACCCGACTAAGAAGATAATATTACAAGTATGTAGAGTACCAAATAAGTGAAGAATAATACCAACAAAGAAGGACCTGAAAGAAAACAAAGTGACCAAGAACAAAGTATTGGCAATATAATAAGCAACCACAGACAATAATAGTGTGTTACTTACAGTGAATTGATTAATACCAAAATGCCACGATCTCAAACAAACTAACACACACAATGAAAGTGTAGTGTTTATAGAAAGTGAAAATAATAAGTAATAACAGTTGTATACAACAATCTCAAATAAACAACACAGACAATAAGTGTATTATTTATGAGACAAAACGTATAATAAATTAAAACATAATAAATATCACAAGTAAACTGAAATTCAGTACAAAAATAATTGCTCAATTATGAAAGCAAATGGAACTGCTTACCAGTAACTACCATGACTGACATTGAATATAAAATCTTTGCAAATCATACATTTAAATATCAGGAGAGTGGAATGTAAAGTCAATACAGAATGTAATTAGTAGTATATAAGAAATAAGACAGCATGTATTAGATAAAAAAAAAACAATCAACCCAAACCAAGTGTAAACACCCAATATGTATGTCAATAACCAGTTAGAATTAGATAACAATATGTGAACAAATAGTATATAATAGAAGTAAAATAAAGAAAACCATTGTACTAAATAATAGTAATAATAATTGTAGTAAATATATATGGAAATATGCAAGAAATTAAACTAATACATATAGACATTATTGTCATTCAGTAGAATACACATAACCTCAACTGAACAGAATCTGCAACAAAGAATCATAAATAACAATTAGGAAAACACTGATAAAAGTATTTACACGATGCAACAACCAAACTAGAATAAATAATAAACAGAATAAACCCAATATGAACTAAGAAACACGAATATATACCTTAAATTATATAAAAAAATCATAGCCAAATTACCAAACCACAGAGTGACTGACAAAATTACATAAAAAACTCAGTTAAAACTAATCAGAAAGAGGAAAATAGCATAACAGTAGTTTTAAGAATACTCAATACCTCTTTGAGGACCATTAACAAACATTACATACATGAATTTATGTAATAATAATAATAAACAATAATGCATGTCAGATGAAACTAAATGTAAGTAACAATCCAACAGAAAATTGTGAATAATTAGCACAGGAGGGAATTTTAAATACCCAAGATAAGCTGTAGACAAAGACTGAAGACAAATTAATGGATGAAAATACATCCTTGATACAAAACTAATAATAAAACGAGAGTATCAATATGACAGGACACATAACATGGTATAATAAAACCATTCAATGTAAATAATGAAGCTATATTAATAAATATAAAGCTGCACAAAAGGTGTAGTATCATTTGATGTACAAACCAAGAACAATAGAATTGTGTTAGAACAATATATATTTTAGAACTGATAAGAAATAATGCATGGACATTTAAGGCCTACTCGCCTGAAAATGCATTATGGAATATTGTAAATATTTAGTATTTAAGGAATAGTTGATAAGAAATAATGACTTTAACTGTTATCAGTGAGTGATATAAGTATCATGTGATACTATAAAGTGGAAAAAACTTATATTTAAATAAGAACCACTAAAAGTGCATCGACGAAAGGGTAAATAAGTTAATCATGGACGGAATTAGTGCTTGTGTGGACTCAAAATAAAGAGCAGAGCATCCGAAATAACGTGATACTTTAGTTTCCAAATCGGAGATGTATTAACAAAGTTATAAACAATCATAATTTTTCAATCAATTCCAAAAGAATTGATAGCGTCACTTTTGTACTCTCAAACCCAAAGCCAGATGCTGAGAAATAAAATTTCTTAATTTCTTGTGGCGTATGGGTTCGAGATTAATCGATTTCCAGCCAATAAGAAACGCTGATTTCAGCAAACGCCAGTCGAAGTAGCTAAGAAGAGCGACATTAAGAAACTGATCGTCAACGCCGACAGAACGTCTCTTCGACGAGAGTATTTTTTTTCAAAATGTGCGCATTCCCCCAGTTAGTAAACAATTGTATCTAACCTAACTTATGTGTTAATAACCTTAAACGTGTGAAGTGTAACCAGTGATATGAAATAGTGAAATATACCATTGCCAGTGTATAATATCGGCAATGATGAGTGGAATAATAAGGAAGTATTTAGAATTAACAACGTTTAAACGAATTTTAAACAATTATCAAATAATAGTTTTTGTGTTGATACTACGTTAGTCAAGTACATGCATACATGACTAACCTCAATAATGATTATGAATTAACAAATTATTGAACAAAAGTTCTCAGTTTTATTTTATTATATAAAGAAAAATACTATTAATTTTAAGGAAGAATTGCAAATCAAATTATTACTTAACCAATACTGATGTAAACACACATAGATGCTGATTTGACTAAAACAATAACGAAAGACAATTCGATTATCAACAATAATTGAGAACTGTCAATAAGGTTAATGATTAATAAATGTGTCATTAGCGAATATTCTGTGTAACTATAAGATTTTATGATGTAAATTTAAATATTTTTAATAATTAACCTAGAGGAATTTTCACTCTAACCTACCTGTTATTGAAGGGTACATAGATAATGCAGTGCTGTGCTTTCAAGTCAAGAAAGCCTAAATATTCTTAATTGCACTGAGATTGTAAATTAATCATTATATTTTATTCTTTATAACCATTAAAGGAATTTTATTCAGATACACAACAATTTTAAACGTATTGCACATACTATACCATAACCTGCAAAGTTGAAAGCAGGCGTGCCTGATACGATAGTTTCCAATATTATAATTAAACTTTTTTCTAATTTTGTAACCACTCTCTATAATACGTCATTGTCGTATTTAAGCATTTTTTGTAGTAAGTATCTTGTATACTAAAAGAATTCACGATTTTGGTAATTATAAATAAAAAATCTAACCTAATCAGGTTAGAATAGTACGATATAAAGAATCAGTGTTACCAGCCCTGAGCTTTAAGAATCTCTGTAACGAGTTAAATTGTTTTTGATGTTTTATAAAAAGTTTTAAAAGGTTATGAAACTTTAAAAATGAACTTTAGTTATTGTTAATAAATTACCATTTCACATATAATTGAGTCAGTCCGTCATTTCAAGGTAGATTATAATAACAACAACAACAGAGCATTTATTTTACAAAGTGGCAGTACGGCAAATAAGTGGCCAAGATTTGAATAATCTCAAAACAGTATCATGTACAGAACAACTTTATTTACTTTATATCCACATACACACTAGTGGTAAATGTTGTATGAACTGTGTTGTGTTATTTTCAGTGTATTACAGGAAGAAAGGATCTACTTTGGAAGGTTGACACCAGTAAGTAAGTGGTAAGTGACAGTTAAACTAACCAGTGCTCCGAGAACAGAATTTGAACAATTTTTTTTTCAGCTTTCTAAACCTTTTCGAGACATCGTAAATCAATAATAATAATTTTAAACCAATAATTAAAACATCTATACTCATTGTATTACAACGTGACGAATCTAACGTGTGGAAGATTAACACACCCCTAATTCGTCTAGTTATAGTATACGTAAATAAATAAAAATATCTATAGCGAGGTACAGAAGTTGGTATACCTATGGCCATACCAATATTGTTTTATGATAACGAACTTTGTGTGTTGAATAAATGCACGAGATCGTATACTGCCTTTAGAGTTCATATTCGTTTGCATGATGAAAGATTGTAGACGTGTCGATTGATTGAGGACTGGTGACATTCGAGACAAGTTGAATATTTATCTTATACATAATGAAATATAAATGAAACTGTGGTGAACGTCTTGACGGGATGGAATTAAACAGTCCGAAGTTCTGAATATACAAACATGACTGTCAATCGACTGACTGGCTCACTGATGTTGTTCTTTGCGTTTCAGCAGCCAGGATTATGAAGTGTGTCAGGGGTGCCAGTTTCTTTCAGTAGTGCACGTTTGCAACACAAGCAGGTTACAGTGCGGATTCTCGCTCCACGAACTAGGGTGTAAGCCTGATTTTTCTAGAACTTTATAATGTTGTAAGTGCACATCTGAGGGGCAGCTGCTTATGGCGTGCCTAGAGTCTGCCCAAGAAGCTGGGCTGGCTTGGCCGATTGATTGTCGCAAAATCTTGGGAATCCAGAGAATCCGGAGAACTGGATATCGTAACAGGCAATCCATCTAATAGACGATGGACGATAAAAAAAAAAGATATTCATATTTTTATAATTTATAATGTTTTTGATTATTTAGTTCACATATTCTATGCCATTCGAGTCCAATGTGCAAAGAAGTTATCTATATGTAAAAGCAGTATTTCATAGTGACGTTAATATATGTCATAACTAACGGAGCGAGGCCAGTCAATATAAATACATATTTTGAAAGGCCAGATACAGGTAACCGATAGAGTCGGATTAACAATAATAAAAAAAATAACATTGAAAAGACTAAAGATTTGAAACAACGATACTGCAAAACCAAACATTTCCATTTACCATAAATTTGAATAGACCTGAGCGAATCGGGTAATTCTGTGTGTTACTTTATTACGTAACGTAGAAGGTGGGTGCAAACTATTAATGGAAAAACTCCAACTTTGAAGCTGAGAGGGTATTTATTTCTAATTTGTCTTTATGGACACAGTGAATTCTAACTATCACTATTCCATTGTTTAAACCGAGTATTGATTAAATTACTGACTCGAGATTGATTAAATCGCTACGTTAATAAATATTATCCTTAAGACGGATAAAAGGTTAAGCAAGTTTAGTTCCATTATCATAGAAATTCTGTCACACGCAGACTATGTGTTACGCATCCTAGCCCGACCCTGCATCGAAGGCCCAAGCTGAAGCCACCGATGTCCCACGGGTTACACATTCGACTTCATCCGGTTTATGCATTCGATAATTTTACTGTACACTAATAGTGCTTACCCGGCCCTATGTGTATATAAAAATATTTAACTCGTCCCGAATGTTCCAAATTTTTTGTCTATCTGTATGTGTACGATCATTTATAATAGAGTTTGTTGTCTTACGCTTATGGTAGAGGTGGAAAAAATTGGTTTGCATATCATGTGTACGTATTTCAGTTAAATGATTCATGTAAATAATACTAAATAACCACACGCACGCATGCACGCACACACGCATTCTTTCGCTGACGTGTGTTTTAAAATGACTGAAATGAATCAGTTATAAATGGACAAAAACGATTAGATATGTAGATCTATTAAAAAAATACAAGTAAGACTGAACAACCTCTAACCCCGTGTTCGGTCAATATTCGGACGTAATCAGACCGTTGTGAAACCCTATGACAAATCCTATTTGGCAAAACTGGTGTCAGTCGATTTTGTATTGGTTATATATGTTATAGGTCTATAGGTCTAACCTAAGCCACACACGCGTGCACACACACGCACACACGCACACACGCACACACACACACACACACACACACACACACACACACACACACACACACACACAATTTGTAAGTGAATGATAGCTTTCTAGAGTAGGGAATTCTGTAAAAGATCCAGGCCTATAACAAAATAAAAACTGTCGTCTTTCTCTGCATCCCTCGAGAATTATATTACAGAAAGTACTTTGTTGCTAGAAAAGTGTAAACCCTGCCATTTTTTGTTTAGTGCTGTTCAGACAATCGGCAAAGTGTAGAAATTAATCCATAACTTTATAAATGGCGCCAGAAATCGATGGAAACTTTACAACATTTTTGATTCAGAGTGCAACGTAATTTAGGTAGTTGCACATTTTGTTGACGCTTGCTGAGAATTTCTCAAAGAATTAATAGTATTTGAACTCTGCAGACACAAGTCGCGTAGCACTAGACGTAATAATTAGTTGATGGAGCGAAGTGAGTTCTTAGTTTCAACTTGACCGTGTGTCTGTCTATAAATATGAGGGGATGTAACTTCTAAAACGTAGCATGCACTTTAGTCTACAGGCTTCTGCTGTTTTTGATATTGATTCCCTGAAACAAAGAGGGGTGGAGACAAAATTTTAGGGGGAAACTGTGTAAAATCGCAGAAATTTATGTGGCTTAAACAACATTTGTACCTAATACTTAATATAGGGTTCAGTTTAGGAAATTTTAAATTTATGGGATATTAGGCCTCAAAAAGTGGATCAGATTAAAATAAAATTATAAAAATCCATGCCGGGTGTCAGACTAAAAGGAAATATTACACAAAGCCGCATGTGAAATTATATACGTTTTTGTTGAACATGAACGTATAAAAATTTTATTTGAGACCGGATTAAGTCCATGAAACTGCTTAAGCTTAAGGTGGTGGAGGAAAGACGACTGTAGTCACTTACAATACCGTATGATTTTTTGTTTTGTATGTAGAAAAATGAACTTTGATACTTGGCAAATTATTTGTACCGTCCCCATTTGTATATGTATGGAAAACAGAAAAAAATTAAAAGCTTTAAATTAAAAATATCGGTATGGAGAACCATACATAACTTCCATGTTCTAAGATTTATATTTAAAATCATTTTCGAAATGAAATATTACCATAGAAACTACTTCTTTCTACTTACTGTTTCAGCCTTAACCACAGTACTGTGGTCACTAACGTATACCACCACACGTTATCGCACTCGATCTTCACTGATGATGGAATTCGATGGCATTGCCGAAACGTCTGGTTTTGTAGAAAACAATGGACTACGGCCAAACAGCCCGGGAAGGAATTTTAACAAAAAACTACTTCTTTGTTGCTGATAACGTTGTTCACATATATATAAAAAATATGCATAAAATTAATGGCTTGTGTATTATAAGTTAATGTTTGATCTCCATTAAGTAGTGCTCAAGTTTCCAAAGTTTTAATATTATGATGTCCGTAATTAAAACATCAGAGCAGGTTTAGTGTGTATGAGGGTACACCGTGGACAAAAATTTTCAACATTTCCTATTGAGCGTTGCTTAGAGTAAAGCTGCGATTCTACAGTGTACGTTTCACAGAACAAACACGCGGAAAAGAAGGAGCGCTCCGAAGTCACTCATGGACCCTCAGCATCTTGCAGAGGGTTCATTCCCTAAAGACGAAAAATCTGTCTATGAATCGTTCCTCTGTAAACACGTGCAGTTACACTGCCCAGCGATCCACAGGAAGCAAATCGCTATCCACGCTGGACAATTTTTCGGCTTGCACGCGTTATGTTGGTGTGGGTTACGGCACTTTCCATTTAAAAAGCGTGCAAATGTAAGAAAATAAACATAAGTGAGGCCAGAAATAACGCGAATTTTGTGTGTGTGTGTGTGTGTGTGCGTGTTCCCTGCCTTTCTATTGCAGTAATCATAATAATAAAATGGAAACGTAAACATTGCATAATTGATATATGCTTGTCTGCCACGAACGATATATTTTCTCTCATACATGATATACATTAAAATGAAAAAATTATAATTTTATTGCCTGGCAACAAAATTATTTTATTTTTAACAATTACCATTGTTTGAAAAAGTTTAAATGAATTTTCAAGTACTTTACTGTTGTTAAAACGTAATAGGTTGCAGGTAAACTACCCCTTCTCCTTAACCGATCTTCACCAAAATCAAAAGGCCTTGAGATCACTACAATTCAGGGATGTATGCAAAAAATTATTTGATTCTGTTTGAATATGCGGCAGTTACTGTTCGTCATAAAAAAATTACCCTTGTTAAAACATAAAATGTTGCAGGTAAACTACCCTATTCCCTTAACCGATCTTTACCAAAACCAAAGGTCTTGAGAACTCTACAATTCAGGGCTGTATGCAAAACATTATTTGATTCTGTTTGAATTTGCGGCTGTTATCGATTGCCAAAAAAAATTACCCTTGATAAAAAAACGCTTCAGGTAAACTATCCCTTTCCCTTAACCGATCTTCTCCGAAAACAATAGGTCTTGAGTACTCTATAATTCAGGGCTGTATGTAAAAAATTATTTGATTCTGTTTGAATTTGCGGCTGTTATCGTTTGCCATAGAAAATACCCTTGTTAAAACATAAAATGTAGCAGGTAAACTACACTTTTCCCTTAACCGATCTTCACCAAAAACGATAGGTCTTGAGTACTCTACAAATCAGGGCTGTATGCAAAAACGTATTTGATTCTGTTTGAATTTGCGGCTGTTATCGTTTGCCATAGAAAATACCCTTTTTAAAACATAAAACGTTGCTGGTAAATTACCTCTTTCCCTTAACCAATCTTCACCAAAAACAACAGGTCTTGAGAACTCTACAATTCAGGGCTGTATGCAAAAGAGTAGTAGGTTCTGTTTAAATTTGCGGCTGTTATCGTTTGCCATAGAAAAAAAAATCTACAGACAGAGACACATAGACACACAGACAGACAGACACACACACAGACACTTTTCGAAAACGCATTTTTTTCATGTTTTGAGTGTAGTACAATCAGAATCTGCAATAATCTCGAACACGATTTTTTTTGCCATCACCATACTTCCATTTCCTTAAGGAATACGGAAGTAAAAAAGACAAATATGAGAACGACGTACTGCAATCAATACGGACAATACAGCTTCCTCATGATATTTCCGAGCTAACGATACGAATCTGTAAGAAGAACATTACTCACAGCTTAAAAAAATATTAATTTGACTTTGTCTAACAACAAATTTATTTTGTTCAAAATAGTAAGCGAATTTTTCAGCTCAGGGAGCTTACTAGTAGAGCTATACTAACGTCGGTGAATTATTAGATGATAAAATGTTTTGTGAGACTCGTTCGTTAACTAGACACAATTTTAAAACAGACAAATATAAACTGTGGTTTTGTTCCGCGTAAGGATGTTTCAGTGTATCAAACACACGCGCGCACGCACACACATTATTGCAGTGACTTCAGTTCAGATTAGAAATGCCCACGCAGAAGCGAGAACGTGTGCGTGCTTGTGTGGGAGGGTGAGGGTATGGAGTTTGTGTGGGATATAAAGCAGAGTGAATATATAAACAGTTAAGTGGTATGAGTCATGAGACATTAAACATTTTGTTCTGTTTCCTCTTCGCTCGTTTCTTTATGAGAAACACCGATTGAGAAACGATAATTGCCCTCTCACAGCGTAGACCTGTCATAAATAGGTAATCATAAATGTATGATGTGCATGACAGGAACGTAATGACAGAAAATCGTTTTGAATCGAACAGTTTGGTTCAAATGAATAAGTGATGATAAGGAACAGAGCACAGTGAGCCAGTCAGCCGCTGGGATTGGGGAAAATGACACTCGCCGACCTGCTTCAACTGCCGAAACATGTACCGTGGATTCTGATACAGCACGAAATATGGATGCGATTCATGGGCTTCTGGTCGCTACCGGAAAAATTTCCATACATATTTTGTTGGCTACATGAATTGTACACGATTTTGAGCCTTGTTTCACTCGCTCTGATAATTGTCGTCAACATATTGTACAAACTTAGCGAGCTCGAACAACACAGAACCGAAAGCATCTGCCAACTGTTGATATGGGCTTTGTGCGGTTCCCAGCTGATTGTGTTTTTTAGAACGCGTAAAGAAGGAAAAGAGCTGTGGTACATACTGATAAAGGCTTGGGGAAAGGCCAGAAGACAGAGCGACGAAAGGAAACAGAATGTCGTAAAAATGACTGAAAGCAGTATGATTTTCATGACGTACGCGGCTCAGCTCTGCGGCATACTGGTGGTCCTCGGCTTTAAAATCGTACCGATGGTGTTGTCGTCGCATGAAAAAATTGCGACAACGGCCAACAATTCACCCCTGGAACGTGGAATCTGGTTGCGCATCTGGTTGCCGTACAGTCTCGACTATTATCCGGCTTACGTGGCGACCTACTTCTTTGTGCTGTTTGTTACCGCGTACGGATCGTTCACGGCAGTAACTCTGGTAATATTTTACAGCCTCATGATGAAAATCATTACCGCCCACTTGAAAATGTTGCACATAGATCTGAGAAACTCTTTAGAGTTCATAAAGATTAAAATGTTGACGGCTTCAGATGAAATGGCAGTTGACGAAAACGCAGGATCTGATCTTGCCATTAGCACTGACGCATTGCATAAACACGTTAATAAATGTATCAAGGAACATCAGAAAATAATAGGGTACGTAGAATAGTAATTTAATATCATAATTACTTCACATATCATATGTTTTGAACATATATTTTTGTTACTTTGGTTTGATAATGTTATATTAGTTCTAATATACATAAACATTTAAGCTGAGATAAAATTAAATGTACAGTTTATTAAGATGCTGATACTAAATTACAGGTATATTATGTACACAAAAGTAAATATTTTATTTTATTTATGCACCTGATACAGTATGAAACACTTTAGCCTACCTAAGCCTATCTAACCGTCGTCGAAGTACAGTATTATACAATATAAATCAAATTAAAAAATGTATTTTTTTTAAATAATTTTATTTATTATTAAATAGAAAAAAGTACAACTGTAAATTTCCTCTCGGCCTCCTCTTATCTGACTCTCTGGTTTAACCAGCGGTTTTTGAACAGCGTTAAAGAATTAAATAAAAAATTGTGGAAGACTAAAAATAGATGTAAACGAATTACCTATAAAATTTTTCGCGGAAGGCATGAAGCGTAAACACTGTATTTACTAAACTAAGAACCACTTATTTCTTGCAACATGTAATAGTTACTTTGAATTAAGTTACAGCCACCGTTTAGGCCAAACGAATCATTATCAGTGTCATCGTAATCGTTGTTTATCATTGTTTATACTGATTTAAAGCTTAACTGATGAAGAATTTGGTGCTTATAATAAATCACCAAGAACAACTGCTTTTTGTTAAACAGTTTTCGTCCAAGAACCAAAATAAAAAAAGAAATCGCCTTAAATAAAAGTTATTTTTGTAAATAACTAATCAATTGTTTAACTAATCAAAAATAGAAAAGTAATACATGATAAATGAATGTCCATACAGTGTATGTTATTACCTTTTATAAATTTCTGATTAACCGGGTCTATCCTAACGTTTGGTTTTAACCAGGACGGATAAGAGGGAGTCTACTCTATAGAATACATTTATCGGTCTATATATAGTGTGCAGTAAGACCTTGATCATCTGAGGTAGCTGAGAGACTGCTGTTTGCTAGGTTACCAAAACGTCGGTTAATCGAGAACAAAATAAAACGTTTATAATGTTTGCCAGTCATACGAAAATTTCAAAAATACAGCCTTTAATTTAATAGTGTAGCTTACAATATCAAGAGAGTGTATAATGGTTAGATTGCAAACACGTAGAGCGTCTGAGCCATCAAGTTTATGTTACCATTAAATATTGTAACATTTTTTAATTTGTTTATGAATATATAAATTGTTTATATTTTTTGAAAAAGTATGAGTTACTAATATAACAGTAATATGTACTTCATAACTTGATGCAACGAAATTCAGACCACGATGAAACAGATGAAAAGAACGACTTCATTAATGCAAATAAAGAAGCGTTTTTATCATTACCGTAAAGCCTTCTTTCAGAGTTTTTCTTGTATTTTTTATATTCTTATGATATTTAGCCACTGAAGATTTTACTGTTAATCTCTTTCGCGGCGATTTCAATGTAAATTTGACATTGACAAATTGGTTTACTTGGTTCTGCCCCTACTCACTCTTGCACTTTATTTTCAAATCCCGTATTATTTTATATACATATCTAATAAAAATAGTTCAGTATAAAAAACTAATTTTGTATAAGCAACATTATATATTTCACTATTAATATTGCAATTGCCGCTCTATGTACATAAACTCGGGTCGGTTAAACGGGACTTTGGCTGATCGAGGTCATACTATTTAAATGAGGTACGTCTGTTTGAAATATGTTAGTCTGTGAGTGACTAAAAATACTGTGAGAACTAATAATTATAGATTAATTGTACTGTCTATTTAATCTACTTTACACTCGGTATCTGTGTGTCAGTAACAAACAATTTATCCCGTTAGGTGGTGTGTCCTCATGGAAGACATTCTGAATCCGCTGATGCTGGCATTGTTCATCGTCGAAAGTTTGCTTATATGCTTCACCATTTTTGTGGCCGTACTTGTGAGTAAAGTAGTTCCTAGGTAGTTTAAAATTTCTTCATGCTAAGAGATAAAATAGTACGTTAGTGCGACCAGAATTTTAACGATACTGCAGCGGCTATACTCGGGAGCACATACGAAGTCGAGACGTGTCAGCTGCGCGGAGGCAAGAGACAGTATCACGTGATGTGTCAGCCAATAAGAGCCAGTCAATCGTTTCGTTTACATGATTGCTTGTGACGCAATTCGCTGAGTGCAGCGAATCACTCTGTCTCTCTCTGCGCAATACGCTTTCAGCTTTCGTCATCGTATGTGTTGCCGAGTTTTTCCAAAACAGTGTGATTCGCTGTTTTCTTGTTAACGACGTGATGGGCATTGCCGTTCCGTTAATTATTTAGCTTAGCCGTTCCTGATCCGTTATCAATACGTTCGCTATGCTGATCCGCGCGCGCTCTGGGATCGAGGCGGCGTAGTAATTTTTTCGTTGCAAGCTGAGGCAGTCCACGTTCAGCTCCGCTTGGCTACAGACTTCCTTTCCGGCGGCTTTGAGTTTGGATTTTGTATTCTATTATCTACTATGCTTAGATAATCGCTACGTGACTCTCCGGTAAGTGTGTTTAAGGTATTCTACTTATTATTTGATAAAAAGATTTGTAATTTAACTTAAATCAACACCGATGCAAGGCGATATATATGCGTGAAGTTGCCACGTGGCAAGCACGGGTTAATATCTGATTATTCATGTCTTGAACGTTAACACTGGCTGAGATAAAGTATTTACAAAGTATTTATAAAGTATTTATGTCTGTATATTTTTTCTAATTATATCAGGAGGGGCGTAAGAAAATGTATTTTGTTATTTTGTTGAAACAATGTGCTTTATGAACCTGTTCAAGTTTGCAACTCATTTCGAAATTGTAATAAGTGATTAATTAGTGGACGAACAGTCTATGAATAACTATTTATTTAATTCTAAATTCTATACTGAAGGTAATTTCAATGGTGAATTTTCAAATTTTTTTATTTAAAACGGAGCATGTTGTAGTGTGTGAGTTATGTTGGAGTAAAAGGGGTATTGTGAATTACTGAACACTTGAGTAATTACCCATATATATAATTGTCCAGGGTTCCTGATTTAAGTCGATCTCCTGTTTCGCTCCAGCTGGTGGCCGATCACCTGCCACCCATGCCATTAAACTAGTGATTCTCCGTCTGAGCCGCCGGGAGGAAGAGCTGGACAACACACCACAATAACCTCAGGTTTTATGACGGACTATAACCAGGTGACATTTAAGCCTTTAAGAGATATTTTTGGCCGCTACAATGTAGAACATGTGATATTATTCCTGGAACAGCTCCCGTTAAAAGTTTTGTTTGTGCACAAGTCCAGCGGGACATTTAGTGGTTATAAATTTTGTCAGATTTATTTTACAAACGCTTACGCCCCCAGAGTAAGTGTAAACCCAGACGGGGTCATGCGTCTCCCGATTTTACTGTTAAATTTTTCTCTTATTGCAAAAGTGTGCGGAACTGAATGTTACTGATTTGTATGGCTGTTAATTATGCTTGCATGGGTGCCGGGGTACTTTGTTGAGGATTTTCTTGGTTATATTTATAGATCTATATGGGTTTTCGGTTTTTTAAATTATTTAAAGGTTTGGGGGTGCTTTGACCTGCCACCGTCACCTGTTGGTGCCTTCATCCACAGATTTCTGACTTGTTAAATTCTGTTGCATCTCGTTCGGGCGCATGGCCGTGCCTGTGGCCAACCCAATTCTCTATGAATGCCTCAAATCTGTTTTATTAGGTTTACTTTATAAAATTTTATTTATTAAAAATTTTATTATACATTTTATAAAATTTATGTTAGCTGTTTAATAATTCAGTAATAAGTAAATTTTCATCATTTTCTTTTACTGCCATAGCCAGTGCATTAATTGTTGAGTTGTTAATATGAGCACTACCGGTTCTTACTTTCAATTATAAATTTTATTATACATTTTATAAGATTTATGTTAGCTGATTAATAATTCGGTAATAAGTAAATTTTCCTCATTTCTTTTACTGCCATAGCCAGTGCATTAATTGTTGAGTTGTTAATATGAGCACACTACCGGTTCTTACTTTCAATTATAAATTTTATTATACATTTTATAAAATTTATATTAGCTGTTTAATAATTCAGTAATAAGTAAATTTTCATCATTTCTTTTACTGCCCTAGCCAGTGCATTAATTGTTGAGTTGTTAATATGAGCACACTACCGGTTCTTACTTTTCAATTATAAATTTTATTATACATTTTATAAAATTTGTTAGCTGTTTAATAATTCAGTAATAAGTAAATTTTCATAATTTCTTTTACTGCCATAGCCAGTGCATTAATTGTTGAGTTGTTAATATGAGCACACTACCGGTTCTTACTTTCAATTATAAATTTTATTATACATTTTATAAAATTTATATTAGCTGTTTAATAATTCAGTAATAAGTAAATTTTCATCATTTCTTTTACTGCCCTAGCCAGTGCATTAATTGTTGAGTTGTTAATATGAGCACACTACCGGTTCTTACTTTTCAATTATAAATTTTATTATACATTTTATAAAATTTGTTAGCTGTTTAATAATTCAGTAATAAGTAAATTTTCATCATTTCTTTTACTGCCATAGCCAGTGCATTAATTGTTGAGTTGTTAATATGAGCACACTACCCGTTCTTACTTTTCAATTATAAATTTTATTATACATTTTATAAGACCATGCAGTCATGTTGACCTTGCGATGGCACATTACTATTTGGGGGAACATTCCTAAATTTTGTATACTTGTAATAATTTCATTTGTCGTAACTCTGTTATAATCTGACGTGTTAATGGATTTGTTTTTTTAAATGAAAAGTTTAAAGCAGGCTGGGCACTTTATCCGTTTACAGTAGTTTGGGATGGGGGTCTTGGTGACAGATACTGGGGTTATATTATCCTGAGGTATGGTGAAAAATATATATATAGGCTGTCCGCCAGGTGAACATGTGTGTGTGGTATATATATATATATATATGTGTGTTCTATGTGTATTCATGTAAGTATATTGATTGTGTTGTATTTATGTGCATTTATGAGAAATTATTTAACTATGAACTATGATGTTACCTGTGTATATTTTCAGAACGTTATAATGTCAGAGAGTGGAGTAAAGTTTTTTAATGAAAATTTTAAATTCTATCAAAGTTATATTGAATGTCAGGACTTGAAATTGCTAATAAAATTTGTTATTGTTGTTTAACCATCGAGTTTAATTGCAAGTCCCGTCCCACTGGACCCAGCGCATTTTTGGCTTCTCTAGGCGCTTGGCCTAGTTTTAAATAACTAGTGGCCCCTCTTTAAAAAAAAAAGTTTTTTTTATAAAGCATAAAACTAGAAAGAGGGGTTACAGTAGCGTCAACAGTAAACCGCACACATTGTACAACCCGTATGTAATGAGCACGATAAACCTTAATAATCACATTTTTGATTATTAGCATTTAAAATTACAAACAATTTACATTTGCAATTAGCATTTCCCGTACTTGTAGTTTCAAGAATGTTTCCCCAAAACCTATGAATTTAAAATGCTAACTTTAATAGAGTAAATAGGGTACGCTATTTACAAAGGAAATTTGAGAGAATTACGGAAAAAGAGATTACAATTTATAGTCAGATCATTTGTTAGTTTTTTTATAAATGCAAGAAAAATTAAGAATATCATAGAAACTGTTGAACGATAAAGCATCTTAAGAAGATCGTGAACTGTATTTTTGAGTATAGAATTTTTATTCCATAGAATTGATCGTATTGTAATGGAGGGATCTAAAACTATTGATGTCGTTCAAGAAAAATTGAAGCTTATAGAACATGCGATTAAGGCCACGGATGAAGTTTTGGGTAGAAAGAATACTACATGAAGGAAGTTGTCTTGAAAGCTGGTCAACAGTTTGAGTGAGACTGTTAAAAAGAAACAAACTGTATAGGCATACTTTATATACGTCAACATCTCTAATGAAGATGATAGATGTATATACAGGCAGAAACTAAATCATACAAAGTAGGCCTACATGGTGCGGGAATGTAATTGAAAAATTTATAAATAAAAAACTTATAAGGAATATCGATTATAAATTCTGATTCTTATCAATACTGCAAGTTCTGATTTCTTTCGATTTCCTACTGCAAAAATCCCTGCAGATAAAAAAAAAATCTTTTGCACGCGCACGCGCACGCGCACGTGTGTGTGTGTGTGTGTGTGTGTGTGTGCAGTTTCAAAGGTAAACGACCTTGTATAACTAGACTTGACGTGGAAGCGTTATCGTAATGTTAAGTTCAATGTAAAATATCCTGGTGAGTAGTAAACCATCTTCCACGATAATCTCTCACCGCGCATTCAATCTAAACATTCAGCCAATCTTTAGACTGAAAGAAATGGATTTGTTTTATTTCTGTAATGTATGGTAAAGATACAAATCGTTTCCAATAATTCATACACTTTTTTAGACATCATGCGAAAGAATGCACATTCGTTAGGCTCAAAAACAGAACGAGCATGCATATGATCCTTTTTCCTTTTATTGCCAAAATTCACTACTTTACAGCAGAGGTGGCAGAGCGGTAGGATCTTACACACTTTATCCAAGCATCTGGAAGCATTTAGTGTTTTATGCCATTTCATTGCAATATCTGTAAAGTCATATTTACTCAATTCATTAATCACATTATTATTATTACAATTTCAGGACAAAATCTTATTTTAATTTTCCATTAAACCTTTTTCTGCAAGGACACCGTTTACGCTTTCTATTCGGAAGTCTTCAGGTGATACTCACTGCATCCTTATGTCTTCCTTTTTGTATTATCCTTATGTATTCCTTCCTTTTTCTTGCATCCGAGAGATTCCTTTTACCTTCGTTACGTGTGGTATTCTCTGTGCCAAGATTATCCTCAGGTATGTTTAACTATCGCTTCCAATTCCTAATTAGAATTCGAATTCTTAATCAAAAGAAACAAATTATTTTTATTCTAAGCTGTCGAAACAAGGCATTGTTACCCTAGGAATACTTCGACGAGCTCTAAGAACAATGGGCATAAACATGGGAACAGTCAATGTATCATAAAATTGAAACATTTACAGTCTGAGATATTTACAGACTGGTGTATTATGAAAGTACTTTTTGTTATAACCAAGTTCTTTTACATTCATATTTTTATGATCTTCAGAATATATTTTCAAAAAATTATACTGATGCTTGTGTTCAACAACAAAGGGATCAGTAAATCTGAAAGAATTAGCATTACTAGCCTAATCATGCAAACGTTAATTCATATGTAAATCAGAGATTTCACAATTCATATATAAGTTCAAATCTTCTTTAGAAGAATATTTTAATACATTAGGCTTACTCTTACATGGTTGGCCATCAACTCGCATACCATAGGACGCGTAAAAATTCAGATAATCGTTAAACATATAGATTTGATTTAAACTCCAAAACACTGTGTGAATGCCACTTACAGTAACTAAGTCAGAGAGACCACTCCGTTCGACTGCCAGTAAATAACAGAAAAAAAAACAGCGACACGACCATCAAGTTCTTCAGAATTAGCGATAAATGAAGCATTTTCTTTTTCCTTAATATTTGTAGGTGTTTGACCAACGAATGACGAGGAGACTATCTCCTGATAATGATGCGCCGCAAGATGATTCTATGAAAGTGGACCAAACTCATCTTCGGCGAAGATATCATAACTATGGTTCATTGCTGTGTGAGTCCTAAGGGATAAAATAATAACGTTTTTAACTAATTTAATTTATTTCTCATCACATTCCATGTACGCATTGTATTTGCTAAAGTACAATTGTAAATATAGTACGGATATTCCTCTAAATATTTTTCTTGTTTACGTTATTTTTATGAAAATAATGTTGATTATTTAATCGGAACAATATCCATCAGAAAGCACATTAACTAGGGTCTATCATATTAGCTACATCTCGCCGTATATGCATATAATGTTTGGAATAAAGTCAGAATAGAAATACGATAAACGAACAATTGTGGTTTTAAAAATATTGGTTTTGGGTTTAGCGTACATTTTACTTCCTAACAGCAAATATTGTGGCATTTAAAAATTTACAGATCCCTGTCTTGCTAAAGGTAGTGTATGGGCAGGAGCTTAGACTCTTGCAGCAGCAGATGTTCCACGAAACAGCAGAAGCGGCAGCTTAAGTTTTCGAAGAAAAAATAGCGAGGAAAATTATGGGCCTTAAGAAAAGGGGGAAGCTGATGAATGAGGAATAATCAAGTAGAGAGAATGGATGGTATAATGAAAGGGGAATACACACTAAGATTTAATTTTTTTAACCCTAGAAGACTTGATTGGTTAGGGGATGTGGAGAGGAAAACAAATAGAATCTTGTGTGCCAAAAATGGAAGAAGTGAGGAGGGCAGGAAATCTAGAAGACGATGGCTGCAGGAAGAGCAGGCAGGTTCGGGAAGAATGGGAGTCAAGTATTAGAGATGTTACTAGAGACAGACAGTTAAGGAAGCCAAGATCTATGCAGGTCTAAAGCGCTCTTTGGAAGAAGAAAAAAAAGAAGAAGGAGAAGAAAAAGAAGAAGGAGGAGAAGGAGGAGGATGAGGAGGATGAGGAGGAGGAGGAGGGGGTAAAGGAGAAGGAGGAGGAAAAGAAGAAGAAGAAGAAGAAGAAGAAGAAGAAGAAGAAGAAGAAGAAGAAGAAGAAGAAGAAGAAGAAGAAGATACATCTGATCTTTCAACTAATCTAAGGCACCTCAGTAGTTAGAGTGAGACTGAATCGTATGTCCGGTCTCACGTCTATTTAATCAGTAGTCCTCACTCACAGTTGTTATAACTATGGTATAAGTTGGTGAGTTGTAACAATTACTGGAGACTATTACGGGTGGGATCAGAACACGATTCATTCGCAGTCAAAGGATACCTAATGATACCGTGTCATGGAATGGAAGAAACCTGTAGTGTTAATAAAAGAAAAATGTAATAAACCTCGAAACATTGTTATTTTTAACAATAAAAACATCGAAAGCTTACGAGTTTGAATAAATAGTATTAGTACTTGAGCAGTCTATTCTTTTAGAAGCCTTACTTAGGGAACGTAGGTTCTATGTTCCTGGTATCGTACGCAAAATGCGTATGCAATCATACGAAATGTAGCTTATTTAATTAAAAATAAAATAGCTTATGTTTTCATTTTTGATAGCTTTAATCGAAACGATTTGTGGCTGCTAGAATTAAAACATCGATTTTACGGAGGAACGTGTAATATATTCGTCTCACTATATTCATAATAGGTGGGGCACGTTATTAGGGAGAAAGATTGGGTCGAACAAGTGGAAACAGAGTGTAGCGAAATGCTGGTGCTGTGCTAATGAAGGTAATTATTCCTCCTCCGACCCCAACTGTAGGAACATTAGCGGCGTTAAGCCTACAACATGTATATCGCTTTTAATCACGAGTTAAAATGTTTAGGAGCTTGCGTTATAAAGCGGTTACCACGGTAAACGTTTCAAAAAATAAAAATAATAAAATTTCCGAAGCGCAGTGGAGCGTACAAAATTTTGTAATTGGCTTTTGAAACGTTGAAAGGAACAATGTGTTTGCGGCAGTAATAATTGAGGCATGCAAAAAAACTCAAAGTTCACAAAATTATCTACACGGAGTATCCGGTTATAACGTTCGTGCAAATGACGGGTTGGCGTATTGTTTAAAAATTAAATTAGTTGAGCGCGACTGGTGATACCGTTCCCGTGACGCACAATGCGGTTGTACCAAATCAGTTATGTGTAATGCAGTTATAATGCGATACAATTAATTTGCTCTGAAAGAGAAATTCATGAACCATGTAACGGTTTGTTTTCGATTTAAATTGGCTTGTCCAAATACCGATACTTTTTGTTGTCGGAGTTTGCGCCTGGCTTCTATACGACCGATGTTAACGCAGATGGGAAGGGAATTCTACCAGGAAATCTGACCGCATTAAGAGGGATTTGAGGCTCGCCCAGACTCTCGTTTCAGCGGAATGTAGTTATATATACTGTTGCATCCTTCCTGTGTTATGACACTCTCCAATCAAACTTGTTCTTCGTATCATGTTTGCTATGATTTCAGCTTTTGGGATGCATGTTTACATTTTGCCGTTTCTACCTGCATGTCACTACAGAATAACTGAGGAGCCATCAAGAAAAAGAAAATGCCCCATTTTTATAAAAAAATGAGTTTATAATTGAATCGTAAATTTAGAATAGCATTTCCTTCCTGCATTGACTTTTTAATAGTCACAAGATTAATTGTAATTATTTATTAAGAAAGCTAAGATTTATTGCAACTAAGAGTAAATACAGGTCATGTCCATTAATATTTTTCGTACAGCAAATTACACGTCCAAGTCAGCCAATAAGCAGAGATCATGTAATTAGCATAATGTACTGCGATTTTTGTTGTTGTTTGCAAAATTTACTTGGCGTTATGTTTCTGTCTATACTTGTGTTTGTCAGTATTCTTCAGCGGATTTACAAAAACAAAATTGCGGTATTTAGCGAGGATCGGTAAATAAATAAGTATAGATACATTTTGACATTTGTGTTGACAATATTTATTGTTACCAGCAAGACGTGTGTATGGACAATAGAGAAATAATCAAACACATAAACAGATCCATTAATTGAGTGAATGTGTGTGTGTGTGTGTGTGTGTGTGTGAGCGCGCGGATGAGACAGTGTGTTTTACATCAGCAAAATAATTGCTTTTCTTACATACTGTTTTATTGAAATGGGTAGACATAATTATAATATTACGAAAATATTATTACTACAATATTACAATTTAACATACTGATAATACAATAACCGCTTTATTATAACTATAGATACAGTTAAAGCCGAATGTATATTAGAATTAGTATGGACAGCAATAACCTAATTTTTAGTATAAAAAACTATGTTATAGCTGAATACAGTGAGTAGGTATGTTACAATATGCAAGTATTAAAAGTTATTATTTTTTCACCCTCTATCAGAATTAACACATATACAAAACATTCTGACTTAATACATACCGATTGTAACTGTATGACGTTGATAATTATTAGTCATTGTATTTGTCATACGTAAAATATTAATACATTATATAATACATTATTGCGATTTCATATATTGAAAATATAATGATCGCTCAAGTATAATTATAAAAAAATTAATACGGGTAAAATACGTGTCTAAAATATGTTGAAAACAGTGTAGGAATGTTTGAATATGTACATTATTAAACAGATATAGATTTAAAACACAATACGACTTAATACATACTCATTGTAGTTTGCGATATTGATCGTTAATTATTACTCCTGGTATTGAAAACTCTTGTCTATAAATCACGGAATTATATACAAAAATAACAGAATTACAAATATTACAAATACAAAATCATAGTAAACCTTGTGACAATGCTTATATATTATTATGTATATTATAGTAAAATAATATTAACAGAGTACTTGGTCTATCCATAGTTATATAGTCTTCTGTAAAATCGAAAAGGCATGAACACTCGTGAGCGCGCACATCTGGATATTGTGGTACAGGATGCTCTTCACTGTGTGATACAGGCCTCATTGCAGATGACAAGTTCGGATACTTAACTGTATACTTTGTTGTAGATGTGATTCCTTTAATGCTAGGTGAACGAAATGGAATCGGTTAAATGGTCCTTAGATTCCCTCCAAATCATGGGATTTGTTAATGGCAAATGGTGTGTCCCATTTTCCACCCAGTGAGTAGCCTAACACATGGCACATAGCATACATTATGGACCCAGCTTTTATAAAAATGTCCAACTTGGCCAGCCAAAATATAGTGCATACCACTTTATTCCAAACGGCGTGAAATTTCGCCTCTGAGACTTGAAGGTTAGTTCACCACAAACACAAGAGATATTGTTTGGACGATTTACACACTTTCTTGGTATAATTAAAACATAGAAAACACTATACTACATCATACACGATTCACTTCTAAAGAAAGAGGAAGTAAAATATCGTGCTGACTGGCTCACTATTAGTTCAACTGACTATCTACTTTTACCACAAGGCTGCATTCTTAACACGTCTGAACATATGAAAACATGAATAAAACTGCACAGTCTTGTCTTTAGGCAACTGAACACATCATATCCTTAAATAAATCTTGAATAAAACCACTAAATAAGAGTTAAAGGTTCCCATGGCAGGTCAAAAAAGTGCTAAAACTCAATTTTGGAAAAGGCAACTGCCACACATAATCTATGCCTGATGAAAAATTCTAATTACATCTCTGGATTCAGGTGAAAAATGTATTAGACTCATCATTTAGTTTTCTTGTGAAGAAAATCATGTTGACCAGTGTTATTTCTCTATTATCCATACATAGGTGGTCCTGATGATGACAATAAATATTGTCGACACAAATGTAAATTTATGGTAAACTTATGTATTTACCGATCCTCGCTAAACCTTCCATTGCTAAACACTGATTGATTTACAGTCACTAATAATTTATGGTTTTCATTATTGTGATACTTTTGTATTCTGAGCTTATTTTTATTGTTATTGTTTTTAACCGTCGTAAAAATCTAACCCGCTAAAAAAAGTCATAAATTAGATTATTAATGCTCCATGTAAACAAAGTCACATGTTTCCGAGTAAAACAAGACTATTTCTGGACTCTATAAACTAATCGTAATTATTAAATGGAAACAAACGTCTCCAGTGAATACCTCGTACACTGCTAGAGAAAGGAAAGCATCCTCAAGAGCACAGAATATTAGTTACGTGATGCTTAACGTTAAATCCAATAATAAAACAATTACATTAAATACGTTAAATGTTAGTCTGTCAATTAAAATTAATAATTAAAAGTTTGTTTTCAATGTTACTGAGGTAAAAGTGGTGCCAGATTTACAGAGGCTTAAATATACTTTCATTAAAAATTTAATATGGTTGTTTGTTTTTTAGAATCGCAATAGGCAAACCGATTTGATTAGGGAAAAAGCTACATGATTATCCTTTTTTTGAAGATTGTTGTAGGATAAATAAACGTAAAAGAATTTTAAAAAATAGCCACGAATTTAATTAGTTAGGAATCATTTAATAAAACCTGAAAAAGTCGTTGTGAATTCATAATTTTGTCATTTTCAAAAAAATTTTATACAGTACAAAATATTTATAAATATTTCAATGTTTGTTTCATTAAAATTAATCAGGTGAGTTTCATTCCGAAGACATAGAGGTTGACACAAACACCCATAGAGGAAAACACATCATTTTCCTTGCTTGTACGCAGTTCGGTAAAAATGTTCTAAAACATGTAGTCAGTCACATACGGGAGAATGAACCGTTTGACACAAGATTCATTAAAATCGGGCCAAATATTCACTCTACGCAAGTACACAAACAAAGTAGTTTACCCCCGTCTTGTAAACGCAGACGAGTAAAAAATACAGCTTTTTTATTTGAATTTTATTGACTGTGTTTATTTGAACTGACAAAAACATAATGTTGTAAAACATAATGTTGTTGTAAAACATAATGTTTTCTGTTGCATGTTTTCAGTGTAAACGTGTTAGGTAAACACGTTTTCTACTCCACGACACTCCCTCTACAGTTCCAACAACATATAGGAACGAGTTCACATACTGTCTCGTCATATTGGAGAAGCATTGTCTGATAGTTGTCTGAACTAGTTTTTAAATTGTAATTATTGATGCGAATGGTCACGACCTATGATCCTAATGTCTGCTAAAGTGAAAATAAATAAATAAAATAACAAAAATATTATAGGACAGAAACAGTAATAAACGATGCAACCACCACACAAATAAAGAAGAAAACATTAACTAAAAGCATTATTCTATCCTTTCAGGATCCGATCGGAAAGATGCAGTACGCTCTGGCCGGAGTTCTCAGTATTTCCTATATGCTGCTATACTTCGTAAGTGCAACTGACGTCATTACCGAGGTAACGCATTGTTCTATTAATCAAATGTTTGATATATTCAGTTGTTATTTTGCACGCTGTAACGTCGAAATGTACGCGTTGTGAATACATTTAGCAAGGCGAGGCATATGGTAAGTATCGATAGTACGTTATCCGACTTCGCAGCAGCGTCTGCCGTTTATAGTGGTGTAATATATGGTAGAGGCTATGCGCTTTATACTATAAGTCTTAAGAAGAATATCTCTGAGTAGTAAATTATTATTATTATCCTAAGCGTTTCTGTGGTTTTCTTTTTAGGGGCGCGATCTGAATGAGGCAATATTTCACTGTGGATGGGAACATGTAAAGCACTCAAGCAAATTGAGCAACACATTGAGGCTAATGATGAAGCGTGCTCAGAAACCAATAAAACTGACAGCTGGAAATTATATGACGTTAACTTTGGACAACTTCGTTGGGGTACGTATTCCTGCGAAAGCAGTAGAATAACATTATACAAGTAACGACGTCAGCTTGCCACCTACTGGTTCAAAATGTGTGCTGTTGTTATTAACATTTCTTATATTTGGTTATTGCGTGCGTACGCGCGCACGTGGGTGTATCCACGCCTGCGAATATCCAGTCCGTATTCTTCCGTGAGGAGCGTGGTGAAGTTAGCTTGACAGCAAAGAGAGTAAAAAAAAATTACAAATTTTGTTTAATGTTTTCATTCAAATTACACTTACTCGGCAATATTTGTTCACAGGTACAATAATTCTTCACGCACTATTTACAATATAACATAACAAATTGTTATTTTATTTATTATCTACAGTTAAAAACATATTACCATGGAACACTTTGCACTGTATACAGGTATTACAAAGAAAACACAGTTTGCTTAAAACAACTCGCAACCAAATAACAGATATTGGAGAGTCCTGTAATATAGACTGTGCTCGAGGTAACTGTCTTGGTGATCTTCTATACTACATTGTGAATAAAACAATAAGGTTCTGTACTGTGTTTGAATGTGTAGGCGGGATGGGGAAGGACGGTTCTGCAATTTCTTCTCCGGGAAACGTATATCGTTATTGGTTGTTATCATAGTAACCACTGCGCGTTGCCAGGCATCTGTATAAATGTATGAATCAGTCAGTTATCATTGGCTATACCCATTGCCCGGTTTGGCAACGCTGTTTATCCGTAAACCAACAACTGTTATCCTATTGCTGTTTTATTCACGTCCCGGAATGTTCTACTACGAGTGGTTCCCAACCTTTCCGACCCGCGTACCACTTTGGTCTTCTGCGTTCACTTCGAGTACCACCGGAGCTTAAATGAAAGATTATTGGGGATTTCTCAATAAAAAACTTGATGCAACATGAGGTCTAGGTATATCTTACTATTCCTAGTTACGTATAATTATTTAAATCTAATCTAATACATAGAATATACAAAACAGGAACTGATGCTTAAAATTAATTTTCAGTGTTTACGCAAACGTGAATAAAGAAAACAAAATAAGATGAGAGCAGACATTTAATGAAATATTACTGCAAAATGTTTAGTTTATGTTTTTATAAGGGTAATCGTTTTAAATCATGTCCGATGAAAATTTATTGTAGTTTTGTAAATAAATTTTTATTTATTTAATTTTTAGTAAATACCAAGCTAAAACCAAGGGTTGGGAACCACAGTACTACGCTATTTATAGCTTATTACAGTTGTTAAATCATTATTTATAAGTCACCACAGTCTGCTACGCAACTAATAACAGCTCGACGTCAATAGTATTCAAATTTGTATCCGGTGTCTCCATGATTGCGATTGTTAGACGCAGGGTAGGCACAAACGTCAAACTGTACGTAGCCTAATGTTTTACCTTTCCTGATAGGCTTATAGCTGATTAATTAATAGGTGATGACTGTACCAAATACCTAATATCAAATACCAAATACCTATTTTATGTTAAAAGTTCAATATCCTGTGACAGGACAAACATCCATAAAATTGTTTGATAAAAGTAAGAACATGTTAAGAACACAGTGTTAAGAGCAATTGTACCAACCTGCAATTAACGAGTTCGAATTCTGTCAGCTATATGACAGTGGTCAATTTATTCTGTCCCAAGTCGATTCAATCTATGGAAATGAACAGATTGAAAAAAATATCTTGGAGAAAAATAGGCAGCTGGAAATATTATTTAAGATTCATTGTGCTACCACATTATAATAGTTTTGTCTATTTGAAAATAGTTTTTTATCAACGGCTTATCTGTTTGGTTTACAAACTAATCTTTTGTATGATTTGTTTCAGTTAATAAAGACATCGTATTCTTACTTCACATTGCTTGAAACAGCACATCAGGTCCACATCCATCATGTTGAACTTGAACATTCGATAGACTATGATTTTCATCATGATTAAATTTTTGTATTAATGTGTTATTGTTATACATACATTTATAACACTATCTGTTTTAAAATTGTATCGTATAATTTTATTCAAACAATATCAGTAATTTTATGTTTTCATTAAAGTGAATTAAAAAAACCACATATATATTTGTGGAATATATACTTAAATGTCTTTTAGTGTAACTTTTAATGTTTTAACGAAGTCTTAACCGACGAATTTTTTAATCTCTGATGATGGATTAACATAATCCGAAACGCGTAAGAAGACAAAGAAGACAAAATTAAGCGGTCACATAGACGGATTAAGGTAAAAAATTTTAAATTTTAATTATAATAATTGTGACGCGGATACCAATACAATGACTTTAAAATTAAAAAAACTCCTTGTTAATAGGCTACAAAACATGGAGGCGTGCGTGCCAACAAACACATACATAAAGCTGTACACATGCATAAAGCTATAATCCGGGTAATCTTACTGAAGTAGCTACACAGTTTCTGTGTACTTCAGTAAAAAAGGACTGTTGACAGTTTGGTGAAAGTTATTACTTTATTACATGGAAGCTGTATCAAATCTCTTGATTGATGACGATCGCACACAAAACTTAATCTGGAAAGTATGGGAACATAAAACACGTAAAACATTTACAAGTTGACTTTCGGTAAAAGATATAAAGCGTTATTGTCTAGAAACTTCAGCAACGCTAGGTACCAAGAATCACTACTCCCCAGGTTACTACAAAAATCCAACAATTTGCTAATGTTGTTAGTGTGTATTATCCTTATTACCCAATCCATAAGGTAGACGTATTTTAGCAATGTACAGGAATAAGAAGACAACAATATTTATGTTCAAAAATACAGTTCCTTAATTGGATAATATGCTTATTTTAATGTAAAACTTGAGGAGATGAAGAAGAAGAAGAAGAAGAAGAAGAAGAAGAAGAAGAAGAAGAAGAAGAAGAAGAAGAAGAAGAAGAAGAAGAAGAAGAAGAAGAAGAAGAAGAAGAAGAAGAAGAAGAAGAAGAAGAAGAAGAAGAAGAAGTTAAGACGGCACATACCTATTAAAAAATTCTAAATAATAATTCTTAATTAATAATTTAAAAAAAGTGAAGCAAAGTTATTTTTTTAATCCCCAATTGCGCCATCCTCTTACACAGCTAAGCTTTATACTGGCTAACCAAACAACAGTCATAATAGATAAAATAATTTAGTAATTCAACTTTTATTATGTTAAATATTGAGAACACGGGTTTAATTTGGTAAATTGTATTACATTCCATATTAATATTTGCATAGATACCGATGTAATGAAGTAACAAGTCTATACTTGTTGAACAGAATTGACGAATATTAGTATATTTATATATAATAAATATTTCTTAAAGTAGTGTCACTAATTTTAAAAACAAAAGGTTCGACTCTTTCAATTTAATAAATCCAAATCAAGTTTAAAACTTTAAGTATTATGGAAATCATAAATCACCTCAGAGAATTTCAAGAACTCTTCGATCACCGATAAATGTCTGCCTTTCAACTGCAGTTGTAACGAAACAACCAGAGGTTTCAGAGAGCCTAACAATACGTGAGACGGGGTAGTGTATGATTTTCACCGTGACGACACAGTAACCTGAAGCCGTATGTTGCCGTGATGGCCTGGAATACTTGCGGCGTTTGAGCTCGGGTATTTTCTTCGATAATGGAGCAACATTGCACGTATCATTATTGCATAGCATAACAGGGTAGATACTAATATGTTACATGCTACAGTATTCTAATTGCTAGCGAGTCAAAAACGACTATAACGATGGCATTACCTTGATGTATATACCGATTGTACTTATAGGAGCTGGTGACTTCCATTGCATACGATATCTGTTAATTTAGTTATAAACGACATTTAGTAGGCTTACTGCAGTGCTGTAGTTCAATGCCACAGTTACACTGCTGTATAACTCACTGAAAACTTGCCTTCTGAATGTTTGGTTATTGTGGTTTCTCCTGTCTGATAACACAAATACTGAACGTGGTTCAATATTGATAACGAGTGGGGAATACATAAACACATCGACAAGACACGTGGCTGATTTTGAATCCTCAACTAAGAAAGACCAGAACGCTAACGTATATTATCGGTGACTTTGGTTATTCGTTTAAAAGGCTACGACAAGCATCCGTTTATATTATTATTTATAAATATACATAAATTGATAAAACGCGTGCCGTAGTTGAACCAACATCAGTACATCTTGAAAATGTTCTGAGATTAGGGTACGAAACGTTGGCAGTATAAACATGACATACACGGATGTACCCAAAAACCTACTACAACAGATATTCACCGTGAAAGCCTTCGCACAAGCATATATATATATATATATGTGTGTGTGTGTGTGTGTGTATTGCAACGTTACGATTATTTCATTTTATGTTTCACATATAGTAGGCTGTTCATAACATCTAAAATCTAAACAATCATATACTACTAAACAGATATGTTAAATAAGTCATCTAAATTCTTTCATTTCTTGTGTGTCTGACTTTGATTCAATCTTCAAATGCTAATAGCAACTCATCTAAAAAGAAACAAAAATCATATTAAACTTAAGCATAAAATTACTAGTTGCTATAGACAAAATAAACTAATTACATTTACTTTCAAACTATTATTTAACTCTATTGACACACCCAAATTTTTAACATATAACAAAATAGTTAGTAACTTTCAAATTTTCTTTTAAAATTAAATTTTTGACTTTAACTAATATTTACATTTAAACTTTTTAAGTCTTACTGTTCATGTAAAATTGTCTTTCTGAAAGTTCTGTTTACAACAAAATTATAAATATTTAGTCATCACCTGCATACTGCTGCCGTTACCGTTGTGTGTGTGTGCGCGTCCTGAATCCTGAGAATTTTATGATGATGATGATGCTGTGTTCTCTGTCTCTATGGGTTGTTGTTGCTCCTGAGTTCCTCCATACGTCTTGTGTGAGTGTGGTAGTGTGTGTGTGTGTGTGTGTGTGTGTTTGTGTCCATGTCGATCCGGAACGGGCAGCGTAACGTCATCTGTAGATTTCTTGAGTCTGAGAATGCCCCAAAATTGTCGGTCGTATTTATACTGGACTCAATCTGACATGTCCAGGATTGCTCTTGACATGTTAGGAATTGTAACTTTCATGCAAAGCGTCCTTTTAATTACGAATCACTTTTTTGTTCATTTTAGCGATTTCGTAAACACACTTGTAGCATGCGCGATATCATTGTTTTCGTAATTTTTTTTCTGTTCACGCACATATAACACACATGTTAATTACTCTTTAATTACACTCGTAATTAACATTAATTACTTAGCGTCTTTAATATTGCAAATTTCTGCAATATTTTTATATCACTGCATTAGTTAAAAAGTCCTTAATGCAACGGTGTTTTTATAATTGGCGTAAGTCTGTGCTTACAGGTTTAACACAAGTAATTATTTTATTATAATCCTGTTAAGACATGATTACAGACAAAACAATAAGTCGTTCGCATCACCCCATATTTTCATGTCGTAGCGTGCTCACACACACAAACACACACACGCTGTAACTTACGCTACCACAGCAGATGTCCCTCTCGACAGGTTAGATATTGTCAATTCCTGCACAAAATTGTATAAAACTGTTCCTTATTCTATTTATACTAATTACAATATAAAACATACCGCTCTGGGCAAATATGCAAATATATGTATTGTTGCAATATATTATACTGTATATATATATATATTATAACAGGACCAAATATCATTTATTTGGAGTTATATGTTAAGTGTATACTATATTCATGTTTAAATAAATTTTAATAGTCGAAACTCCACTCGTATGTAATAGCGATCATAATAATGCATTGTAAAAGACGCACTCGCGGCTGTTACATAATCAACTCGCTGTGGAAAGAAGACGACCACACCCAAACTTTCAATTATTAATATTTCGGAAACCAGTAAATTAAGGCGAAATCCATTATAGCCAAAATGTTTGCCGAAATATTAATAATAAGGTGTGCGAATTTTACGCAATATAATTAAACAATAACAGAGTTAATTAATTTAATGTGAATAACTTCTGTAATAATTGAGCTACATTAATGAGCTTTTAATATGTTATAAATATAAGAATTTACAACAAATTGTATATTTTGGAATTAGCACAACTTGGTTTGCAACCAAGAAAATCGCAATTTAAAACTGTCACAGGAAATTCGGAGCGTCAATTCAGTTCCGTTGTGTTAAGAATATTAGTAATAATATAAATTCTCCGTCTGTGGGAAACTAATTTCGTTCTCACGGACTAAGGTGATTCAAATTTTGTGTAGTAGGGAGAGTGTGTCAGCCAATCAAATCATTCGAAGAAATCCCAACCAGCGCGGAGTTTTGGGGCTGACCGAACACTCTACTGCCAGTATTTGAGAAGAACAGACGTATTTCTTCGATCGTCTCAAAACCATAGTTTTGTGAAGACTCATCTGAAGACTCTACGTGGTCAACACGCATAATTACGAACATTATAACACAGATCAACTGTAACGATTCGTAATTACAGCATCCAGTCAAGATACTCTTCATTTCAACAAACAAGCTTATTGTGCACTACAAGCTGTGGTCATAAGCACGCAAGAGATCTACAAGACTACAAGACCTTACTTCAAGAATACGACAGAGAGGCCGTCTAAACCATTGTGAATCAGCTGACGAGCAGAGCTACCACTCGAACGACACACACACACGCTGACGTGGGACATGCAATCGACGAGGGACGCGAAGCAGTTCTCGCAGAAAGCCGCAGACGTAAAAACTTCAACAAACAGCAGGAGAGGAGAGGTTGCTGATTTTCCGAGCTCAACGCCGAAACCCAGGACGCTCAAGTAGATCACTATCTCTAGCCGATTGGACAAGGACAGCGAGGGACATCTGGAGCATCTCTACGACCCACTTCAAAATCAGGAAAGCAAAATCAAGTTATCTATTTTTCAAACGTTAAATTTTCTTTCTTTTTCAATTAAAATCATTGTAATTTAAATCATTCAGGTGCCACAAATCAAAGACTCTAGTAAATAAGAATAATTCATTTGTGATAATCTGTATAGCCAGTATAAGTAATTAGTAAGCTTTAGTTAACAATTAATAGAGATAAAACAGAAAGCGCTATACAAATCTTAACAAACAATTGAATAATTTGCTCATACTGCAGTATACGAGAGTCAAGTCACTAGTAAATAAAGGGACGTGAACTAGACTGTCACGCCTAGTTTATTTTGGAATATATTCAATTAACTTTAGAGTTTTTCTTTTCTTTTCATTTGAATCTAATTTTAAAGCAATTAAATTAAATTAAAGTAAATTAATTAATTGTGTTTTCAGTTCAAATTAACTCTTTCAAAATAACGAGCTCAACTTCTTAAAATTATCAACCATTTAAAAAAAACATTATTCCAGATCTATTTATTGTTTACACTGTAAGGATATTTGATCATATAACCATTTTATTCTTGTGTGTTATTGGAGTAATAAACACCGTTTTATTACCCCATATTGTATTTTTTTATTGCTGTACTACGGAGCCTACCAACCTCACAAAACTCTTCACTTTTAAAGTAACTTATTTAGTGTGCTGTTGTCATATATTTGAGTTTACATACTTGCGAAATCAAATCCAAAATCCACACGCCCTAGTCGGAAGAAAACCGCAAGATCGGACAGCAGGTAGGTACTCATACATTCATACAACACAACAACAACGCATATAAGTAGAGTTACAATATATATATATATATGGAAATAATAAAGTTCTTCTTCAAGTATATTTTGTCACTATTGTATATTGTGGTATATTTTTAGTCATGTATCTCTATATAGTGATTGAATTTTATATCAGTATATTTTATGATAACATGTATTTATTACACGTACGCACGCACGCACGCGCGCGCGCGCACACACACACACTCACGGTCACACGCACAAACACACACATATTACATGTAAAATTTACAGATATGTACACTTTATAAGGTATATAATATTACATTACCATTTTGCCTTACATTAACATTAAGTATTTATTATACTGTATGTGGAAGCGTTTTGATCTGGAAACACTTTTAATGTCAAAGATGAAAAATATTTTGAGAAAGACATGACAGAAGACACTTTCAGCTCTGAATAATTGCTTGCGCTGAAAGTACCTTAAGTTCCGCGTAATGTAAATTTCATTTTATTTAAGTATACGTTTCATAACAATTGAAGGATTAAATCAGAAACATAATAATCTTTAAGCGGAAATAAACAAAAATATTTATGAAGGCGCAGAGTAGCAGGAGAACTTTATGATTGCCCAAGGATTCGAAGTAGCTACTTAATATTCTATTGACGCGCAGACGCACTGAGGAGTTTTTTTTAAATGCTTTACGGGATTTGAAGTAACACGCAGACCAGAACGTGAATATGAACGCTTGTCTGTGACTAGAAGTTTCTTTTTTTAATACACGTCATAAAAGCGAGAAAAGAAAACTTAAGAGATTTTTCTTATTAAAAGTTTACATCTCCGAGGCACGCAAACTAGTAGACGTGTTCAAGCTTACGCGTAAGCTTGTGCTTGTGCGTAACTACTGAATGTATAATGAGCTTACTTTTTACATTAAGCCGAGATAAAAAAAATTATGTTTCCTCAAAGATTATTTAGAATATTATTTAATATAATTGGTATTAGCATTGAGTAATTACACATCCACACGGAGTCTCTCTTTCTCTCTCTCCCCTCTCTCTTTCTCTCTCTCTCTCACCACACGCACAAAAACACGGACTGTTGACACAGTACCTACTCATAGTATGGATTTAGATAACAGCCCAAGTATATCAACGTAAGTATTTATACGATTAAAAACTATTTAATTAAATCGATAAACATAAGATTACACTGGTCAACAAAATTTAATTTTTTGTTTGTTAAATGAAAGTGAATAACTGATTCTTATAGTAACTGATTATTATAGTGAGTGCTGATTTCAAACATGTTAACAGTTTTTTCCTATCAGGCATAGCTTTTTAGTAATTAACATTTTTCTTTTGAAAAAAGAAAATTATGTGACGGTAATATAATAATATGTTACATGCACTTTGTATTTACCTAAAACCTACCTTTTTGGATTTTCTGCTGTAATTTACTACAGGTAGATCCCTCTTTAGATTCCAGCAGTAGTCAGCTAGCATTTTTGGGGTTCCATTTTCCCTGGTAGCGTGTTTCCATGGTGGATATTTCCTGGTGAAAGCGTTTACCATGTTCGTCACTCACGGCGCCAAAATTGTTAGTGAAAAAATCCAAATGTGAATCTAAGAAATGAATTTTGAGTGACATATTACATCGAAGTTCTCTGTAGTTTTCACGAAGCTCAGTTACAAGCTCTCTGTAGTTATCCGCCTTATGGTTTACCAGGAAGTTGTTAACCAATTTTGAAATGATTTCCATGCAGCAACCTCAAATTCATTCAAACTTTCTTCAAATGCAGATTCATTTGCAAATGCAAAATTCATTAGTTTTCTTATTTGTGGTCCAACAAATATACCTTCCTTAAGCTTAGCATCACTTATATTAGGGAACTTGTTTTTTAGAAACTGAAATCCTGCACCATTACGATCCATTGCTTTAACAAAATATTTCATTAAACCGAGCTTAATGTGTAGTGGCGGAAGATAAACTTTTTCAGGTTTTACTAGTGCTTGACTTACAACATTCTTCTCTCCTACAGTCAGTGCCTCTCTCTTTGGCCACTGCTTTTTTATGTAATGATTTTTCCTATCCCTGCTGTCCCATTCACACAAGAAGCAACAGAATTTAGTGTACCCAATTTGCAATCCAAGTAAAAGTGCTATCACTTTCAGATCTACAAAAATATGCCATGAATATTTCTCATTCTGAATTCTGCTCAATACAAGTTTCATTTTTTTGTGTGACTCCTTCATGTGAGAAGCATAAGCTAAAGGGATTGATGGGTATTTATTGTAACAATAACAATAATATAAGTAACAATCATAAATAAAAACAATTATATTTGACTTATCAATTTAGTTGCTGCAATAAATAAACCAAAGCTATTTAGTTAATATTATTTAAGTTTACAAAATTCTATGCATATGAAGTTCATGCATGGTACTTACTGAAAAATAAAAAGGGCAGTTACAAAAAAACTGAGGCTGATAGAGAAATTCTGACTACATATTAAGAATCAGCACCGAAAAATACATAAGAATTAGCAAAAATTGAGCATTTAACAAAATCATTGTTGACCAGTGTTATCACGTAATAAACTAAAGGTCCTTAGTTTTTTTATGAATGAAGATATCCAACAATAGCCCGCCCGAAAAGCAAAACCGAGAGAATCAAACTCTGGCCTTAAAAGCTCACAAAACATTACTACGGGGGCCACTTTGATTTTGATCTTAGAATAGATGTGTGAATCAACAAAGTCATAGAAATCAAGAGACATAATTTTTTATTTAATACAATTATATATCAGACCTACTTGTATCACAGTAGTTTTCCTAGTTATTCAGAATGTTAATACGTTCACAAATAATTTATAATAAAAGTCACCAAGTTAGTTAAACTTACTAACTAGTTTTCCAATGTATACATACGTTCTACTAAAACAATGTAATCGCTTGTATAAACAGACTAATGCTGAAAACATGGCTTGTATAAACAGATCAAACATACTGAAATCAGTGATAATGACAGAAGTAACCAGCTGAAGCTAGCGAGTTTACTATTAGCTTTGCAATCACTAAACAACTCATAAGAACAGCTGAAGAAAGACAAGCAAATGAAGTCGAAATGTCAAGCTAAAAAGAAACGAAAACAAAAACAATAATTATCACAAGCACTGTAACAACTAATCCGAACTTAAATTCTTCTTCACATGTGTATTAACGAATGTAAATTTCTGGTATTTCTCAATAAAACCTTCTGGGAAATAAGTCAGTTTCTTTCATGATTGAGAAAGCAGATTATCGCTCAATTCAGTTTGATATCATTGTGATAGAATGATAATTTGGTTTGAAATCATTCACTTAGTTTTGTTCATTCTTCACCCAGTGATATTTGTTCAATGGTTTTCTGTGACTTGAGCCCTCCGACTATTTTATTTATGTCCATTACGGAAGCTGTGAATTACACATTCGTGTGGACACGTAACTTTACGGAGTAAGATATCCGGTGTTGTACATAAAGACATTTAACGGTAGGGTGGTACTGTATGTACAATAAAACATGATCTTTATTAAGCAGTGTTTTAGGTTCCTGACATAAACACAAAAACGCAACTTACAAATACCATCACATATATCCTAATAATTTTTTTCACAGTGTAGGGAATCCACACATCCATACTTTAGAAATTATTTTTCAATATTGGTTTGCCAAAGACCAGAGTTTACTATTCGTAATAATTAACTTACTTATTTCAGTTTGCAGTTGAGCTGATCAGAATAAAGACAAAGAAAATTGCAATATGTAGTTGTTTATAATGAAGTAATAATTTTGTTTTATAAGCTGGACACTTTATTCCTCATAAGATAATGACTTTCAATTAAATAAAACTATTAAACTTTTATATAATATGGTAAATTGTATATAATCTTTGAAGTATAGTATGTAGAAATAAGGTGTAGCCTACAAAGAGTTTCTCAAATTTATGAAGACAGTAGTAGAGTTTTTAAGAACTCTTACACATGTCTTTACTTCGATTTTAAAGATCCACAAGAGAATTGTGATTTAATAAATCTGTGAGTAGGGAGTTAAATATATTTAAGTAACTGAACAGCTGAATAAGTTTTTATTGGTTTTAGACAATCCTTAACAATAAGAATACGTGAGAGAAGTGACGAGGATAGAGCTTTTCAAATCTGTTGAAAGGAAGAATGACAAAATTTTGGTTATCAAAGACGATCTTCAGCCAGAACCGCTAATAGACGTACGGAAGGTGAACAGAAAAATCAAATACTGACATAAACTCTTCGAGTAACAAGAGCTGTTTGAAAAGTGTTTCAAATAATTTGGAATCAGACGTACACATACTGCTCTAATTGTGCATTGTACGTTAAAATATTTATTTTGCTGTACAGTATTCAGTGTAGTTTATACAGAGCATAATTGTTTGGACAAAATTAAGAAAATTATGAAGCAAAATAGACATAATCAAAATTAATTTTACTTGTCAAATGTTTTAGTTCGTATTATTAAAAGTGTTCCTCCATTTAATATTTTCATTTCCATTCAAAACAAAACTGCGTTATGTAAGAGGAAAAGGCATAGAGCAACAAATATTGTTAGATCCTTTGCCTGCTATGTTACTGAAATGGTCACAATGTGGGATAAAACTAACAACGTTTACTAGGATAAGTGTCACAATTCGAAGACTACTTTATATAAGAGAGATCCAACTAAAATTTTACAAAACCCTGGTAGTGTTGGTACGTTTATATAGCAGTAAAGCAAGTGTTATCAAGAACAAAGAATACGAAAAAAAAGAGATTTCAAAAAGTGCTGAAAGGCTGCACTAGAGCGACCACATTGGAAATGAAGTCATAAAGCATGAACCTGCAGTATTCGCGTAAATACAGAGAGTTAAGAAATCCGGCAAGCATTGTTAGAAGATATACATTGACAGGAGGGTAAAAGAGTATCGAAGACACCTGTCCAATACAACTCTAAAGGAAAAGGCACGTAGGTTGTCCAAGATAGAGGTGAATCGTAGAGTAGGAACAGTCTGGAGACCTAATTCCTATTGACGACGACGTCGAGCGTTACTGTCGAGCTAGGTTGAGCCACTGATTACGGCTTATCCTAAACTGGCGACATATTTGATGAGAATACAAATAAAGCGTGAATTAAAATGAGAAACTATGTTGTTCATAATAATTACAATTAGTTATTATTAGAAAAAAGAAAATGTACATTGAATACTGTCTTTGCGTATTGTTTTCGGTATTTGTTGTTGGCAAGAACATATATAGCAATATTCGGAAAATATTTAGGAAATGTAGAGTAGAACACTCTTGGCCCTTTTTATAAAGTTTAGAATTCTTTTATTTAGGTAAGTTTTAAATTCTTAGGCTCTTTTAGTTAAAACTATATATTATGATCATCTGTGAAGCCGTAGAGTTCTTGTATAACGGACGAATAAATTTCACAACAGCACCAACAGTTTCATAATGTAAGTGGCCCTCACATATTAAATAACATCACATAGTATTTTGCGATAATCTGGGAAATTTTTAAAATATTTAAAATCATAATTGCTTTCAGTTTAAAGGAAATTGTTGAATATAAAGAACTTCAACTAAGGAACCCACCTACTTTACTTCAAAACTTGTTATACATATATTTGTAAGGAAGGAAATAATATGATGGAATATAGTATATTATTAATTTTCCTTACTTATTATTTTAATGTGTATATTTTAAAGTGAAGAATGATAATGTGAAGAGTGTTATTAAAGTGTATTTAATAATGTTTATTTGTATTACATAGTTCTAGATTAGGGTTGTAAATACAATAAATTTCATGATAAAAGCAGTGTTTAGTATATCAGTGTTCTAATTGTAGAATCTACAATAAAAACGACAATATGCCTTTAAATACAGCAGTGCAGACTCCACATGTAGGCTACAGTTAGTGGAATCAGAGCAATTTTACAGCTGAAAGCTGCCGTGAAATGGCTTTTCAACTTTTTATGTCAAATTACAGAAAGCGTAAAATTAGATGTCAGACAGAGGGGTCCAGAAGTGGTTTATTATTGCTATTACTGCTAAGTAAAAGCAACCAAGGAAAACTTTTAATTGGGCCATATTTCCTCTGGATGGCAGTGAGAATATTTTTACCTAGATGAGAGTATTTGTCAAGACATATAGAGTACCATTTTATACGTGCTGTGACAATGTATAATTAAGCGCACTCAGAACTTAATCTATTGAATGGCTTTAATAATTATAGACAGTCTTAAAACGAGTTTATAAACGGTGTTTGAACAGGCAAACCACGAAATTAATTTTAGAAATAATTTATACAATTAAAACTGTAAAAATTTGACTATAGACTTTCATAACTGTAAAAAGAGAGGAAGATTCAAGCAAAAATTTGGAGGTACAAATGAAACTGGTAAATGAAATTAGTATTAATATGCATGTTTTAATTTGAAAATATCGGTATGGAGAACCATACATGACTTCCATATTCTAAGATTTATATTTAAAATCATTTTCGAAATGAAATATTACCATAGAAACTAATTCTTTCTACTTACTGCTTCAGCCTTAACCACAGTACTGTGGTCACTAACGTATACCACCTCACGTTATCGCACTCGATTTTCACTGATGATGGAAGTCGATGGCATTGCCGAAACGTCTGGTTTTGTAGAAAACATTGGACTACGGCCAAATATCCCGGGAAGGAATTTTAACAAAAACTACTTCTTTGTTGCCGATAACGTTGTACACATATATATAAAATATATGCATAAAATTAATGGCTTGTATAAGTTAATGATTGATCTCCATTAAGTAGTGCTCAAGTTTCCAAAGTTTTAATATTATGATGTCCGTAATTAAAACATCAGAGCAGGTTTAGTGTGAATGAGGGTACACTGTGGACAAAAATTTTCAAAATTTCCTATTGAGCGTTGCTTAGAGTAAAGCTGCGAATCTACAGTGTATGTTTCACAGAACAAACACGCGAAAAAGAAGGAGCGCTCCGAAGTCACTCATGGACCCTCAGCATCTTGCAGAGGGTTCATTCCCTAAAGACGAAAAGTCTGTCTATGAATCGTTCCTCTGTAAACACGTGCAGTTACATTGGCCAGCGATCCACAGGAAGCAAATTGATGTCCATTTTTTCGGCTTGCACGCGTTATGTTGGTGTGGGTTTCGGCACTTTCCATTTAAAAAGCGTGCAAATGTAAGAAAATAAACATGAGTGAGGCCAGAAATAACGTGAATTGTGTGTGTGTCTTACCTGCCTTTTTATTGCTGTAGGCATAATAATAAAATGGAAACGTAAACATTACATAACTGAGATATGCTTACCTGCCACGAACGATATATTATTTTATACATGGAGGAGTTCAGTGACATACACACTGTAATATAATTTACAAATAAATAAATATATGTGTGTTGATGATAATTAAGATATTGTGAAGTGTGTGAGACTCCGATGTAATCAAGTCCAATGTAATATGTTTAATTGGTGTGTAATTGGTGTGGCTCTCGACGTCTTACTGGCCTGAAACACTTCCTTAAGTTTCCCAGCTGGTCGAGTCCCAATGGTAGCAAGACCGGTCGAGTAGCGTAAAGTTGATGAAGAAATATATATGCTCAGCTTCACCGAAAGTTTCAAAACAAAAATTATTGTTTTGAAGAAAATTTAAAAAAAAAATTATGTTTATAAAAAAAAATAATTAAAAAAAATTTTTTTTTTTTAATTTTATTAATTAATTAATTATGATCAATTAATTAATATAGGGCTGTGAAGTTTTAAACAGTGTAATGCTCTTCTGAAAATTTTTATTAAAGTTTTAGTATATTTTAAATAATCTATCACCACTCATAAGACTGTCTGTAAACCAATCGATACTTGTTTACCTTTTTATTTTTTAGGTTATCTTCACTTACGGGTGGTAAAATCCTTGTAGATTATCAATTAGAATTATATTATTGGTAATTAGTATTATTGAAGAAATAAAGAACTATTAAGTATTGAAAAGTATTAATGTTTTTTATTAAGTAACAGCAATATTGACTCTTATCGATTAGTATCGATTCTCAGGATATCGAAAAAAGTTACAAGTATATGATATAAAAATTATATAGGGTTCTTTAAACAGCCAGTTATTACCAAAGTCAGAGAAATCGGGCTAATATTTAAAAAGTATAACGTTACAATCAAATTAATAGTTATTAATAAACACAGACATTGAATAATAATTTGTAAATATAATAATTGTTTTCACCAAACAGCTGAGTTGTACTAAGAAGAAGGCACTGGAATCGTCAAAGCAAATGGCCGCCGTCAAGTTGATCAAAATGTTGCTAGTTCCTGCAGTGTTCCAAATAATGTATTTTCTGGCAAAATTCCTGTTCTTGTCTCTGCAAATCTCTTGTTAAATGTTGTGTAGTGACTGGTGTAGTGATTCTGGGTTGTATTTAGTATGTCTGTGTAATTATAAGTCAAAACACTTTTCCCAATTCCGACACTAATTTGGTTAATGTGTTATACAGTTTTCTGGTGTTTTGTGGTGTTTTTCAGAGTAGAAATGTATTGTTTAGTGTTAATTAGTGTTTCTTGATCGTTTTTGTCACAATGTATAGGTTCTGGAAAGATTTTATAATTCACTCCCGACTTTACAGTAACGTACTGTTCGCCACTAAACTTCACCTTTGTAAGATAGGTTAGATCGTCACAAAACTCTCGTTTATGTTATCCGTTCAAATACCAATAATCAACTAACTGTTTCCTTTAGTTTCAATTAAACTCTTAGCCTATATAATATTATCCTTAACATTGTTCAAAAATATTTTCACATCCTGTGTACATTTTACTATTTCACTATATGAATGCCTAAACTTTGGTTATTTGTCAATTTTATTCACTAGATGTGATTTAAATTAATCTTTCAGTTCATTCAGCTTATTTTCCGATTAAATAATGCCATTTTATAGTGTTTTCTGTCCAAAAAATAGTAATTTCATTTTCAGTTTGGTATACTCTGAAGAGTCAAAACATCAAAATTTACTTCCTGTCATTATATAAATTCAGCCATTTTATCAGTTATATTTAATATTAATAATCATATATTGTATTAAAAGGTTCATATTCCCTTATTTTCTGGTAATTAATTGAATTAGTTGTATTCGGAAACATTATTCTGAAATATACGACTCCCATGTCCAAATTTCTGAGTTTAGTCATTCTCATTTTTATTTATAATTCTGAATATAATTTATTAAAATCTCTCTAAATGGTATGTGCAATTATATGGCATGATCTCAAGTTTATTTTGTCTAAACCCCTTTTGTTTATTTGCTTTTAAATGAGTAATTTCTCTGTTTTGATGAAGTTTGGTTTCCATTCTTTTGGCCTATGATTTTTTAACAATTTTTCTTACAAAATAATTTACAAACAATATATGATGTGTGATACCCTCTCTGACTTTTACAAATAGTATTATAAATTAAACATGTTTTCAAATTACACAAAAACAATTAGTATTGGTTACAATACAAACAATAGTTAAACAAAATAAAGAATATTTTTTTAAATAAATGGTTGTCTTCAAGTCAGACATTTTGCAACAAAATCCCCATTTCCAAACATGGAAATATGGCTTACAAAAAAGGTTTTTTACTAACTAACATCTTAATTGCCCTCTACTATTTACAAGTATTAACTATTTTTATAGTTCTGATGTTAGTTGTATCAGACCCAAACAAATGGCCTTATATCTAAAACATTTTTAAACATTCTTGTACTATATACATAAAAACCTTATATTTATATTCTTATTTCTAACTATTATTATAAGTAGGATTCCACAGTTTTTATACAGTCTTTTATACATTGTCTTTGGGTAATTGCACCCTGTCATTAACAAATAAATAGTATGAATTGTTCAAAAAGTATAATGAAATCTGTTTTTCTTTTTTCATGTAAAACAAAATGTTATTTTAAACAGATTCATGTCTTATGAACAACATATTGTCACAGTACACATTTTAAGTCATTGAAAAATGCATATTTCATTGCATCCAATGTTTGTGATTGCCAAGAATGAAACACAAGGTTCATTTTTTATAATACCCAAAACTATCACTGGTTCACTTTCACTTATATATTATGTTAATGCTAAATGGTCGTATAGTCTTATCAACATAATAAATTGGTTAGCGTTCTTCAATGGAGATTTGTTCCATGGGTACTATATTATTGTTTCATCTTAGTTCACAGGAAACTTTTACTTTGTTCACTTCTCTCTCTTAAATTTATATACATGTGGTTTTTATTTCGTTATACTTTTGTTTTTAGATATTTATTTTGGGGATATAGGGATTTGGGTGTCTTTTATAAGAGCATGACGTCTTCTTCAGGATGCTGCCCTCTTCTTCTTTCTTCAGTCTTCTTTTCTCCTGCCTTCTGGGACTGGTATCTTCTCCATCTTCTTCTTGTTGCCATCAGGTTTCTTGGGATCTTCTCCATCTTCTTCTTTATTTCAGAAATACACAACCTGTATTGGTTGATCTTGGCTTATTTTAGGGTTTCTATTCTATTTATTCTCCCTCGTTGTGGGTTTGGTCATATTGTGTACTGCTTTGTTATTTACTATTTTACCTTCCTGGGTTATACCTTGAAAACCTTTGGTTATGAGACTGGTCTTGGATGACTCATCACTAGTAACTCCTTTTATTTTAACTTGTATTTTCTTTATAATAATGATTTCTTTCCACAGTTGCTATGAATTAATCTTTTTATATTAAACTTAGTGCTTTCTTCCAAATTTAAATATTATAACTTCATTATTCTAATGATCAATTGCCATTCAATATTATGCATACATCTGTCACGCTACAGATTGCTCCCCTCCAGAAGTAATTATTTCAGACATGTTTATGGATGAAATAATTTCTTATGATAATTTCATCATTTCTTATAATTCATTTTCTTCTCCATCTTTATATCGACTTTTTTATAATTAGAGTTTAATTAATTTTATATATATAATTATTTGTTTTACTACTGATCCTTTTCGGGTAGTTAGTGTCTTCTGAGATATATTATTATTGTAATACATTTTCTTTCTATATCAACTTCGTGTTGTATCCTTGGGATATTAATTCCCTAACATTCCCTATCACGTGGGCTGGGGCAGATCAGAGGGGCACTGTACGCTACTTCTCTGCTGGCCATACACCACTTCTATAAATTGAGTACAGAGGCATATCCATCCCTGCTCAAAAACATAATGCTGCTGGAATTATCTTCAGTCAGTCATCGAATAAATAAATAAAAAGTAGTCTCATTTTCGACTAATAAAAATATCTTTGGATTCTCTACTTCGTAGTCTCTCAGATTATCTCACATTTTCTATCTTAATAAATCTTCATAATCATTATTATACTCATTACATATATATTTTTTCAAAACTCTTAACTTGTCTGATATATTTAATTTAATTATGGTTGAAAACCTTTCTTTTAATAATTCTGGTTACTGTTTACAGTGTAACTCTCTTTCTTCTTCATCTGAATTCTCTTTATACTTTCTTCTGGTTATTCATAGTATTAGCAAGTCTTTATAAATAGTCTTTCGTATTCATTATTTGAATGGTCTTAATATATTATATTTAATTTTTTAACATTGTATCTTTACATTAGATATACCGGTTGTTATATTGACATTTTATTTAAACATTTTGGTTCTTTCCTTTCTCTTAGAAAGTTATTAATCCACCTTCGCATTCATTAACATTAATTCATTTATATCATATTTCATGTGGTATTTCTTCTCTTTGCATTTCATATAGGTCTTATTATTATCATTGGTTCAAAATCATCTTCTCCATCTGTTTGGTATGAGTTGTTCTTCTTCGCTCTTAATTAACTGTTTTCATTATCGTTTCATAGGTAATTAGTCTCTTTGCTTCCAAATTTTTTCCTTCTCTGGCATATTACACTCTTTTTGTTTTATTCTTCTCTACTCCTTCAAATGCTATTGTGAATGTCTAGCATTTATTCTGGATTAACGTTAATTCTCTTTTCTGAATTAATCACTTTATTTTCTTCTCAATTCAATCATAATTGACACATAATTATTTTTTGGAACTTGGTTAGTTTTAATGTAAAATTCAAACTATTCTTTTTATTTAATAGAAAAATATTTCTCATAAATCCTTGTAATATGTTGATCTTATCTTGTTTCAAAGTACTGACGTTCTATCAACATTCAAATTCTGTTTAATTCATTTATTCCCAGAATTGTTTCATTCAGAATTGTTTATAGTACTGTAATTTTACTATTATTTCTGAATGTTTTGGTATTTCTCCAAATTCAAATTCTTCTTAATTATTTACCATAAAGTTTTCTCATAAACTTAGTTATAGTAAGTTGGTTTTACTTTATTTTTTTAAATTTTTTGTATAATTAAGTTCAAAATTCTCTCTCTTTCTCTTTCTTCCATAAAGTTTTGTTCTAAATTATCAGGTTGTAGTAAGAATTACTTACATATTTTAGAATAAGTTATATTCAAAATTCTTTCTTTTTCTTTCTTCCATAAAGTTTGTTCCAAAATTATTAGGTTGTAGTAAGATGTACTTACATTATTTTTGAATTTTGTTAAAATTTAAATTCTAAATTTCTTTTCCTTTTAATTCTTCAGAATGTTCTTTTCAAAATATTAGGTTGTAAGATGTACTTACATTATTTCCGAATTTTTAAAAATATAAATTCTAAATTCCTTCTTCTTATAATTCTCCAGAATGTTCTTTTCAAAATATTAGGTTGTAAGATGTACTTACATTATTTTCGAATTTTTAAAATAAAAATTCTAAAATTCTTTTTCTTTTAATTCTTCAGAATGTTCTTTTCAAAATATTAGGTTGTAAGATGTACTTACATTATTTCCGAATTTTTAAAAATATAAATTCTAAATTCCTTCTTCTTATAATTCTCCAGAATGTTCTTCTCAAAATATTAGGTTGTAGTAAGAAGTACTTACATATTATAGAATAAGTTATATTCAAAATTCTTTCTTTTTCTTTCTTCCATAAAGTTTGTTCCAAAATTATTAGGTTGTAGTAAGATGTACTTACATTATTTTTGAATTTTTTTAAAAATTAAATTAAAAATTCTTTTTCTTTTAATTCTCCAAAATGTTCTTTTCAAAATATTAGGTTGTAAGATGTACTTACATTATTTCCGAATTTTTAAAATAAATTCAAAATTCTAAAACTCACAACTCATTCTTCATAATATTTCTTCATAGAAGCTTGATTGTACACTCCTTTGATTTTTCCTGAAACGATTTCCTTCAACTCATATGTATTGTTATGCTTATCATTTACCACAACATATGGGGTTATATTGTACTCTACACTGGCCCATATTATTTATACTTTAATAAGTTGATGTCCACTTTTTCTTCTCTTATAAATTTTCTTTTCTTTTATATACCCAGGAAGATGGACGATTTTCTTTATGTCACTGCATTGCTCATATTTTTATTGGTCATGTTCATTTTCTTACATAGTCTTCACTCATAAAACCCAGTTTTGTTTCTATGTTTATTCTTCGTATCATTTCCTTTCAATGATATTTATTTCGTCTTCTTCAACGTTGTTTTTCGCCGTAGTCGGTTATCATGATCCGTCCCTTTTCTTGATGTCGTGTGGTATTTGTGTCAACCAGGGTCCATCATTTCAGTTGCTCTTATAAAATTTACCCTAGGGCGCGACACTCGGTTATTATTACTGTTATTATTTTTATTACTAAATTTATCATGATAGTCTTTTCGGTTAGGTTGGTAAGGTCTGTCATCATTATTGTTGGGATATGGATTTCTCTGACTGTATGGGACATTATTATGTTGGCATAAATTGTTTCTATTGTATGGATAGGGGTTGTTATCCCTAATGCCGTTAAAATAACTGCTAAACTGGTCATTACGCGGCGGGTTGTTAGGGCCGTCGTAATTATTGGGCTGGCTCCCTCTATCATCATATTGTATACACCAATACTTTTGTGGTCCATGTTTTGTATTACCTGACAAATATATGTGAGGATCTTCATCTGGGTTATCACTTATTATTTGTTTATCTGAAACACCATAAGCTGGTTTACCATCACATATCCACTCTGAAGGAATATATTTTAGTCTGACCATGCCCTGGAACTGTCCTAGATGGCACACTAATGGAATACATTCTGGTGATTCATCTGTGCCGTCGTTACAGTCTGGTACGATATCACATTTCCATCTTTCTGAAATCCACTGTCCAGTCTTGCGCTGAGATTGATCTGGTCCACATGTCGTATTCTGTTTACCTCTGGTCCTTTCCCATTGGTAAACTACTGTCTTGTGGTAAATTATTTCTGAAATTACTTCGATTCTCCTTCTATAATTCATAGAATTCATGATGTCTTTGTCATAGGTAATTGGGATATTATTGCCATCAATTAACCCATGTTTCATCATCTCCAACTCTTCCTTCGTTTTTATTACATTTCTTGGATACGTTCTCCTTTTCCTTGGTTTAATATCTTCCTGGTTTCGGTTAGTTTCAATTTCAGGTACTACCATTACTTGTTCCCGTTTTATATCATTTGGTATTTCTTCTAACTCTCTTTTGTTATCTCTTATTAATTCTTCCTCCCACAGTTTATTATTCTTGATGATAATTTCCACCCTTTTATTGTTATTCTCTATCATCTGTTTTAGAGTACTTGTTCTTACTTCTCTCCACTTTCTCGTGAACTCCTTTAGTGCTTCTGTCTTTCGTTTTATTTTTTCCTGTAGCTCTTCCCTTCTTTGTTGTCTTCTTGGTTTTGACTCCTCTTTCTTAATCTGTTTACGCTCCCTTTTTATTTCTTTTCTCCATCGTTTCATGTATCCATTCATTGATACCGCGATTAGTTGTACCCTTTTCTCGTTTGGCCTTTCTTCTGTTTCTGGTTTGCTTTCATTTTTTATTTCTTCGGTCTTCTCTTTTCTCAATTCTCCGCTTTTTAATCCGTCCTCTCTCTTTTCCTTGATGTCCTCTTCCGGCTTCTTATTGATATTGTCCAATTGGTCACCCAATTCTTTTTTCAAGGATTGGTTGCTCTCCTCTTCTTCTCTTTTTAATCTGTCCTCTCTCATTTCCTTATTCTCGTCATCTAGTTCCTTGTTCATATCATCTAGCATTTTATTTTGATCATCCAGTTTCTTCATTGTCGACTTGTGGCACTCATCCAGTTTCTTACTTGTTGTTTCGATTTTATTTCCCAAATCTTCCTTTAAAGACTGGTTACCTTCTTTCCTTTCCTTACTCAAGTCTTCCTTCAATTCCTTACTTGTGGATTCCATTTTCTTATTATTTTCGTCCATTTTCTTCATCATTGATTCGTGGCACTCATCCATTTTCTGACTCAATTGTATAAGCATTTCCATTATCTTATCCGCTTCTTCTTGTGTAAGTTCTGCCATATTGATTGTCGTTGTCCCCTTTTCTCTGGCTTTGTAGCTGTTGCCTAGCTCCAACTAGTGATTGGGCAGAATGTATTGGCCTTCCAATCGCTAATTAAAGCCCCTAAAGTTGTGCGCCAATTTGTAATATAGATTTTACAAATTAATAAATATATGTGTGTTGATGATAATTAAGATATTGTGAAGTGTGTGAGACTCCGATGTAATCAAGTCCAATGTAATATGTTTAATTGGTGTGTAATTGGTGTGGCTCTCGACGTCTTACTGGCCTGAAACACTTCCTTAAGTTTCCCAGCTGGTCGAGTCCCAATGGTAGCAAGACCGGTCGAGTAGCGTAAAGTTGATGAAGAAATATATATGCTCAGCTTCACCGAAAGTTTCAAAACAAAAATTATTGTTTTGAAGAAAATTAAAAAAAAAAATTATGTTTATAAAAAAAAATAATTAAAAAAAATTTTTTTTTAAATTTTATTAATTAATTAATTATGATCAATTAATTAATATAGGGCTGTGAAGTTTTAAACAGTGTAATGCTCTTCTGAAAATTTTTATTAAAGTTTTAGTATATTTTAAATAATCTATCACCACTCATAAGACTGTCTGTAAACCAATCGATACTTGTTTACCTTTTTATTTTTTAGGTTATCTTCACTTACGGGTGGTAAAGTCCTTGTAGATTATCAATTAGAATTATATTATTGGTAATTAGTATTATTGAAGAAATAAAGAACTATTAAGTATTGAAAAGTATTAATGTTTTTTATTAAGTAACAGCAATATTGACTCTTATCGATTAGTATCGATTCTCAGGATATCGAAAAAAGTTACAAGTATATGATATAAAAATTATATAGGGTTCTTTAAACAGCCAGTTATTACCAAAGTCAGAGAAATCGGGCTAATATTTAAAAAGTATAACGTTACAATCAAATTAATAGTTATTAATAAACACAGACATTGAATAATAATTTGTAAATATAATAATTGTTTTCACCAAACAGCTGAGTTGTACTAAGAAGAAGGCACTGGAATCGTCAAAGCAAATGGCCGCCGTCAAGTTGATCAAAATGTTGCTCGTTCCTGCAGTGTTCCAAATAATGTATTTTCTGGCAAAATTCCTGTTCTTGTCTCTGCAAATCTCTTGTTAAATGTTGTGTAGTGACTGGTGTAGTGATTCTGGGTTGTATTTAGTATGTCTGTGTAATTATAAGTCAAAACACTTTTCCCAATTCCGACACTAATTTGGTTAATGTGTTATACAGTTTTCTGGTGTTTTGTGGTGTTTTTCAGAGTAGAAATGTATTGTTTAGTGTTAATTAGTGTTTCTTGATCGTTTTTGTCACAATGTATAGGTTCTGGAAAGATTTTATAATTCACTCCCGACTTTACAGTAACGTACTGTTCGCCACTAAACTTCACCTTTGTAAGATAGGTTAGATCGTCACAAAACTCTCGTTTATGTTATCCGTTCAAATACCAATAATCAACTAACTGTTTCCTTTAGTTTCAATTAAACTCTTAGCCTATATAATATTATCCTTAACATTGTTCAAAAATATTTTCACATCCTGTGTACATTTTACTATTTCACTATATGAATGCCTAAACTTTGGTTATTTGTCAATTTTATTCACTAGATGTGATTTAAATTAATCCTTCAGTTCATTCAGCTTATTTTCCGATTAAATAATGCCATTTTATAGTGTTTTCTGTCCAAAAAATAGTAATTTCATTTTCAGTTTGGTATACTCTGAAGAGTCAAAACATCAAAATTTACTTCCTGTCATTATATAAATTCAGCCATTTTATCAGTTATATTTAATATTAATAATCATATATTGTATTAAAAGGTTCATATTCCCTTATTTTCTGGTAATTAATTGAATTAGTTGTATTCGGAAACATTATTCTGAAATATACGACTCCCATGTCCAAATTTCTGAGTTTAGTCATTCTCATTTTTATTTATAATTCTGAATATAATTTATTAAAATCTCTCTAAATGGTATGTGCAATTATATGGCATGATCTCAAGTTTATTTTGTCTAAACCCCTTTTGTTTATTTGCTTTTAAATGAGTAATTTCTCTGTTTTGATGAAGTTTGGTTTCCATTCTTTTGGCCTATGATTTTTTAACAATTTTTCTTACAAAATAATTTACAAACAATATATGATGTGTGATACCCTCTCTGACTTTTACAAATAGTATTATAAATTAAACATGTTTTCAAATTACACAAAAACAATTAGTATTGGTTACAATACAAACAATAGTTAAACAAAATAAAGAATATTTTTTTAAATAAATGGTTGTCTTCAAGTCAGACATTTTGCAACAAAATCCCCATTTCCAAACATGGAAATATGGCTTACAAAAAAGGTTTTTTACTAACTAACATCTTAATTGCCCTCTACTATTTACAAGTATTAACTATTTTTATAGTTCTGATGTTAGTTGTATCAGACCCAAACAAATGGCCTTATATCTAAAACATTTTTAAACATTCTTGTACTATATACATAAAAACCTTATATTTATATTCTTATTTCTAACTATTATTATAAGTAGGATTCCACAGTTTTTATACAGTCTTTTATACATTGTCTTTGGGTAATTGCACCCTGTCATTAACAAATAAATAGTATGAATTGTTCAAAAAGTATAATGAAATCTGTTTTTCTTTTTTCATGTAAAACAAAATGTTATTTTAAACAGATTCATGTCTTATGAACAACATATTGTCACAGTACACATTTTAAGTCATTGAAAAATGCATATTTCATTGCATCCAATGTTTGTGATTGCCAAGAATGAAACACAAGGTTCATTTTTTATAATACCCAAAACTATCACTGGTTCACTTTCACTTATATATTATGTTAATGCTAAATGGTCGTATAGTCTTATCAACATAATAAATTGGTTAGCGTTCTTCAATGGAGATTTGTTCCATGGGTACTATATTATTGTTTCATCTTAGTTCACAGGAAACTTTTACTTTGTTCACTTCTCTCTCTTAAATTTATATACATGTGGTTTTTATTTCGTTATACTTTTGTTTTTAGATATTTATTTTGGGGATATAGGGATTTGGGTGTCTTTTATAAGAGCATGACGTCTTCTTCAGGATGCTGCCCTCTTCTTCTTTCTTCAGTCTTCTTTTCTCCTGCCTTCTGGGACTGGTATCTTCTCCATCTTCTTCTTGTTGCCATCAGGTTTCTTGGGATCTTCTCCATCTTCTTCTTTATTTCAGAAATACACAACCTGTATTGGTTGATCTTGGCTTATTTTAGGGTTTCTATTCTATTTATTCTCCCTCGTTGTGGGTTTGGTCATATTGTGTACTGCTTTGTTATTTACTATTTTACCTTCCTGGGTTATACCTTGAAAACCTTTGGTTATGAGACTGGTCTTGGATGACTCATCACTAGTAACTCCTTTTATTTTAACTTGTATTTTCTTTATAATAATGATTTCTTTCCACAGTTGCTATGAATTAATCTTTTTATATTAAACTTAGTGCTTTCTTCCAAATTTAAATATTATAACTTCATTATTCTAATGATCAATTGCCATTCAATATTATGCATACATCTGTCACGCTACAGATTGCTCCCCTCCAGAAGTAATTATTTCAGACATGTTTATGGATGAAATAATTTCTTATGATAATTTCATCATTTCTTATAATTCATTTTCTTCTCCATCTTTATATCGACTTTTTTATAATTAGAGTTTAATTAATTTTATATATATAATTATTTGTTTTACTACTGATCCTTTTCGGGTAGTTAGTGTCTTCTGAGATATATTATTATTGTAATACATTTTCTTTCTATATCAACTTCGTGTTGTATCCTTGGGATATTAATTCCCTAACATTCCCTATCACGTGGGCTGGGGCAGATCAGAGGGGCACTGTACGCTACTTCTCTGCTGGCCATACACCACTTCTATAAATTGAGTACAGAGGCATATCCATCCCTGCTCAAAAACATAATGCTGCTGGAATTATCTTCAGTCAGTCATCGAATAAATAAATAAAAAGTAGTCTCATTTTCGACTAATAAAAATATCTTTGGATTCTCTACTTCGTAGTCTCTCAGATTATCTCACATTTTCTATCTTAATAAATCTTCATAATCATTATTATACTCATTACATATATATTTTTTCAAAACTCTTAACTTGTCTGATATATTTAATTTAATTATGGTTGAAAACCTTTCTTTTAATAATTCTGGTTACTGTTTACAGTGTAACTCTCTTTCTTCTTCATCTGAATTCTCTTTATACTTTCTTCTGGTTATTCATAGTATTAGCAAGTCTTTATAAATAGTCTTTCGTATTCATTATTTGAATGGTCTTAATATATTATATTTAATTTTTTAACATTGTATCTTTACATTAGATATACCGGTTGTTATATTGATCATTTTATTTAAACATTTTGGTTCTTTCCTTTCTCTTAGAAAGTTATTAATCCACCTTCGCATTCATTAACATTAATTCATTTATATCATATTTCATGTGGTATTTCTTCTCTTTGCATTTCGTATAGGTCTTATTATTATCATTGGTTCAAAATCATCTTCTCCATCTGTTTGGTATGAGTTGTTCTTCTTCGCTCTTAATTAACTGTTTTCATTATCGTTTCATAGGTAATTAGTCTCTTTGCTTCCAAATTTTTTCCTTCTCTGGCATATTACACTCTTTTTTGTTATTCTTCTCTACTCCTTCAAATGCTATTGTGAATGTCTAGCATTTATTCTGGATTAACGTTAATTCTCTTTTCTGAATTAATCACTTTATTTTCTTCTCAATTCAATCATAATTGACACATAATTATTTTTTGGAACTTGGTTAGTTTTAATGTAAAATTCAAACTATTCTTTTTATTTAATAGAAAAATATTTCTCATAAATCCTTGTAATATGTTGATCTTATCTTGTTTCAAAGTACTGACGTTCTATCAACATTCAAATTCTGTTTAATTCATTTATTCCCAGAATTGTTTCATTCAGAATTGTTTATAGTACTGTAATTTTACTATTATTTCTGAATGTTTTGGTATTTCTCCAAATTCAAATTCTTCTTAATTATTTACCATAAAGTTTTCTCATAAACTTAGTTATAGTAAGTTGGTTTTACTTTATTTTTTTAAATTTTTTGTATAATTAAGTTCAAAATTCTCTCTCTTTCTCTTTCTTCCATAAAGTTTTGTTCTAAATTATCAGGTTGTAGTAAGAAGTACTTACATATTTTAGAATAAGTTATATTCAAAATTCTTTCTTTTTCTTTCTTCCATAAAGTTTGTTCCAAAATTATTAGGTTGTAGTAAGATGTACTTACATTATTTTTGAATTTTGTTAAAATTTAAATTCTAAATTTCTTTTCCTTTTAATTCTTCAGAATGTTCTTTTCAAAATATTAGGTTGTAAGATGTACTTACATTATTTCCGAATTTTTAAAAAATATAAATTCTAAATTCCTTCTTCTTATAATTCTCCAGAATGTTCTTTTCAAAATATTAGGTTGTAAGATGTACTTACATTATTTTCGAATTTTTAAAATAAAAATTCTAAAATTCTTTTTCTTTTAATTCTTCAGAATGTTCTTTTCAAAATATTAGGTTGTAAGATGTACTTACATTATTTCCGAATTTTTAAAAATATAAATTCTAAATTCCTTCTTCTTATAATTCTCCAGAATGTTCTTCTCAAAATATTAGGTTGTAGTAAGAAGTACTTACATATTATAGAATAAGTTATATTCAAAATTCTTTCTTTTTCTTTCTTCCATAAAGTTTGTTCCAAAATTATTAGGTTGTAGTAAGATGTACTTACATTATTTTTGAATTTTTTTAAAAATTAAATTAAAAATTCTTTTTCTTTTAATTCTCCAAAATGTTCTTTTCAAAATATTAGGTTGTAAGATGTACTTACATTATTTCCGAATTTTTAAAATAAATTCAAAATTCTAAAACTCACAACTCATTCTTCATAATATTTCTTCATAGAAGCTTGATTGTACACTCCTTTGATTTTTCCTGAAACGATTTCCTTCAACTCATATGTATTGTTATGCTTATCATTTACCACAACATATGGGGTTATATTGTACTCTACACTGGCCCATATTATTTATACTTTAATAAGTTGATGTCCACTTTTTCTTCTCTTATAAATTTTCTTTTCTTTTATATACCCAGGAAGATGGACGATTTTCTTTATGTCACTGCATTGCTCATATTTTTATTGGTCATGTTCATTTTCTTACATAGTCTTCACTCATAAAACCCAGTTTTGTTTCTATGTTTATTCTTCGTATCATTTCCTTTCAATGATATTTATTTCGTCTTCTTCAACGTTGTTTTTCGCCGTAGTCGGTTATCATGATCCGTCCCTTTTCTTGATGTCGTGTGGTATTTGTGTCAACCAGGGTCCATCATTTCAGTTGCTCTTATAAAATTTACCCTAGGGCGCGACACTCGGTTATTATTACTGTTATTATTTTTATTACTAAATTTATCATGATAGTCTTTTCGGTTAGGTTGGTAAGGTCTGTCATCATTATTGTTGGGATATGGATTTCTCTGACTGTATGGGACATTATTATGTTGGCATAAATTGTTTCTATTGTATGGATAGGGGTTGTTATCCCTAATGCCGTTAAAATAACTGCTAAACTGGTCATTACGCGGCGGGTTGTTAGGGCCGTCGTAATTATTGGGCTGGCTCCCTCTATCATCATATTGTATACACCAATACTTTTGTGGTCCATGTTTTGTATTACCTGACAAATATATGTGAGGATCTTCATCTGGGTTATCACTTATTATTTGTTTATCTGAAACACCATAAGCTGGTTTACCATCACATATCCACTCTGAAGGAATATATTTTAGTCTGACCATGCCCTGGAACTGTCCTAGATGGCACACTAATGGAATACATTCTGGTGATTCATCTGTGCCGTCGTTACAGTCTGGTACGATATCACATTTCCATCTTTCTGAAATCCACTGTCCAGTCTTGCGCTGAGATTGATCTGGTCCACATGTCGTATTCTGTTTACCTCTGGTCCTTTCCCATTGGTAAACTACTGTCTTGTGGTAAATTATTTCTGAAATTACTTCGATTCTCCTTCTATAATTCATAGAATTCATGATGTCTTTGTCATAGGTAATTGGGATATTATTGCCATCAATTAACCCATGTTTCATCATCTCCAACTCTTCCTTCGTTTTTATTACATTTCTTGGATACGTTCTCCTTTTCCTTGGTTTAATATCTTCCTGGTTTCGGTTAGTTTCAATTTCAGGTACTACCATTACTTGTTCCCGTTTTATATCATTTGGTATTTCTTCTAACTCTCTTTTGTTATCTCTTATTAATTCTTCCTCCCACAGTTTATTATTCTTGATGATAATTTCCACCCTTTTATTGTTATTCTCTATCATCTGTTTTAGAGTACTTGTTCTTACTTCTCTCCACTTTCTCGTGAACTCCTTTAGTGCTTCTGTCTTTCGTTTTATTTTTTCCTGTAGCTCTTCCCTTCTTTGTTGTCTTCTTGGTTTTGACTCCTCTTTCTTAATCTGTTTACGCTCCCTTTTTATTTCTTTTCTCCATCGTTTCATGTATCCATTCATTGATACCGCGATTAGTTGTACCCTTTTCTCGTTTGGCCTTTCTTCTGTTTCTGGTTTGCTTTCATTTTTTATTTCTTCGGTCTTCTCTTTTCTCAATTCTCCGCTTTTTAATCCGTCCTCTCTCTTTTCCTTGATGTCCTCTTCCGGCTTCTTATTGATATTGTCCAATTGGTCACCCAATTCTTTTTTCAAGGATTGGTTGCTCTCCTCTTCTTCTCTTTTTAATCTGTCCTCTCTCATTTCCTTATTCTCGTCATCTAGTTCCTTGTTCATATCATCTAGCATTTTATTTTGATCATCCAGTTTCTTCATTGTCGACTTGTGGCACTCATCCAGTTTCTTACTTGTTGTTTCGATTTTATTTCCCAAATCTTCCTTTAAAGACTGGTTACCTTCTTTCCTTTCCTTACTCAAGTCTTCCTTCAATTCCTTACTTGTGGATTCCATTTTCTTATTATTTTCGTCCATTTTCTTCATCATTGATTCGTGGCACTCATCCATTTTCTGACTCAATTGTATAAGCATTTCCATTATCTTATCCGCTTCTTCTTGTGTAAGTTCTGCCATATTGATTGTCGTTGTCCCCTTTTCTCTGGCTTTGTAGCTGTTGCCTAGCTCCAACTAGTGATTGGGCAGAATGTATTGGCCTTCCAATCGCTAATTAAAGCCCCTAAAGTTGTGCGCCAATTTGTAATATAGATTTTACAAATTAATAAATATATGTGTGTTGATGATAATTAAGATATTGTGAAGTGTGTGAGACTCCGATGTAATCAAGTCCAATGTAATATGTTTAATTGGTGTGTAATTGGTGTGGCTCTCGACGTCTTACTGGCCTGAAACACTTCCTTAAGTTTCCCAGCTGGTCGAGTCCCAATGGTAGCAAGACCGGTCGAGTAGCGTAAAGTTGATGAAGAAATATATATGCTCAGCTTCACCGAAAGTTTCAAAACAAAAATTATTGTTTTGAAGAAAATTAAAAAAAAAAATTATGTTTATAAAAAAAAATAATTAAAAAAAATTTTTTTTTAAATTTTATTAATTAATTAATTATGATCAATTAATTAATATAGGGCTGTGAAGTTTTAAACAGTGTAATGCTCTTCTGAAAATTTTTATTAAAGTTTTAGTATATTTTAAATAATCTATCACCACTCATAAGACTGTCTGTAAACCAATCGATACTTGTTTACCTTTTTATTTTTTAGGTTATCTTCACTTACGGGTGGTAAAGTCCTTGTAGATTATCAATTAGAATTATATTATTGGTAATTAGTATTATTGAAGAAATAAAGAACTATTAAGTATTGAAAAGTATTAATGTTTTTTATTAAGTAACAGCAATATTGACTCTTATCGATTAGTATCGATTCTCAGGATATCGAAAAAAGTTACAAGTATATGATATAAAAATTATATAGGGTTCTTTAAACAGCCAGTTATTACCAAAGTCAGAGAAATCGGGCTAATATTTAAAAAGTATAACGTTACAATCAAATTAATAGTTATTAATAAACACAGACATTGAATAATAATTTGTAAATATAATAATTGTTTTCACCAAACAGCTGAGTTGTACTAAGAAGAAGGCACTGGAATCGTCAAAGCAAATGGCCGCCGTCAAGTTGATCAAAATGTTGCTCGTTCCTGCAGTGTTCCAAATAATGTATTTTCTGGCAAAATTCCTGTTCTTGTCTCTGCAAATCTCTTGTTAAATGTTGTGTAGTGACTGGTGTAGTGATTCTGGGTTGTATTTAGTATGTCTGTGTAATTATAAGTCAAAACACTTTTCCCAATTCCGACACTAATTTGGTTAATGTGTTATACAGTTTTCTGGTGTTTTGTGGTGTTTTTCAGAGTAGAAATGTATTGTTTAGTGTTAATTAGTGTTTCTTGATCGTTTTTGTCACAATGTATAGGTTCTGGAAAGATTTTATAATTCACTCCCGACTTTACAGTAACGTACTGTTCGCCACTAAACTTCACCTTTGTAAGATAGGTTAGATCGTCACAAAACTCTCGTTTATGTTATCCGTTCAAATACCAATAATCAACTAACTGTTTCCTTTAGTTTCAATTAAACTCTTAGCCTATATAATATTATCCTTAACATTGTTCAAAAATATTTTCACATCCTGTGTACATTTTACTATTTCACTATATGAATGCCTAAACTTTGGTTATTTGTCAATTTTATTCACTAGATGTGATTTAAATTAATCTTTCAGTTCATTCAGCTTATTTTCCGATTAAATAATGCCATTTTATAGTGTTTTCTGTCCAAAAAATAGTAATTTCATTTTCAGTTTGGTATACTCTGAAGAGTCAAAACATCAAAATTTACTTCCTGTCATTATATAAATTCAGCCATTTTATCAGTTATATTTAATATTAATAATCATATATTGTATTAAAAGGTTCATATTCCCTTATTTTCTGGTAATTAATTGAATTAGTTGTATTCGGAAACATTATTCTGAAATATACGACTCCCATGTCCAAATTTCTGAGTTTAGTCATTCTCATTTTTATTTATAATTCTGAATATAATTTATTAAAATCTCTCTAAATGGTATGTGCAATTATATGGCATGATCTCAAGTTTATTTTGTCTAAACCCCTTTTGTTTATTTGCTTTTAAATGAGTAATTTCTCTGTTTTGATGAAGTTTGGTTTCCATTCTTTTGGCCTATGATTTTTTAACAATTTTTCTTACAAAATAATTTACAAACAATATATGATGTGTGATACCCTCTCTGACTTTTACAAATAGTATTATAAATTAAACATGTTTTCAAATTACACAAAAACAATTAGTATTGGTTACAATACAAACAATAGTTAAACAAAATAAAGAATATTTTTTTAAATAAATGGTTGTCTTCAAGTCAGACATTTTGCAACAAAATCCCCATTTCCAAACATGGAAATATGGCTTACAAAAAAGGTTTTTTACTAACTAACATCTTAATTGCCCTCTACTATTTACAAGTATTAACTATTTTTATAGTTCTGATGTTAGTTGTATCAGACCCAAACAAATGGCCTTATATCTAAAACATTTTTAAACATTCTTGTACTATATACATAAAAACCTTATATTTATATTCTTATTTCTAACTATTATTATAAGTAGGATTCCACAGTTTTTATACAGTCTTTTATACATTGTCTTTGGGTAATTGCACCCTGTCATTAACAAATAAATAGTATGAATTGTTCAAAAAGTATAATGAAATCTGTTTTTCTTTTTTCATGTAAAACAAAATGTTATTTTAAACAGATTCATGTCTTATGAACAACATATTGTCACAGTACACATTTTAAGTCATTGAAAAATGCATATTTCATTGCATCCAATGTTTGTGATTGCCAAGAATGAAACACAAGGTTCATTTTTTATAATACCCAAAACTATCACTGGTTCACTTTCACTTATATATTATGTTAATGCTAAATGGTCGTATAGTCTTATCAACATAATAAATTGGTTAGCGTTCTTCAATGGAGATTTGTTCCATGGGTACTATATTATTGTTTCATCTTAGTTCACAGGAAACTTTTACTTTGTTCACTTCTCTCTCTTAAATTTATATACATGTGGTTTTTATTTCGTTATACTTTTGTTTTTAGATATTTATTTTGGGGATATAGGGATTTGGGTGTCTTTTATAAGAGCATGACGTCTTCTTCAGGATGCTGCCCTCTTCTTCTTTCTTCAGTCTTCTTTTCTCCTGCCTTCTGGGACTGGTATCTTCTCCATCTTCTTCTTGTTGCCATCAGGTTTCTTGGGATCTTCTCCATCTTCTTCTTTATTTCAGAAATACACAACCTGTATTGGTTGATCTTGGCTTATTTTAGGGTTTCTATTCTATTTATTCTCCCTCGTTGTGGGTTTGGTCATATTGTGTACTGCTTTGTTATTTACTATTTTACCTTCCTGGGTTATACCTTGAAAACCTTTGGTTATGAGACTGGTCTTGGATGACTCATCACTAGTAACTCCTTTTATTTTAACTTGTATTTTCTTTATAATAATGATTTCTTTCCACAGTTGCTATGAATTAATCTTTTTATATTAAACTTAGTGCTTTCTTCCAAATTTAAATATTATAACTTCATTATTCTAATGATCAATTGCCATTCAATATTATGCATACATCTGTCACGCTACAACACGTACAGAAGAATTATATATATAAAGATATTAACTCATACATAATTTACATTAAAATGAAAAAATTATAATTTTATTGCCTGGCAACAAAATTATTTTATTTTTAACAATTACCATTGTTTCAAAACGTTTAAATGAATTTTCAAGTACTTTACTGTTGTTAAAACGTAAAAGGTTGCTGGTAAACTACCCCTTCCCCTTAACCGATTTTCTCCAAAATCGAAAGTCCTTGAGACCTCTACAATTCAGGGACGAATGCAAAAAATTATTTGATTCTGTTTGAATTTGCGGCTGTTATCGTTTGCCATAGAAAATACGCTTGATAAAAAAACGTTGCAGGTAAACTACCCTTTCCCCTTAACCGATCTTCACCAAAAACAAAAGATCTTGAGTACTCTACAAATCAGGGCTGTATGCAGATAATCTTTTGATTCTGTTTGAATTTGCGGCTGTTATCGTTTGCCATAGGAAATACCCTTGTTAAAACATAAAACGTTACAGGTAAACTACCCCTCTACCTTAACCGATCTTCACCAAAAACAACAGGTCTTGAGAACTCTACAATTCAGGGCTGTATGCGAAACATTATTTAATTCTGTTTGAATTTGCGGCTGTTATCGTTTGCAAAAAAAAAATTTCCCTTGATAAAAAAAAACCGTAGCAGGTAAACTACCCCTTTCCCTCAACCGATCTTCACCAAAAACAGTAGGTCGTGAGTACTCTACAAATCAGGGCTGTATGCAAAACATTATTCGATTCTGTTTGAATTTGCGGCAGTTATCGTTTGCCATAGAAAAAAAATCTACACATAGACACACAGACACACAGACAGACACACACACAGACACTTTTCGGAAAACGACTTTTTTTCATGTTTTGAGTGTAGTACAATCAGAATCTGCAATAATCTCGAACACGATTTTTTTTGCCATCACCATACTTCCATTTCCTTAAGGAATATGGAAGTAAAAATTATATATTATTTAAAAATTACTGGAAAACGTAGAAAAATTTTGTTTTTCCATATAGGGGAAACTAACTATTGTATTATGTTTTTCAGTATTAGATTTTTGGAACTGTTTTACTTAAAACAAAAATTTTTAACATTTTGTGACTTCCGATGGAACGTTTAGTTAATTGGTATATAGTACCCTTGTGGCTTGTAAGAAACAGGTAGTATTTAAACAGACCGGAATTTATAATCGACATCAGACAATTTATAATCGCATTTAACTTAAACTTCCAGGTTCTTTAAGTATTAATGAACTATGTCTTCAAATATTACATACTGTTACAGCGATCATCTTCTTTAAACGATGCGCATAAAATAATTGAACAACCAGGAAATTCGTTACTCACTGCTTTAGAAAAATACATTACAATTAAAAATACTTTACACAACAATTATTTAAACCTATGATTGTCCAATACACGTTAATGTAACAGACAATAAAATTAACATGTCACCAATTACACGTATCTTTGCACACAATAATACGCAATTAACACGTACTTAATAGAAAACATAGTAGTGTTTAATATAGCATAGTGAATCGTAACTCACAACTATATAGCTAGCCGCTTTCAAAACACATCTATTTCTATTTCTCCTGCATGCCGCAGTAGTGCCACGTGACCGTCCTATATGCTGGTAGAATAATCTACCACCGTCTGGTAGGGACGAGAAAACTGTGCGAGAGCGTTGGATCGTTCTGCTGTTCAAACAACGTGCAACGCATCAGTCTCCTTAGCGTAACGAATCAAATAATTTAATTATTATTATTTTGTTAACAGTAATATCATAATGTAGACTGGAAAAGAGTAAGAGAGTGGGGGGAGAGAGAGAGAGAGAGAGGGAGAGAGAGAGAGAGAGAGAGAGAGAGAGAGAGAGAGAGAGTAAATAAGTAATAGCTAATAAGTAAATGTGGACACATATAACTACTGATTAGCTAATAGTCTAGAAGAAGAAGGGAGGAAGAAGTAGAAGAAGAAGAAGAAGAAAACGAAGAAAAAGAAGATGAAGAAGAAGAGAAGAAGACTTATTTCAAATGTTTCATATAAAACAGATACGGTTCGTTAAAATATAACACTAATCTTATCGTTATGTAGTCATTTTAGTAATTAAGTTTTAGTCTAAATTAATACAATGCGTAAGTAGTATACGCTGTATCATCAGGTAACACAGTTTTACAGTGAATAGTGAATCTAATGTAACGAGTAGTAGGGTACTGAAATTCCGTTTACGTCTTTGTTTTTGTGGTTTATTAAGAATCCACGTTTTACATAGACATCTAAAGGTCTTTAGCTTGATTCAGACTAATGGTAACATAACGAATGGGTCACGATGGGTGCGGATTAAACTATTTCACGATATTGTAGTAAAGACAAAACTATGAAGGAAAGACTAAGTAAAGAATAAGGAACGTTTTTTCCTAAATGAGTACACATTTTTTCAAAACTCTGCCTTATTTTTTCTGGTCAGCTTTTTTTTCTTTTAAGATACTGGTATTAGAAAACATTGTTTAGGAATAGTCACGAACTTAATTAAACATTTTTATAAGAAAATTTGACAAATGGAACATTTTATTCCATCCATGTTTATCTTAGACACACAGACACACACACAGACAGACAGACATACACACTGACAGTTTTCGAAAAATTACTTTTTTTCATGTTTTGATGGTAATACAATAAGAATCTGCCGTTATCTCGAACATGATTTTTTCGCTATGACCATACTTCCATTTCCTTATGGAACATGGAAGTAATAATGGTAATTTTTAAAAATAAAATAATTTTGTTGCCAGGCAATAAAATTATAATTTTTTCATTTTAATAATTCTTGTATGAGTGAATATATATCGTTCCTGGCGGGCAAGCTAATCTCAATTATGTAATGTTCACGTTTCCAAAGTTTGATTATTATGATTACCGCAATAAAAGGGCAGGCAGGACACACACACACACACACACACACACACGCACGCTGTAATGGTACATATAACACACCCAACACCAATGGATAACAAATGGATTAAAAGCCACTCTAAATAAATTAATCTACAAAAAAAAATGAACTTACAATCATGAACAGAGAAGGTATTATGACCAAAGTAGGGGAATTAACTAAACTATGATTTATAAGTAAATGTACAAATGATGAAACGAAGATACGACTAACGACAAGACAACGTACCTAATTACCCAATAGATCAAACAGTGAGAAAGAAACCAATGACAACAATAACCAGAAGAAATTTACTAAGAGTGAGGAAGGAATCAGTGCAACTAGGGAAAAAACCTAATCAAGTCAGATGCCAAAAGGAGATAATATAAATGAGAATAAATTAACACATGAAAATAAAAGTATTATTAAAGAAAAAGAAAATAAAAGTGAATCAACAAACATGATTTAAATCTCTAAGCTGTGACTTGACACTGACATAAACTTATTAATCAAATGCATTCAATGAGTTAACAGTACAAACAGAACTCAATAAAATTAACTATTGAAAGTAGAAATTAAGAGGGAGAGTAAGTACCAGTATGGTAATTGTATAATTAAATAATGTATACACATAACAAATAGACAATGTCCAAAGTACTAATAAAAATTTGTAAAGTGGAATTAAGATTGTCAAAGTAATCAACAATAAAGGTTTAGATAATAACCAAATAGAAACCTAGCTATAAACAATAAAATATGAGTGTTACATAAGAGTGAATAAATCATGCATTATGTAGAAAACAGAAACTGACATTCAGCCATTGTTGAGGAACCAAATTAGGACATAACCTAATCTGGCCAACTACTGTTCAATAAAACAGTAAAAAACTATGACTAAAGTGATGTTAAATCAAAATGTTTTGTAGTGTAACATAACTAGATACTATAAGGAACATTCAATGTACAAAAGATCATATTATAAAGAAACATAAATGCTGAATAAATGTAATTTAATATAACCAAGTGTACCACATAGAATGGGTACCTGGGACAGCAAAAATCTCACTTAAACCTGTAATAAAAGAATAGGGACTCAACCTATGATACTGAGTAATGCAGAATAACGTTCAGATGAGACAATTCAAGGAGTATGTCCACCTAATTAATAATAATAAAGCAAATTATTAGTGAACACTAACTGTAACTACATGCAAGACGTTTGAGTAACTTCAAACCAATGTAGTTCCCAATATAAAAGCAGAATTAACCACTGCCAAGTATTAAAACTTACTATCAGAACACTGATATGGAATAAATACAATAAAAGATAAATGTGAAAAAATTACAACTAATGAAAAATGTAACACTCAAGTGTACTAAGAACTCATCAAAGAAACTGTAACTAAAGTAATATAAACCAATAATAAATAATGCTGACACTATCAGAAGTGGTAATGACAAGTGCATTATGTATAGGCAACAACAAAGATGTATTATCAACCACTAATATTATTAATTAATTGATAAACAATTAATATGACAATGGGCCTAGAGTCTAATCCAAGGAAAATGGATCATTCATAGCTGTAATTAAATAACGATGTGTGAAAATTTATTATACAGTCCTAATAAGTTATAACCATAGAGAAAAGTGAAGAAAAACAATGTACTTAATATAAAATGTAAAATAAGAGATATAATTAGTTAGTACGAAATGTGTTTTTATCAGCCCCTTAGCAGAACTATATGATAAGGGTATGCAAAATACTCATAATAAAAAGATAGAAACAATGGTAGTTATGAGAATGTTATCAGTGTAATTATAAGTAAATTATTTGATTTATAAGAAAAAAGAATTAATTGCAAGCCCGTGGGCGTGTATTGTAACCAGAGAATCATAATCTCGACACCAGCGTACTGACGCTTACTTGAGCGTCTATTTTGCCGAATGTTGCCGAGAGCTCACGAAAATAAAGACAATTAGCCAATCAGGGCCCATTATTAATTATAAAGTGCGGAATCCCGACACAGGTAACACAACAGTTCATATCAAGCATCGACGCAGACTCCATGTGGGTTAGAGTGACCAAGAAACATTGAATCGTAAGCCGACAGCTGATAAAGCATAATAACCTCGAAACTCCAGGTTGAGGTTAGGTCGGATAAGAGAAAAAGTGCAGTTTATTTTAACCAGTGATCTTAATCGGAGTACATGCGCATAGGCAGTGAGTGAGAGGAATTAATAAAAATTAATTCAGTTTTAAAAAATTTATAAGAAATACAAAGTTGTGTGATAGTGACACTACGAGATCGATGGTACACGCAAGTATCAGTGCCAATGATTATTATGTTATATAAATAATTAAACAAGCAAAGAACGCTATCAACAAATTTAATTAAATCAAAGTTAAATCAAATCTAACCCTATTTCGATGGAAAAGGGATCTTAACAATTGAGTAAACCATTAACAACGAAAGAGTTGACCATTAACACTTTTGACTTTCTAGTTAATGAAACCAATTGTAATATTTTTGTAAAGATACATTGAATCATCAATGAGGGAATCAATGAACCCTGAAAATATAGTAATTTAAGAATAACATTGTGTTTAATTGTAAGGCCATAACTAAATGTAACAAACTAATTAACCCTAGTAGTGGACAAATTCTAATTACCTGTTCATTGTGTATATCCAATATTAGAAGGTAGATAATGAAATTATCACTGGATTTCATTTATAACAGTGTTGTAGGAAATAATTAACATATTTAATGAAGCATTAATCATTTTAAACCAAATAAGGTAGGTTACGATGAACCCTATTTAACCTCCAATTTAAGTATCGAACACTCGTTCAAAGTTTATGTTATGTTAAAGAACCAAATAATATTTTTTATTCTCCGCCTACTCATTATTACAGTAGAGCATTTCAGTTAATTAAAGTGTATCTTGCAGACTAAAAGAACCTGCTATATTTATTAAGTAAAATAATGAATTTGTTTACATCCAGACTAGTCGATTATTAGACGCAGTCTGGCCACCCTGAGATTTTGTTTAATTTTAAAGAGTCCATACTCAATATTAACTTTTTTAAAGCAAAATGAATAAGATTATTATACACTGACAATTATTAAAGATAAGTTCAGACAATAAACCATTATTTCACGAATGATAAAAGAGTTGACTGTTATTGTAAATGAATAAGACTTGCAGCTTAGGTGAGCGACAGCAACGGTTGGCACTAGAGACTGCGGCGAGAATTTGAATCTAACGATTCTCGCTAGTAATACTCTCACACATTACTAGCCTCCAACCATCACTAGTAAGTATTTTGATAACTGTAATACTTATGTAATTTTCAGTGAAGGGACACACCTTTCGAATCACCTCAGCGACAAGCAGATGAGTCAACTGAAACCATTCGATATCGAGTTTACAACACTTAACAAAAATACAACGATACAACAATAATAATAATAATATTTATTTAATTTTAACGAGAGAGCATCTCGTCAATTAACAACGCACGCACACACACCGCGTTATTTCTGGCATCACTCGTGTTTGTTTTCTTACGTTTGCACGCTTTTTAAATGGAAAGTGCCGAAACCCACACCAACACAACGCGTGCAAGCCGAAAAGGTGTCCAGCGTGGACAGCCGATTTGCTTCCTGTGGATTGCTGGCTGGCCAGTGTAACTGCACGTGTTTACAGAGGAACGGTTCATAGACAGACTTTTAGTCGTTAGGGAATGAACTCTCTGCAAGATGCTCAGCGTCCATGAGAGACAGTGAAACGCACACTTCGCAGCTTTACTCTGAGCAACGCTCCATAGGAAATGTTGAAAATTTTTGTCCACGGTATACCTTCATACACACTAAAACCTGCTCTGATATTTTGATTAAAGACATCATAATATTTAAAACTTTGGAAACAATTTAATGGAGATCAAACATAAAATTTTACAAACCATTAATTTGATGGATATTTTTATATGTGTACTACATTATCGGCAACAAAGAAGTCGTTTGTCGTTAAAATTCCTTCCCAGGCTTTTTGGCCAAGGTTCAGAGTCTTATGAAAATCCTGACGTTTCGGCAGTGCTATCGCCTGCCATCATCAGTGAAAATCGAATGCGCTAACTGGAGGTGGTATACGTTAGTGACCACAGTACTGTGGTTAAGGCTGAAGAAAGAAGTAATTTCTGTGGAAATATTTTATTTCGAAAATGATTTTAAATATAAATCTTAGAACATGCAAGTCATGTATGGTTCTCCATACCGATATTATTATGATAACACGGTGAAGGTTAGGAATATCGTTAATCGATAAACAAAATGTAGTAAAGAAGCAATATATTTTGAAATTGAATAAATAACAATTATTCATCATGGTGGATTTCCAAAATATTTCTAAGTTTTTAAAAAACAATGTGGAACCAGAAGAATATTTACTCACGTTTGTTTATAATTTCAACATAGCTTTTTGTTGGTAAACAATTGTCAAACACTAATTAATATAAGAATTCAAATATAAGAATCCTATTAGGCGTTATGATATCGGTAGGTGTCTTATAGACACTTTATTGACGTAAAGTGTGCAAACAAGTGAAGTTAAGTGAACCCGATGGATAACGTATGTTGAAGACAGAATTACTTTAGTGATTGAGATGTACTGATCGAATTAATTAATGCCAAATGCCAAATCTTACTACTTTTGTTATATAAAGGAGAAAGAGAAACTCGTTTGAAAAACAACGGTTTTGGAGAAGAGAAGGACAAGACTTGAGTTTTTTGATGATTTTTTACAATGTGTGGTGTCATATGAAGGGATAAAACTTCAAGTCTGGAACAGATACCGCCTCACAGGAGAGAACCATCCGGTGATATCGATATTGTTGTTTTTATTGTGTTAGAACTACTTGCCAACAGAGACCATAAAACATTAATCAATTTTGTTAATCATATTTATTTTATATATATATATATATATATATATATATATATAACACACTAATAAAACACATACCACACAAAGGGACCATAATGAACATTTGGGAAAATTTACAAATATACAAACATAAAACACAAAACAAACTAATACCCGAACAAATACAAATCAATACAAAACACGACACAATTTTCAAAGCGCTCAACATAGAAAGGAGACCGGGGCAAGTTTTCTATAGGGGCAGTTTTCCAACGCGTAATAATTCCTGCATTAACGGGTAGAGCGCTCCACTTGCTGGAGTGGCAGACGCGGCAATAGTGCCCGCACCTTACACGCCGGTTTCAGTTGGTTGGCTCCATGTGTCACGAGAGGAGGATCATTTTTGTTGTTTTACTTCCATATTCCTTAATTTACTTCCATATTCCTTAAGGAATGGAAGTATGGTGATGGCAAAAAAAATCGTGTTCGAGATTATTGCAGATTCTGATTCTACTACACTCAAAACATGAAAAAAAGTCGTTTTCCGAAAAGTGTCTGTGTGTGTGTCTGTCTGTGTGTCTGTCTGTCTGTGTGTCTGTCTGTCTATCTGTCTGTGTGTCTATAGATTTTTTTTCTATGGCAAACGATAACTGCCGCAAATTCAAACAGAATCAAATAATTTTTTGCATACAGCCCTGATTTGTAGAGGACTCGCGACCTATTGTTTTTGGTGAAGATCGGTTGAGGGAAAGGGGTAGTTTACCTGCAACGGTTTTTTTTTATCAAGGGAAATTTTTTTTTTTGGCAAACGATAACAGCCGCAAATTCAAACAGAATCAAATAATGTTTCGCATACAGCCCTGAATTGTAGAGTTCTCAAGACTTATTGTTTTTGGTGAAGATCGGTTAAGGGAAAGGGGTAGTTTACCTACAACGTTTTTTTAACAAGGGTATTTTCTATGGCAAACGATAACAGCCGCAAATTCAAACAGAATCAAATAATTTTCTGCATACAGCCCTGATTTGTAGAGTACTCAATACCTATTGTTTTTGGTGAAGATCGGTTGAGGGGAAGGGGTAGTTTACCTGCAACGTTTTTTATCAAGCGTATTTTCTATGGCAAACGATAACTGCCGCAAATTCAAACAGAATCAAATAATTTTTTGCATACGTCATTGGAGTGTAGATGACTCAAGGCTTTTAGATTTTGGTGAAGATCAGTTAAGGGGAAGGGGTAGTTTACCTGCAACCTTTTACGTTTTAACAAGAGTAAAGTACTTGAAAATTCATTTAAACTTTTTCAGACAATGGTAATTGTTGAAAATAAAATAATTTTGTTGCCAGGCAATCTGAAAATTTCAGATTTTGTACCACAAAATCTGAAAAGATTATACGATAGTTTATGAAATGGTTAATAATACGTCAGTGGAAGGTGTAATGAGAAATTAGCAGAAATGGAAACCTGGGGAATGTTAACTGTTCTGTAGATACAATTTTGTCAGAATGTTTGGAAATGATCATCAACATTGAAGAAAAAGTAAGCATATTAAGAAACATATGTAAGTACTTATTATAAAAATAATGTTTGTTTTTTGATAAAGTCATTTTGATTATAAAATATAAATATTTACAACAAGAAAAGAATTTTCAGTTTTCAAAATTTAAATATATTTTTATAAAACAATGGGTTCTTCATTGAGGTGGGGACCATGTCACTCACTCCATCTCAAGCCTCCTCTCCCATTTTGCAGAAAAAGAGGACCCTGTCAAGGCTGATACTTTGACGACAGTGACAGGGCTTTCCACCAAATTCAGCAGAGCGACAGGTAGGCCCAACTCTGATTGGCTCCTCAGATTTCCCCAGCGTTAGTAGGTTCTATGAAAATATTTTATTTCAAAAATGATTTTAAATATAAATCTTAGATATGTTTTATAAATCTCATGTTTTATGTTTTAACATGGGTAATTTTTTATATGATGAACCATAACTGCCGTAAATTCAAACAGAATCAAATAATTTTTTACATATGTGCCTGAGCTATAGAGAACTCAATGTCTGTTGATTTTGGTGAAGATCGGTTACGGGGAAAGGGCAGTTTACCTGAAACATTTTTTGTTGTAACATGAGTAAAGTACTTAATTTTGATAAAGTATCCTGATAAGATCTTAATAATCCACTGTAGAAACGTAGATGAAATATCTATAAATGAAGAGGCTAGTTGAACGGGCTGGGGGTAATTTTATATAAATCAAAATTATAGTTGAAGGGGGTGGGGATAATATTTTTTATATGTGTACTACGTTATTGGCAAGAAAGAAGTATTTTTTTGTTAAAATTCCTTCCCTGGCTGTTTGGCTGAAAATGATTTTAAATATAAATCTTAGAATATGGAAGTCATGTATGGTTCTCCATACCGATATTTCATCGGTGAGTAAACTTTGCACATCATTAATTTTTCAGTGATAAAACTCACATGTATTAAACTAGATGTTTTGTTGATACATACGTTGAAAAAGAAACTATTTCTGCATCTAGTGATGTGATTGGTTTTGTAAATAAATACCATCTTCATTATTTAAGGTTATGACAAAGTTCAAATACGGTGACGGGGCATGTTTTCCAACAACACACGGGGCAAGTTTTCTCGTTGAGAAAAGTTGCCCCGGCCTGTGTTAGGTGGTTAAATAGTGTTACAAATTAAGATGTTTCAGTGCAATAACTAAATAAGTGACAATAATGTTACGCGTGAATGTAAAATTATGAAATAATAAAACTATTAGTGTGAATAAATGATACGGATGTAATATGTATTAATTAATATTTAGGACTAAAATTGTTTGAACATTTTACAGATAGGCCTACTAAATTAAATAGAACAAAATATATCTACGATATTTATTACAAAATATCCTTTTTGCAGATTGATAATGGTTCGCAACTATAAAAGGAAGACCGGCAGAGGAACTTACAGCCTTGATCAAATAAATGCAGCTCTCGCAGCAGTTAGACAAGGAACTAGTGTTAGGCGAGCAGCCTTAGACTTTCGTATTGAACCTAGAACTTTGAACAACTATTGGAAGAAGTATAAGCCTACTTCGGAAGTTATCCCAGTAGTAGTGGCTCCAGAAATAGTGTCTACAGAAACAGTGCCTGTAGCAGTTGTGCCTCCGGCATTAGAGTCCTCTCTTGAAGTATCACAGCCTGAACCTCCCTCTCCTGAAGTAGACCTACAACGTCCTGAAGTGCCATCTCTTGAAGAGCTACAGCCTGAAGTGCCCCATCTTCAAGTGCTGCCTACAACGCCTCAACTGGTCATACCATGGATCGGTTACACAAAAAAACGAAGGATGATTGGTTTACGTCTTTTCTGAAAAGAAACAAAACACTCTCTATTAGGACCCTCCAGGCTACGAGCATGTCCCGAGCTACTAGCTTCAACAGGACAAATGTTGACATGTTTTTCACAAATTTAAAAATAATATTAGATCGGTTGAAGTTAGGGCCTAACGATATATGGAACATGGACGAAACAGTTATTACTACCGTTCAAAAGCCAAAGAGGATAGTAGCACGCCGTGGATTCAAACAAATAGGCAAATTAACATCGGCAGAAAGAGGCACATTAGTCACTGGAGCATATGCTGTAAATGCTGCTGGCAACAGCGTCCCACCATTTATGGTTTTCCCGAGACTCAAATTCCATGACCACTTTATTCGTGACGGACCTTTGGGATGCACAGGTGATGCAAACCAATCAGGCTGGATGATTGAAAAAAACTTTGTCAAGTTTGCTAAACACTTTGTGTCTTATGCACGATGCTCAAAACAAAATCCATGTCTACTACTGTTAGATAACCATGACTCCAATCTTTCTGCAGAAGCGCTGGATTATTTTAAGGACAATGGCGTAACTCTGCTTTCTTTTCTCCCTCATTGTAGCCACAAGCTACAACGTTTAGACCGAGGTGTATATGGCCCACTTAAAAAGCATATAAACAGTGCTTGTGATGCTTGGATTTGTACTCATAAAAGGGCCATGACAATCTACGATATCCCATCTATTTTGGCTACAGCCACTCCCCAAGCAGTGACGCCAGTTAATATTATGGCTGGGTTTCGAGTTTTGGGGATTTTTCCACTAAACCCAAAAATATTTACAGACACTGACTTTATGCCATCATACTTTACTGATAGACCCCCTCCAGTTACACCTAATCCAGTTGAACCCATTTCTAACCCGACTTCCGAACCAAAACAACTTAGTGGCTTCATAAGTTCTTCTCCATCCAGCCATCCTACCCCAAGCAATTCCCAAGCAGCAGTTCCTTCTACATCAAAACAACCCTTCCCTACTCCCGAAGAAGTCCGTTCTTTTGAGAGGGCAGCGCCAAGGAAGGAAATAAAACGCAGAAAAAAGAAAAGAAAATCCGAAATTTTGACAGACACCCCAATAAAGAATATACTTAAGCTAGAACAGGAAATTTCAAAAAACAAAATTGCTAAAGAAACTGCTACAAAAGAGAAAAATAAACAAAATATAAGAAAGACACTGTTTGAGGAATTAACTAAAAAAGGAAAGAAAGTATCAAAGCATAAAAACAGAATGAAAGCAGTAGTGACGAGGAAGACGATGAAAACTGCCTTTGCATTTATTGTTTCGAATCTTTTGGGAATTCAAAGCCTAAAGAAAAGTGGGTTCAATGCACAATATGCAAAAAATGGGCACATGAGGCATGTACAAATGGGTATTCCTTGTTTTTTGTTTGTGTTCATTGTGATAGCGATATTAATGAAGATTGTTTTTAAGTAAAGGACTAAAATATCCAAACATAATGCAAAACTGTGTGTTTTTTCTATAAAATCTAATTTTTAATTTTTAATTATTATTTTGATACAATGTATTCCTTCAAACAAAGTGTGTGGTAAAATAAATATTCTGGTTCTGAATTGAAAATTATATTTATTACCTGTTTTGACTTTTTAGAATACTTGGAAAACTTGCCCCTACATGTTTTAAATATCTTGGAAAACTTGCCCCGCACACGGGGCAAGTCTTCCAACAAGACATGACTAGAGTCTTTGCGATTTTTTTAATCATTCTATAGCAAACTACTCATAATATGTGTACTAATGTGTAGTTTAAGATATAAGAAGAGGAATAATACCAAAAACTCAATAAAAAATTCAACTGAAAAAATTATAAAAAATAAATAAAAAAATGGGAAAACATGCCCCGGGCTCCCCTACACAAAATACTAATATATACACCACAATCACACACAGTAATAACAATTTAAAAAAACAAAAACCAATGGGAAGCCATAACAGCCAACCAGCACACAGGTACTCGACAAGATTCAAAATTAGAAAGGCTGATGATGGGATCACTAAGGATCCCGAATCCATGTTCCAAATAAGGAGAAAACATCTTGATGTAAAGTCATTATAAAAATATATATATATATATATTTAGTTTAATATTTCCTGACACAAGCCACTATTAATATTGTTTAAAGAACTTTGAGTAGGTAATCTGATCAGCACTCGTCAAGCTCAGCACTGAAGACCACAAAAAGGTAAAATGAAAATTCTCGATCACAAACGTATCTGGTGACAGGAGTTTTGCTGTTAGTATATAGATAGCGCAGTGTGCTTTTTCAGTGCTGATATTCTTTGCAGTGTCACCAACTGAACAATCAATATCTACCCTGTTACAGACTCATCCGGAATAGCAGTTCCAAATAGAAACTTACTACGTTATTAATAAGATAGTGAGGTTTGTTTATTAAGCACCTGGTCTAGAGGAATATTTTTTTTTCAAAGAATACGATGTTTTTTGATAAGTCGGTTAAAGAGCAATCAAGGTTTTTGATACATTCAGAAAATGGCTTGTATCTAATTCACCAAACTAATCACTAATCATGTCGTTAAGTTCAGAATTCGATGGAAATACCTTTCCATATTACCACGTTTTAAAATTTTTAAACGGGTAAAAGTTTGCATAAAACCAAATTTATGCAAGATGGCTGTAGATATAATTAAACTCATGTAATTTTGCCATGGCAGTTTCAGATTTGAAAAGTAGTGTATTACTGGCTGAAAAAGAATATGTTAGCCTAATTATGAGAAAGCATATTTTACTCTGTTTTTTACCTAAGGGCGAGGTCTTTCTTTCATTCCTGAAAAGAGCGAAAGTTAGATGAGTGCTCTTTTTTGTGTAACGCGGGTATCCGCCTAGCCAGGGCAAATTACGTTGGGGACAAGAGATTGTCAGGTTTGCCGTCTCGTTTTGGTCGTCGACAGGGTACGCAGATGATTCTGTACTTCTCTCGAGTCCTGTTTCTGAACTTACCTGACCGGCGTGTTGTGTCAATGCTCAGAGGGAGGCCTCCTGCGGTACCATTCTTGCAGCTGTATTTTAGTTTGTTAAAATGTGCTACGCACAACCCCAGAAGATATGCCTACTCTCTTAGCTGTTCCCCACAGTTTTACGCTGCTTTCATTAAATGCGATTTGGTGGAATTTTTATTTTACGATCATCTCTAGCGCTGTTACTTTACTTGGAAGCCCACTGCATTTTTCATCAAAAATGCTTTTAGGTCCATCCATAAACTCAGCTGTCCAAATCTGTTTGTCGATTTCGAATGTGAAGAGTCACCATAAGTATCTAGATCAATTACGATTTTACCATTCATTTTCCATTTAAGTGAAGAAATTTTATCATTTTCTCGATACTCACCTTTTAGCATTGTTTATAAGTAGGTAGACTGTTATAATAAAGAAAATTAGTACGTGTGTGTGTGTGCTGTGTTGTTCGTGTTATGTCGGGCGTTACACTCCGCGCACTTTCAATACTTACTGATGACTGGTTCCTCTGCGATGATGTCGTCCTGCAAAACAACTTAAGCTACTATGTGTATGTGGGCGCCAATTGGAATTTTTTTTGTTCCAAGAAATTATTATTAAAATTAATAATTTGATTTCTTAGTAGTTAAATTTAATTCTATGAAAAAATGTGAACAAGACAGTTTGAGTTTGAAAAAATAACGTATGTTTTAATGAATCTTAAAAATCGTCTGAAGGACTGACACTTGTATTAAATAAAATTGCAGAGTTACAAAAAATTATTATCGACAAGTTTTTTCTCCAATCAAGTATCGGCTAACAAATATTTTATTTACTCAGTTGAAAAGCATGAGTTTAGTGTATGAAAAATCTTTATACTCAGGACGTGACTCCTTTGAACTACCAAGACAGATCAATAAGATGCTTTACAAAAATTAAGTGATTTGAAGGTGTGTGACATGTGTAGTACAACTGTGTGACAAATGTTACCAGGTAAAAATGACTTTAACTTTGAACAATTCACGTTCCGATGGGTAATTATTTCTCGCACTGGACACTTCTCTTGGGGACGTTTTCAATCTCGCCTCTTCGTGTTGACGTTCCTTGTGCACTGATAATTATTTGAAAGTCAAAATACGGTTTTTTAAAACTTCGCACTATTGGAAAAACGTTTAGCAGTGAATTTACGCTTTGAATACTGCCGGCGACGATCAGCTGTCCGCGTGGTTTCTCGATTAGCCGCCACTGCGCTGGTTCTCCTCCCACAGTTGATGAATAGGCTTGTGTACGTAACGTTATAGGGATTTTTGTCAAAGTCAGTTTGTCTTAGCGAATACCAGCAGAATTGATTCTCTATTAAAATTTTGGTCCTTTCCAGGGCCGCTGATATTCTGGCTGCGTGCGTTCTATTAAATATGTCGTGTTGCTGCTCTATTTCAACAACACGTTGGCGTATACTCTTGTAGAGGTTAAGTCAGCCTTTTGTCATGTACGGGAAAAGCCTTTCTGTGTTCTCGTGTCGACTTCTCGTTCTTCGGTTTCGCCTCGGGTGTGATGATCAGTTTCGTGGGTGATGTGTCTCTTCTGGATTCAAAGCATAAAGTGTTTTTCGGTCGAATTTCGTCTTCCTTTTATACTCTGTGAGGCTCATTGTTTTAACTTTTTGACATGAACTTCCGGTGTATTTGTGTAAAAATTCCTTCTAGAACGTTCGAGAATAATCAAATGGAACATCATGGAACAAATTTGACTTCCGTAGAAGCTTTAGAACAAAAATTTCTTATTCTTCACACTAAGGATATTACAAAAATTATTCTGGTATTTGTCAAACAATTTTACATAACTACTTACAATCTGCATGCCATTACTATTTTTGGATTCTCTGCTTTCAACTGAATCTGATGATACTAATTACGATTGGTTTTGAACAAATTAATTCTAATAAAATAACATAAAATACAACTCTTACCTTGGAATGTTTCCATAAAATTTCAATTTTCTAATTATAAAATTGTTGTGAAGTTGTTTGGTTCCTTCTACAACATTAATGTATAATATAATCATCTTTTTATAACAAAATAAATAAAATTTAACACATATAATATATAAATAAGTTCAGTTTTACATGGTCCTTGCATATGGCCTATGTTATTGTCACTGTTTCTTCACAATAATTTGTATTTTTTCCTTATTATATATGGGATTTTTCGAGTATACACTGAAAGTTTATTATATTGTCTATCTTTTGTGATACCTGGTTTATCCTGATAGATATTATTTTTATTGTAAGATTATTTAGCATCATATTGGTTTGCATAAGTGATTCATTTTCTTGGTGTGACAAATTTCACTCTCATAAGTCAAATTCTTTAAGAATTAAGCTTATTTTCAACTGAGTATGTTTGTTTCTATAGTACACTATTGGATTGTAACTTTTTCCTTTATTTTTGCTAATATTTTGCAATTATTTTGTCAAATATGACTGTTTTTTGTGACTTGGCCTCAGCCAGATATGGTATAGGTAAATAGTTCCCTAACTCGACTCTTAAAGTGTTTAAGTTAGTCAAATATATTAGTATAGTCACATTATATTGTATTTCAACTTTATAATACAATTTGGTTGCATTTTGTCAACATTAAATTCATAAATATTACAATATTATAGGTCTATTACATGTTTTCAGTTAATACTGTTTTTGGCTATTTTAACTGATTTTTATTCACTTTACAGCTTTCTTTCTTTAAGATAATTTGTTCATCTTTGTCTACTTGACAATTACATATAGTTTTTATTTCAATTCTATAATAATTAATTTTCACATAAAATCTGAGTGATTGGACTCAGCTCCTAAACATATATTTTTTGTCATAACATTTATATATTTTTTTATTTTAACTTAGATCCTTTCTAATAATGTATTCAAATCATTTAATACATTTATTTTATTTACATTACAAAGTATAATAATGGATCTTGTCCATTAATTCACAATAAATAGTTTTTTATACCCTATTCAGAGTTACATATCTTAATAAGTAATGGCCTCATTTTGGTTGTTTCTGATATTATCTGTCTCTCTTATAGTATATTATTGGTTTTACACTGTTCTTCACTTAAATAATATATATGGGGTTTGAGTCTTAGTCATAGTCTGGTCGTTTTTTCATGTTAATGATATTAATTATTAGACAATATTACAAATTTTTTCGGACTACTTGGGTTCGATACTGTTCACCTCACTTTCCTCTTATGATAAATTACTATGCAAATAATTTCCTTTATGGAACGTTCTGTGACGTTACACTGTTCACTTTAACTCATTATCACGACACAAGTAAACAAGAATTTACCTGAATTTACATTAGTCGAGACAAGGCTACAATTTCTTTAGTTAATAACAAAAAGTAATTTGATATTAGTGCGTTTCCCCAGTTCTTCATGGCTTTTACCCTCTACATTTCAGCTTACTAACGTACTGGTTTTCCGAGAACAGGCATTATCATAATTTTGTAATACTTGTCTAAAAACTTGTCTTACTTTGTGTTCCGCTAGAAACAATCAGATTTAGACGGCGCATTCCAGTTGATTAAATAATTTCAAGTTCAGTAGCGTTCTGAAAATAGTTTAACCAATAAAGTGGGTCTTAAAGATCTAAACGTGTACTGAAGAATGACGAATAACACGTTCTTGGTCTAATTTTATAAATATGACGAGTGATTATAGTACCAGATTACATAATGTTAACATACTATTAACATTATCAGTCTTAGTAAATATATTATCAACATATTAACAACAATGTGCTAATTAAGTGGCATTTATTCTTGTAATTAACTTGCTATATAAATTTTGTAACACCAGATTAAAAAAGCTGTTCAGCATTGTATGGAGAAAGACATTGTCGTTGGTAATGATAATGGTGATTTTGATGATGTGATACTACTACTACTACTAGTACTACTACTACTAGAAAAATTATGAATAGACTTAAAAAAAATCAGACTACACAAATCCAAATAAGAAAGAAAATACTGGAATGTATGTTGGACAAGCGCAGGAGAGCAATACACCAAAAAATTGGTCCAAAGTCATGCTGTAGACACGATTGTTTGAGGTATTATAGGCTTACCACACGAGATCGGGTCAGAAATGTAAAGGTAACAGAATGGGATACAACAAACCGACAAACACAACAAACATAACATATTTAAAATGAACAAATTAGGATCGTATTAGATACGTTTAGAGAATGGCACATAACAGATAGCCTAGGAAAATAAACGGATACTTCTTAATAGAAGGAAAAGAGGTAGGTCGAAGAGCACATGGAGAAAGAGGAAGCAATGCGGGATAGAGCACTAATTGGTCAGGATCGCTTAGACCGAGGCAGACTTGTATACGGACGACGCGACGTAACAGGGATTGTCAAAAAAAAAAAATATTCGCCTCGATATAATTTTTTTTTTTTGAGGAGGTGAGAATGCTATTTACGTACACGAGTCAAACAGCCTACAGTGTAGGACTCCTCCTGGACTACCGACTAAAAATATCTCTTCATACTCTTGAGCACTAGGCCGGGACCGATTATTACATTACTTCAGGCTAAGCCTTGCCTTCGCTCCTACAACGTCCTTCTGATGTATTTTCTCTTGTGTGCTTAGGGCGCGCTGCAGTCTAAATCGGTCTTCTTAACGTGTAGGGTTGCCCGGTCTCAGGAGCTTTCCCGCTTAAGTGTGGCACAAACTATGATCTCGGTGTTAGATGACCCAACTCTGCCTCCAATTTTATCCGCATTTGTTCCCACCTACCGAAGACAAAAAATGTTTGGTGCTCACGGTTATTTACACAAGGGCAGTACAGACACTGGGCCGTCGTTGCCTATCCTATAGACAAAGGCGCGGAAACATCCTTGCGTCCTTAGAAACTGGGTAACGTAATACCCTATTTTCTCGTACTTTCTCTTCATCCATTTATTAATTTCTGGGACGAGCCTTTCTGTCCACCAACCTCAAGACTCCTGCTTCCATGGCGCCTGCTATATTTCAAGAGTACAGCTTTTCTCTTCCTGTAGTGCAGTTTTCTTGCCGACTTCTGTTTTCCTTCTATGTGTAGTTGTCGCTCCGTAGCAAGGAGAGACATAGGTATAACTTCGAACATAACTATAACGGCCGGCTCGGAGACCGTACGGTATGCAGACGCAAAAAAAATAGTACCAACAATAAAAGTAAAATTGGAGATAATAATAACTTTAATAACAAGAACAGTTGTCTCCTTGTGGTAAGTAATGCTTTGAACTGAGTTTTTTAACCTTGAAAGGAATGTGAAAGAGAAACAGGGAGAGAGAGAGAGAGAGAGAGAGAGAGAGAGAGAGAGAGAGAGAGAGAGAGAGAGAGAGAGAGAGAGAGTAAACAAACAGCACATGCAAAATTGTAGGCCTAAAGAAGCAAAGACAGACGATTCACAGTACATTATTCAAACCGAAACAACATGCACTTACCTTATACGCTGTGATAAAACCATAACCACAGTAAATAAACTGTGTTGCAATATGTGTTGTAATAGAGTTGAAACTGTAAAATAATAATATTAAAATCTAATTTTAATGTCACACTGTTACGCTTTGAAATATAGTAGATTACTTATTTTAAAAGAGGCAGAGCTAGCTCTTTACCTGTTTCATCTTCCATGTCGGTATTTTTATTGAGATCAAAATCCCTATCATTGCTGGCGTTAGAGTCTTCACTACTGACATTAACATCGTCGGAATCTGATGTGATGATAAGTCTGATAAGAATCTTGTCAGTTTAGTTTGATACTATCCCATCACTTCCCAACAGTAGGCCTCTACCTCCTCTACCTCTTCGCCTATCTTTAAGTACCCTACCTAGCCATTTTCTGTGTTTTCTCAGTTAATTAAGTCAATTATGTAAAACTAAGAGTTAGTGGCTATTAATGTTTTGCCCAACAAGTTCAGTATTGGACGTATATGGGAAACAGTTCAATATTGAAATTCTTGCCTGATAAAATCTGATCAATCTTTGAAAAACATTAGTTAAAACATTATTGGTTAAATAAATACTGTCAATAAAGCTGCCAACCATGAAGTGACTGACTGAGCGCGTGAGCGGATGTCAGTCTTTTAATTGCTTCGAAGATGTACAACAGAATATTATAATTTTTAATTCTTGCTTCAATATTAATTTTGTTCTTCTATACTGTCGACTGTTTGACACAGAGACGATGTCTGCTTTAAAAACTTAGGAAAATATTACAAAATTTGTAAAGAAAACAGGGTAATATGAGTATGTTTGTTTTTAAAGAAACCAGTAAAATCGACAATAAAATTTTAGAAAATATATTTTTGAAATTTAACAACAGTAGGCACATACAAATACATATTAGATTCTGTAAATAATTTAAGAAATATATTAACGCAAAAAGCTTACTTACACTGGTGGCCCAGATTGTATACTGATAATATAGAATCACTGATTGCAACCGCAAAATCACACTGCACATTAATTATAGAATTAATTGATCCTAAAGCAACGAATACAACGGATTATATATGATTTACAGATACGGTTGCTTGACACACACACACACACACACACACACACACACACACACACACACACACACACACACACACACACACACACACACACACACACACACACACACACACACACACACACACACACACACACACACACACACACACACACACACACACACACACAGAATGCAGGGTCGTACTAAAAACAGCGGCAGCACAGAGTACATATAAACTACATTCTAAACTAGGACGCACGTTCACGCCCACATTGACACGTAAAACGTATACAGATTCACAGAATAGTTTATAGTAATTATTGAGAACTTCTTGTTTACTAACACTAAGTGGAGTCAATAGATTAAGGAATGTGAGTATATTATTATGCTAGTAGTCTTAGTGTAAGTGTATTATTGTGCTAGTAGTCTTAGTGAAGTGTATTATTGTGCTACTAGTCTTAGTGTAAGTGCATTATTGCGCTAGTAGTCTTAGAGTAATGTATTATTGTGCTGGTGGTCTTAGTGTAAGTGTATTACTGTGCTACTAATGTTAGTGTAAGTGCATTATTGTGCTAGTAGTCTTAGTGTAAGTGTATTGTTGTGTTAGCAGTCTTAGTGTAAGAGGCTTATTGCGCTACTATTAGTAGTCTTATTGTTAGTGTATTATTAACCACGTCTTTCAGTAATTCTTTCAGTAATAGTAGTCACGACCGTGATAATGTAGAAGCAAAGGTGTCAGTGGCCCCGGGCGTCTCAATTGGGGGGGGGGGAGAGAAAATAAGAGTATAAAAATAGTTACATTAAACACCTAATGCACACATAAAAATTAGACATTAAAAATCCAATTTAGAACACGACTTTCCAGATATCAGCAACATGATACTAATAAAACATATATCACACAAAGACACTAATATAATCAATATATGGGAAACCTACATGTATGTAAACATAAAATACAAAACAAACAAATACCAGAACAAATACAAATCAGTACAAAACATGACACAATTTTAAAACATTAAATATTGATAAAACTCAAAAAAACGAACTTATACACCATATCTGTTTAGAGTAATACCGATATAACCAACTAAAAACCAACTGAATGCAACAGCAGTTATCTGTCAACCAGGATACAGACATCTCACAAGACTTAGAAAAAACAACATGGCAGATAATAGCCGAACTGCTTGATGGCTTAAAGTGTTCCAGTTAAGAAAAAAACAAATCTTGATTGTAAACTAATATTATATTACGTAATTTACGTAATAAGAAAAAACTTGTTGTAATAAGTTTTTAAAATAATGTAATACAAAAATATCACTACTTAAAATGAAGATAAATATATTTCATACTAGATACAAGATTTCTATATGTGCTCTTTGGATATACTGTAAGCGTCTTCTAGTTTTTTACGTTCAAATACAACTACATTTAACGAAAACGTTGTTTAATTCATTCTGTTAATATTGTTTACGTTGTTGTATATTGTACAGTTAATTATATTTTACTTTATGGTATTTTAAATTATTTTTTATTTGAATGTAGTATACCTGGTTTTTACAGGACATACGACATAGTATATAATAAAATTATTATACACACACAAATGCATTTAAAAATTTGTCTAAAGAGGCGCCACATTCGGGCTTCGCAATGGAACAGGAACTTTGCTCGTCCCTGGTAAAGTTTTATACTTTCAGTTTCTGATGATTTCGTAATTCAGTAGACCGAACTAACTAGGACAACAAAACGGGATAGGTTCATACAGTGATTAAAATATGTCAATATGCGTAAATATTATACCTGAACTTTCGTTAATAGTAGATTTAAAGAATGAAGTTTTTAATCTACACAGCACGAAGTTCAACTTAAAATCAGAAGCATCTCTTAAATTTTTATTCAAATCAGTGGCTTTCTCGTACGGTGAAGGCCCTATTATTGATTCGTTTGAATAAAGCTTTTGAATAAACCATAATTAAATCTTATATTCCAGGAATGTATCGGTATCTGTTTTAAAGTTTATTTTTCTTCTGAACCATCATCAACAACGAGTTCTGACACGTATTTTAAGATGAGTTCATTACTGATTTTTTCATCGCTTACTGTGTCTTTTCCTTTCCAGCATTATAATATTTGGTTACATCTTTTTCACTTATTTTCCTATTTCGGTAAGGTCGTGTGTTTGACGATTTGGGTACAGATAATTACCGATAAGTGACAGTCCTTTGCATAACTGTCTAAACGCTGGCCAGCCAGTAGGCTACAGATTTTAAATTTACAGACGAAATTAGTTATTATTGTAATAGTTCTTATGTTTCTGAAAGAAACAGTATTTTCAAGTTGTCCCCCCCCACACACACACACATCTTAAGAGAAGTACCTATCCTATAATATAGAATTATGTTTTTTTAAAAGCCGATGGATCCAGCCTACAGCGTTATGTTGGAGCAGGTGTCGTTAATGTATATTTAAAGACGCACTCAAATGCTTCGCTACGTGCTTTTTCTAAGGTTGCAAAACTTTTATTGGAAACCAAATCCCACGACTCAGGAAAGTTTTATGCGCTTACATTTTATTTTCTTCTTCACTACATGTAACAGCGTTGCTGGTTACGATATCCACCAATTATATTTTACGAAGAATTTTAATATATTATAGCACAATTTTTATTGTCTCTGCTAACGACATAATGTATTTACTTCAAAATGTCTGCTACTATATGATCAGAATAAACGCCGATTTAGTTACTTTTTGAGATTAGGAATTTATGTACAAAATTATTTGCGATTTAAAGTAAGATTATTTGTAAAAATATGTTCATCGTCAATTGACTAAATACATGTATTAGTATCTAAAGTCTCAATTTTCGTCTGGATACATGCACCGAAAAAATATTCTAATCTCTTCATTATAAAACACTTCATTGTAATAGATGTCTGAACTGAATCATAAAAGACAAGCTTTCAGTGTAAATTCAAGTTATGAAATGACCTAAGTTATAAAATCTTTACATAATAATGGCTCTTTTTAGTAGTTTATGAGACTCAGGGTCAGCTTCCTATGTGACCTGTTCTGCATAGACTATAATAAAGGTCAGGTTGCCAGCACTACGTTTCAGCTACTCACTTTCGCAGGCTGGTACTCATATAGAAAAAAATATTTCTAAGTAAAGGCTTACAAACAATCAGTATGATGTGAATAATGACGTGGAAGTTCATGTAAGTGAGTAGTACCCTTAAATAAAACAGTCGAGTTTCATAATAATTTAATAAATAATATGTTTATAAGTCGTCTTGTTGCTGCACGCATGCGTTTAGAATGAATAAATAAATTAAACGATTTTTTAAAGAATTTTTTTTGAAGTTATGTATACAGAAGTAAACAATCTTTACCTTTTTTGTTTTATTATTTTGCAAACGTTTTGTCGTAGCTAAAGTTTTTAGGAGGCTCACGAACAAGCGGAGTCCTGAATGCTAATTCCGGTATCTATTGTGACCAGCTGGCGACTTGTATTGTTTTAACCTCATGAAAAATTTAAATTCAGGATTTACTCTGAACCATTTTTCAAGTTGTCGCTGTAAATACGTTTTCCAAGTAGGACAACCCATTCTCATATACCACTGAACTGAACACGCGACTCAGTATGTTGTATTGTCCACAAACTGTCAGTAACAAAACATATATATCAAAAGTTCAGTAGTTGTAAACTTTCCAAAAACTGTAGTAAAATCTAGAACTGTACACTTGTGAATATATACTACTTAAAACTATAAAGGCTATTTATTTAGAAGTATACATTTTTAGATACATTATTTACAATTTAGAACTGAAATTAATGTAACAGAAAAAGTACCGCAGATTATACGTGAATGTAGAACACGTGATTTTAAGGTCGTTAACGAAACCGCAATGACTATTGCTGAAAGCTACAGAGGAACAAATCTAAAAAAAATATATTTACAGACAGTTCTGTTGATTACAAATTATAATTTCAATTGCATCGCAGATTTGCCTTGGAAACATTTATCTTTAGTGTAATCCTACTAATATAAAAAATAATTTTTTATACTAGTATCAAAAAATAAATATAAAATATTATCCAGTAACGTCACAATTGTTTGGTAAGAATATTGTTTGTGAGTAACGAGATCATATAGAAATAAAAGGAAAATGCAAGAAAGTGCGCTTTAATCCTGCGAATAAAGCTGTTACTTTCTGCAGAAGTGGGGTTCTTAAAGTTACCTGTATAAAATAAATTTGGTACGATAAACAGGAGACTTTAATGTATGGCTGTCTTTTATAAGTGGGAATACAGAACGTTGGAAGGGTAAAATCGTACAGTGCCCTCATTATTGCTATTTGGGTCCACCTGACCTAATAAAGTTCAATTTTACGCTTTCCCTCTCTGTAGGCAACATTTGTTTTGCATTATTTATTTTATTAAATTGAAACTTTAGTATATGAGAATCCCTTGAGAGAGATAAGTAATAGTTTGCAATGAATCTTGCCATGCAAAAGTTTTAATTTAATCAACGTAACAAAATGTACCTCCCCTCTCTGTAGAGCGACTAGTTATTGTAACTCGTCAATCACAAGGCTTTCGTAATTACGTTACATAAAAAAGTTCTGGTGTCAGTGTAGCTTACAAAACTTGAAAAAAACTCGCTTTCGGTATTTACCCATTATCATGTTTCAACGCCAATGAGTGAGAGAAGCCGATATTTTTACATCTATTATTTTATTGTATGTTAAACCATTTTAATTTATTCCTGATGAAAACACATATTTTTGTATTGGAAAACGTGATAAATAATTTTCAATTAATTTTTCAGTGTCTTCATAGGCCTAGCAAGTAAAGTGTATATATTTCTTTAATCAGTGACTGCAGTTAGCAGAGACAATTAATTCCTAGTTGTAAATTTCCAACTTATTTTATCAATGCTTGTTGTCTCTAAAAGTCAATAACTCATACTTTCATGCAGATCTAAATAAAAGTCTTCTTATAATCTATTATTCTTTGTTGTATATTGTGTTTAAATACTCTGTTATCTCTTAGTGTACCTCTAGTAAATACGGGTTTTAGGGTCATAGGTGAATACTGTTTGCTCTTAGTAAGATGCACTCAATGTCTTTTCATATAAATTGTGAAAATGAATTGATTATATGAATTGATAAGTCTCTCAGATTAGGGAGCTCAAAATCGTGCGTTTACAACAGACTCACACATACATACGCGTAGGCGTACGCAAAACATATACAGTGTTAATATATGAGATATATGTGGAGTAAAATATTTAATAAATTTTAAATGTACGGATGGAAATACCGTAATAATAACACATTTCTATAGAATATTCCTTTGTAAGTAACTCGTTTAGTTTCCTGCAGGTCTCCCATGTAATGTCTTCAAGTAAAAACAACTGCAAATAGGTGTATTTTCACCTGACGCACGTTTCACAGAAATTGTTCTGTATCTTCAGAGGTTCTGAATTGTAATTAAATGTTTCGCTTACAGTTAACGGATAATCGATTTTACTTCGATTCTATTTTCGATTGTTGTAATGTTTACGTAGTCAGCTATTTATTACGTATTTAATGTTTCTATTATTCCAATAAGTGTATGATTTTAAATAAATTGCCTTGTTTAGTAATTTGTAATTTGTTCTGTAATTAATAGATTATTATTATTGTGTTTGTAAATATTGTTACGATACCTAAAGCAGCCCCAATACCAAAGAAGAAATATAAAATAAAAAGGCATGAAAATAAGAATTAACAATTTTAAATCAAGAAAAACAAAATGACTATAACGTGTACGAGACAAATGTCAATGACCTAACCCAAGTGATTGGCCCAATGACAAAAGAAATAATGACCGAAGAAATGAAATGAATACATGAATTCCAAGTAAATATTATTAAATGTACCATTAATCATGGAAAGTACAAGCCCAAAGAAAATATTGTATTAGCAATTAAGTAAATATTGAATGATAAAAAAATGAACAAACAATAAAACACACAAACCATGATAAAAAGAACAAATGTGAAATTTAATAAATAATATAATACTACTCAAACTAGAATGAACCAAGAGTGCATGATAGGAGTAGGAAGTGATTTACCAATTAACAATATAATAAGGGTGAGTACACCAAAGTAAATTGAGGTAAAGGAATAAAATAATATAGAATAACCACTGTAAACACTAAATAGTACTGTGAAAACCTTAGAAAGTGCAAGTGTAACCCAACGATAGACAAACATAGTTACTTATAAGCAAGAACTCATCTAGAAGTGAGAGTGCATAAAGAAAGTGGATAAGTAAAATTATAAACCACAAAAATATATATAAAAACACTCAAAGAAGTGAATAATTAAATAAGTTTAGTTGTAAAACAGGAACTAATATCATTAAATTAGATTGTTAGTCAATAGAAAAAACCAAGTAATATTAATCAAAATAATATTGTTTTTTAGTTAGAAGTAAGAATTAAAAAGAACTAAGCCAAACTTTACACCAATAACATGGTATAAAGGAAGGGTAGATCAAAAAAGAGAAATGAATGTGTAAGTGCTAAAGTTATATGTTAAATGTTTAAAGTTATTACAATGATGTTATAAGGAGATGCAGAGAAGATGATAGTGATAGTAGAATTGTTCAAATGTTATAATTGTTGAATTAGTATTAAGAATAAGTGGTATTAATGATGATAAAAGCATAAGGAACAAATCATGTTAAAATTATAAAATTAGTTACAGAAAGCAGTAAAATGTCAGAGAAGCTATAATAGCCATATACTAAAGAATGTAAATCAATGATTAATGTATACTACCCAAAACAAAACGATAAAAAACTAGTGTTAAGAGTAAAATTAAAATAAAAACATTGTAATAAGGATAGGTAAGGGTAGGCCTCAAACTATGTGAACCAAAATTGTAAAATATCCATAAATAACAGTAAACAGTGAGAGAAAAAGATAAGTAAACATAAAATAACAAACCAAGAAACAATATAAATACAAAATAATTGCATAAAACAACATACTAACAAAATTAAGTAAAACGAATGACAATAACCAAATGTTAAAATAGGCCAGAAATAACAAAACATAATCATGTTTGATGTCTAAATAAACTACATCAGAAAAGCTATTCAATGATAATAATAATAATCAGATTGGTAATAAGACAAGGAAAATATCTTAGTTAGAAAATATTTATTCATTTTGAACAAAAACTCAAGCTTTATAACAATGAGTACAAAATGCTTTCAGCCAATAGAGAGTAGTCTGGTTACTATGACAACAAAACACTATTATATAAAAACCGTTAAAAAACGAATTAAGAGTCCATTTTTAGCATCAGAAGAGGGCAGATGATAAAATTGTCGATCCATAGAAATTAGTAAAAATAAACCAAATAGATGAAAGAAAATACTTAATAACAATGAAGAGACAAGATTGATAGAAGATTTCAACAAAATTAAACCAAATTAAATCCGAATTACAAGACATAAAACCCATATAAGAGAAGGACGACTCGAACACCAGAACTGATGAAAATAATCCATCAAACATCAATGAACTTGTAAAGTATAATACTAAATTACTTAACTACACCCACAAGACTTTTCACAACACTTAACGAATTTATGCACAATATCAAAACTTGGTTCAAACTTAATAAACACTGAATAATTATTAAAATATGCAATAATTAGTAATAAAAGATTGTTCAAAGTCACTATTAACACTTTGAGAAATAAGAAACGATTTATACACAATTCGAACTTAATCTATGTTGTAAAGTGAATTCACTATTGTTTTAAACCATAAGTAAACTGTTGTAAAGGAAGATTATTATATTTAATTAACTCCATGTCAAGGATTGTACTTTCAAAAATTATTTGTAAACTTTTTTTGGCCGTAATCAAAAGAACATTTTGACTGAATAAAGCAGTGAAAACGTTAATAGGCTTTCAGTCGAGCGACCCAAGTCGAGAATACAGCCAACCGCTGAGTGGTAAATTATTTATAGCCGGAGCATAACAAGCAAAAACGTAATATATTTTTATAATTTCATGTTATCGTAATTATTAACAGCAGAATTGACCATTAATAAACCAATACTTATTTTGATACGTGTTCATTATTTCACGTATTAATCTTTATGTGTTTACTTCCTTAACATAGCACCGTAACAATTCTTTCTACAAGAAATACAGGTTGGTAAGACTTCGCGGGTAAACAGATTTGAATTTCTCTGACTGCAACCAACGAGAAATACGGTTACGCTAAACGAAGGACTTATACTACTTTTGAATTGTTTTGGGACAAACAATTTGGCGCCTTGAAACGGGAAAATCAGAATTAAGAATTAAAACAGGTAAACAGGTATTGGCGAGGTCAAATACGACGCAAGAAAGTCGTTACGTAATTACGACGCAACGTGAAGTTTAACGAAATGTATTACTTTTATCCTTACAAATTAACTACAATTACACGAGACTTTCAGACCGTACAGAGTCTGGTTGTTACAATATTAAGATTTTCCGAGATATTAATTTTGTTACCTTTTTATACGTTTTTAATTAATTTGACATTTTGAATGTCTGGAAATTTATGTTTATTATTTAAACAGTGTGTGGTTAAATTAGATTTGTAAATATTAGGTTGTAAATATTAGGTAACCTATTTATGTAAATTGCAGCGACCGCTTCTACTTTCTGTTTTATTTGATCAACATCTGTAGTATTCAAAATACCTTTGTCCTTCTAACACTAGGGGATGGAACCGAATGCAAAACTATTTAAAATTATTGATATATTTGTTTAATTCTCAAATTTAGCTGCGACGAAGCAGTCGTTTACCGTTAACGTATATCAGAGAACGTAAAATTAAATTTCTGTCTTTAATAGCTTATAATAATGATAATTCTATCTGTGGTATAAGATAATTCAGTAATTATTATTAATAATAATAAAACACTTTTAACAAGAATATATTTTTTATTTTGTAAATTACAAATGTTTCGATAGTATTCGAACAAATTTATATAAATTATTAATAATAATATAAAATAAGAAGAAAAATTTGAGCATATATAAATATAATCTATTGATTATAATACAATTTTATAGTATTACTTCGTCGTCGTTTTCATCGATACAGATGGTATGTGCTCTATTCAATGATACACCTCTTTGTTAGACAGCCCATGTGTTTAACAGTTAACTTCGTCACAACAACATTTCAAAACACACAAAATAAAAATCGCTAACATTTTGAATCAGTATTTCGTTCAGTTCTATGGACAAGTATTGTAAGATCGATGGTACTTTAAAACTTGTTCTTTTTGGATTCTATTGGAGAGTAATTTGTACTATGTCATGAGAGTCATTCGGTGTATATATTTCAGCCATGCTCGCCGGTATTTTTAGTCTCATGTATGACATAAAAATACAAATGATATCGACACTTAATTTGGTAAATAATAGTTAAATAAATCTCTTGAGTTCCTGCTAAAATATTGTATTAATAAACTTACGTTTGCTGCACGACAGGTGCAGTTTTCCAATCAGCGTCGTACACCTACTTAAAACAGACCCACCGACTTTATAACGAGCAGTAAAAATTCACGACATCTCTGAAATAGCTATAATTTTGCAATATATATACGACGCAAGACCTTAGATGTTAGAATGCTGTTCTGTGAGCCGTAATTGGTGACATCTGCTTCTAAACTGGTAATAAGGTATTATTCTAAACTGTCACTACAAACCTCTCGAAATATATACGCAATACAAAGTCATGTAACTGGGGATGCTTTTTTTTTTTTGGTGCAAAGCTACTGTTACTCGAATTAAATTATGTTTTATACACTTTCAATAGCTACATTTTTTACGTACATTTATTTTAATTATATAAAGTCTTCGTTTTCCGAAGAACGTGAACAATACTATCACAACTTTGTCAGAACTATAGCAGTTAGTACAGTCGGTATATTTTTGTTGAATTTGTATTTTTCGTTTTTTTCACAATCGCAGCTTTGTAACGTAAATGTATTTTTACATTGCAATCAGGTTAATGCTTCGCTGCATTGTGTGGTGATCAATTATTCAGTCGTCACGTACAGGCCGTGTTCACTGTTATCCAGTATCGGACATACGGGGGGGGGGGGTGATATGAATCTCGTATGAAGTGTTATGTACATACGTTCTCTATAGATACGAAGTACACTACCAATACCGTCGCCAGCGGAATCACTGCACTGTATTTTACATTATACGCGTATGTGTTTCGAGGGGGGTGACTTCTGTAGCTTCAAGCTTACGAGGCTTCATGGTATAGCCTTGAATAATACAATGTATATATTTCAATGCAGGTATTTAGTGCAGGTATTTACAAAAAAAAAAAAAAAAAAAAAAATCAGAGTGAAAATGAAATGTGTACATTATGGCACCATTGTGTCATTATTTTCTTGGTACGGGTTTCTATACCTAAATACACAGTTTTATCCTTAAAGCAGTTATAAAAACAATATTTTTGCAGTGTTCGCAATGTGAGTCTGCCCATATACCAGGTGTGTGTAGGCAGGTACTCAAGGTTTTTTTCTGTCCGCGTGCAGGTGTTATCACTCAGTTGGGAGTAAAGTAAATCTGTCACAAAAATGTGTAAATTTCGAATAAACGGGTCAAGGTAAACCTCTATTTGTCAATTAAATATATAAGACAATTATTTTTAGTTGTAATTAGTGACGCAAAGACTGTCAGGAGTTACAGTGTAGTTTAGTAATAAAAATGGATGCGCGTCAGCTCAGTAAAACTAACGTACACAAAACGAGTTAGGAAATTAGTCAGGTAACGTGGACAGATGTTAAAATGTTAGGGGCTGCTTTGAAATGTTTTAATATTTCTGACTATTTTATTTATATGTAGGGTAACGTTCGGCAGTAGCATTCTAGCCTATTTTAACAAATTATTTTAATAAAAGCAAAAAAGGAGGTGAAATAATAAAATCAAAATAATATTAAGTATTGTCATAGCTTACAAATTGCTTTTACAAAAGTTTTTCTACGTTAGTCTGAAGAAACACACGGTCGGAACTACGTGAATACACATTCATTTCATAGTGGGCTCGTTAAGTGAATCTTTCTGAAGATAAATTGGGAGCAATAGTCATTTATTTCTTTTAGATTAAATTGTTTCCTTATAATATAACAAACAAATCTGAGGATTCTGTCTATCTGTCTCTACTCTCTTCTCTCTCTCTCTCTCTCTCACACACACACACACACACACACACACACACACACACACACACACACACACACACACACACACACACACACACACACACACACACACACACACACACACACACACACACACACACACACAAAATACCAATACAATCAGACAGTAAAACATTCAGATTACATGTTGTGCTGAATAAGAATGTAAGTAAGAATAAGGAAGTAACCTATTGTGTAAAGAAGATATTATCTCATGTGCAAAGCATGCATTCCTTAAATTTTCGTTTGTTGTAATAAATACAGCTGACCAAAAATCTTTCTTTAGTTCTGATAAACATAAAATATTCACTACCTGGTCACGAAGAGTTTAAAGAAGAGTTTAAATATGTTAGTATCAACTGGATCGGAAGGATTGCTACTTGATTCCTAATTTCTCAGAAAAGTCGGTTCTTAATGCAGACTTAGGCCTACTGTCATTTCAAATCTATAAAAAGTGAGTTTATTGCTATCAATAATCCATTACAAGAGTCAGCTAATCCTATGAAAAATTAATTTATATTTCTTTCGTTGAAATGCCATACACCTATTCCTTTGGGATCTTATCCGAGAGTTTGACGCATTATTCTATTTGACCTAGAGTATTCATTTATTGATAAGTAACAGTGTAACTTTTCTACATTGAGAAAAAGTAACTGTATAATATATATAATCAATCTGACTATATTATATATATTATAATATTATAATACATAATACATTATAATCTGTCTTTTAAACGTTATAAGTAGTTTCAATTTTTGTATCTGCTGTTCAGTAATAACGAACAAATTAGGCTTATATGTTAATTTTAAAAACATCAGAGTCTTTCGGAACATTCATTTTCCTCTCATTATATTAACGATAATCCAGCAATCTTTACAGTAATGGTGTTACCATCAGTGTAAGATATAAAAAGAGATATGAAAATCATATAATGCTTGGACACGGTGTTACAAAAGAATACCTTCGTTTTTTTAATCATTTTTGTACCGCGGACATCCACTAGTGATCTCCTACTTCACTTGATACTATAATACACTTGACACTTTATGAGATCTATGTTGTCATTCTCTGGACTTTCGTTATTATAAAGCTCAATTTCAAAGACGCCCTTAGATTAAAAAAAGTATAGATATTGAAAGATATTGAGACAACGATAGTGGATGACCATAACAACAGAATTAAGTAATACAGGAACTTTGAAAATTTAACATTCTTTCTTCAGAAGTCAGGAAAGAAACCAAATGCCGTCAGACTGGGTAAGTCAGATTGGAAAGGTAAGCATAATATTATTAAATTTTTGAAATTATATTACTCAGAATTCATACCTGATTTTATAGTACTGAATTGAAACACAAATCCTTATAATACATGATTGAATTACACAACTATAGTCATCCTCCTAGTATGGCTCTATAGGCCTTAATCTACCTATGGCCTTCTCTGTCGTTACCCTTCTCGACTTCCATCCTCGGACTCTTAGCATCTCTCTCTCTCATCCGCCGCTACAACATTCTTCCGTCTATTCCTTGCGCAGTCTTTTGGCGATTTGGACTCCATACTTCCTACGAGGACTCTTTTACTACCATTGTATCCATTCTCACAACGTGGTCAATCTTACAATTTCCTCAAGTATATAGTTTGAGGAATATAGCAGCAATCTCCTGTGTCGCTTTTATAGTTTTCTACTGTAGTCACTGAACTCACTATACAGAATCACAAATAAAGTATTTTAATTATGTATACAGTTTGTTACTGCACTACACGGTATTAATTTTAATGTCTAATTTAATATACATTGTTGACAACTGAATTAGGAATATTTGACGAGTTGTTCACAAATTCTACACGACAGAAGGGGAAATACCAACATGAAAATTGATTTTAAGAGTACAAAGAAATAAGAAATAGTTATGTCGGTAGTGTATTTAGTGTGAAGTCCCCAATTCCTTTCATTTTGATTTGATTTGTATATAGACGAGGTCATACACAATTTGCAGATGAAACTCCGAGATTTTTAAGATTGGTAACTCTGCAGTAGACAAGTTTTTGCTGATAACCAGGGTATCCTGTCAAACTTGGAAAGCTACTTGCAGATGGCTGTACATTACATCGAATCTGCAAGTATTTTGAATTACGTTAAAGACCAAGGTGATGGTTTTTCATGGAACTGATCCCATACGAGCAAACGTTGTAGATGGTACTGTTTTGGATCAGGTAAGCACTTTTGAACATCTGGCCTATAATGTATGTATTATAATATAAACACTAACGTGGTATATAAACGACATACATGAAATCATATGTGCGGGACCATGAAGAGAACACTAAAATCAACAAGCAAAGAAACATATGTGATGGCCCTCACCACACTTCTCTATAGCCGTGAAAACTAGTCTTTAACGAAATCTTACGCTAACTGTATTGAAGACGCCGACATGAGATTTCTCAGGCACACACGTCACAAGTTATATTCTCCAAAATCATAGGAAAAATGTAGATACACGGCAGGAATTAAATATTACGAATATACCCTATAGGATTACTGAGTATCGGCTAAAATGTTTAGATCACCTTAACCGAATGGATGTCTGCCTCATCCCCAAACAACCAAAAAATAATAAGTTGTAAGGACGAAGTAGTATGGGAAGTCCAAATAGGACTAGTATAATGGCCAGCTCTAGTCTATCTGCTTGGGACCAGAGCGGACAACTTTTGGTTTAATCCTTGTTGAAGATGATGATGACGTTGTTTAGTTCATATTATTTACTTTTATTCAAATTCTAAAGCAACGTAATATATGCATTTAACTTTTAACGCAATGGTTTCTTTACTTTAATTGTTAGTATCTTCAACCTTAAAAAATAAACTATTATTCAAAATGTCCTACAAGTCTTTTGATAAAAATGGATTTTTAAAAATAAATTGTACTGATGAATATACGTGAAAGGGTTGGTGAGAGTCGATTGTTGACTACATACTATTTTAGAGCTACTTCGATATTCAATAAAATTTATTGTCAACATTACCATGTGTACAGGGCAATACAGAAATAAGTAATTCACAGAAATAAATACAGACATAATTATTAATGAGTATTAATAATCAAACATTATATCTTATAAGTATACAAATAATAATAATTAGTAATTACTATATGTTTCTTTATATAATATATACACACAAATATACACATTCACACAAAAACACTCTTCATATTTGTCGGCATAATAATAATTTCTGTGTCGCTAGAATACAGATCCTGATTACGACAATAAAATTAGCCAGGACATAGACATTAGTCAATAACATCTATGAAGACAAATGAGTCAAAATTGTAATGACCAAACCTCTCAAAACTCTTTACTACCACAAAACTTTTATTGACGGTCACTACGAAACTAGGAATGTGTTTCCTATGAAATAATTTGAGTCTCATACCCGTCTAAGTTACCAACAGACTAATTATTTCGTGTCTGTTTCTTCTGTAGTTTTGCAACCAGAAAAGACAGCCAACACGTTTATTGTTGTTCGTTTAAAATTATGTTCATGAAAAGGTGAGTTCTGCTGTGATTATGTTATGAAAGATAAATATCTAACGCTGATATAAACGATTAGTCATCCTCAAAGTCTTGTTCTCATAAAAACTATGTATATGTTCAAAATGTAGAGCTGCTACTTTACTTTAGTGTAACGCTACTTTTCGAAGCTGCTACTTCTTTATAATATCCATTTAGATATCTTTTTCTAAACATTCAGTACTGCAAACTGAATCCAAGACATTAGTTAAAACCGTCAACAATGCAAGTATATCGCCAATTAAGGGAAATACTTTTATAACGCATCAGGAACTATGGTTCTTGGGTACGCATGGATATGAGTTATAAAATTATTTTATAATTATTATTAGTTTTTTCGAAGAAACTTACATAGTTTATACGTACCAGCAAGAAACAAAATGTGCTTTATTTTTTCGTTATAATAAGAAAGACACACACACACACACACACACACACACACACACACACACACACACACACACACACACACACACACACACACACACACACACACAATTGCTTTGAGTCTAATACATAACAAACCTGGAGGGATCGCGGAAGCGATTCGCGGACTAGAATCGACACGCCTATTGATTTCGTCCACACTACAACAATGTATGCTGCTTGTTATGACTTTCATTACTTTAACAAGTGAAAAATCAAATTCCTATGAGTAAAAATATTACCAGACTTTTGTAGTTTTGGAATAATCGCGTTACAATTAAATAAGCTTCTATTTTACTTAGGGGTTACGTTTTTAGGCATATGCCGCATACTTTACAATCTACCTGACATTTACTCACGCGTAAACGATTTACTACAATTAACTATACTGTAATTTTTACCTTTTTTAATGTCTTATCAGTTTTAAATTTTCGTATCCAGTATTTGAAAATATTTATATATTTTTAGGAACAATAATAAACATTACCTATGAAATTATAAATTTTATTTGATAGTTTTTCGTGAATACTGTCGTATTTTATAACTTCTGAAAAGCCATATTTGGGCTTATAACGGGTGTTTTCAAGCTGAGCTGTACGCATAAAACTGATCAGTGCTATTAATCAAAGTAAAACTTCAACACTGCCAAGTGTCATCAGCAGTGCCGCGATAAACATACACACTTCACTATTGCTCGTACGGTGTGTTCATAACTCAGTAACGGCTTTGCCATTTGCTACGACACTTTGCTGTGGTATTATTATTTATGTGTGAATATTCGCACTATAACATTTCAGAGTGGTACACCACATGTGAGATCTCTATTACAGCAATACAACACCTCCTAAATCTAGAGTATTTTAATTTCTGTATGTTTTTTAGTTATGTAGCAGGTAGTAAGTTATTATATTTAGCTACGTAAAATTTATAGTAAGTATTATAAAGCATGCTATACAACATATTATTACACATGAATTATAAACTTTTTACACTAGTTATAATAATTATAATAATTTCACTACTTAGGAATGTTACGTGGGTGCGGCATTTGGAATGGTAGCACTAAATTGACACAGAGTCAGTAAAGCAATCACAACTTACGGAATTTCTTTAATTTAAATTAATCTCAATAACAAGCTTTCTTTCAAACATAATTATCTGATAGGTACAACGTAGTTCACAACACTAAAATAACAAGTTAACATAATTATTGGTAAATTTAATAACGCCAAATCAAACACGATAATCACTGAAACAGAGAATTGGGTAATTATTCTCAAAAGAAAACTGACGAAACTTTTCAGAAGTACTTTGAGTTGGCAGAAGAAAAGACTGAAGTACAATGAAACAATCTCAACGCCAAACAAAATAAGAAGTGTGTGTAAAATATAAGGCTCTCTTTTATAAAATACTAGGCATTGGTATAGTGTAAATTGACGTATCAATTCAGGACATAACAAAACTACAGTTTCTTCTCTTGGAGACAGCACAAAATTTGAACATTTTTCAAAACATTTTTCTGAAGTTGGAAAACTTAAACTCTTCTTATTCATCAATGTTTGACTTTCATAGATTAAAAAACAAACTTGAATTTATCTATGCTAGGAATGAGTAGAGAAATACATCGTTTGAAAAAATGTAATTTTTTATTATGTGATAATGTGAAAGATGTGTTTAAAGAGGCCTACACATTGTTTTGTGTGACAAAGGTAATAATTTTATTTTCAACTACTAGCTCTATAGATCGAAGTTTTTTGTGCCTATAACGTATCATAACATACTTGCACAATAAAATATCCCAGGAAAGAGTGACTGAACTGTCGACCATTTCTTTGGAGAAGAAACTGTTAAGTCATACGATACAAACCGCGCCGTTTTATGACGACATTGACCTTAGTCGCCTTTAGTGAAAACAGGAGGGTTGACTTGATATTTAAAAATTAACTTCAAGGTGAGTACACACCAGTTTGCCGTATACCAATTAATTTATTTAATGTTTTCCTCATTGTTATTTGTTCACATACTTAACTTCTAAATTATAATTACTATTAAAGTCAGTTTACCGTTAATACGAGTAATCAGTTAACGGTTAACCTCGTATGAATCATAGAAACGGCTATAGGCCTACTGTATAATAATACATTTTTAATAAGTACGTAAATCTCTTTATTTTAAATTAGTAGCCATCTAAAAAGAAATATTTTAAGTAAACTTTATTGACAGTTAATATCAATAATAATATTTGGAGATACTATGACAGTTTATATTTATATTCTTGTAACTTTATTTACCCTCTCACTTCACCCACAAATGTTTAGCTTCACACGACTCGGCTCACAGCTTCCAGCCAGTTGTGTCCCAGTACTTACTGATTGTGTCTGAGTGGCTGCAGTATTGCAAGCCTTGTGCGGCAAAAAATGTAAAGTGTTCAAGAAACTATTGAGGGCTACACATTTAAAACAGTCATACGTAACATTATTAAATGAACACCAAGGTCTGATGGTGTTAACGAATCAAGAAGGAACTAAAAACTTTTAAAAATTGTTCATTCGATTGCTAAAGAAATATTGATTATGTTTTGCAAAAGAAAGTTTAACAGAATTTGTATAAAAAAATATTTAAGAATGTAATCTTATTGCCCTTTGTAGATCAAATAATTCCGGTTGGAATTGTTAACGTGTTCTTAAGGAAGCAAGTACAAACGCAGACAGCTTGCCGGCTCTCCTGGTTTCATACTTACGAAAATACTGTTAGCGCGTAGTTCCCGTGACACACAAAGATGTTTTCATTGTTAACACTTGAAAGGTATCTTAACCTCAACCCCTCTCCATGTGTCAGTCAGTTTATCTGTCAATTGTTATGTCTCTTGTGTTTCAGTCATGACTAAACCCTGTATAATGCAAATCATATGTTTGGGTGGTTTATTGTTCCTGTATGAGCAGTACGATATGCGGTTTGACACATTATAGCACCGTAGTATTAATAAATGATGCACAGAACTTTGCTTCGTTTTGATTCTGGTAATAACTACTAAGTACAAATAAGTATAAATAAGACAAGTAAGTACAAATAAGTACTAAATAGTAATGTATGTGAACACTTTTTACTACCTGTAAAGGGGCCACACAAAACGGGTAAAGATATTTTCTGTAAACAATTCAGTAAAAAAAGAAATAAAAAAATAAATGGACAAAATTTGCAGAATGGAAGTTCAGTAGTTAGCGGAAGCTGACAGCAGACTGTAAACTTAATGGAACAAAATATTGATAGGTCCTTGCCGAGATAGTTGTAGTGAAGACGGAACAGGGTGTAAGACTATACTGTGCAATGGACAACGAAGGTGGTCTGTAGTGTTGCAAACAAGTTAACTGTTTTAATAAACTCCATATCGTCTGGTATTATGTTATTCCTGCTCGATACACGCTGTTAACATAATTAAATAAGTAAACTATTTTCATATGAGATCAATATATATTATATTTTAATATAACATAAGCACGACGAGGAATCCTTAGCGCTCAACAAATACTGGGTACCGGCATCAAAACGTGCTTAAGATAATTGAGCTAATCAAAAAAGAAGAACTATGTGATTGGCCAAATAATAACCAACCAGAACTTTAAAAAATGTGTAAACAGAAGTACCTGAATTCGTTCGTATTAGAAGCATCTCAGTCTTAACTAAAAATGAACTTTTTCATGTGAAAACTTACTGATTTTATTGGAGCGTTTCGGCTTACGTATCCGCCTTCTTCAGCTTTGGCAACAGACTTTGGAGTCTATTACCAAAGCTGAAGAAGGCGGATACGTAAGCCGAAACTCGTCCAATAAAATCAGTAAGTTTTCACATGAAAAAGTTCATTTTTAGTTAAGTGTTAGTGCTGTGAAAGAAGAGATGAATAATCAAGACAACTATCTCAGTCTTTGTTCGTATTTGTTCGCGGGTGTTTGTGACCTCTGTTTCCCCGCCATTGAAGATGTCCGTGATGAGTATTAGGGAAAATTGTGACAGTGTAAAAACCGGCCGTAAAAGCTTACATTAATTTTTATCGTTAGTGTAACGAAAGCACCTAATGGATAATTATGTTTGCGAAGAAGAATTGTAGGTTAAATTATTTTGAATTAAAGAAATTCCTTGACTTGTGACTGCTTTACTGAGTCTGTGTCAATTTAGTGCCACAAGTGCATAGGTCCCCACCCACGTATAATTCCTAAGTAGTGAAATTATTATAACTGTAAAAAGCTTATAATTTATGTATCATAATATTCTATACAATATGCTTTATAATACCTATCATAATACCACATTTTCATAGAAATTAATATACTCTAGGTTTATGAGGCGTTGTATTGCTGTAATAGAGATCTCATATGTGGTGTACCACTCTGCTCATGCACTAATAAGTAATATCACAATAAAGTGTCATTGCAAATGGGACAACGATTATTGAGTTACGAACATTTCATACTAGCAGGAGTGAAGTGAAGAGCGTTGAACAGTTTTATTTGTACACCCAGCTTGAAAATATTTGTTTATAAGTCAAATTTGGCTTTTTATAATATAATACGACAATATTGACGAACGCTTATCAAATAAAATTAATTTATAATTCCATATGTTAACGTTTATTGTTGATCACGTCAAATATATCAAGATTTTGAATTATTGATACTACGAAGACTACTAAAACTGATATGAAATTAAGAAAGTGACATAATTACAGTCTAGTTTATTTTAATACATCACTATGTGTGAATAAATTTAAAGTAAAATGTAAATTATAAGTAATTGAATTATTCTTTAAGCTACAAAAGTCTGGAGTACATATTGTGAAAATAGAATATAAGCCTACTATCGAAGACAAGATAACTGCGCGGTTACAAGAGCTAATATTTTTACCCATAGGTGTTTGATCTCCAATTGTAAAAGTAATACAGATCATAACAATCAGCAGACTAATGTTATAGTGTGGGCGAAGTTAATAGACGCGTCGGTTCTAGTGAGCGTATCTCTTCCGCGTTATTAGATAAACTCCCTTACGTGCTGTAAAATTTTATTGTGTATTAGGTTAAAAGTTGGTGGTCTTACCAAATTGTTATGATGTGAGAGATAAGGAAGAGGTGAACTATCAAGCAACTTTCCATCCACCTGAGTGTGTGTCGTACTTATTATAACAAAGAATAAAGCAGAAAATAAAGCAACGAATTATTATAGCAAATATGTCAATTTGTGCATAATCTGCACTGAGACATTTTTTTGTTGTTGTAATATTACCACTCAACAACAAGGGAAGGTTATGAAAAGATTACAATTGATAGTGTAAATTCTTACAGAAAAACTTGCACTATAACACCATGAAAATGAATGAATAATAGAAAAAGAAATAATGAGAATATTTTGTATACTATATGTGCGTAATTTTTAGCAGCCATGTTTAGCTATATGGTAGAACACGTTGGATACTGCAACGCTGAGAAAAAAATATTATCGCGTTGTCAAGGGCTTACGTAGTTCTTGGTACGCCGCCACGCGCGAGACTGTTCCAGACGTTTACAGATCATTCTACACCGCAGAATTTTGTAACGCGCTGAGCTGTTTTTTGTGATATGAGTACCTGACGACCCTGTTCGAAGTTTGCTCGATTACCTTAAAGGCATCCAGGCTCGCTATCTGACAACAGTGAACTGGATTCGAAGCGACCCAGTTTCATTTGCAGCTAGCAATTTATCTAGTGTGGATCAAGCGATTTTTACAGATTAGTTGAAAGTGATTATTGTGTTAATTAATGCAAAACTGTAGAAACTGACATTCATTATTGTGTGTTGGACGATTTCACTTGAATTATGGTATAAGAGTGCCTTTGTTGATTTCTAACTGTTGTTTGAGTCAAAGTAAAGTTAGTAATTAGTGACGTCATTGGTATCCATTAATCTGTTTCTATTAAACAAAATAACGATCGGTGTGACCGTCCTAATATAACTAGATAAAACGTAAGTATGAAACAACAAAATTCGTGAATTTATTATTATTTTAAAAGTAGTTCATCATATATATTTTTATGAAAGACAACTAACATAAAACAACTAAGTAGATATTATTTAGATGACTTAAATTATAGCTAATATGTAAAAATACCTACGAATAATTAATTACAATGGATAATAAATTTTAACAAGAATTATAGTTTTATTGAACAAATATATAAATAATTTTGCCTACAAAACGTTTTTTACGGAATTCATAATCTTTCGTGTATGCTGACTAGTACAGTGACAATAAATCGTCACCAGAGACAGTAAAACTATCGTCACACTTAATAAAAATTTGCACGTATTACAAAACTTTTGTACAACATGCAGAAAACCGAATCTACAAAAAGCAGCTTGTGAAGCTTGGCTTCTGTTAAGTTTGTGTACGTCTATTTTATGTGTGGTCACATAAAATTACACTAACGGCGTAAGGAATATTCTCAGTGTCTTCAGGATACTCTAGAAAAATCCACTTCATTTTGGAATGTAATAACCATAGCTTATTATGAATAAAATCATTGGATGATGATTATGTATAAATCATCATGCTCTAAGTTACTAGTTTTGATCGTGTTGGTACACTACTCCATTTTGCCTGCGTCGTCGTGACAGCACAATTAACGCAGAGGATAAACAGAATTTCGTCATGTTTATCTCTTTGGATACGGGTTGTACAAGGGAACGTAATGATTGTACATTGCAAGTCACCGTGCGGAACTTAAACTAAATGTTAGAGATTAAACTAAATAAAACAAAATAGAGTCTCAAGTTTAATGAAACCTTTTACTGAATCACTGCGGAGCGTGTTCAGTTTCAATAAACAGCACCTTCTATTTCCTTAAGATGACGTTTCATTAATATGGAAGGTTATTTATTACGACAATGCACTTCATTATGCAGTTTCAATACTAAACACGCTTTGACAGTCTTTCTTTTTGAAATAAAATATTTTCCTAGTTAAATAATAAGCAAATGTTATGCTACAAAAACGATACATAACTGATTACAAAAATGTCTTTAAAACAATGCTCCAACAAAAAAAAGTAATTTCTAAATGCAAAATACGAGATAGCGGAGTTGTAGTATTAAACTTGAAAGAGTGATAAAAGATGAACTTGGATTTGAGTAATAAAAAATAAACTGTTTAAACATATGGCGTTAAGAAATACTGGATCGTGGTTTCCTTCCTTTTCACCAGAGAGATTACAAATTCAGTAAAACCACCATCGTGCCCATTACAGTATGTGTGTCTCTCTCTATATACACATAAATCCAGTTACATTTCCTGTCCCTAGCGGAAAGCAGTTGCGAAGTATTAAAAAAATACACACATATCGATATTCCATTCCGTAACCAAATACATGTATGTTTGTTCAGGCAGAGTAATCCTCTTAGAAGAGAAAAAGAGTAGCGTTAGCGATACTATCATGTACCGCGTCTGAAATTTAGAGAAATGAAAATTGTTGATGATGATTTAATCGACATTTTTTGAATTGTGTTTATTTATTTTGCAATAAGATTATAAAGCTGTTTCTAACACGGCCGGAGTGGCGTCTCAGTTATTAAAACTACTGTCCAGGCTGTAAGGCCGTGGTCTTGCATTTTCTTCTGTCGAAAGTCCTTAACTCAAACAGACGTTTCGGCCTCACACGCGAAGGGCATCTTCGTGCAATAAGGACTTGGCGCACTGACAAGGTGTACGACAGTACTGTGGCAAAGGCTTTCTTATTATAAATTATAAATACCTTTCTTACTCCATTCAACAAATTATACCGTAGCTCAAATAAGATAAATCAAGAAAATCTGAACCGAGTAATCGATAACTATTTGTTCTAATGTCGTCGTTTAGAGCAAGCTTTCCGAGTGTCGTTTTAACGACGAAATGACATTCTTTTAAGTATGCTTGCACAAAAGTGGTGTTTTCTTAAGCACACGTGCGTAAATAGAATTGTTAAAGAAACTGCTATTCAGTTATTTATTTACCATAAATATTTAAAACACAATTATCTATTAATTACTAAAAAATCTGAATCTAACCACTTTTTTATTTATGTCTTCTTAGTAGTTTCTTTAAAGCTTTACCTTTAAACCTGTATCGGTCATATTAGAAATCTAGTATATTCAATAAAAGATTGGTCTCTTATCGAACGCGATTTTTATTTCAACTCATTGTATTTTCTTTACTGTAATGTGTTGGTGGGATCACGTACTATGCGATGTAATATAGCAATACCTCTCACCTTCGTCACTGAAGGCTACAGTTCTGGCTAGATTCTAGAAACATCTTTTCCTCCTGCTGTGTCCTAGTGCTTTCATGTTCTCAGAGTCACCATTACAGTGTTACACATGTGAGTGATCTATTTACGTATTATAACAAACTTAACTGTGGTGTGTACTTTTGATTATTCGTAGTTGAACAAATACAAAAACTCAAAATTCACAGTTAAATGAACACGCATTTTATAATTTATTTTTGTTATATCCATGTTAAAATACTAAAGAGTTTTAACATGACTATTAAGATAATTTTTTGTATGGAAGGTCATAAATACCAAGAAAACTTATTTAATTCGAGATGTTCTTAAATTTGTAAGTAGAAATCGGTCAATTAGTTATCTTTTAAGCCTAAAAATATACTAGCCTTAAGTTTGTTTTAATTATCTCTTTCCTGAAATAAGTTTAACGACTCTATAACAACAATGAAAAAAATTAAGCTAGACAATGTTAACATAGTGTTACGGTAACAATCGGGGCAAATATTTTGTGAACATTCGTTTGGAAAATACGTTATAAACGAGATATATTAGTTTTGTTGATACTAGGATGCAATGCCTGTTTACCCACAAAATATGTGTAATATGACATACTTTGTGAGGCTCATTTAAATTTAACCGTAGCAGTAATTAAGTACCACGCCTACGTTTGTAATTATAAATAAATACAAGGCGGCAAGCCTTAATTAATACAGATGCATGTTAATTAGCACAGCTACTAATTACTTGCACATTCAGTTGTCAGCGACTCTTGACTGTTTTGTTTTCTCAACGGTAATAAAAACTCGGAGCACAGATGTTTGTTAGTGTAACTTCCGGTTGTAAAATGTTACGACCGCATTTACATTTTTGATTTTACAACGGTTTCTACCAACCTGGGTATACGATAAAGCAATAGAAACGTTCTCGAATCCGCAATAACATAGATAAGAGGGTGTGCGTTATAAAATGGTGACGGTAAGGGAGCAGATGTTATGTGAGTTTCTAATACAAGCTGTAGAAATACAAGCTACTTATAAATAGGCCTATTCAGTTTTTATTTGAACCACTTTACTCGCGTTTTAACAAAATATTTTGAAAGGAATTTACAAATTACTAACATACGACTAATTAGGATAGTAAAGCATAGCCGTAGTCACATAGGCAGATCGTGTTAAATCGTCTGGAATAGTATTTAAAAAAATTGAAATTGCAAAAGCCATTAGGTAAGTCACAAAGCAATGCCAGCCACTAAAAAAGTTATTCACCGGCCGCGTCACGTATTGAAACCATGTAGGCCTACATCAAACATAAATTTGAGTGCTGATGGTCTAATAAAAGGACTGTCAATTATTATTTCTTTGTTAAAATACTTTGGTGAAATAAAAATTAAGTAAAATAACTTAAGAGTTGAGTTCTCAGTCAGGCTGACTTTGTTTCGTAATTTCCAACTTTGATGTAGGCTTTCGTGAGTCTTATTTGTCTTATTGGACAAAAACTTTCGGAGTCTGCACTATTATCAAGTCCTCATCCAATAAGAAGCAATACGCAATTTAATAGCAAAATAATACAAAGTTGTAATAACTAAGCTTAATAAAAATGTATATTATTTTTACAGTATAAACAGTTTACATTAATTTATAAACTAAATTATAAATTAATTTATAATTTATAAATTAGATTTACAAAGTAGATTTGTAGATGATTTTGTTTTGATATATATATATATATATATATATATATATATATATATATATAAAACATTATGACGACTTGGATTAATTAAGTTTTATATTAATTGCAATAATACTTCATTATTACCTAATATCAATAGATTTAATTCATGTTAAGCTTTACAGTTCACATAATTAATACAAACTTCATCTTCATTTTGTGACGTATTTTATTTGGATACAAATTATGTAATTTCTTTATTAATAAAACACTAAATTATAAAATAAAAATACATTTTGTAATAGCATATTTTAAAAATTATAAAATAATAAATTAAACTGAAAATGTGAACATAGATGGTTTAAAGATGGCTTAAGTGTGTAAAAAATTTCAAATCTCTTAGGGCATTCTACGGCATTGAAGTTTTGGGAACCGTTGGTTTATGGGGTTGATTCAGCTGTTTATAACTTTACGGAAACTTCAGTGAAATCTCAATAAAACCATACGGTCCGGATCAAAAACGTTTATTGTAGAGGGAGTTATCGTTATGTACAATATTTAGCATACAGTGCAGTAATTTTCGCTGACTTCGCAGGGTGTAAAGGTAATAAAATCATAATTGAACATCATAGTAGTAGACATAACAGGTCACAGGTAGTTGTGACGGTGGCGGAAGCCTATTTTTACAATCCCATCAAGATCAAAGTGGCTGTGGCTGCTTTTCAAATGACACGTCAGATTTCATTGACTCTTTCGCAGTTTATATTTCGTAGTCTCGGGACGGGATTGAAAAATAAATGTAACGAACAGTTTTGCCGTTATAAGAGATTAATTAAATAAATAAGAATTTTATATTGTATTAATGAAAATGAGGCCGGGAACAGACTTTTTATCGTTGTAAAAAAGCTTACCGTTATGTCAATAATCTTGAACCGATGGATTAGGTTAGGTTTAGTTAAAACCTACCATCGCTAAAGAGTTTTGATTGACTGTCACTTCTAATTTAACTTGTTAATAAAACAGAAGTGTATTTAATCAAAGAAATATCGTTTGGTTCAAGAGTTAAAACAACGAAAACGAATGAATGAGAAGAAATAATATTAGTACTTAAGCAGCCTTTTCATTTTGAGTCCTTACTTCCGTAATGCACATTGTATATTTCTGGTATTGTGGGAGAAAAGCTTGTGCAATCATACAAAATGTTACTTATTTAATTGAAAAAAAAACATTGTTTGTTATTTTCAGTTTTTGATTTCTTCTAAGTAAAATAGTACTTATTCCAAAGAAAAGCAAGGCAAATAAATATGACCAGTACCGCACAATTAGTTTACTTATTCATACCTCTAAAATTCTAACTACAATCGTTTATACAAGAATAAAAAAGAAAAAAGGAATATAGAAGATGTGCTCACGGAGGACCAGTATGGGTTTAGACGAGAAAGAGGGACGAGAGAAGCGATACTGTCTCTGTGAATGATGATAGAAAGGAGAAAGGAGAAAGGGGAACAAACATTATTTGGTTTTGTGGATACAGAGAAGGCGTTTGGTAATGTTAATTGAGAGTGAAAAACACTGAATAATTTTTTTGGATAGAAATAATTTGGCGGCTGTATAAGAATGAGACAGCGCTGATAAATTTCTAAAAAACACGAGAGGAAGCAAAAAATTGAAATGGTGTAAGACAGGGTTGCAATCTTTCTCCTGCATTGTTTAATTTATATACATATACAACGCTCTTAACAAAGTAAATGAACAAAAGGATGGTGGAGTAAAAGTGCAAGGAGAGAGAACTAACATGTTAAGATTTGCAGATGACATTGTAATTATGGGTGAAAGTGAACTGGAGTCTAGCAACAGTTACATATATTGGATGAGGTTTTGAGCAAAGAGTACATTTTAAGAATAAATGTTAATAAAAATAAAGTGATGGTTTGTAGTAAACTCGGGCAATCCTGTATGAATATATTTCTGATTGGGGAAAAGGTAGAGGATGTTATAGAGATTACCTACTTAGGAAGTAAAATCAAAGAAGACGGAAAAAGTAAGAGAAAAACTTCGAGAGGATCGGACAGGCTAAAGTTCCATTTAACAGTAAATGGAAATTACTGACTCCTAAAGAAATAGCCCTGGAAACAAGAAAGACCTTCCTGAAGAGTTACATATGGAGCATAGCCTTATATGGTTGTGAGACCTGGAAAATTGGAACAGAAGAAAAGAAAAGACTTGAAGCACTGAAAATGTGGTTTTGTAGGAAGTTACTGAAAGTAAGATGGATAGACAAGGTTAATAATGATGAGACTTTCACTAGTTGGAGAAATAAGACGTTTTTGGCAAAATACTGTGAAGCGCAGGGTTGAACTTATTGGTCATATCATACTTCACGAAAATTTGATAAAAACAGTAATAGAAGGTTACACTAAAGAGAGAGGAAGAAGAGAAAGACAAGACTCTAATGTATGAAACAGATTATTGATTATTTAAGTTGTAATTCCTATGGGGAGATGAAACGGAAAGCACAAAGAAGATCGGTGTGGAGAACTGCTACATATCAAGCTGCGGATTGCTTTTAAATAAGAAGAGTTGAGAATTCTTGAATTACACGATTTGTGACTGCTAAAATTAAAATATCGATTTTATGGAGGAACGTGAAATATATTCGTCTCACTATATTCATAATAGCTGGGGCTCGTTAATGGGGAAAAAGAGTTGGTCGAGCAAGTGGAAATAGAGTGTAGGGAAATGCTGGTGCTGTGCTAATGAAGGTAATTACTCGTCTGGCCCCCCACTGCAGGAGTATTACCGGCGTTAAGCCTACAACGTGTATATCGCTTTTAGTCATGAGTTAAAATGTTTAGCAGCTTGCGTCATAAAGCGGTTACCACGTTAAACGTTTCAAAAAATAAAATTATGAAGTTTCTGAACCGTACTGGAACGTAAATTTTTTATAGCTGGCTTTTGAAACGTTAAATGAAACATTGTATTTGTAGCAGTAATAATTTAATTACACAAAAAAATCAAAATTTACAAAAATATCTACGATATTTTTTATGTAAATATTTACGGATTGTTCGATTGTAAAGTTCGTGCAAATGACAGGTTGGCCTATTGTTTAAAAATTAATTTAGTTGAGTGCGACTGGTGATACCATTCCCATGACGCACAATGCAGTTATTCCACTTTTTTTTTTGAATTTTTGATCTCTTTTTTGGGCCTTGGAGTCCTCAATTTTGAAACTTCCAAAACTTAACATTATATTCAGATTATTAGTTAAGATTTCTTTATGTGTGATTTTGTCAAACTTTCCATCCAATTTTTGGACCCTGACGTCAAAAATGTTTTAAATTTTCAAGAATTAACACTATATTGAAATGGTGTTTAAAATGCCTTTAACTTGATACCCCACATGTGCTTTTGCAATTTTTTCACAATTCTGACCTCCTCAAATTTTTGCTCCTCCCTTCCTATTTATGGGGACATTAATCTCAAAAACAGTAGAGTTCTGTAGGGTAAACGTTTGGATACACATTTCATGTTTTACGAAAATCGGTTGATGCGTGAAAGTTTATCGTGAGACATACCCCAAACAGATACATATATTGCTAAATGGATAGACAGACAGGTAGACAGCAGATAGGCAACACACAAACGCCAAACAGTTGAGTTAAGACTGACAACTCTCTTCACTTGTTCAATAATTAAATAGGAAATAGCGTCTACAGGAAATACCTCGTACATTACTACAGAAAAAAAGCTATCAAGAACAACAAAAGATTAGTTACGTGATATTTAAGACATTTAATGTTAACTCAGATAATACAACCATTGTAGTAATTATTAAATATATTAAATGTTAGTCTGTTAATTAAAACTAATAATTAAATGTGTGTTCTCATTGTTACTGAGCATTGTTATTGAGCTGAGTGGTTCAGCTTTTACAGAGGAGTAAATATACGTTAGTTAAAAATTCAGTGTGGTTGTTTTTGTAGAATCGAAATTGGTAAACCGATTTGAATAAAGCAAAAACAACATAATTCACCTTCTCTTAAAGATTGCCCAAGGATAAATAGACGTGAAAAAATGTTAAAAAATGACGGTCCATGAAGAAACATTTATAGTTAGGATTCGCATTCTGGATCAAAAATGTCGTTCTGAATTCGCGATTCTTTTATTTTTTAAAATAATTTTATACAGTACCACTTTCTAAACGTTTCGACGTTTGTTGCTTTAAAGTTAATCAAACGCTTTAAGGTTTAAAAGAGATTATAATAACCCATCATTACGAACCTCTCAAAATAGTCCTAAGTACACAATACACCGTTGTGTAATTGGGAATGCTTATTTGTGTGCAAACCTATTGTTACTGGAACTAAATTATGTTCTAATTATTTTTCAATAGTTATATTATTTATATTTATATTTTTAATAGTTTATATTCCCGCCGGGATCGTCTGATTTAGATACGACCGTTCCCCCTTGCAAGGCAATGGCAAACCAGCGAGAGGTATGCTGGCTAGTATAAACGCTCCCCAACTGTGCCGTTCGTATCCGGCGTTCTTGCAGGTCCCATATACCTGTGAGAGACTCCGTAACACACGCACCACGGGTATATGCGGGGAGGGTACAAACCAGTCGTAAGACTGAAGGACCCAATAATAATAAATATTATTTATTTAGAGTTATTCTAATTATCTACAGTCTTTGTTTTCCGGAGAGCGTCTACAATACTCTCACAACGTTATCAAAACTATAGCACATAGTAGAGTCGATATATATTTTTTTAATATATCTTTTTATTTTTTCAAAATCGCAGCTCTGTAACGTAAATATATTTTTGCATTACAATCAGGTTAATGTTTTGCTGCATTGTGTGGTGATCAATTATTCAGTCGTCAAGTACAGGCCGTGTTCACTGTTATCCTGTATCGGACACGCGGGGGGATTAGAATCTCGTATGCAGTTTTAGTATATACATACGCTCCCTGTAGACGTGACATACACTACCCGTACTGTCGCCAGCAGAATCACTGCTCTGTATTTTCCACTATATAGGGTCGGTTGTAGGGGCGAGACGTTTGTACTTTTCAAGCTTATGAGGCTTCATGTTATACGTGTTCATACATACTAACTGTATTAAGTGTATTCATTTCAAAGCTGTTTAATGCATGTATTAAAAAAAATTATTTTGGTACAAACGAAATGTGTCCATGATGGCATTGTTATCATTGTTTCTTGACACGGTCTTCTAGACACGAATACACAGTTTCTTTTTCAGCAAGTTATAAAAACGATACTCTACTGCAGTGTTCGCAATGTGAGTCTAGTCTGCCCACATTGCCTACCAGGTGTGTACAGACAGGTACTCAAAGGTTGTCCTGTCGTCGTGCAGACTGTCACACAGTTAATAGTTAAATAAATCAGTGCTACAACATTTCTAAATATTGCATAAGTTATTCATACAAAACTTCTATTTGTGAACTAAATACGTGATAAAATTATTTTTTGTTTCAATTAGTGATGCAAAGACTGTCAGGTATCGAAGCGCATTTACACAATAACAATTGATGGCCGTCAGCGCAGTAAAATTAACGTAGATAAAACAAGTTAAGAAATAAATCTGTTATTGGCCAGTTTTTCTGATTTTCTGATACCAGTTTTTTTTACAAGCATGTAGAAGGATTTAAATACAGTCGTGTAAGGAACACATGTTTTTAACTGCGATATGCCTCTAATCTGTGTATTGCTTGAAAACATTAGACAAGGAATTACAATTCTACATATGTTTTAATTTTACCTTGGACTTTTTCATTGCAGATTACCAAATGTTTTATTCCTGGTATTAAAAACCGGTCTGAACAGTATTACTAAAGATATGTTGTCGTTTGGGAAGACTGTTTTATTCGTTGATCGACTAATGATCACATACTAAGCACGTAACACGGAGAAAATTTTGTGGTAAACCCTGCAAATAAAACAGGTTATTTTCCGCAGTTAGTGGACGCATTTGAATCAGTAGAGTACATTTATTACGTCCCAGGAGACTTTACTGTGTGTATAATAACTTCCACAAGGAAAGTAGAGCGAAGCCATACCATGCTTTCCGTATTGACTACCTGGACTGACGCTGAACTCATAAAGTTCAATTTTATGCGTTCTCTCTATGTAGATAGTACTCGTTTTGCAGTTTTTAATAATACTAAATTCCAAGTTTTGTAGATGAAATTTCCTTATAAGAAGTAAGTAATTACTTTTACAGTAAAACTTTTCAAAGTTTTTAATTTGATTAACAATTTTAATATTTATGCGTAATGACACGAGCGTAGATTCAGTTAGAGTTAAGTTAAGTTAGTTAAGTTAAAATTAGTTAAGTTAGAAATAACTACATAGTTTTGAAATGAGTTAAATTAAATTTTTTATCCTTTAGAGCAGCCAATATTTTTTACGTAGGTGAGCTACTGAATGTTATACGTGTATTACTTTGGACAGATTCAATATAGGCCTCCTCAATAAATGTTAGTTATTGTAATGGACATTATATAAACAATTCGTTATTTTTTGTGAGTAATTGTTTTATTAGTTATTTAGTATAAACTATTTCCGTTCCCTATGATTTTATGATCAAGCTCTCTTACTACTATAATTATTAACATTATACTCACACTTGCTCTTTTCCAACATTCTAGTCCTATTTTTATTTGTCTATTCAATACTGTTTAATAACAGGTCTTTATGCAAGAGCCACACAGAGTACATGTTGTACATTCATGTTTATGACTATAATATCTACATTTGTTTACCTACAGTCGTTCAAACAGAAATAAAAACAGAATTTCTTGGAAGATGATTGCCCGTTCTCTCTAGTCCCAAAAGAAACATACATTATCCGTTGACGAATATGCCTGGCAACAGTCAGATTGTTTTCGACTGTCAGCTACAATGAATGGAATCATAAAAAACGTAAACATAGTTAACGAAAACTGGACGAACGTTTATACCCAGCGTTTGTCCGGGAAATTTTTAAACAGCGGACGTATTGGTAGGATGTAAGGGAAGCGAAGTGTTTTAAGGACGTAATGGAATCTTAATTCCAGACATCACAGAATAATCAACGGGCAGTTTGGAAACGCTCATAACAACTTTGCGGGCAGAATAACAACTCATTTGGAAACGGGTCTTTATAAATGATGTAGTTATAGTTAAATGTGGCACTTAAAAATAAAAAATTGATATTTTTATTATAAATAACAGATTAGTAAACCATTACTTTGAAGAGTTTCAGGTGTTCATTTAATTTTTAATTTCAATGAACTAATTTTTTATATTATATTCTAAACATCATGACAATATCAAGGACTCCTATATACGTATTATAACGACACAAATACCCAATTTAAATGTAATTTAAGTTGTGTAGCCCCACGCTTTTGGGAGACAATTTATACAACGGTATATTTTTGTGTATATAGGTTGCAAATAGAAATTTATTTGTGTTTGAGGAGCCCCACGTTCTCGGGACGTCAAAATTTTATAACACTACAAATTGATATTTATTTAATGTAATTTAAATGTGTGTGTTATATAACATAACAAATTCAATTTAATTTATTGAATTGATTTCATGGGTGTAATCGTAATAAGAAGATGATACGTTATTTAAGTTTCAAAATTGTTCCATAACTTATTTATTAAACAAAATCTTTCATATCGCATGTTAAACATTGACTCATTATTATATCGTTTGTACGAATATTGCGTACATAACTTATTGCTAACAAATTACATACACAAGTTATACACAAATCTTATTATCTAATTTTAATTACTTTAAAATACTTATTTTGCTCTCGGTTTACTCATTATGTGCTCATCTTTTTGCAATTGCTGATTCATTAGCTTCAAAAGTGAATTTACTTCTATTCAAATTTCTTTTTTATTACTTTGTTTTAACTTTCTACTGCATATGCATTCTCCTTTATCATCAAAGACTTTACTAATTACGTTAATTCAAAATTTAAATATTTCTCTTATCATTTACGTTACTACTTATTAAATTTGATACAAGAAATATTATTCTAATTTTTATTCTGCTTTACATTTATGTATAATTTATTTATTTTAATATTGGTCGAATGTCTTTCATTCCAACTTTAATTGGTATCTTTCAAATGTCTATAATTACAATGGTTTTTTATCACCTTGTTTGACGTGGTTATTCATCTGTACGTCCTACTTCTGGTCCTCTGGTCGTGTTCTACTGCATGTGCTGATTAATAGTCGTCTCGTCTCAAGTCATATGCTGCCGGTGTGTCCATAGACCTCATCGTATGTATTCTGCGGCTCTGGTTGGACATCTAGTTTGTCCTGTGACTCTTACTATAGATGTGAATTGGCGTCGTCGACTGACATAGCCTCCTGCTACAACGGTTGAATCGAGAAGAAGAAACTTTATTAGCGCGACCTGGTATTTATAGTCAGATCGTGCAAAAATTCCTGTTTGAACAATATTTGAGCTGTCAAATTCTGTCGAGCGTCAATTTCCCCACTCTGGTTCAAGTCAAAATTTTCACCTATCTTCGCGAATTACGAAGTTTGTTTCACATCACTCGATGCTCAATCGATCACTAATTTTTATGTGATTACTATACGTAAATTGCACTTCTTTATGGTACTCACAAAAAGAGTTATTCATTTTTTACGTATAGTAATTGCACTTTTCGTCACATCTATACTGTTTTTTAACACTTTATTCACCTATAATTTCTATACACTTTGGTGTCTTTTGTTTTATCCTATCGTACACGGTTTTCTTATAATTAAAATAAACATATAACTATTCTATTTGAAAAGGGTTGGTTACATTTCAGGAACGGACAGGTTTCACATACACCAACAAAATACGCGCGTACACAACGCTAGCGACAGGTGTGTCGAAAATGCATGTCCATGCATGAATTCTGCGCTCCCTATTTTTACTACGATCCAGCTTATGCAATCTGAATCATGTTTATTAATTTATATTTATTTAATTTTATTATTTATTTCATTTATTTTGGCAATGCACAGTACCGTTAATGTTTGTATTGTTGCAGTATGTAATTCAAAAAGACTTGTATATGTTTTAGTTACTTTTTTATTGCAGCGTGAGACTCATAAATTTACAATTAAGTGCACTAAATTAGAAAAAAGTATACGTTTGTGTTTTACATTAAAGAAGATGAAACAAATTCTCTTTGTATATAAATAGAAACACAGTTGGCCTATGTGGTTTGATACATCGGAATTACATGCATGCATTTATGTATATTGTAACGTAACAGAGTTGAGGTTCCCGACGTTACATAAAAAACTGTGTAAACATGATTTAAAACAATGCCCAAAGCATGTTATAATTAAATACAAGAGGGCCCATCTCACCTGAAGAATGCATTAGAGGTACCTAGTAATGTTACTAAGTAATAAAACATCAAAAGTGTACCTAAATCTAAAATATGTAATGAGTAGTATGAGATGTAAAACATAAACATTGTGTCTAGTGGGAGGAGTTTAATGTGTAGAAGTTGAGTGTAATATACTGTTCAATTAATATTTAATGTGTTATAAAATGTACTTGGTGTTGTGCTGTAGCATGATATAGTGTTTACAGGATATTTATTTTATGTTTTGTGGATAGTAAGTGTGGAGCTGTTGCTTTAAGGAAGTACTAAGTCCTAGGTACTCAATTTATTCATGTTAAAATTGTATTTAAATAATTAAGTATAAGTACATTTATTAGTTATGATATTATGTTAAATGTATTTACTTTAATTGATTAATGAAGATGTTTAAAATAATGTTTGTAAACTTGGCCAGGAAGGCAATAAGTGTTAATAAGTTGGCAAGTAGTTCTTATAGTTATGTTAAAAAACAATGAAGGGTTCAATGATGAACTAAATAATATAATGAATTGAAACCAGGAAATTAAAATTGATGTAAGTGGCCATAAGCCAGTGACTATTTGTACAGTAGGTCAGGTAAAGAAAAAATAAGTTAAAAACAAAACAAAATTATAACAGGTGTAATAAAACCAATAGGCTTAAATTTAATATTTGTAAAAGGAAATTAATACCTTTTTAATAAGTCCAGTCAGATGAAATTGTAGTAAAATGTATATGGTTTAATAAGGCAGATTAAGTGAGAGTTTTATGTAATTTGGTGTAATTCCAAGCATGGAGTATTTTATTAAATAGGAGTAGTAATATTTTCTAATCCTGGCTCTAGGATATCAAATATTATCCAATGACAGAAAGTAATGGTTGTTAGGGTAACTGAAATGCAAGAAATTTTGTTGATTTCAACATTCGATTGTTATATGCTATTGGGAACAGTTCAGTAGACAAATTTAAACATAAAATAAAATAAAAATGAATCAACCTTAATAAATCTAATGTATTAAAGCCAATCCATTAAAAAAAAACTGAGTAATAATTACTGAACTAGATTTCAGGAAATATAATTATACACCTCCCAAAAGTAGCGGAATTAATAATTTCTTCTTCAAACTAATTCCATTAAAGATGATGATGAACCCGATTTACAATTAAACCAAGATTCTTCTTGAATGGACAAGAAGTCAAAATTAATGCAAATATAAACCAAACATACACAAGAACCTTTGGTATTGGAGACATAAACCTCACTTCCAAGAGATTGAAGACATTGTAATACTACACCAATTCCACTGGGACCGGCAACCACGAGGATCGCGAAGAAGAACGAAGAACAGAAGAATTCCTGTTACACTCCGGGACATCACCTTTCAACCTTTATTGATAATCTGGACACATTTTCTGGTCAAAAGTAACCTCATCAGTATGTCTTCATGCGGTTGTAAACAGACACGGCTATCTTGAGTATCGCATTGTACGGTAACACCAGCTTATATTTAATTTTATACATTAAGAATTAATAACAATTTGTAATACTTAGTAACCTTAATTTTGCATTACCTGGCCTTCCTAATCGTTAAAAGAATCACACGTACCCTAGGACAAGAGAAAAAACGAAAATTATATTTAAATTGTATTATACAGTACTAGTCCATTAACAAATCGATTCAGCATTGTACGATCGATATTACGATCAGATAAACTGTGAGGAAGACTGTTGGAATTTAAAAAATAATATAAATAAAGAATCCTTCTTGTATGTGATGATGTTCTGTATTATTGTAGAATAGGTATTGTATTTTGATTGGGGAGTAATTTACAGATAAAGAAGGTGATTAAACTGTCAAGTGAAACTAACTCACCTATAAAAACGAGTCAATTACTAATAGCAGCGCCGTTGCAGACAGCTGGTGGAAACGGGAGAGTGCCTAACTAATGTATTCTCTTCGCCACACTTGAATCAATTTAAATAATACGAACCGAATAGGGTTGGAGAGAATTACCGAATTATTAACTATAATACCCGTAATATAGCGTTATACTCTGGTAAAACACTTAGTAATTGATTAACACAGGACGATGTTCAACATACGAGTTGCAGCAACGATATAATAAAAAATTGTTTTCTTTTTATAAATTAATATTGAGTTGCAGGAGGTCTCATCTACAACAACATAATAAACATTTTCCTTTTAAACAGATCGAATTGGTTAATTTAAATTTTTTAAATTAACTATAACCTGTAATTGTAATTAAATAAGAAATACAACCAATATAGTATATTGATAACAAATTGAAGCATCCAAGGTGGGACTTAACGTTGATACACGGGAGTCACACATACAAGAAAATAAACTCAATCATTATTATTTAATTTACAAATTGGCGCATACCAACGTGGAGCTTGATTAAACCCCAGTACACATTTAAACCTAGATTACAAATTGGCGAACCCAACAGTGGGACATAACAAATTACAAGGGAACGTAATTATACATTATAAACTATTCGTTACAAATTGACGTCAACAACGTGGGGCTTAAAGTTGATACACGGGAGTTACCTATAAGTAACTACACAATAAATTTGTAATATATAAAAAGAATTATTACAATATCTATATGAATATGGCAGATAAGCGTGTGCCGATTCTAAAAATTTATCGGCGCGTGTTGGGTATTTGAAGTCAAAAATAGACGTTAAATGCGGTACTGCGTTTAGCTGTTGAGTTGCGTATCAATACTGCAACTGTTTTACCATTAAGAGCGGTGCTTGATTAGTGCTGCACCCTAGCGTGAGCCACGGTTTACGAGGTCAGAAACAGAAACTACGTTTTCTGGAAAATTTTATCTCTGGCCGACCGCCGTGCTGTTAGCTTCGCTTGCGTATCTACTCCGGTAGAGAAGAATAAAGTTGTTGCACCATCTTCATCTATGGCAGGCTAAATCTATACAGAAGTGCGGTAAGTTACGGCAATATTATTATATATATATATCTATTTAAAGTTTTACAAACGAAAAATCGTAATAAGGCCACATTAAGTGGATTCAGATAACCTTTTACCTCACCACGTGTTGAGTGGTGCAATACGTAATTTAAAGGTAATTTTTTTGGTAATATAGTGATACCATATTAAATTCACATGTCTTAACTAAGGCACCAAAATTGAGAGTTATATAAATGCAAAAAGTATTTGTTTAAATAGTACAGACATAGATGTAATCTGATAACCTTATTACGCCGCCTCGTGGTGAAAAGTAAAATGTGTAATTCTGAGTAAGTTACATGCAACCTTTCCTCGTAAATATAGTAATACTATATTAAATTCAGAAAGCTTACTAAGGCACCAGAATTGAGAAGAATGTAATTGCCAAAAGTATTTATTTAATAAGTATAGAAATGGTTGTAATCAAGTAACTTTTCGGACCACGTGGCAAAAAAGCAGACTGTGTGTAAATCTTATTAAAAGTATAACCAGCCGAATAATTAGATAATCAAAATTGAATTATGTTAACCCACATGGGTAAAGTTTATTAATATGAAATTTAACAGAACTAAATGTTTTCAAATAGGGCCTGTTGGCCATATAACCTTGCCAAGTGTGTCAATTATCATATTTAAATAGCCCTAAAGCTGTGTTAAGATTATATATGGGTTTTGGGTGTGTGTGAAGTTTCTGGGGGAATTTGTTTTGTGTACTTTCGCTGATAAAGTGTTGTATGATCAGGGTCCTCCGCGGAAGACGGGGACAGCTCCACCCTGAACTTGTAACATCCGGATTCTCTCTCTCAACTTCATCTGCCGGAGGAGAAGAGCGAAGACTAACACAAACACCCTATCATGTAAGCCAGATGATCACCACTTCACACCCATGGAAAAAATAATCAGGTGAACTCAATCCATGTTATATATTCTGTACACATTGTGATGTAACTCACTAGAGCCAGTGGACATTCAATCACTCAACAACATAACTTTAAGTTTTAAACATTTTAATTGGGTCCCCGATTAACGGGACAGAATAGTGCGTGAACTGGGAGGGGAATCTTTTGTAAATTTTATGAATTTGTTTGTATAATCTGTGAGCTCAGAGGCTGACATGCATCTGTGGCTACTCACCATTCAAACGTGCAATTCCTTCTTATTTTCAGTATAAGGGTTTCATTACTGCTGCTAATTCATTCAATCAACTTGTAATTTCTCTGTTTCAATTTAGTGTTCATTTTATATATTAATTTCTCATTTTTAAATTCAGTTAGGATTATATCGGGATAGAAGTTTCTTTGGTAGTCAAGTCGGGTCACAAGTTTAATCCTGTACAGGTGCATGTCCATGCAGAGTTAAACATGCTGTTGAGACAGGTTGAGTTATGCACTGTCATGCCTATGAACATGTCGGTCTCTGGGCCAAAATTACTTTTAAAAGGGTTATAAGGTTCATGACACATTACTATTTTCAAAACTTAACCATATTTATCAATATATAAATTCTTCTAATTAATTATGATCACTGGGGTGTTCACTGTATTCTAAATTTTATTTATCCCAGTATAAGCGCCCAGTGTGGCAGCATTTTATAATAGTATTAGGCACTTGGCCAAATTTTGAATTTATTATGTCCTGGGGACTACTGGTGTTGCATATATATTCAGATACACATGTAATGTGTTATGCACATATTAAGAATTAAAACCTGACATGGATTTTCATAAATTATTAATGATGTACCTCATGGGGGTAGAAAAGGGTGTGGCAAGAGATCTATGTTATAATTGTCCTGTATTGTGGAACATGTAGATGTATTGTATATTTGTGTGTGTATTTTGTGGGGTTCTATATGTATTGTACATTTGGGTGTATTTTTTGGGAGTTAGATATAGGGCTTATAAAAAGAAAAGATAGAACATAGGGTTATATATATACATTTATTTTCTGATGACAATTAATTAATTCTATCTCTATTAATTTTTAATTAATATTTTTTTGAAGAGAATTAATTTATTTTAATTAACTTTAATAAGGAGTATGTAGATTTGTCTCTATTAAATTTTAAATTAATATTTTTTTTAAGAGAATTAATTTATTCTAATTAACCTTGTCAAGAAGTATATAAATTTTATCTCAATTAAGTTTCAATTGATTTTTTTTAAAGAGAAGATAGAAAATAAATTTTGGATTTATTAACAATTTCAAGTAACCTTTCTAAAGAATATAAATTATTTTAATTAACAGTTTTTAAGGGGAAAATAGATTTTGAATGTTATATTTATTGTTTTTGTAGGTAACAGAAAGGAGATAGAATAATAAAAGGATTTTATTGATTGTTAATTTTATGAGTTTTAATTGCAAGTCCCGTCTCACTGGATCCAGCGCATTTTTGGCTTCTCTAGGCTTTGGTCTAGTTTTAATTATCTTGTGGCACCTCTTTAGAAAAAAAAAAATTAAAAAAAAAATTTTCAAAAAAAAAAATAAATAATTTTCTTTTACCAGTCAAAGTTAAAGAGGGGTTACACGCGTAAGCCTGAATATATTATAATTCAAATAACCGTAACTTAGTGATACTGAGAGTCTTCTAACCACATACATACTCAAACCGCCCATCTTATGAACATTTACACTTACAACCTTTTCTTGGTGTTTTACCTTACTTTCTGTAAAACAAGGTTAGCTATTTCGTTTCCGTACTGGTGGGTTTTTTCGTTTCCTTTACCTGCATTTAATGAAATACGGAAGCGTTTGTTTTCCTTTCACTTTCGACATTCTGAGAATTCGTCTTTTGTATGGTGAGATGATGTAAATATGCTCCAAATCCATTGGAATTAAACGAGACGTAATTTTAATGACTTTACTTAATTTAAGGTACACATTTATTATTTTAGGAAATATTGAGATTCCGTGTACCGAAAGTTATTAAAAATTATTATAAAAACATATGTCGCTGTTCATTTTAGAAAAGTAATTGAATTATTATTTATTGCTCTGCTTTCATTTATTGATTTTTGATATTACAGAGAGATAACGCAGTCGCTGTTCCTCGATAATCATTGTTTTATTTGCTCTTTAGGTACATAATTTGCGACGTTGTATAATAATGAATTACATGGTCATCACGTACAGAACATGTTCCGTGTTCACTGTTATCCTGTATCGGATACGCGAGCTGTGGGAATCTCAAAAGAAATTGTTTATATTCACCTTCCACGTAGGCACGAAAAAAATCAATTATATCGCCAGCAGAATACTGGTATATTTCCCATTACATAGTGTGTGTGTATGTCGCGTTCGGAGATTGCATTTTCTGAATATCAGAGGTTCTACTGATTTTTTATCCGATTAAGTGTGTGTCTCTTGTAACACGTGATATAAACATTTGATCAGTAATAATCATGGGTTGTAGTTATGGGTTCAGTTTGTAAGTGTACTTAGACGCACGGAACGAGGAAAATAAATTTCTAAGTACGTTCGAGAGATACCTTTATAGGAAAATACGTGGAAGAATCGATACGGGTTTATTTTAAATCGTTTAGATTCTGTTGAATTGTGTTAGAGAGTAGAATATATTACACAAAACGTTGTTTCTTATAACACGTTCTTTAGTTGAATGTACTGTAAGCCTATTCGACAAATAATTTCGAAACACGCATATATTTATTTTCTTTTACATATATTTATATTCCTGTATAACGGGCATCTATAATCCTGGTCCACTTTAATCGGATTGTATCACAATTGGATTATTTGTTTTAATCTAAAAATACTGTTAACTGGCGCATAAAGTATATTGTATTATACATCTGTTCGCGCATGAGCGCTCTCGCGTGTCTGTCTTTGTTAAACTGTGGGATCTGCCTATGTCGTTCTAGAGGAATGGGTTAATACTGGATGGGTAACATAAAACCGAGGCACCATTAACGGTGGGATGCGGTCGTCTAGAAATCCGATGGAAACTAGAATAGAAACGGCGCGAATTGTTGAATATTTACAATCGGAATAACGAAATATTATTACAGCAATTTATAAGTAATTTCGAAGTACAGTAGGTTCCTAGATCATTTTGTGTGTGTGTGTGTGTGTGTGTGTGTGTGTGTGTGTGTGTGTGTGTGTGTGTGTTGACATGAGACACACAGACAGAAGAAATAGAATAGAAAAGAACAGAATACGAGTTGTCCTCATAGAATAAATTACAGCACACAAATTACTATGGTGACTGATACCACACATTTATAGGTAAAATATCATCGTTTTTACTTCCATGTTCCATAAGGAAATGGAAGTATGGTCATGGCGAAAAATCATGTTCGAGATAACGGCAGATTCTGATTGTACTACCATCAAAACATGAAAAAAAGTAATTTTTCGAAAAGTGTCTGTGTGTCTATGTGTCTATGTGCAGACTTTTTCTATGGGAAACGATAACAGCCGCAAATTAAAACAGAATTAAATAATTTTTTGCGTACAGCTCTGAATTGTAGAGGACTCAAGGTCTGTTGTTTTTGGTAAAGATCGGTTAAGGGAAAGGGGTAGTTTACCTGCAACATTTTACGTTTTAACAAGAGTAAAGTGCCTAATTTTGATAAATAATGTATCCTGAAAAGAAGGTCATAATAATCAAATGTAGAAAGGTAGATGAAATATCTATAAATGAAAAGGGTAGTTGAATGGGGAGGGGGTAATTTTTTATAAATTAAAATGGTAGTTGATGATGGAGGAAGTAAATTTTTATAAGTTTTATATGTGTACTACGTTATTGACAACAAAGAAGTGATTTCTATGGAAACACTTCATTTCACTTTAACAAAATCCTGTATTTTTTAATTTTAATTTAAATCATGTATCAGAGAAAATATATCGTTCGTGGCAGGCAAGCATGTCTCAATTATGTAATGTTTACGTTTCCATTTTATTATTATAATTACCGCAATAAAAAGGTGCCTGCGGTAATTATAACACACACACACACACACACACACACACACACACACACACACACACACACACACACACACACACACACACACACACACACACACACACACACACACACACACACACACACACACACACACACACACACACACACACACACACACAATTCGTGTTATTTCTGGCCTCACTCATGTTTATTTTCTTACATTTGCACGCTTTTTAAATGGAGAGTGCCGCCGAAACCCACACCAACACAACGCGTGCAAGCCGAAAATGTGTCCAGCGTGGATAGCGATTTGCTTTCTGTGGATCGCTGGGCAGTGTAACTGCACGTGTTTACAGAGGAACGGTTCATAGACAGACTTTTCGTCTTTAGGGAATGAACCATCTGCAAGATGCTCAGGGCCCATGAGTGACTTCGGAGCGCTTCGGAAGAGAGATGATGATCTGCGTAGTCGGTTTCTTTATAAAAATAAAGTAAGCTTACCTAATTTTTATGGATGAAGTGACTGAAAATAACATTAAACGACTACCCCATAATAACAAAAATATCTATAAGTAGTGAAATTAGTTTGAGGGTGGGCGACTTTTTTTTAGAAATTACTGAACCGAATTCAAGTAAATTATTTTAAACATAAATCTTACATGGAAGTCATGTATGGTTCTCCATACCGATTTTTATATGTGTACTACATTATAGGCAACAAAGAAGTAGATTGTTGTTAAAATTCCTTTCCTGGCTGTTTGACCGTAGTCCAATGTTTTCTGCAAAACCAGACGTTTCGGCAATGCCATCGACTGCCATCATCAGTGAAAATCGAGTGCGATAACGTGAGGTGGTATACGTTAGTGACCACAGTACTGTGGTTACAGCTGAAGAAATTAGTAGAAAGAAGTAGTTTCTATGGAAATATTTCATTTCGAAAATGATTTTAAATATATATCTTAGAACATGGAAGTCATGTATGGTTCTCCATACCGATATTTATAATAATAAAATAAAAGAAAGATTTAAGCCAATTAATAATTTAACAAAAATACTGCATTTTGATTAACATAAAACTAAGGAGGTTCTTTATTGCTTATGTACAGAAACTAATTAAAGTTAATTGTTCTTTATCAAGTTTCCTGAAGGCGCACGTTTTCCTGTCAGAAACTTATTCGGTGCCGGTTGCTCGAACTCTATTGTTTCAGCAATATTGTGTTATGAGCCATTTAGTTTGGTTGCAGCATTTTGTAGTCACCCTACTCTACTGAAAGTATCAAGGCATAACTAATAGCCTTTGACGGCATCATAAACAGCACCTGCTTCCTTTGAGCGACTCCACTAGGCTACCATGTAACTTCTTTACATTGATCCTTTTGCGATGTGTCGTATTCACACAATTTTATTGGTCAATTGAAATTGTTCCAGAACATGTAAAAATAATTAACTTTCTTCTTCAGGAAAAATTCAACAATGTGTTTTGCTAAGGCCTATTCCCGATTCTAGTAAATTCCATTTGACCGCATGTTTGTTAAATAATTATTTTATTAAAAGGTTTGTATTTTATAATTAACATTATTTATCGTTAACACAAATATTATTTATTCTATTATAACGTTGAAATAATGTGGTTTTATTTATCATGAGAGAGTATACGTACAATGGCTTTGTCACAAGTACTTAATTTACACCACTTAGCTTTAGGTTCTTAATACACCTAACAATTTGGTCCTTAACCACTCATTCCAATCGCTTTAGTTATGGCCTTAAATGAAGCTAACATCTTTCACATTCACCGTGTTGTCAATCTGTCACAATGAAATATATAGGCCTACATATAAAACTCTTATATATATTTGCAGAAATATTTTTATATTATTGTAGTAATATTAAAATATTACGGCAGAAAACTCGTCAAATTACCATAAACAAAACCAGACACACCAATGCCTGTAATACAACACATACAAGTAATATTTCTTATGATAATGAATTAAAAATGCTGCAAAATACATCAGTTATTATAACAAAAGTTATTTGTCTTTCGAATTCTACAAATTAGTAAGTTGGTGTGAGAGAAGTAACGAAGAAAATAAAAAAGTTAACAGTATGTTTTTTAGACGGGAATTTAGTTCCACGTGTTTAATCGTTTCTACGTAAAGGCTGAGCTTTTTCAGTAATTCTACTTTTTAAACGAGAAAGTAATTAAGAATAATGCCTATAACGATGGCGATCCGCTTGAAGTAGTTATGAACGCAATGCGTGTATAAAAGTGCCGTGTCTATTGCGTGAGAGATACTACAGTTATACTGTCGCCAAAACGTCTTAGCTATAGCTACACCGGAAATACATATAGAGTACACTATCATATTATGCTCCTGTGTATTATTTGGCTTGAGTCAAGTCCACATGATTATTTTAAAAAAAATTTATAGGCATTGCAAAAATGCAATGCACAGAGAAGGGCATTGAAAATGCTTCAATAAATCTAAAATATATATATATATATATTTATGTTCATTCACTAATCAAACAATTCATTCTTCATTCACCAATCAATGAATTCATTCTTCATTTACCAATGTACAGATTATAAGTTAAATGTAGTCACATTCATAAGCGAAGTTTTATATGTGTAGGCTACTACGTTATTGACAACAAAGAAGTAGTTTCTATGGAAACTCACCGGTTCCCATTTTCGATAACGCACCAGCGATCGGCCGCAAATGTGCGACACGTCCTTATAAACATTTTCAATGTTAAAATTAAAACAAGTCCGTTCTAACTAAAGTTGTATAATATTTGCTTTAACTATCTTAAAATAAATAAAAATACCTATATTTGACAACAAATATTTGCCTGTACATTGAGTAGAACACGAGTATACTTAGATTACCTAGGCGTTAGTAAACCACTTTCGTGGCAACGGCGCGTGTTCTTCAGTGCGTATGCTCAGAACGCCTCGTATACGACTTCACTTTAAACGACAAGGAGTAGACGTTGTTGTGCTTGTGCGCTTGTACCTCTCAAAAAAATATCAATTTCTGCGTTTCAAGAGCGTAGCGTTTAGTTTTATCATTACGTTTACTAGTTCGCGAACTGAAGTGTAGCAGTCTTCTTTTATGACTTCTGTCAAAAAGGAAGTCATACATCATAGTCAGAAGCTTTTAAAGTCGGAAGAGGAAGACTATCAGAAAGAAAGTTACAGGAACGGGTAACTCCGGCAAGACGCGTCTGTAATTAGTGCTTTTAGAATTATTAAAGAAACTTAAACCTGTACGGTTTATACAAAATCTCTCAGAGCTCCCCATAAAATGGTGCCCATTCTCTATAAAAACATGCAAGGAAGAACATTGAAGTCAATGACGACTTCAACAAGTGTATTAATGGACGAGTTATTCACGAATGCCACACGATAGAACGGATAACATCACCATGAAAATTTATTTTAAGCGTTATAATACGACTCTTTTACCCGTAGTATCTTAATGGTATAATAATTTGCCCGTGTTATTCCTTGTATATGTTAATTTGTAATAAATAGTTGTAAATAGTGTATCAGATGATCGTGGAATATTTATGTTGTGTGTTTACGAATGTGATTTAAATATATAATTAAAAGAATTGAATTATTCTGCCTTGGTTTCTGAATCAGAATTATAATTATTCCAGTTCGGTAGTTAGAACTCCAAAAATCAATTCAAAAATAGCGGTCGAGTCATCCCAAACAATTTTCAAGTCACCTTCGATATTAGGCTTTAACCTATTATTTGAGGTTAATCTTGGTTTTTGCAGTTTGCGTACTTCCAATGACTCCCCGAATTCTTCTTATCCTTGTTAATTATAAACTAAATGCTGATAATATATTACGTTCCTGAAATAATAACGCATGGATATGATTTAATAACATAATGGTTTAATCTTTGTAATATAAGTTCAAATTATTGGAAAATTCCATTCGATACATACGGTTGTCACAATCGATATTTATTTCAGGATTTACTAAATAAATTATGTTAATATATTTCGTAGGAATTCTTGTGGCTGCTACGAAAAGTTCCTTTACATGATAATTAATAATATTGAGTACCTTTACAAACAATCTATTACTTATAATCTAAAAAATTACAAAAATTATATATTAAGTAACATACAAAGTTTGACGAGATTCAATGCTTCGTAAAAAGCATGGAGGTTAGAGTGACGTCAACATCATGGCTACCATTGTCCGTCTCGGAAAATAATGAAGTTTATTAATGTGTACAATAAATTTTCCTTGTAATCACTGTTTCGTTCAGATATTGAATTTGTTTTCACTTTAAAATGTTTACTAGTGATTGGTGTTAGTGTAAATTGGTATACTGTCTAGTGGTTGTTCCTTGTTGAATAAAAATATTGTCAAATTATACTTTACACATCTTGACGATATTGCTGAAGGTTTTCTCGTTTATTCTGGATAATTTCTTGATTGTGTGTATTACTGGTTCATGAAATGATTGTAGTGGAGGGACTATTTATCTTCGATGGTGGTCATTCAGATCTTCCTTCACAAACGGGTTAACAATTTTGATAATTTTATTTTAATTACCTCTCGACACGCACTATTAAACTGTTCTTCATCACAATTAACAATTAAGTGTTATTTCTTCTTTTTTAGTCACCGAACTCATACAAACTCGTTAAATTTTGATTGGCCATTTATGTACAGGTTAAATGTCATATGATCGATTGCCATTAATTACTTTACATTTTTATAAATTACCTTTAATAGATAATTTTATTATTATACTCAAATGATACATGCAATGTTTACATGATGATTAATTATATAATTATACACAATTTGATACTAAACATGCCTCAGTTTATAACTGTAAAACCTTAATAATTTGAATTTCTATGATATGTAGTGGAACAATTTGTTATGGTTGATTGTAATTTCTACTTTGACTACCTGAGATAAATATATTTACATAAATTAACTGGTGACATAAATTCTTATAACATATAACAAAAACTCTTAATAATAATACTTGTTTTTAACAACTTTAATTATTTCATACTTTTAAACTATTGTCTGTATGATAATAATAAAAACACTTTTTATAAATAATAAATAACACTGTTTAACGGTAGTCTGTGTCACTATTTATATTATATCACTCCTCACTGTAAAGGTTTGTGTCCCTTTTTCTATCCTTAATTATATGCCTATACAATTTTGTTAATACAATTTTAATTTATGATTAGGTACTCTTTATTGGGTTTAGTTGTGTTTCAGGGTAAGTTGATTAGGCTTACTAGGTTTATTTATTTAATTTTGATCTGTTTACTGCCCTATTCTACTGGGTTATTTCTGGGTTTCTTGATAATATTAAATAAGTCAAACCAACTAGTTTCCTTTAATTTGCTATCAATTATTATTTTTTGTTTCCTCTCTGGATCGGATTTAACTATTATTTACTATTCTTTTTGTAACATTTTGTTTCGTTACAGAGTATAAAAAAAAGAGTTAATTATATCGGTAGTGTATTCACTCTGAGGCCCATTATTCCTCGAAAGGGGTTTCAATGGGAAGGTGCAAAAATATTAGAGAAATGTAATAGAATATTGCGCGCGCGCGCGCGCGCACACACACACAAAGGCACAAATTTATTCATTAAGACCTTCCTATTCTTCAAATTACATTATCAATCAAAATTACCATTTACAATATATATTATGCCTTTAAAAATTGTGTTGTCTTCCTCGAGTTAAATTAAAACCTACGGCATCTGGACGTGTTACCGAGCCAAAGGTTGAACAAGACGTGAAAAAGAAAGTATTTTTCTGACAAAGCGTTTGCAGTAACAAGGGGATTAGGGAAGCAACACAACTGAGTTAATGGACACGTGGGCTGTTACAGATGGCCACGACATTATGGATTCCATCTGCGTACTTAACGAAAGCAAGGGAAGACTACAATGCGACTGTCTGAGGAATTAAACTGAGACAGTGCTTAGATTTGTTAAATGAGTCAAAATAACTAAGGACTTTACGGTTCACTTTGTTACTTAAATCTCGCTTATGGCAACCTAACTTGCGATTTAGTTTTGAGTTTTCTACTTAGTGTATCTTTTACTTTATACAATTTTACGCATTACGTAAAACTCGTACGTTTTAAGACAACTGAGTAATTTGCTACTCCGTAATGCAAATATTTCTTGTTGTACTACAATTTTTAAATGGTTTTCTAAGCAGACATCACACATGCATCCAAATCGTTTTTTGAAAAGGCAACGCAGTTACTACTTATAAGTACCGGTACCGATTGTGTATTCTACATTATTACGTAACGTCACATATTACAGACAAGGTGAATAGCTTTGTGAAGTGAAATTGTATGTGATTTACAAATTGTGTTAAGGGCACCACTACTTAGACAGGCGTTTGATTAAAACATTTGTCCTATTATACAATGAACCATCCTCATTACGTTAGCCTGTAGTGGGGGTAAGGTGGGAATAGCGTTAGGCGAATTAGAGGAAAGTGTGTACTGCCGCATTTAAAAATACTATCCCGTTTCATGAATAACTGTCAACGTGCGTCAAATTTTGATACTTAAGTTCCGTAAAACGTTTGCGCATATTTTGTTACGCGACCTTTATCTTCGGAATAGAAATTTTGTTATTTGTAAAAAATTATAAAGTCTTTTATTTAAGTCTCTTTAATTAATTAACAGTGGATAATATTGATTGATTGCGTAACATATCGCAGTAACTGCATGTGATTGATTTTATACAAATAATTACTCCCCTTAATTCGTTCACCCACTATGTAATGTCCTTCCTTGGTTTGGCATATTTAAAGTGGTAGTAAATAATAAATGATTGTGTGTACTTGCGCGCGCAGAAATACGTTCAATTTTATTTGCTGGTAAGTTTGTAACACTGTCCACATAAAAGTGTACATTTTTTCTTTAACCACGATCCTGCATGGTAGCTCTAATCATTTTTATAGGATTGAGATCCGCGTGGTAGGGTGGAAATCGTAAAACGAAAAGTCCATATTTTGCCAAAGCAGCACCTATTTTAAAAGGTTCGTGTGCAACTTTATTTTGTTTAATTAGTGCGTGAAGCTCATGTTTTAACATAGGTGGACTCTAAGGTATGCAATAGTTGATAATCAGTTAATGGTGTTTGGCTTTTTCGTTGATGATGTTAGGGATGGATTTCTGAATAAATCTAAGTTGGGCAGGTCCTAATGACTAAATGTGAACTTGTATGTGTATGTGGAGGCGCACGCAAAACTTCTATTACATTTTCCTATTATTTTCGGCAAATTCCCATTGAAACTCCTTTTTAGGAATAATGGCCCTCAGACTGAGTACATTACCGATATAATTAACTCGTTTTTTTAAACTCTTAAAATAAAATTTTAATGTTGATTTAATACACTTGACGAATTCGTCATTGACTTTCATGTTTTCCTTTGCACGTTTTTTATGGAGAGTGAGGAGGTCTAAAAGATTTTATATATACCGTACACGTTGATGTTACTTTAATAATGCTAAACGTAAACAGATAGACACCTGTCCACCTCAACGGGGTGTAGTTAATACATAAGTCTTAATATAATCACGATAAATAGTATTCCCAAGTTAACAGCTGGAAAACTAGAAGTCCACGTTTCTCGAACTTAACCCTTATTCTTCAATTTACTGTTTGAATCATAGTTCGCGAGCCCTTCCCTTAATATTTTACTTTGAATTATTATCTCTTCTTCTACACTTCAGGGATTAGGCAATATGCCTCTTCCGACTTCACATTATTAGATGCATTTCTTTCTTGGCCTTCCTACATCCCTTCTTTCAGAAGGGTTGTAGTTGTTTTCAATTACTGATATTCTATCTTCACACAAACATCTGACTTAAATGATGTCTCCATTTTCCCCTGTATTCTTCAATCTTCCAATTTAGATTAAATGTATTTAATTCTTCCCATATATCTTAATTTTTTATACATGTATGATCCCTTCTTGTGCATTCTTTAACCCTTCTTAAAAATCTTAACTCTGTTAATTTTACGTTGCTTTTATCTCTTTCCTTTGTAATCCAGGATTCACTTCCATATAATGGCATTTAAACAGCCATTGTTTTGTAGAATTTTTATTTTGTCTAACGTCTCATTTAATTTTTTAGCGTTCTATTTGTAGTTTCACATATGTGTTGAGATCTATTGACTTTATTTTGTATATCTTTGTCAACGTCAAAACTTATATCACAACTTAAATAGTTAAAATTTGAGGTCTGTTCCAATACTTTATCCTCAATAATAAACTTTGAGCGTACTGGAAATTTTCCGTAGTGACCCATAACTTTTGTTTTGTCGTTAGATATCTTTATACCTTTATGTATCTTTATCTTTTGTTGGCAGATAAGATTGAATTATTATCTTTATATATTTATTATGCCCAAGTAGTATCTACCCAATTAGATGCGCTCTTCTCCTTCGCAAGTGCTTTAAGAAGGTTCCGTTATTTTGAACTCCACAAAACCTTAGCATTGTTAAGTTTCCCTCGTTAACTTATAATCAAAATTTTTCTGTCACACAATATTTTAAAAACAGGAGTTTTTCTTTTATTTTTCTTAACTATTTTCTTATCTTTATCTTTTTTATATAGTCAGCTATTCGGTTGGTACATAGCAACGGTCCAAACATAACTGTTTAACGTACTACCAAAGTTAACAATATATTTAACCTATACTGTCTAAAAACTCAACAAGGTTTACTTAAATTGATAATAATCAAAGGTATTAAATGTACTCCATTTTGCCTGAACATAGTAAACATTAAAACTACTATTAAAGCATACTACTATTAATTACATCGTTGAATACATTTCTCTAAAGGTTGTTGATCCAAAACCTTTTTCAGAGACAAAATTTTTGTATTGTGTTGACAAAAATAAACAATTCATTAGAGTGACGTCTGAGTACTCAGTAACAACGCAGAATCAACACGTACGAAGTACGTCTGCAGACTTATTTAAGAATATTATATTGTTGTTTACGTACTCGCATTTAAAACCATAATATTTTAATGTCTTTACGACTCTAGACAAGGTTAGTAAAAGAGTAAATTTGGCAAAAACCGTAAGTAATTATTATGGGTTTCTTTTCAGGATAACTGTTTATATTATACTGTTTATTTTTGGTTGCGCGATTTTTCGATCATACCGATACAATAAACGTTGTCCATTTCCTCTTATGGGACCGTAAACACAAAATACTTCCAAGTTGGATGTACATTTGTAAGAATGTAAGATTGCTCTGTACAAACTACTTATACTAATATTGTTATTTTATGACTACTCAGTTAGGAGTAGCATAGGACTAATGACAAGAATATGGACTAGCAAGAGGACTAGACTTCTCGCATTTCGACAGCACAAGTGTTTACATTTTACGGGCGTTCTTGTTTAAGCAATTCAAATTTTTTGTCTTGATTCAATAGTGTTCAGACTAACAGGTTTTTAAATAGATAGAAATATTCTGACTGTATAGGCTACATAATCTTTGTCAAATTCGAAATATTTCTTCCAATTAATTACAAATTTTTAATTATTTTAAAGAAATATTTTAAATTTAATTGCGTATAATTGAAAAAAAAAACTTTTTCAGTTGTACTTCTCTATGACATTCTGTTGATGAGATTCATATTTTTAAGTTGACACGCCTGAAGAAATTTAAGATTTTTATGAGTTCCTTGTACCCAGTAGCGGCTTGGCCGGAGAGGCACAATCATAAAAAAGTTTAACAGTATAAAGTCTTACCTAAATTTGAAAGCGAAATAAATAAATCCAGTTAATTTTTGAAACTAAGTTTCACCCTTCTACTTGTCATAGGTACAAACTTTTCCAACACTTTGTCATCAACATTGTCAATATCTTGCACTACATTTTTATTTATGGACATCATTGCCAATAGATTTAGACAAACATTACCCATAGTATTTCGCAAAAATGTTTTGACTCTTTAATTGAAAAACAACGCTCTGATTCTGCAGTTGTTACTGGAGCTGTTAACATTAATTTTAGTATGTTTATAGTTTTCGGGAAAATATCAGGAAGATTATATTGTAGCAGTAATGTAAGGAAGTTTGTATCTCTGATTATTTGATTGTAGTCTAGTCGTGAGTAAATAACTTTTACAATTCTGTTTTTATACGATTTTTATTATCTAGAAATGGATATGCACGACACACTATTGCCTGTTGCCACTGGTATTTCTTTTAAACTTTTTGGTATTGATTCTGACTTAACAATTAAGCTGCTTGCAGATGGCCACGATAATAAAGTCTGTATTCCATTTGTAATATAATTACATCACACACTTCTCTGGAAAACACATTTCTTGGTAAAGTTTCTTCTTTTCTTCTCATATTTGTTGAATGAAAATTTTCTTCAATATTGCTTTGAATAGTGTCAATCTCCTTTCTAATGTATTTAATAGAAATCTTAAAATTTTTTGTATCACTTTGAAGTTGGATACTATTCTTATTTCTTGACTAGATTCGATTATAAAGTATGTCATCATTAGGCAAAAATATGTGAAAAATGTGAGCCAAAACACAGACGGTCTTCTAGAGCTCGTCTGAGAACAGAAGCTTGATTAGAAGTAGACTCTCAGGGATTTATCTTCACTCTCTACAAAGACTTCTATGACTTTCTCTAATTTTTAACACACGTCCTAATGTTATAGTTCCATGTTGATACCTCTCGTAAAGTGTGCTCAACTATTTCCTCTAAAATGTCGCACCTATTTGAAGTGTTAAAAAAAAAAGGTGTGAATTGCTGATAAATTACTAAAAAATCACTCGTGGTTTAGCATGATGTGACGCTGTATTTTGGATAAAAAGATTAAGGTAGTGAGCACAACAATGTATATAATGAGCATAAGGATATTTCTTCTTAATATAACTTTGAACACTACCTGTAGCAATACTCATTACATTTGCGACATCGTAAGTTTGAGCAATTAACATTTGTAGTGTTTCCGTATTTATAAGATCAATTTCTTTATCTATACATTTTTAAATCCCGTCTACTGATTTGTTCGTAATTTTTCTAAAGCACGAAAGTTCTCACAAACAAGGCCATCAAAAACTCATCTAAATATTAGTGCGTTTGGCATCAATTCGTAACACCTGTAGTTTCGTCACATTGAATAGCCAAGGAATCGGAATTTTAATTTGATCATAAATTGCTTCTTTACATACGGCCAACATGCTATCTAAAATATCATTTTGTATTTTTTAAGAAGCCTCTTCAACACTGTAGTATTCTGCAGATGTTCTTGCAACACAACACTAAATTATGCAGAAAATCTACTGATTCTCTAAATATTTCACGATTTTCTGGTTCTTCATTCTCACTGTGACCTCTAAGTACCAACTCAAAAGCAGTACAGAATTTTAGACAAAAAATAATGCTTTTTAAAATATAACTATTCCTTTTAAACTAACTTATTTATTACAATTATCTTGTTGTTGCATCCTCTTCGTTCACTTGATTAATTTAATAATATATATAAACCTTTCACTAATGAACTTACTGTTGTCACTTCCCAAACGTTTCGAGATGTTGTTTCTCTTCTTCAGTGGGTGTAATTAGAGCTCTATAATATAGGTAAAAGCTCTAATTACACCCATTGAAGTAGAGAAACAACATCTTGAAACGTTTGGGAAGTGACAACAGTAAGTTCATTAGTGAAAGTTTTATATATATTATTTATTTATTACGTTTAATAACAAGTTTCCTATATGCTGAATTAAGCTGCGTCAAGATATTTACTTCGCCTAGTAAAGCCAGTTGTGTGTATGTAGGCTATTAATCGAGATGATTCATGCTTTTTTATTTTAGTAAAACGATGCTGCAAATCTTTTATATCCTTTCTGGCCTACTTTGCATCCGTTTCTATTGCTGCATGATTGTAATATAATACACACAGAAAACAGTGCTACTTCACACCCACATATTTCGTTTATAAATGTCTCTTGAGAAACGACGCGTACATATCCTGCTTTGTTTTTCTTTCACTAATTTGCGTCAAATTTAAATCAAGTAATGGCCTGCCTAATTTTTTTATTCTCTAAAGAAATTCCGGTAAAGTTTGTTTATATTAAGTCACTGATTCTATCCATGTTTGTAGGCTACACGTCAGACGAAACAAATAACACGTGTGACAAAAGTAAACTGACGATCAACGAACGGCTCACGAACACCAACGTTAAATACTGGGAACTGGCCGTTGATTTCTAGCAGCCCAAGAACTTGTTTTATGAAGCACTGTTATTCGTCATGACGTCACACGACACGCCAAGTTGTCATGGCAACCCAGTCAGCACGTCTCAACTTGGTCGTGTTTACATGGTTTAGGTTATGTGCTGTGCGGAAGACAGATAAATAATTGATACTTTAATCTAAATCAACGTTTAAAGAACACTGTTTATATTTTAAAACAAATAACGGACAAACGACGGACAGTTAACTATGATAATGTGATTTTTTTAAAGTTCTCTGTCAGGGGAGGCACGTGACCATGCGGTTACAATAAGAAACCGCCACTGCTTTTACCTAGTCGTACAACGTAGTTTACAGTAATAGTACGACTAGAGTTTCGGAATGTGATCCAACTACGGGAAATGAGTACCTCGACAATATGCAGTGGAACCACACATTTCCATTTCAGCTTGTACTGGTGGAATGCTTGTAGAAAAATAATGTATCGGTAAAACATAAAACGTACACAACTACTATTGTTCTTGTTGTGGTTGATATTGTCACTTAAGTTTTTGCTTAATTTATGTCACTATACGCAATCCAGAGTTTCTTGGATATTCATTTTTGTCAGTTAAAATAAGCATAAATATTGTACACGTTAAATTTTTCTTTTCAAATATTTATTGTAACAGGCATCTTGCTTAACTCCAATAGACTCAAGAGAACAGAGACAGCTCCCAGCCAGTTGTGTTACAGCGCTTACTGATTGTGTCTGAGTGGTTGCAGCATTGCAAGCATTGTGCGGTAAAAATGTAAAGCCTTTTTGTAAAATAGACTACAGTTGTAAAGTAGTCTTACGTAACATGAAATAAATATCACGCTCTACTAACTATTTTCGTTATTTAACAAATCAACAAGAGACCAAAAATTATTAAAAATTATTCATTTAATCGCTAAAGAAATGTTGATTATGTTTTGCAAAAGAAAGTTCAACAGAATTTTTGTACAAAAATATTTAATTGAATAATCTTATTGCGCCTTGTAGGTAACATAATTCCGTGGTTGGAAGTGTTGATGTGTTCTTAAGCAAGGAAGTGGAAACGTATTATTAGCAGACAACTTGACGGCTCTCCTTGTAGAATTTGCTGGTACATACTCAAGTAAATACTGTTAGCGTGTGGTTTCCGTGACATACAAAGATGTTTTCATTGTTAACACTTGAGTAATATTTTAATCTTCTCCCTTACTCGCTTGTCACTCACTATATCTGTCAGATATTATGTCTCTTGTGTTCATTCATGACTACACCCTGTATTACTGCAAATCATATGTTTAGGTGGTTTATTGTTCTTGTGTAGCAGTACGATATAAGGTTTGACACATTATAACACCGTAGTAATAATAAATGATGCATACAGCTTTGCTTCCTTTTGATGCTCTTAAAGGTGGTTCATTGCTTACAGAATGACTAATACGTGTAAAAATAATATGACTAATATGGAAAATGAAACTTTTTAAATTACTGAAAAAAATGTAATATAACGTTTCAAATTATTCGCAGTCACTAATGACTTGGAAAATGTGAAATATGTTATATTTGGGAGTAGACTTTTTACTTCTGATATAAAAGCTTAACTGAAGATATTTTCTGTGAATGATACAAAAAAATAAAGAAAATAACAATGGGTGGAGAACATTTGCAGATCGGAAGTTAGTTAAGCTGACAGTGGACTATAAACCTAGTAGAAAAAATTTTACGGGTAGGTCCTTGCCGAGAAAGTTGTAGTGAAGACGGAACAGGGTGTAAGTCTATACTGTGGAATGAAGACCACGAAGGTGGTTGGTAGTGGTGTAAACAAGTTAACTGTTTTAATAAAAACCATTTCTTCCGGTATTATATTATTTCTGCTTGGGACAGATTGTTAGCATAATTAATGTAATAAACTTTTGTTGATACGAGTTCAGTATACAAGATATCTTGCATTTTGATAAAGGTTTCTTCACTTAGTTAAACATTATTTACCTGTGAATGGGAATTACAAATAACGGTAAATAAACACTGATCTTTGTAAAATGTAATGTTCCTACGTAAGTAAACTTTATATGAAATATGTGCACAATAGATAAAGTAATTAGTAGGCTACTTTTATTAAGACTGCGTTAACGTTTCTTATTACCTCTATTAGGATTATTAGAGGCAATCCGTGAATTATTACATCCTTTTGTGGAAGCATACGTTTTAATGTATATATGAGTTTCCGCGCGTGCACATTTGAGAGTGCGATATTCCTCTATATAAGTTAACGTTTAAGCAAGTCTCTTCACCGACTCTTTGATTAAGAGTAATACATTCAGAAATTCGGGAAAAGAGTAAACGTAATTATCATTTATCGAGTAATAATAATTATTGACAATAACGTCATGTAAGCTGTTAAAAATAATTGTGGGATACCTCAAAAAATATCTGTCAATAAAGGTCTAAAGGACCAAGGGTACAGTATATCACCTACACTTCTTAACATTTATATTGACGATCTAGCAAGGAAGTGGAACCTATAATAAACCCTGGTATTAAGATATCACGAGACAGATATTTGCATGTACTGTTGTTTGCCGAGGACTTGCTTCTAATTAAAAATACAGGATCTGCTTTGTAAAAACCTGTTTTTAAGCTTCATCAGATTTGCAAACAATATAGTAGGAAAATCTTCACTATGAAAACAAAGGTAGTGGTATTTCGAGACAAGGAACTAATATGAATAAAAATAATGATTACTGATCAAATTCTAGAACAGGTAAGCCATTTTAACTATTTGGGAAATGATATTGGTTATGATAGGAATTGTGATATTGATGTTAAGTTAGGTAACTTTCAGACGATCTGTGGGATAATAAATAATCAACCGTATTTTTAGAAACAAGGTACATCGAAATACAAAATTAAAGTTTTACAAACTTATACTGTAACTGTTCTATGAGTGTGAATTATTAACATAGTAACAAAAAAAAAAAAAAAACAAGACAGTAAAATACAGACCTCAAAAATGGCGTTCTTAAAAGGTGTTCTAAGCTTGACCGTATAAAGAAAGAGGTAATAAGAGAAGAATTACAAGTTTTTAATTTGATTAAAAATTATAAGATTACAAACAACGGTGGAAAGAACATTTAGAGAGAATTTCAGATTCCAGACTGGCCAAACAAGTCTGATAATACAAACCTATAGGACACAGGTGTGGGTAGACCCAGGAAGACATGGCTGGAGGATCTTTGAAGGCGGAACAGGCAGCACCTTGCCTATGCCGTATCGTGAAAGTGATGATGAATTCGATGTTTTTTTTTTACCAGTGACTGTAACCAAAAATATTTAGCAGACTCTTAAATTGCCAAAAAAGGACAATATAGATCTTTTTCTTCTTCTTAATTTCTTCTTTTCTTCTTTATGAACATCACAAATCCGGAGCTCAGTTTGCCTCTGAAGAGTCTATATCCTTTCTGCAATTAGGACAACAGCAACATAAAACAGAAACTAGTAGCGTATAGACCTTGTACGCTACTGATTGTATCTAGCTTTCTATACTCCGTAGTCTAATTTTATTAGTAACTTACTATAAATAAACTTACTTCCCCTATATTTTGCTAGTTATTACGTAGCTATATATAATTCAGTGCCATACAAAATTCTACGCTTATAGTTTGAATAATAAAAGTAATAGTTTTAAACATTATTTTAATCATAAGTTGGTGTAATCTATTTTATATTGAAACCATCGTTTTAAGTTTTGAATGCCCTTATGCGGACTCAACTTTGCACACACTAAAATGTGTTTTTTACTAGTGTCGCTGAAACTGTTTGTGTCGGGTACCAAAGTAACTGTTATCATCGTAATTAATTTTTTACTCTCCCCTATGGTTTCGTTGCTCCATTAATACTTTATATTTACTTTCTTTGATAAAATAAATATTCTAATCTAAAACCGTAGAAAGACCTTACAGTTTTAGTAGGCTTGTTATGAGTGTAGCGAGCTTGATTCAGTGATTGTTTGTGTTTGATTGTGCGTTATTTAATTTAATAATAATTATGTTAACTTGTTTCATTAGTGTTGTGAACTACTGTATGGCAGTGCCTAACGGATAATTAAGTTTGCGAAAAGAGGTGATAGTCAAATTAATTTGAATAAACAAATTCCTTAAACTGTGTTTGCTTTACTGAGTCTGTATCAATTTACTGCCACCATCCCAGGCGCTCCAAACATGTAACATTCCTAACTAGTGAAATTATTATAATAAGTGGTGTAAAAGCTTATAATTATGTATAATACTATGATATGTATGCTTTGTGATGGGTATAATAAGTTTTCCATTTTAAGTACGTAATACTAATTATGTAACTCAAAATTATACAGAAATGAATATACTATAGATTTAGGAGGTGTATTTGCTGTAATATACATCTCATACGTTATGTAAAGTTTAATTAAAATTAATTATATATCAAAATTACTCACCAGACAAATATAAATAAGATAATTTATTAGCAATAACTTTACAATCAGATTTAACAGTAATTTATCTTAGAATGAAATTTGCCATAGATGAACAACGCCTGAGTTCCCGGAAAGGCTGCGGTAACATATGATTTCTATTTGCAAAAAACAAAAGTATAACCTAAAAGTGCTGCGATCCTTATTTTTCGTGAACTACCCACTACGTAAATTTCTTCTCACACTACTTTGCGAGAGAAATGCCTGCCCACAGTGCCCTTTTAACTCAGACTTTTAACATTTAACATTTAAATGTTTAAAAGTTCTTGAAATTCAGAACAGTACTTAAACAACACACATTGTGTTTCAAAAACGTCAGACTGATTAGAGTAACAAAGAACATCAAAACAACTTATCAAAACTACATATAACAAAAATAAAGTATCTATCATTATCATTTACATAAGTAACAAAATAAAATGAATAAGGGCAGGGCATTCCGTTGTCCAAGAACATGTAAAATAGTCATTAAAGTTATTACCTTTGCTTTCAACGAGATGTAGGGAGACTGCAATGGCATCAGTATATAAGATTTTTGCTATGACCAAGATTCTCTGACATAATTTAATTTACATGTAAACTAAACGTGTATATACTGCAAATATGGTTATTACAAGAAAAGTTTAGTTACAACCAGTATCATAATTGGTAAGCTCCCTGAACCGAAAAAGCTCAGACTTTTACAATATTTGCAAAATGTTGACTTCCATTTTTAGCTCGTGGTGTCCCTAAACATAAAGATCCTCAAAGCAAACAGTTTGCGTTATTCGGACTTTTGTTAACATTATTTACTAATTCTAATGTACAGCATAAAGTTTTAAAATGTTTTAAAAATTGTAATATATTTTTGAGTGGCTTAAATTTTTTAAGTTTCAAAGCAAAATTCTATATTCAGACTGGTTAAAATTATCTTTATTTAGACATTCTACTTGGAGTTTTGTGACTTTGACAAATTTGGTATATTTTTTGGATTTTGGTGCCTCGATATATTGAAATTTTCAATGCTAAACACTATATTAATATTGTGGTTAAGATTCTGTTTAATTTAATATCCTACATAGACGATTTTTCAAAGATTTTACCCCTCACATTTTTGTCCCTGCCATCCTATTTTTGGGGTATCAACTTCAAAACAATAAGGTTCTGTAAGTAACAAGTATGGACACGCATGCTAAGTTTAACAAAAATCAGTTAATGCATTCAAAAATATCTTGAGGCATACCTCAAACAGATAGACAGATGCCTGCCGAACGGTTGAGTTAAAATTGAGAACTCGCTTCGATCGTTCAGTGAACTATTAATACCACACACACACACACACACACACACACACACACACACACACACACACACACACACACACACACACACACACACACACACACACACACACACACACACACACACACACACACACACACACACACACACACACACACACACACACACACACACACACACACACACACACACACACACACACACACACACACACACACACACACACACACACACACACACACACACACACACACACACACACACACACACACACACACACACACACACACACACACACACACACACACACACACACACACACACACACACACACACACGCGCGCGCGCGCGCACGCACGCGCGCACGCGCGCACTCACTCACTCACTCATAAACTTAATTTCTGTATTACAACTATAATTTTTATTGCATGGTATATAAGTGTAAATTGAAACCTATGATGATGTACTAGGTTAATAAAAAAATGTTATTAAAATTGTTGTTTTTATATTACAGAAAAGTATTCTGTATGTAAGGTTAACAGAGAATATAATCTTCAATTAGCAGAATATAAAAACCTTAGGTGTTGCTAAGACAGTGATATAATTACAAGATAAAATTAATGTTTGGTGGTAAACAAGTAATCCTACAACAACTTCACATCAATTTTGTGTAGTTTACCATAAATAAATGTTTCTCTCGCTGCACTATGTAATATGCATTCTTTAATCATATTATAACAGTTTTCTGCCGTAGATGGATTGATACTTTCGTTGTCTCTCAATTTATTCGCTAATCTTATTTCATACAACAATTTTACAGAGCCATGTAAACTTTCTATGTTGTACTTAACGGTTTCCATCACTTCGTTCTTCTTGTCTACAATACTTAATCTTCTGTTTGTTTTACCAGTACGTTAGCTTTCAATATGAAATGATCCGATCCACACCCCGCACTTCTGTACACCCGAACGTCTTGCGTCTGTAAGTTTCAGTTTTGCGGTTGGATCATGTAGTCAATTATAGAGCTCAAGTTTCTTGTAGACTGTATCCAAGTATTCTTGTGAATTCTTTTGTTAGGAAAATACCTATTCTGTATTCTGAGAGCATGTGGTTCGCAAAAGTCTATTAACCTTCGGCCACTCTCATTTATAGTTTCTTCCCTATATCGGCCTATAATTTTACTGTTGTTTGCACTTCCTGTTCGAGCATTAAAATCTCCCATAAGGTACATTTCTTTTCGCGGATTTATGTTGCTTACAACTTCGGTCAAATCGTTATATCACTGATCTTTGATGTTACTATCTGCGTCCTCTGTATCTGTACACGGCATGTATGTTTCTTTATAGTCCAATCCCACAAATCCAAAACCAATATGTCCAACTGTTTCCTATTAACAGTTTTTAAGTGACAGCTTTATATACACCTCTGTGGTGTCCGGCTCACATCCGTACACCTCACGCTCCTAGGGCAGTGAATTAATTCAACGCCTCACGAAGTAGCTGAAACGAAAAGCAGTGTTGCGAGTTCAATCAAACCCCTTTTTCCACATAACTACCCACAATTTCCCCACTGCCACAATCATGTGTGCTTATGCTAAGAGTAATAGTTTAAAAAATGTGATAATACATTTAAATTGTTTAAATACTGTTACAAGAATAACTGAAATATTAAAATTAATTTTATTCTTTAATTAATCCGTTTGGCGTTTGATCACATCTGATGACGACAAAAAGTTTGGCGTTTACTTCAAGGCCGCCGCCAGAGGGCAGCACTGCGATCATTTCTTTCATCATGGTGTATCACGTCACATTAGTATCAACTTGAGGTATGCACTAGACAGTAGCACCAAACAAGCTTTGGTGATTACACAAACAACTTAATTAAAACAATAATCTTTTTAATTTCTTTTGTAAAAAATTGAATTATTATACTGCGCATATCACATTCTAATTTTCAACTAAATATTGCGTAAATCATATTGTTACACTGAAAAAATTATTTGTTACATATTGTTTGTACATGTATGTTCACTAAAAATAATACAAAGGGAGACATGTTTCTATTTATAATCATTGTAAATATTTATTTCTTATAATTAAATACATATAATGATGAAATACATGAAAGCATAAAAAATATAACAGAAACAGTGAGAATAAGAAGACTAGTATTTTTTTGACAATTATATAGAATGGACGACAATATGTTAACAAAACAGATCTTCAAATATCTGTGGGAAAAGAAGTCAAGATCAAGTTGGATTAAAGAAGTCAAAAAGGGTTTAGAAAAATATAGTATTAATGCAGAAGAAGCAATTGAAAGAGAAGTTTTTCGGCCAAAAGTGTTAAAAATGGAAGGAGTCCAGGATAGAAGAGAGAAAAACGCAGCTTCAAAGTGCGCTTAAGACACTGAAGATAGGAAGAAGAGACGTAGTGAAAAGATGAAAGAATATTGGAGAAAAAGAAAAGAACAAGGAATCAAGAATTGAAATTAGCATGTGGTCCTCAGATGGCCGATACAAATAGAAAAATATACATATAAACACTACTATGCCCTTGTCTCATTTAATTATCCTGTCACTCCTATTTGAATCTTAATTCGTTATAGCAAAGTCTTTCTTACTCCAAATATTCACGAGCAATCTTTTACACGTTGAATCATTTTACTCGCCACTCGACACTGAAGTTCTCACTTCTGGCGTGTGTCACAACACACACTTTTTTTTGGATTACTAGCTCTGTGTCTGTAGAATTATCTTAAATGAAGTCAACATGCAATGGCAACCTCTTAAATACTAAACACACACACACACACACACACACACACACACACACACACACACACACACACACACACACACACACACACACACACACACACACACACACACACACACACACACACACACACACACACACACACACACACACACACACACACACACACACACATATCTATTGAGGTAACCAACTGTTCCCATTTTTCAGGAACATTTTTCCTGTATTCAAGGCATATTTTTTTTTTTTTAGATCTCACCAGGTTTCTAATTACCTTCATTATCCTGTATATTTCATTATCCATTAAAATAAAAAAATGTGAATTTCATGTTATTTCCACCAAATGCATCTTAACATAAAGTGGTATGTAACGAGCAGAAAATTTTAAAATTTTTAAATTTCACCTCGGCAGAGTACGTTCACACGAGGCAAGTGTCAACGACTTATGGTGGAGCAATAAATAAGGAGTAATGAGAAGGTGTCAGTGAAGCGTTGCTGACTTGACAATAGAAACGCATTAAGTTCAATCCAACTATAGAATTTGGTGGCGTAAGATGACAGGGAAAGTTTCGTCCAGAATTATTGCTCTCCGCAGCTGTAACAACGTAAGTGAGGACATCCACACCCGTACCAAGAATTGTAGCAGATGTGGCCGTATTACGTCAGTAGACGATAAGCGACAAAAACAAGTGATGCTCCATACTACAATGAAACGGATACGCTGCACCTTAAGTAACAATACTGGAAGATAGGCTGACAAAAACTAAAGTCATGTTACACAGCTGGAGGTATCGTCTAATTGACAGACAAGAATTTACGAAGGGAAAGTTGGGGTGACTTCAACGACCAGCAGATGTTCGAAATTAGTAATAGCCAGAAAAAAGGGGTAAGAGCATAGAACAATACGCCAGGAAGACTGTAAGTATAGATAATGGGAATCTATAGAAACGCAGAGTTTACTCAGACAATAGGCTGATAGACAAGTTGTTAATAGCCATAGTTTCTTCGAAGCGGGTCAACGATCGTCAAGCCAGAGAGCAGGGAGACCTAAGGACCTATCAGAGACCTTCAGCCAGCGAGAAATTTGATGGTGAGGGATGTTTCCATAGCAACTGAGACGAAGAACCTATCGGAAGAACTATGACGTAGGATTTTGACAGAGTGGGACAGTATTTTCCGAGAAAATCAAAAACTGACCAATCTCGAAAAGAAGTGGGCGTGAAGTGCGCCAGAGACAAAATTTTGAGTAGGGACGAATTAATAAAACTAGCTGTCCAGGAAGGCGGAGAAGCAGTCATACTCAAATTTTAGACAGTGATATTCAATTTTCAGACAGACAGTCAACACTTAAATTTTGAATAGTTATACTAAAGTTTTTACAGTTAGAATTTTCAGACAGTTTACATTTCAATTATCAAGTAGTTTAACTTCTAGTGCGAGAGACGGTATATCATAAACTTTCCATTGTTTACTCAAATCATTCGGAAGTTAGATAAATAACAAGGAACTTAAAACTTAATAATACATTCATATCGCGGTAGTGAACTTTACCGGAGTGCGCAGTAACGGACTTAGTGAAATTTACACCAAGTGAACAATCAGACCGTTACACTAACAGACAGCATCACTTAACGATATACAAATTATTGGAACTTAATATTGTGTATCAACAACATAATGAACACAAACATGAAACAAACTAATCAATTATAGGATCGTTTGTGGAAGCAGCGACAAATGAAACTAGACATGTATATTGACTTTAAAACGAACACACAGCAAACACAGTAAGATAGAACATTGATTGAACACTAAACTTCAATTACCCACACATATACAAACACCTACACGAGTGGTCGGAAGAATAAAGTGATAAGTGGCAGTGATAAAACAACTTACGACGGAATGTATCTACGAGCCATCTCTATCACCAGAACGAGACTTCGTCAACAACTAGTGGATATTCACTAACCAAGTAACCATTATTATAATTACTTCTAATTTGTAACTTCTACTGACCTGGTTTCTTTCAAAGAATTCACACCTGAGAAAATTATTAAGAAAAGTAATGAGTAAATCTGAATAAAGTAGTTAATGAACGTATAAACAAAAGCTTATTTGGGATTTAATGAACGCATTAAATAAGTAGAATATTGAATTGTAACATCATTTGATTTATATATGTATGTATGTTTTCTTTGTTTCAGCATATATTAAGATATATCTTTGTTTATTATAAATATGTATGTATTTCAGGTACAGCGACGTAACCTATGTACTATTATAATATGTCATAAATGATAATTAAACTAGTATTTTAGTTAATCAGAAACATGCGTTCATTATTACCAATGCAACCCAAATATTAACCTAAAGTTTGAAAGAATGCAAATAGATTTTAAGAGTTTCTTATGTTCAATTAAATAAATGATATCACGTATGTGTTGATAAGCATAGATAGTTAGAATCATCAATAAGATTAAATTATACACATACATGTCAGAGATTGATAATTTTATATATTTAATAATTAATCTATTGTGCTATCAATACGCATATAAAATGAAAGTTGTAAATCGTTGCCCAACGTGGCATAATAAATTTAGAAAGTTGTAAATGGCGCCCATTCGCACGGCATGATACGTATTAACACAGATTGTTAACACGTACGGCTTAGGTAAAGAACAGGCTGTAGAAGTAGTAGAAAAAGTAGCGTCATAGAAGTAGAAGTAAGATAAGTGTTATTAGTGTAAGTCAGTTTGAATGATTACGCGCAGTAGGGCTAAAATGGCGAGCAATTCAGACAGTGTAGAATTTGACATTAATAACCAATTAGGTGCAGTAAATACCGAGGACAATACTACACCTAGTGAACCAAGTAGCGTGGTAGAGAGTCCAGAAGATAGGGCGCGAGGACAGACATCAAAACTAGAGGATGGAACTATACAGATGTTGATGGAGTTCATCCGCCAACAGAACGAAAAACAGAACGAGAATATTAGATTAATTAGCGAAGAAAGTAACAGAAAACAAGAAGAAAATATTAAATTAATTAGAGAAGAAAGTATTCGATTAATAAGTGAAAAATTCGACCAGCAGAAGGAAGAACAAAAGGAAGGTAATAGATTAATTAATGAAAAGTTAGAAAAACAAAATGAAAAACTCGACCAGCATAAGGAAGAGATGACACAAATAAGGTCCGAGATACGTGACTACCAGCAGACTTGGGAAAGAAAGGTTGATGAATTACAGAAAAAACAAGATGATGTCGTGAGAGAGTTGAGAGAAGAAGCCGACAAGAAGTACGTAGAAATACAAGAAAAACAAGATAACGATCGACAAGAATGGATGGCGGCGGTACACTCTACCCAGACGACCGTTAAAAAGATTAATCACAAGTTCGATGTTCACGTTAAGGATTACAATAAGAAGCACGAAGAACTCAAGGCCGAGATGCACAATACCATACTGCAGAGGCAACAGGAGCAAGAAGGAACAAATAGTAATATTATACAAAAATTAGAAGACGTAGACGGTAGACAACGTTCAACAGAACAGAAGTTGGACGAGACTACGAAAGAAAAGACAACTAGGATCGAAGAATTAAAAGGACATTTAAATAAGGTAAGAGAAAACCAAGAAAGGTTGCAGCGACAACTGATGGAAGGTGATGGTGGAATATTAAATCGGTTTAACGGACCTAACCACAATGATCTCAAATATAATGGCACAGACAGATTCCCTATGGAATTCCTCAAAGAATTGTCCGAAGTTCAAGAGTTATATTATCCCGCTGACAATATCAAGTGGATTGGCAAACATCTGGAGTTAGACGCAGGAATTTTGTGGCGAGTGATACGTGACCAGATATCAAACTTCGCAGAATTCAAGGAAGCGTTCTCTCTAAAATATTGGGGCCAGGAACGACAGGACAGTATCCGGGACCATTTGGAGTTTGGCAGATTTGATTGGCGCGGACCAGTTACTGCTATTCAATATATTGAACGGATTTTGTTGGAAAGTAAGCAGTTAACACCTACTTTGTCTGATTATCAGTTAATACGTAAGATATCTCGTCACTTTGGGCGGGACATCCAGCTTGCGGTGGTCACAAGAGGAATTGTGACGATACCAAACTTCGAATCTCTGATCATCGAGTATTCACAGATTCAACCAAGAATTAATAGAGAAGCGAACTATGCAGCAAACGAGGGAAGAAATACGTATAAGGAAGGTGAAAGTAGCCTGAACAAAGGAGGCGGTATACAGAAGAAAACATGGGGTGACAGACCCGCCATAAATAACCAGCCCCGTAACGCAGACCGGCGCGCTGTCAACACAATAGAGTTTACAAACACGACAGCTGGTGCATCGGGCACTCAACCTAAAAGAAATCGTCAACAAGAAGAGGAAAAAAAATCCCTCCACCCATTAACAAAGATAGCCGTCAAAACAAATGACTACCAGACGAATATTATCCTACCGGACTTACGAAGCGATTTATTGTGTAATGATGATGAAGAAATTTCTCAACGAATAATCAGGTGTCCAGAGATAAATATCAAGTTCAATAATAATGTTAGTGTACAAGCGTTAATCGATACTGGATCTGTAATAGCTGGGTTATCTGAGTCGTGGTTTCACCAAAACAAACATGACATTACACCTTATGAAATATTACCGATGTCTAACACATTAATAGTTAGCGCAGTTGGTAATAAATCAAAGCTAATCAGAAAACAAATATTATGTGATATCTATATTGAAGAAATTAAATATGAATGTGTTTTCCTAATAATACCAGATTTGATAAAACCATGCATATTAGGAACCAATTTTCTTCAAGAAACAGGGTGTCTCATTGACATGGGAAGAAGAATCGTCGAGATAAGAAGAGAGGATAACGAAGCGACGTACACGGTGCCTATGATGCATATAGAAGTGGTGGATGTAGAAGAAGAAGAAGAAGAAGAAGAGATCATCAGAAACATTAACAAGAAGATAGAAAGTATAGAATGCGGAGATAGAGGAACGTTGAAAGGTTAAGGGAGATTCTAATAAGAAATTGTAGTTTATTCAGAGAATGCCCCGGAAGAATCGAAGGGTATGTCCACGAGTTCAGAGCCACCGACCAGACACCGTACTTCCAGAGAGGATGGCCTGTCCCATTAGCCTATAAAGGGAAGGTAGATGAGGAGATTCGGAAAATGTTACGGTATGGGGTCATTGAGAGATGCAACAGCGCATATATCAACCCACTAGTTACGGTAATCAAGAAGGATGGTAGCGTACGATTGTGTTTGGATGCGAGGAAGGTGAACAGTGTGACTATCCCGGACTACGAGGGTGCCCCTCCAATAAACGACATTTTGGCGAGATGTGGAGAGATGAAGTACTTATCTACCGTAGATCTAACTAGCAGTTTCTGGCAAGTACTACTGAAGTCGGAATGCCGGAACTTCACCGCTTTTATGTACGACGGCAAGTGTTATCGTTTTACAGTTACACCATTTGGCCTGAGTACCAGTTCTGCTGCACTGACCAGGGGATTGGACACAGTACTGGACGAAGAAGTAAAAGAGAATACCATTATTTATGTCGACGATTGCCTGTGTTATTCAGAAGATTTAGAAACGCATTTGTTACATTTAGACTTATTATTATCTAATTTAAGAAGGGCAAATTTAACCATCAATTTGGAGAAGTCGCAGTTCTTCAGACAAGAAATCGCGTACCTCGGTTATCAACTAACAACGCAAGGAATACGAGCAACGGACGAGAAGATAGATGCCATTATGAAGTTCCCTGCACCTCGGAACCAAAAACAATTAAAAGGTTTCCTGGGGTTGACAAATTTCTATAATCGTTTTACAGACAAATACGCGGAAACTACTAAACCATTACTGGAGTTGTTACGAAAAGGACAGAAATTCACCTGGACACAGGAATTAAATGAATGCTTTCAGCAGGTTAAAAGGTTATTCGTAGAAACAGTCATCTTAAAGTTTCCCCGAATAAACCAAAGATATTATATGCAATGTGACGCCAGCAACTTTGCATATGGCGGACAACTATATCAATTGGACGAAGAAGGAAGAATTGGAGTAATAGCTTTTACCAGCAGGACATTCAAGGGTGCGGAAATAAATTATTACACTACGGAGAAGGAGCTTTTGTGTATTGTAAGATGTCTTGAGCGGTTCCGTATATACATACTAGGACAACCGTTAACCATCATTACTGATAATAAAGCACTGACTTTTATGAATAAATGTCATTTAAACAACTCGCGTATTACACGCTGGATCTTAAGTATTCAGGAGTACAAATTTGACATTGTCCATTGTAAAGGTAAGGACAATATTATTGCCGATCTTCTGAGCAGAAATCCAGAAGATGCCACACCAGAAATAATTAGTGACAATATTTCCGAATATTTAATTAACCACCTGACAATCAAAATGGATAAGAAGGTAAGCAAGATCCTAATGGATATTGGAAGGCACCAAATTCAAGACCATAAGCTTAAGTATATTATTGATAAGATTAGGGAAAATTGTATAGATAAGAAATTAAATAAATTTTATAGATTCGTCGATGAGAAATTGTACAGATTACGCAAAGGAGAGTGGAAACTATACGTACCGAACAGTGTGTCTGGCGAAATAATTGCTGAAATACACCGTATGTATGGGCATCCCGGTGCGAAGAGATGTATCAAATTATTACAGGAGTACTTTACCATGGACGGGATGTTAAAGAGGGTGAAAAATTATGTACGGACTTGCGACACTTGTCAGAAAAAAAAGGATTCCGGCAACAGAAATTCGTTCGGAGGAACAAAAGCCATAATACCGTTACGCAAGGGTGACCTTGTGAGCGCGGACTATTACGGACCGTTACCTGCTTCGTCTGGCGGGGTAAGGTATCTATTTATTATGGTTGACAACTTTACCAAATACGTACGACTTTTCACACTTCGAAGGGCAACGACCGTCGCTACACTGAGGAGAGTACACCAATATCGTGAAGAACTAGGATCTCCTAGAGTGATTATCACAGACAACGGAACGCAATTTTCATCTAAAAAATGGTTAGATGGATTAACTGAACTAAATATCTAACCACGATTTACCGCAATAAGGAACCCTTGTGCGAATCTGGCTGAAAGAATCAACAGACAGCTTGGGAACTTATTTAGGATCTTTGTTGGTGATCAACATACAAAGTGGTCGCGTTACGTACCAATCGTCGAGAGTTGTATTAACGAAACGTACCACGAGACGATAGAAGTAACACCGTACGAAGCTCAGCTCGGAAGAAAACCTCCCAGAGCGTGGGAAAAATACATCAACAAGGATATGCTCCTAGTTAAAGGGGTAGATCATAACCAAATATTTATCAAAATGAAGGAGAAGAGAGAAAAACAAGCAAAATTATGTAATGAGACTAAGACCATTACAAGATTCAACATTGGTGAGAAAGTGTTAGTCAGAACATATCATCAATCGGACGCGGTCCAGAAAAGAATTGAAAAATTTTGCGAACTGTACTGCGGACCATATAAAGTGCATCAAATTCTCGGAGAAGCTACTTATCTACTCGTTGATTGCGATGATGACAAGAAACTCCGTGGAAAATTTAATGCCAGACAATTGAAAAAATACTATGAATCAGAGAATTGAAGATGAAGGAAGAGGAAGAAATTGAAGAAGATGTCTTAAGAAGCTAGCCGATGCTGATGAATCAACTGCGTTAGGGTAATTGACGCGATGATATCATTCAAGCTGGCTTATCCAAGAAAGTTATGTACTTTAATTGTTGAAACATAACGTCAAAATGTATTTAGTCAATTAAGCACTAATTAAATGTTAGATAATAAGATAAATTAACATTTAGTGTGACATTTTATAAAAATATTGCAGTGAATGCAAAGGACATTTAATTGCTATTAATTGATTTATATGGTAATAAGTTAAAAGGACAAAGTGAGAAAAATGGACACTTAAAATCAGATAAGTGATAATATTCAACGAACTAGATAGTGAATGAACTTTATTAATGCGAGCGTATGTAATTAGTAGGTTAGGATTATAAACGATGTTATCATGAAGTAGGTAAATCATTAAAACTAAATGTAATACGTGTATGTAAATTATTGAGATAAGTACAATTAACATAGCGATTGTGTCAATTAACAATCTAATTTTAAAATAAGAGTTTAAAAGATTTTATTGGTAAGATCATTAATAGTGCACAAAGGTGTATATGTATAGGAGATTTTCTTTGATATCATGTAAAGGTTACATTGAACCGCTTAACTGTTTGATAATATCTTGTGAATATGATATTTTAGAAGGTAAAATTTAATTCAATTGATGAAATTATTTAATTGCTTATGGAATTTATGATTTGTCTTATAATTATAAAGATAAGGTATTTATATGTCAATTCGACAATTTGAAATGCGTTCAGCTATCCCAAATAGCTGGCAATAAATTCAGAGAACCAATTAAAACCAAAAGGGGGTGTACCACTGGTCATATAAGCTTTTGAAAGTAGGTTATTGTGTATACCTTCCCCTGAAGAAGATGGACACGGCGAGGCGACGTACAGGGCGCAGAATTTAGATTTGAGTTGTTCCCAGAGGTCACATCGTCAAATCGAAATTGAGGACACTGTAATGAGCAGAAAATTTAAAAATTTTTAAATTTCACCTCGGCAGAGTACGTTCACACGAGGCAAGTGTCAACGACTTATGGTGGAGCAATAAATAAGGAGTAATGAGAAGGTGTCAGTGAAGCGTTGCTGACTTGACAATAGAAACGCATTAAGTTCAATCCAACTATAGAATTTGGTGGCGTAAGATGACAGGGAAAGTTTCGTCCAGAATTATTGCTCTCCGCAGCTGTAACAACGTAAGTGAGGACATCCACACCCGTACCAAGAATTGTAGCAGATGTGGCCGTATTACGTCAGTAGACGATAAGCGACAAAAACAAGTGATGCTCCATACTACAATGAAACGGATACGCTGCACCTTAAGTAACAATACTGGAAGATAGGCTGACAAAAACTAAAGTCATGTTACACAGCTGGAGGTATCGTCTAATTGACAGACAAGAATTTACGAAGGGAAAGTTGGGGTGACTTCAACGACCAGCAGATGTTCGAAATTAGTAATAGCCAGAAAAAAGGGGTAAGAGCATAGAACAATACGCCAGGAAGACTGTAAGTATAGATAATGGGAATCTATAGAAACGCAGAGTTTACTCAGACAATAGGCTGATAGACAAGTTGTTAATAGCCATAGTTTCTTCGAAGCGGGTCAACGATCGTCAAGCCAGAGAGCAGGGAGACCTAAGGACCTATCAGAGACCTTCAGCCAGCGAGAAATTTGATGGTGAGGGATGTTTCCATAGCAACTGAGACGAAGAACCTATCGGAAGAACTATGACGTAGGATTTTGACAGAGTGGGACAGTATTTTCCGAGAAAATCAAAAACTGACCAATCTCGAAAAGAAGTGGGCGTGAAGTGCGCCAGAGACAAAATTTTGAGTAGGGACGAATTAATAAAACTAGCTGTCCAGGAAGGCGGAGAAGCAGTCATACTCAATTTTTTAAGCAGTCATACTCAAATTTTAGACAGTGATATTCAATTTTCAGACAGACAGTCAACACTTAAATTTTGAATAGTTATACTAAAGTTTTTACAGTTAGAATTTTCAGACAGTTTACATTTCAATTATCAAGTAGTTTAACTTCTAGTGCGAGAGACGGTATATCATAAACTTTCCATTGTTTACTCAAATCATTCGGAAGTTAGATAAATAACAAGGAACTTAAAACTTAATAATACATTCATATCGCGGTAGTGAACTTTACCGGAGTGCGCAGTAACGGACTTAGTGAAATTTACACCAAGTGAACAATCAGACCGTTACACTAACAGACAGCATCACTTAACGATATACAAATTATTGGAACTTAATATTGTGTATCAACAACATAATGAACACAAACATGAAACAAACTAATCAATTATAGGATCGTTTGTGGAAGCAGCGACAAATGAAACTAGACATGTATATTGACTTTAAAACGAACACACAGCAAACACAGTAAGATAGAACATTGATTGAACACTAAACTTCAATTACCCACACATATACAAACACCTACACGAGTGGTCGGAAGAATAAAGTGATAAGTGGCAGTGATAAAACAACTTACGACGGAATGTATCTACGAGCCATCTCTATCACCAGAACGAGACTTCGTCAACAACTAATGGATATTCACTAACCAAGTAACCATTATTATAATTACTTCTAATTTGTAACTTCTACTGACCTGGTTTCTTTCAAAGAATTCACACCTGAGAAAATTATTAAGAAAAGTAATGAGTAAATCTGAATAAGGTAGTTAATGAACGTATAAACAAAAGCTTATTTGGGATTTAATGAACGCATTAAATAAGTAGAATATTGAATTGTAACATCATTTGATTTATATATGTATGTATGTTTTCTTTGTTTCAGCATATATTAAGATATATCTTTGTTTATTATAAATATGTATGTATTTCAGGTACAGCGACGTAACCTATGTACTATTATAATATGTCATAAATGATAATTAAACTAGTATTTTAGTTAATCAGAAACATGCGTTCATTATTACCAATGCAACCCAAATATTAACCTAAAGTTTGAAAGAATGCAAATAGATTTTAAGAGTTTCTTATGTTCAATTAAATAAATGATATCACGTATGTGTTGATAAGCATAGATAGTTAGAATCATCAATAAGATTAAATTATACACATACATGTCAGAGATTGATAATTTTATATATTTAATAATTAATCTATTGTGCTATCAATACGCATATAAAATGAAAGTTGTAAATGGTTGCCCAACGTGGCATAATAAATTTAGAAAGTTGTAGGTACTTATTATCTACAGTTGAAGACATACTATTTACCGATACATGTCAAAACGTTACCTACAATAGAGTATAACGTAACCTATTTGAAGAGTTTTGTGAATATGGTGGAAACAGGAAGTAGATAACAAAACTGTAGACATTTTTCTATGATTTAAGAAGCAAATTGATTAGTCAGATCTAATGGTAGCGTTAAATTGTGACTATAGTTACTATGTTTTTTTAAAATTTGCATAAGAAGATTAAAAACAAATTCTTACTTCGGTAGCAGTGTGTCAGTGGGCAAATAGGCCAAGGATAGGACCAAGAAACATGCATATTTGTAAATTTGTATTCTACATTGTGACTTAAAAGTTATGTAACCGTGTAAATAAGGGATGACAGAAATATTATATTGTTAAGAGAACTGAAAAATACATTAACAGAATTTTACAGTAAAACTGATTAAATTCGTTTTCGTAATTAAAACAATTTTCTGTAGGTAACAAGAATATTTAAAAAACAGCGTAAAAGTTCAACTGTCAAGTGTTTCAGCAATAAATGAATACCATTCTTTAACAGCGTTTAGTTCATTACTATTACTGATTACCCATGCCAATGAAATACCAGTTGAATGCGATAAATAAAGTTTATATAACAACTTTTTCTATAACAAATATGTACCAGTATTTTTACCATTGTCCAATCAATTTGAAGAATTATAACACAGAAAAGTACACTTACTTTTTTCACACGTTGACATTTGTTTCTGAATCTGTATTTTAATTTTACTATTTTACTTGAACACTAGCAACTATGTTTCGTCAGTACTTTCTCAATATCTGGGTCTAATTTTCAATATTTCGACTATGCGATATTTGAAGTGTATCAAATATCGGTTATACGTTTAGCAAAATAATAAAAAACATGAGTTGTTTTATGGAGTTCAATAGCATGTTGTTATAGTAACCACTTTTTATTTTGTAATTACCAAGCAAACGTTTTTAGCAATATTGTAGGTAAAACCTTTGTTACTAGCGCAAAAACACAGTTTTGCTAGGTCAACACGCAAATTGATAGATCGCACAAAAACCTATGCACTTGAAAAACAATAGTTTATACTTTACAATACAAAAATTAAAAAAAAAAAACCATGTAAGGTTGGATGGGCATTGGACTCATGGGTGTTACAATGGTGGACTCTTGCTGTTACCAGAACTTAGTTTTTACTTTAAACATTAAACTTCCCGCCAATTTTTTATTCTCTCCGTAAGGCTGTCGAAGATGATCCCAGTGTCCTCATCATCGACCCGTCCGAACCGACATACTTTTCCCGTGCGGGTTATCCGCCGGATGTCCTTGATATTGTAATTATCAAGGCCATCCCCTTTCATCTACAAGTCAGCACGGTGTCGGACCTCTCGTCCGATCACGACCCCCTGCTTGTAACTGTCTTGCTGCCGTCGGTCTCACCCCGACTTCCCGATCGTCCTGTTAGGAGAGTCAATTGGCGATCCTATCACAATGATCTGGCCAGGCAGTTGCCATCTGTCCCTCCGGACCCACTCGTCTCTTGTGACGACGTGGATCTCGGGGTACATCAGCTCCAGGACCTTGTCCAGTCTGCAATGGACAAGCACACCTATACTGTTCCGGTGAGTAACAAACGCTTTGACCTTCCTGCGGAAGTTCTCCAGGCCATCCGATTACGGCGCCAGCTCCGCCGCAGGTGGCAGCATACCCGTGACCCTGCCGCTAGTCGGCGTTTTCGAGCCCATTCGGAACACGTCTCGCAGCTTCTGCTTGACGTAAACGCGGATAGATGGGACTCCTATTTGGAGTCTTTGGAAGTCGACCACGACTCCGTATGGAGAGCCGCTGGTAGACTAAAAGGCGAAAAGAGGATTCGCCATCCCTTGAATACCCCGGACGGCACTGTATACTCTGCAGAAGGCAACGCGGAAGTCTTCGGCGACTGCATCTCTGACCCGGCTCATACGGCCGCCGTCAGGGATTCCCTTTCTGGATAATTTTCTGCTACCCCCAATGACCCTCCTAATTCGGTCGACGAGGAAGACCTTGCGTCTGTCCTTAGCCGACTGAAGAAGAGAAAGGCCCCTGACCCCGATCGCATCGGCGCCGCTGCGTTGCAGAATCTCCCGCCTTCGGCAGTTGACGTTCTTCTTGAGCTGTTCAACTCCTGTCTCCGGCTAAGGTACTTCCCCCGCCTGTGGAAAACCGCTAATGTCATCATGATCCAGAAATCTAAAAAGCCGCCCACGCTACCTGGAAGCTACCGCCCGATATCACTATTGCCAGTAATCTCGAAGGTATTCGAGCACATTCTCCTGGCCCGTATTCGGCCCCTGGTAGATGGTTTCATCCGCAAGGAGCCGTTTGGGTTTATACCGAGGCACTCGACTACTCTTCAGCTAGTACGGGTTGTCACCTGTCTAGCAGACGCCGCCAACAATCATCAGGCAACAGGCGCCGTCCTGTTGGATATGAGCAAAGCCTTCGATAAAGTCTGGCACGAAGGCCTGCTCTACAAACTGGCGCATTCGCCACTCCCGGCATCTATCGTCCACTTGTTCCGATCCTATCTGACGGATTGCACCTTCAGGATCAGCGTAGATGGGGCGTTCTCTCGGGTTCGCCCTGTTGCCGCCGGCGTCCCACAAGGATCTGTCCTCGGCCCCGTTCTGTATGTACTGTACACGAACGATCTGCCTGTTTATCCCGGGGTCACGTTATCTCTATTTGCCGACGACGCGATGTTTCATTTTAGCTCGCTTTCGCCTTGGTGGACGAGCGTAATGTTACAACGCCAGTTGGCTATGCTTCCGGACTGGTTAAGGAAATGGCGGGTAGTGATCAATACGGAGAAATCCGAGGCGATCTGCTTTACTCATAAGTCCATTTCCCGATGCTAATCCCTCTCCTTAGAGGGGAGACCCATCAACTGGACTGCGACGGTGAAGTACCTAGGTGTTCGGCTTGATCGGCACCTAAACTTCAACGCCCACGTGACCGCAACCCTCAACAAGGCTCGTGGCGTCAGAGCCAAACTATCACCTATGCTTTCGCGGAACAGCCGCCTGGCTGTCCGTACAAAACTTACATTGTATCTACTGTTCCTCCGGACAGTACTCACTTATGCGGCGCCCGCTTGGTGGCCTCTCCTGCCGGCCACCAACAGGCATAGGCTGACGACATTCCAGAACTGGACCCTACGCTCCCTCACGGGGTCCCCGTGGTTTGTGCGAAATTCCGCCATCCACCGGGGTCTCCGTGTTCCCACCTTAGAGGCCTTCGTCTAGTCCTTGGCAACGAATTTGTTCGCCAAGGCCGGCGAGTCCCCTTATCCGCACCTCCAAAGGCTGAACAGCATGGAGAATACACCGCCCCCTCGCCGCGTCAGGCGCCCTAGGGCGCTGTTAGACGACCCCCCTAAGTTCCTCACATGAACCCCCCAGAAACGAACCCCCCAACCTTCTGGAGACTGAAATGATCACCATCATTCACTACCTGCGCCTGCCGAAACTGTAGTCAATCATGCTGCGCGAGATTGGATTGGATTGTTTTATTGCCAGCATCGGCTTTGCCGATTCGGCAGGGCTGTGATCCGGGACACGGGCTCCCGCGAGGTTGTGCAAATGCCTTCCTTGCGAGAGCCGACTGCCCCGGTGAAGAGTCTCTTTGACTCGGCCGCCGCCTTCGGGCGGTCGAGCCTCTTGTCCTGGCCAGCGCGCCTCTAAGTTTCCGTGGGCTATGCCCTCGGGGACTACGGAGCCGGGCCCAGGCGTGGCAAATGGCTGAAGCCATGACACCTGAGATCCCCGTCAGCACCTGCTTTGCTGATTTGGCAGAGTAATGACCTGAGACACGGGCTCCCGCGAGGTTGTGCAAGTGCCTTCCTTGCGGAAGCTGGCTGTCTCGGAGTCATTCCTTACCGTTTCGGCCGACACCCTAGGGCGCTCGAGCCTCTTGGCCTCACCAGTGCGTCATTACGTTCCCAAAGGCTAGCCTGAGGGGACCATGGTTTCGCGCCTCGGCGGGACAATTGGCTGAAGCAAAAGCTCAAGCTTGCCTCCGTGGTGGCCATGTAATTAATCATGGACCCGCGGACTGCACCATAACTCCCTTGTGCAGAGCAAACGACCGCGCTGACCTGTTGGCACCTGGCGTTCATCAGGCCTAGGCCTGGACAACGCACACAAATTAGGGCGCAAGACTCCCGTGCATCATCCATCCATCCATCCAATTTTTTACCTGTAGCCAATTTAACGGCTTGCACATTGTCTGTCACCACACTACATTTCTAGTATTATTGGTATTTTGTTTACACAACATAATGTTTAAAAAAATACGCAAAGATATATGTATTAAATTTCACGTAGTACGTATATGTAAAGAAACGTAATGTTTTCGTGCTTAAGGTTAAGTTCTGTAGTTAATATGTTCATAAAAGAAATAAGTTGTAAATTTGATAAAACATTTATGTTTCTTAATGCACTGCGTTACAAGCATTATATTTAACTGTTAAGCTTTATAATTAAATTTTAAAATCGTTCGGTTCTGTTTTTGAACGTTGCAGGCGTTACATGTAATAAGCGTTTTGGTCTGTCATAACACGAGAATTGTTTTCTTTACAAATTAAACATGAAACTATAAACAGTGTTTCCCAACCTCGCGTGTTTTAAAACATTACATATTTTTGCAAGAATACTGTGGCAATACAATCTCTTACAATTTGTACACTTTTCATACTGCGGCATATCGATATTATCGAGTACTCAGAACAGAAATTGTAATGCGGGTACAGACAATGAACAAGAAACATTTTGTTATAAGTTAACACGCCTTCAAAAAATGATATTAGTATTTAAATTGTGTAACGTTTTCCGGGACTAATAGAAAACAAAAAATCGGATGAGGACCACGGCTAGCAATATTTCATCGCTTTTTGTTCAACTTCAGCGAAGGAGACGACACCTATAATTAGTTTAGAGAACTGATAAAACAAACTCATGCCAGTTCGTTATACGCAGTACATTAAATATACTTTCCACTGTATAAAATGTTTTTGAGATGCTAAATGTGTTACATTAATCAGATTACTTTAAAACTTAAAATGTTTACACAAAGCCAAAAATTTTCGTAAATTGTCAAAAAATACGGCTGAAGAAAAGATTACATTTTGTACCTTGAATAGTGTATTCGCCCTAAGTACGTTTTTCGTGAAACCTATACAAAATTTCTATTTCTTCTTGTCCAGTGAAAGAGTTAAGCTTCATTAAGCTTAGCCCCCAAATCGCCCATTTCTCAACATATCATGATGGGTTACGTGAAGCAAACTTAATGCAAAGTTCTGTTTAGACTTACGGATTTAATGGCTAAGGGAAAAACTTGTGTTACGAAATCAGCAATTCGTGACCTTTACAAGTAGGTCAGAAAAGCGAGATGAAATCAAAACAAATTATACAGTAACTTAATAAAATAACGTACTTTAATTAAATTAAGTACTTAATCATATTCAGAAGCAATATAATTGTTAGTAATTCGAAAATACCATAATTATTATCAAAGTGTGACCTAGGATTTTAAATTTTCAGTAGCTCGTCTAACAGGATATTTTATATTTTATTCATATATGATTTTGATTAATTTTTCGTAATACTTTACAAGGAATACAGTTATAATGATATGTGACATTACATAATTTAAACCAAATATTAAGCAATAAGATGTAACAATTAAAACAGTAAGTCACTCCAGTCCTCAAAAATCAAACAGGTGTTATAGGTTGACAGAGGTTGTGATATTCAAAAGGCTGTAGAGGGAGAATCTTCTCTTAGGCTTACACTACCACCAACATACGTAATAACTTGCCACTAATTGGAGTATGTGTGTAGGCCCGGCCGACCAGCTTCTTTCTATCTCGTAAGGCAATCCGCCTATATAGAAACAAGGCACATTTGTGGACATCATATTACAACAGACAATTCGAAAACTGATATTATGAAGTTATATTATTGATAAAACTTTATTAAAATCACTACTATACTTACGCAAAAACTACATAGATCGAACGTAGGAAGAGCATTTTCCCAATTATAGTGTGTATGCACGGGGTGCTAGCCTCGTTCTGTCTGCCCCGTATGGCAAGCCACCTGTAAAAGAGGCAAGTTACTTTCATTGACAACTAATTATAATAGACTCTATTCGTTCATTGATAAAGCCTTGTTCATAAGACTGCTATACTTACGTAAAGGTACATGGATCGCCCGTAGGAACAGCACTTTCCCAATTATAGTGTGTATGCCCGGGCTGCCGGCCTCTTTCTGTCTGCCCCGTAAGGCAATCCACCTGGAAAAGAGGCAAGTTACTTTCATTGACAACTAATTATAATAGACTCTATTCGTTTATTGATAAAGCCTTGTTCATAAGACTGCTATACTTACGTAAAGGTACATGGATCGCCTGTAGGAACAGCACTTTCCCATTATAGTGTGTATGCCCGGGCTGCCGGCCTCTTTATGTCTGCCCCGTAACTAAGTTGGGTTTTGTCCGTGTTTACTGCGATTTTCCAAGTGTTGCAGTATGCAAAGAAAGTCTGCAACATATCCTGCAGTTGTGTGATGGTTCGCTGGTGACGTTGATGGGAGACCCAGTATGCTGTATCATCTGCATACTGGGCCAGGCCTGCTGATGGGTATGTTAGCTGGGGAGGGGGGAGGGGTGTATTTGGTAAAGATGATGTACAGTAGCGGGCTAATGGCTGAACCCTGGGGAACACCAGCGTGCAGTTGGAAAGGTGCCGAGAGATGCTGGCTAACTCGGACTTGTGCTGTTCGGCCCTCCAGGAACTGTGATAGCGATTTTATGATGTTTGGGGGGGGGAGTGACATCCGTGGGTTTTAAATCTGAGGCTATTATGCCAGACGGAGTGAAATGCTTTTCGGATGTCGAGAAGCGCTATGATGGTTGGGTGTCTATGGTATGAGTTCTCCTGGATGGTGCTGAACACCCTGACCAGCTGGTCATCGATATTGTACCCAGGGCGAAAACCTCCCTGCGTACTGGGTAGGACGTTGTGTACTTTCAGATTGTGATGAATCCTGGCGACTAGTATTTTTTCGAAAAGCCTGGAGATTGCGGGAGTAAGCGATATGGGCCTGTAATTTGATGCTAGTCTGGAACATTTCGATGGTTTGGGAAACATCAGGACATGGGCATGTTTCCAAGCTTGGGGTACGTATCCTAGCTGTAAACTTGTTGTATAAAGCTGGGATAGTGCGTCAAGGGCTATGTCAGGCAGAGCTTTGAGAACTTTGTTCGTAATGCCGTCTGGGCCTGGTGCTGAGTTACGGCATTGTGGGAGCTTGTATTTTATGTCGTCGGCTGCTCCAGTGGATGTTCGTATGGTCCAGTTAGTCTGTCGTCAGGTCTGAAGAGTTCTCTGTGGGTGTGTATGAAAGTGTTTATCGAATGTTCGGCGACTGCGTCAAAGTCGGGGCTGGTCGGATAGCTATGAACCGACTGGAGTGTATCCCGAAAGGTGGCCGCCTTTTCGCTATCGCTAACGATCAGACTGTCACCCACCAGGATAGGAGTAGTTGGTTTTGGAAGGTTGTGGAAGCGCAACTTTCTTCCAGAACTGCGCGGGGTCGGTATGGAAGGAGTCTTGTACTGAGGTACAGAGGCTGTCGAGCCGCGTCGTCCGATGTACTCTGATGGCGGATGTAACTACTAAAACTTTAACTAAGTAACTAAAAAATAAAATACTAAATAATACTAAACACTAAATAATAAATATTAAACACTAATAAAAACTAAATACTAAATAATAAAAAACTAAATACTAATTAACTAAAAAATTAACATTTTAAATAATTACAGGCAATGCAATATGTTAAAGCAACTACTGTAAACTGACATAGTTTGATCACGTTACCGGTTTGACCAAATATGAACAAGAAATCAATTTAAAAGGAATAAATCCGAAATTAGTACCAAGCCACGTGTTGTTCAATCAAATATATTGCAACTTACCGTCTGTGACTTTCTGCAACGATGTCTTCAATCTAAAGTTGACATGTTTCGGGACACTTGTCCCATCCTCAGAACTTAAAAGTATGTTCGTATATCATCAACTGATGATATAGTTGTCAAATAATTAAAACATTAAAATACAAAAGCATTATATAGGCCAGACAGGCCGTGGATTTTTAAAAAGGTTCACAGAACATAGACCGCCTACACACTTTCACAGTTTGGACCACATTAGATCAAAATTTGCAAAACACCTCATCATAGAGAATCACAGTTACACTAATTTTAAAATAAACTTGATACCTCTTCACATATGCAAGAAAGGGCGACATATGAACGCCCTTGAGGAGTTCGAAATTTACAAAGCTTATAACAATGCTGATACTAAGAAGCGTGTCCTAAACGATCAACTGCTTTTTAAATCGAATATATTGTACGACACCGCTTTGCGTTATTGTCGTGATAAGAGTCAGTCTTGATTCAGTGCGCGGTTAGCTACCGTACGGTGTGCACCGTTTAACCGTTGCGCTCGACTTTATACATTAAGTATTGTGGTTTTTGTTGGATTTTAATGTTTTAATTATTTGACAACTATATCATCATTTTATGATATACGAACATACTTTTAAGTTCTGAGGCTGGGACAAGTGTCCCGAAACATGTCAAATTTAGATTGAAGACATCGTTGCAGAAAGTCACAGACGGTAAGTTGCAATATATTTGAAGAAATTAATGTTAGCTAGTCAATTAACGCGAATCCCTATTAAGAAATGTTTTTGTAATATTACCACTCGACAATAAGGAAAATTTATAAAAGGACTACAAATAAAATTTTAAATTCTTACAGAAAAATTGCAATATAACATAATCAACTATGATCATGAAATGAGTAACAGTAACAGAAATAATGCGTAGTTTGATCTCTCATCGAACGTGATTTCGTCAGTTCTGTATTTCAGCTCATTTGATTTTCTTCAACAGATGTATTTGTTGGTATCATAGTATGTGGTGCTATCTCTCTCACCTTTGTCACTGAAGGTTACAGTTCTAGCTGACTTCAGAAACATCTTTTCCTTCCTCTAAGTCCTACTGCCTTCGTGTTTTCAGAGTCAACATTACTGTGTTACACGTGTGTGTGTGTGTGTGTGGGTGTGTGTGTGTGTGTGTGTGTGTATTGTGTACTTGTAATTACTCGTAGTTCAACGAATACAAACAAGAACTCAAAATTCACAGTTCAGTGAACACGGGTTAAATAATTTACTTTTATTATATCCATCTTAAAAATCTAAAGAGTTGTAACATGTTTATTAAAATACCTTTTTCTGTACAAGGATAAGAAGTACTAATAAAAGCGTAGGCCTACGTAATTCAAACTATTTTCAAATTTAAAAATAAAAAACGGTCAACTAAATATCTTTTAAGTTTGAAAATATAGTTAACTCGCAAGTTTCTTTCTATTATTATCTCTTTTCTAAACTAAGTTTAAAGAAATTATAATAACGATAAAAAAATTAAGCTAGACAATTGTAAAATGGTCTTGTATGAGCAGTTGTTTGGTGCGGTTGTACTGTCGAGTGCGGTAACTTAATATTATCGCTTTCTTTCTTACTAAATAGACTTATATTTGCAAGTAATACTGTAACAAAAATATCAACAAAAGGTTTATCTGATTACTCGAACAAATCCAAGCAGCCGGCCAGGGAGCCGCGCGTGCGTCTGCTCGTCCGTGTAGGACAGAAATTACTCATCTGGAAGTACACGCGTCTTTTAATTTATCTGTCTACTGTAATTATCGACAATAATGAATTATCAGCAACCAGGCCTGTCAACTAACATTGAACCTGTTCCTACGGTCCACTCAGGAACTACATTACCTCCAGTGTCGCAAAATGCCCCTCAATCCTATAACAGTCAACAGCCAGGCAGAAATGTTAATGTTGATTTCACACAACACGGGTCCCACAGCTGGCAGATGGTGAAAAAACGAAAAAGAAGTCGCCAATCTTCAGAAAACACACCTGAAACACACACTCAGCTTAATGACCACAACAGATTTACGGTGTTACCTATAGATGACCCTGATGACGTCCAACCTACTCAAGTCTTGGCTCAGCCGAAAGTACCTAGACCTCCTCCTGTATACCTTCATGGTGTCGTCAATTACAATGAAATGATCAATAACCTTACAAAAATTTTGGAATCAGAACAGTACAGTACTACATCGTTCGATGACAATACGGTGAAAATCAACACTTTTGCACCTGATTCTTACAGAAAATTAATCCGTCACCTCGAGGACGAAAAAATTATTTACCATACATATCAAATTAAAGACCAGCGAGCATACCGGGTTGTCATAAGAAACATTCATCCTAGCATCGCTGTACACTTTATTAAAGAAGCACTAAAAGAAAAAGGACACTCAGTCAGAAACATAATCAACGTACGACACAGAGTCGAGAAAACACCCCTCCCTCTCTTCTTTGTTGATCTTGAACCTGCAGCAAACATAAACAAATATATAACCTAAGGTCTTTAGGTAACATGCAGATTACTGTAGAACCACCTCGGAGAAAAAACTTCATAATACAGTGCATTCGTTGTCAGTCATACGGTCACAGTAAGACGTACTGTAGAAAACCTTTCCAGTATGTCAAGTGCGGAGGTGAACACAACTCCGCAACTTGTTCCAAATCTAAGGATACACCAGCCACATGTGCATTATGCGATGGTCCTCATACAGCTAATTATAAAGGCTGTGAAGTTTATCAAAATCTGCAGGCCAGAAAAAGCCCCGTACCTAACACCACACCTAGGAGAACCCCCTCAATGTTTAGGACTATGAACACGGAACAGAACATGAATACCCGTAACATCTCTTTTCCTACTTACCCTCAAATTGCAGGACTGCAGCGACACTCAGAATCCTCGCCCCCTTATGACAGCAATCTCAAATAGACAGCAAATGAGGACATCACTCTTTCACACTTCCTGACAAAATTCGAGACTATGTTCAGTCAACTCATGCAGCAAAATAGCGTCATGCTTACTCTCCTTACAACACTTGTTAATAAACTTTCTAATTAATAATGAATAACAAGTACAGGATTCGATTATGGAACGCCAATGGACTCTCTCAACGCACCCTAGAACTCAAAGCTTTTCTTATTGACAACAGGTTAGACGTAATGCTTATATCTGAGACACATTTTACAGACAGAATCCATATTAGGATTCCAGGATTTACTGTTTATGATACCCAACATCCTGACGGTACAGCTCGTGGCGGAACCGCTCTGTTAATCCGAAACTATATAAAACATTATCTCTTCTCTAAAGTCAAAACTGCTCACCTACAGGCGACAAAGGTTTTAATTGAAGATCAAAGAGGCCCTCTAATTGTTTCTGCAGTCTACTGTCCTCCAAAACACAGAATCAATGGAACTGACTTCAGCTTCTTTCTTAGAACTCTTGGTGCACGTTTTATGGTGGGAGGTGACTTAAATGCAAAACACCCGCAATGGGGTTCGAGATTAGCTAATCAAATAGGTAGAATTTTATATAACGTCATTAGACAAGAATCCCTGTCCTTTCTGTCTACTGGTCAACCAACCTATTGGTTGGCAACCTATTGCCTTCTGATACAAATAAAATACCTGACCTCATTGATTTCTTTTTAATATGAGGCTTGTCTAATAAATACTACAAAGTTGAATCTTGCCTTGATTTGTCCTCTGACCAACCTCTAATTATTGCCACTATTAGCAATACCATAATTGAGTCTGAAAGTCTACCAACACTCACAAATCGTAACACTGAAAGAGACTACTTTAGAGACCTTAAAAATAATAATTTCTCCCTAGAACTGCCACTCCACACGCCTGTTGAATTGGATGCGGCTGTAAATTATCTCACCAGTACTTTTCAACAATCAGCCTGGGAAGATAAACCTTGCAATACAGCGAAGAATAAGCACTTAAACCTTCTTCTGGTTGCCCGAATTAAATTAGCTGAGAGGCGTAGATTGCGACGAATTTGGCAGCATACTCATCATCCGGATGATAAAAGAAAGTGGAATTCCGCGGCCAGACAACAAAAACAATTGTTAGAAAATTTAAATAATGAAGGGATTCAGGATTATCTAGAAAATCTGTCACCTTATGAAAGTACTGATTATTCGTTGTGGAAGGCTACTAAAGGATTAAAAAGACCACTATTACAAATACCACCAATACATAAACCAGATGGTAGGTGGCCGCGAAGCAATACAGAGAAATCCCAGACTTTTGCCGAACATTTGGTCAACGTTTTTCAACCTGAAGCCAGCAAGAACGTCTTTTCGATGAAGAGGTACGAAGATATTTACACTCCCCGCTCCAACTGGCTCTATCTTTTAAGCCTTTTAAGGTTAAGGAAATCAAGGAAATAATCCTGTATAATTTGAAAAGTAAAAAGGCTCCCGGCATTGATTTGCTATCGGGGAAAGTTCTAAAGGAGCTGCCTCACAAAGGCGTTGTACTAATAACATACATTTTCAACACCATACTCAGACTTGAATACTTTCCTCTTCTCTGTAAATCGGCTCAAGTAATCATGGTCTTAAAACCTGGTAAAAACCCTCAAGAGCCCTCTTCCTATCGACCCATAAGCCTTCTACCGATACTTGGTAAGATCTTTGAGAAGCTGTTTGAAAAACGACTTATGCCAACAATTGTAGAAAACAACCTAATTCCGGATCACCAATTTGGGTTTCGAGAAAAGCACTCTACGGTAGATCAAATACACAGACTAACAAATGTTATCAATAAATCGTTGGAATTGAAGATGTTCTGCTCAGGTGTGTTTCTCGACGTTTCCCAGGCATTTGACAAAGTCTGGCATCTTGGACTCTTATACAAAATAAAGAAAAATCTGCCACAAAATTGTTACCGTATTCTACATTCCTACTTAGTGGGCAGAGTGTTTCAAGTCAAGATGCTACTCGGATGCTACTTCTCCTCTATTACCAGTGGGGCCAGGTGTTCCGCAGGGTAGTGTCCTGGGTCCTCTGGTCTACCTCCTGTTCATCTCGGACTTACCGTCAGCAAGTGAAACCACTGTTGCTACCTAAGCCGATGACACAGCAATCCTAGCGACACACTCCGACCCCTGAATAGCATCTCTTATACTACAAGAATCATTAAACAGCGTTCAGTTATGGCTTGATAAATGGCGCATAAAAATCAATTCATCCAAGTCAGTCCACGTTACCTTCACCACACGTAAGGCAAACTGCCCTCCAGTAACAATTAACGGCCTACCAGTACCGCAAACTGAAAGTGCTATGTACCTTGGGATGCATCTGGACAGGAGACTAACATGGAAAAAACATGTAACATCTAAGAAGATTGAACTTAATCACAAGGTCAGAAACATCTACTGCCTGATAGGTAGAAAATCATGTTTAAGTCTCGTCAACAAACTGTTGATCTATAAAGCAGTTCTTAAACCGGTATGGACTTATGGTATTCAAAATTGGGTTACTGCTAGTACAAGTAATATTGAGATTATCCGGCGCTTTCAGTCCAAAACTTTAAGATCAATAGTCGACGCTCCATGGTTTGTCTCCAACAACTCTGTACACCGCGACCTCAAAGTTCCAACCGTGAGAGAAGAAATCACTCGCCTCTGCAGGACTCTCATCTCCATATTAGAACAGCATCCTAACCACCTGGCAATTAATTTGTTAGACAACAGTGAAGATATTTATAGACTAAAAAGACACAAACTATTAGACTTACCATTCAGGTTTAACTAATAATGTATTCTCTGTATTTTCTGTATTGTACTGTCTGTGATATCTGTTCTGTATGTTTTTGTATTCGTGTCATTAATAAGTGTTAATGTCAACCTGTCTATGTGCCTTATGGGCCCAGTGTTTAACATTTGAACGTATTGTATCATGCCAGCAGGAAGTGGAAGTGATTTTTGTTCATTTGTTTACATGTTTCATCATTTAGTTTTGTATTTTGTGTACCTCTTTAATCTATTATCAAAAACAAGAAGAGCTGTCAATGGTCAGCTCTTCATAATCCTGTATGTTTGTTGTCAGCCAATTTGTTAAATGTTCGCTTAGTCGAACAGATTACACATCTCCAATAAATTAAAAAAAAAAAAAATTGTAAAATAGTGTGACGGTAAGATTTGTGTCAAATATTTTGTGAATATTTACTTGAAAAGTACTTTGGAAACGAAATAATTTAGTTTTGTTGACACTAGAATGTATTGTTTGTTAACCCACACGATGTATTACTTGTTGTCAGGTATGAAAAACTTGGTTGGTCACGCTCATTCAAATTTAAGAGGAGCAGTAACTAGGCACCACGGCTCACATTTTTAAGTATAAATAAATTGTACTAAATAGTGCTGATGCATGTTAAGTAACAAAGTCATTAATTACTTGCACATTGAGTTGACAGCAAACATTTTACTGGGTTGCTTATTCTCGACTATAATAAAATACTGGTTCGTTAGCGTAACTTCTGTTGAAAATGTTACTACCGCGTTTGCTTGTGCTTCTGTAATGGTTACTATTAAAGCTAGGCTACAATAAGACAACAGAAACGTGCTCGAATCCGTAATGACGTAAGTAAGAGGATGTGTGTAATAAAATGGTAAGTAGGAACGGACATGAATGTTATGTGAATTTTTAATACAAAGTGTAGAAATACATGTTACTTATAAATACTAAGTTTTATTTGAACCACGTTACTTCGCCAAAATGTAGGCGTTTTAACATAATATTTTGAAAAGATTTTGCAGATAACTTATATATGACTAATCGTGATAGTAACGCATACCTGGTAGTCATATAAGCAGAGTCATGTTAAACCTCCTGGGACCGAGGTTAGAAAAGTGGAAATTGTGAAAAACATTGCCGGTAGGTTACAAAACAGTGCCTATTGCTAACAAATTGTTAACCGGGGTGTCAACTATTGAAACCACATACGTCAAATATAAGTTTGAGTGTTGATGTTTAAATAAAAAGACACTCAGTGTTTATTTGTTTGTTAAAATACATTAGTGGAATCATCAGGCTAACTTTGTTTTATAGTTTCAAACTATGTCGTAGGTTTTTGTGAGCCACTAATTGTATCTTATTGGATAATGACTTTCGGTGTCTGCACCATTACCAAGTCCTCGCCCAGTAAGAAGCAATTAGCTATATTCCAGTAGCCTAACACATAGTTGGAATTTTGATTTGAGTTTAAAACCAAGTTTATTAAAATGTAGGTTTTTGTTACAGCATAAAAAGTTTTATAGAAATTTTTAGAGTACATTATAAATCTAACTAGATTTGTAGATTATTTTTTGTTTTGTACATATACAAAGAAAAATGACTAATCGGGTTGATTAAGTTTTATATTACTCGCCACAATACTTTCATTATTTCCACATATCAATAGATTTAATTAATAATAAGCTTTACTGCTCACATCATATTTTATTTATTACGGATATTACTTAAGTCAAAATCATGATATTACTTTATTGTTAAATTATTAAATTATAAAATAAAAATGAATTTTATTATCTTATATTATAAAAATTGTAACATGAAAAAATATAAACTGCAAATGTGAAAACAGATGATTTGAGTGGGTACCAAATGAGTTCAAATCTGTTAGGGCATACCGCGTCATTGAAGTTTTGGAACCGTTGATTTACGGATTTGATTTGTTGTTTATGGTTTTAAGGAAAATAGAGTAAATTCTCAATAAAACGATACGGTCCAGACAAAAGCATTTATTATAGAGAGAGTTATCGTTGTGTTGAAAATGTAGTATACATTGAAGTAAATCTGTCTGACTTACACATTGCACTAGTTCTCTTAGGTTCGAGAGGAGTGAACTTAAACAAGAACATAGTTGAACTACATTAATTACCTCACAGTTTCTAGGGCACGTAACAGTCCACAGATAATTGTCAAGGCGGCGAAAAGCTACTATTTTTACGTCAGCATAAGTACAGTGGTTAACGCCGCTTTTAAAATGATACGGGAGGCTTTCTTGACTCTTCCGTGGTTTACTTCCCCAAGTCTTGGGAAGGCACATTAACAGAGACTGAAAAATAAATGTAACGGAGAGGTTTACCATTATGTGAGTCATTAAATAAATACAAATTTTACATTGCGTTAATGAAACACATAACGGAAATAGACTTTTTATCGTTGTATCAATAATCCTTGTACCAATGGGTTAGGATAGGTTATATTAGGATAATGAAGATACTAGGACAGGACATCTCCAAAAGCTAGACTGAGACTGTACCGAATTTCTGTTTACGCCTGTATTTATTCAGACGCCCCCGCTCACACCTGTTACAACTATGTCAAAAATTGAGGAGTTGTAATAATTATGACCGGAAACTATTGTATAAATACAGTTCATACACCGTCTAATCTGTAAGGATTGCTTGTCACAAAATGGATGAAACACGTGGTGTTAATAAAAGAAAAATATGTTAAACCACAAACCAGCTTTGTTTTTAACAATAAAAGAACGAAATTTTACGAGTGAGAATAAATAGTATTAGTACTCGTCTTTTGTTTTCGAGCCTTTTCCTCCGTAATGTGCTCGTTTCTTGTATTGTGGACAAAATTGTATGAAAGCATAAGAAATGTTACTTATTTAATTGTAAATGAAATCGTTTGATCTTACCAGTTTTGATTGCTTTAATTACAGGAATTTTTACTTCTAAAATTAAAATGTCGATTTTACGGAGGAACGTCAATATAACCGTCTCACTATATTTATATAGCTGGGCCACGTTATCAGGGAGAAACAGTGGGTCGAGCAAGTGAAAATAGAGTGTAGGGAAATGCTGGTGCTGTACTAATGAAGGTAATTACTCGTCTCGCCCCAACTGCAGGAGCATTACCGGCGTCTCGCCCCCAACGTGTATGTCGCTTTTAATCATGAGTTAAAATGTTTCAAAAAATAAAATTATGAAACGTATTGGAGAGTAAAACATGTCGTAATTGGATTTTGAAACGTTAAAGAAACATTGTATAATAATTGAGGCACGCAAAAATAATCGGATTTCACAAAAATATCTACACGGATTATCCGATTGTAACGTTCATACAAATGACGGGTTGGCGTATTGCTTAAAAATTGAATTAGTTGAGCGCGACTGATGATACCGTTCCCGTAACATACAATTCAGTTGTACCAAATCAGTTATGTGTAATGCAGTATAGTGCGATGGAATTAATTTGCTCTGAAAGAGAGTTTCGTGAACAATGCAACAGTCTGTGTTCTATTCACATTTGCTTGTCCAAATACTGATACTTTTTCCTGTCGGGAGTTTGCGTCCGGCTTTTATACAACCGTTGTTAACGCAGATAGGAACGGAATTTCACGAGAAAATCTGATCACATTAAAAGGGAACTGAGCCTCACCCAGACTCTTGTGTCAGCGGAATGTAGTTATGTATCTCGGCCGATACTGTAACAGCCTTCCTGTACTATGGCATTCCCCAATCAACCTGTTCTTCGTATTCTCTGTGTTATGTTGCAATTCTTGATTTCCACTGTTGGAATGCATGTTTACTTTTGTTGTTCTACCTGCTTGCCACTAAAGAATAGCTGAGGAGGGATCAAACGATAGAACCGGCTTATGTTTATAGAAAAATGAGTTTATAATTTAATCGTAATTTAGAATTGCATTCCCATCAGTACTAACTTTTTAAAAGTTAGGATTAATTATTAATAAGCACTAAAAAAAACCAAGTTGTAAACAGTTGGTTTACAACTGTTTTCGTCTGACGTACTGTTAAAATTTCAGGATTTTGTATCTTTTTCTGGACCCTGGAGTCTAACATTTTAAAATTTCAAAACTTAGCACTACATTTAGATATTAGTCAAAATTATCTTTATTTTGTTACCCCATATGAATGTTTGAGATTTTATCAAAATGTTCAGTTACTTTTTGGGCTCTGACGTCCAAAAGTTTTCAACTTTCAAAAACGAACACTATATTTAGAGTTTGGTTAAAATTCCTTTTAATATGGTTTCCCACATGGCCTTTTGCAATTTTTTACAATTTTAACCCCTTCACATTTTTTCTCGCTCACTTATTTTTTGAGGAATCAATTTTAATAACAATAGAATTCTGCAGGGTACAAGAACGTATACACGTGACAAGTTTTATGAAAATCGAATTGTCGAAGCAGACGTTAATATAAGTCATACCCCATACGAAAATCGAATGGTGGATTCAGTAGTTATTACTTTAGATACTATACAGATAGATATACAGATAGGTAGATAGACAGACAGTCAGAATGACAGACAGACAGATAGACAAAGTAGACAAATGCCAAACGGACGAGTTAATGTTTTGCTCGTTCAATTAATGAATAGAAAATCTTGTCTGCAGTAAGTACCTCCTTGATATAGAAGGAAAAGGATTCATCAGGAACAACAAAAGATTAGTTAGGTGATATTTAACGTTAAATCCAATAATACAACCATTACATTAGCTATTAAATGTACTAATGTGAGTTTGTGATTAAACCTTAGTTTGTGAATTAAAACTAATAACTAATGCTTGTTTTCATTGTTGCTGAAGTTAGAGTACTTCCAGATGTACAGAATCTTAAATATACTTTCATTAAAAATTTAATATGGTTGTATTTTTGTAGGATCGGAGTGGGTAAACTAATTTGAATAAAGCAAGAGCTACATGATTCACCTTCTTTTGAATATTGTCCTAGGGTAAATAAACGTGAAAAAAGTGGCGGACCATGAATTAAACATTTGCCGTTAGGATTCACGTAATAACACCTGAAAAATGTCTTTATGAATTCATAATTTTGTATTGTAAAATAATTTTGGAAACGTTAGTTTGTTAAAATTAATCAAACGGGTATTCATTACGACGATACAGAGGTTGAAAAACACCCAAAACGCCAAAAATATTCTCCTTGTAAACATTTCAATGTTTGTTTGGTTAAAGTTAGTCAAGTGCTCAAGGTGTAAAAGTGACAATTATAACCTATCATTAAAAACCTCTCAAAATAAGTACGCAGTCCGAAATCGTGTAATTGAGGATGCTTTCTTTTTGTGTGCAACCCCACTATTACTTAAATTAAATTATGTTTTAATTACGTTTCAACAACTCCATTGTTTATGTGCAGTTATTCTAATTATCTAAAGTCTTCATTTTCCGGAGAGCTGTACAATTCTAGCACGATGTTGTTAGACTATAGCATTTAATGGAGTCCCTATATTTTTGTTTAATTTGTTTTTAATTTTTCACAATTGGAATCCCGTAACGTAAGTGTATTTTTACATTGCAATCAGGTTAATGTTTCGCTCCATTGTGTGGTGATCAATTATTCAGTCGTCACGTAAGGCCGTGTTCACTGTTATCCTGTATCGGACACACGGGGATGATTGGAGTCTCGTGTGCAGTTTTTTGTACGTACATACGTTCTCTACAGATATGAAATACACTACCAGCCAATAATGTCGCCAGGAGAATGACTACACTATATTTTCTATTATATAAGGAAGGCATACCGTCCTTTGTGGGGGGGGGGACGAGACTTTAGTAGTTTTCAAGCTTATGAGGCTTCATGTTTTATACCTTTCATACATTCAAGTTGTAATACAATGTATAGGCTATATTTCTAAGCTACTTTAATGCCGGAATTTTTAACAACTTTTGGAACGAAATGTCTACCTAATGGTAGTTTCGTATCATTATTTTCTTGTTATGATTTTCTAGACCTGAATACACAATTTTCTCCTTATAAAAACGATACTCTACTGTAATGTTTGCAGTGTGAGACTGCCCATACACCACACGTGTGTATACAGGTACTCAGAGGTTTTGTCTGTCCGCTCGCAGAGTATCACACAATTTAAAGTGAAATACTCTCTCAAATTGGGCAACTCTGTGGTAGAGGTCGATAACGTAATCATATTATTACACTTTCTTAAAAATATATTGGTCAGTATTTACATCTAACTTTTCAGAATTGAATTCTAACACAGACACCCCTATAATATTTGACAGAATTACATAACAATTGTCACTGTTCTTTCTCGTATTCACCTCCTTTTCCTTGACCTTTCTTATTCCTCTAGGGTCAGTAGGGAAAAAAGTCTATCGCCGAGGCTTCAGTATATTTCTCGTATCATCCTCCCATCTTTCCGTTGAGCGGTATTTGCTCTTTTGCACTCCTACGAAGGTACTTTTAGATGAACTATCATTATCCATTCTCACAACGTGGCCAACCCATTTGGAGTTTGCTCATTATGTGTTCATTAATAGTTTTCTACTGTTGGATCGTTGATTTTTCAATATAATATAGCAAATAAGTAGCTTAATTAGGGGTATAATTTGTTACTGCACTGCATAATGTTAATGTTGCTGCCTAATTTGAAGTAAACTGCGTTGGTAGTCTTTAGCAAAGTAGAGGAAAAACTCTTGACTTTAGTTATAGTTAGAGTTTGAATCGGCCTTAAGTGAAGAAAACTAATACTGAGAGTCATGTCTCTTTCCTTATTCAACAAGTACGGAAAATTACAGTCAAATTAAAATGTAACTGCAGTATGTACATTTACATTTACATCTGAACTTTACTTGACACAATGACAGACAGAAAGTGAATAACATGATGACTGATAAGAGTTTATCTGGAAGCACGGTAAACATTCTGAAAACTGTAAATACATTCCTATAAGGAATACACGTTTTAATCTGGTATAAACCTATAATTTTTGTTCTATTTGGAAACATTAGCTAAGGAATTACAGTTACACATATGTGTTAATTTTACCTTGTACTTGTTCAATGCAGATTACCAGGTGTGCATAAATGTTTACTAGGGATATTAAAAACAGGAAAGATCTGTTATCGTTTGGCAAAACTGTTTTTTTTTTGCTGGTTAACAAATAAAGTTTACACATAAAGCACGGAAAATTGAGAAAATTTTATGGTAAACCTTGTGAATAAAACAGGTTATTTTCCGCTGTCAGGAGACGCATTTGAAACCAGTAGAGTACATTTATTACGAGTCTCGTCCCAAGAGAATTTATTGTGTGTGAAACTGGTAAAGTGAATGCAGGAGGTAGTGGCGGATAGAAAGGGTGAAGCCATACCGTGCTCACCGTATTGGCGACCTGGGTTGACGCTGAAATCATAAAGTTCAATTTTATACGTTTCTCTGTGTAGGTAGTATCCCTCTGCATTTTTAATAATACTAAATTTCAAGAGGTAATTAAAGAAAGCATACATTTCTATTTTTTATTAAAAAATGTTAAACAAATTCTATTTGTATATAACTAATGAATCTAGTAGGCCTATGTTGCCTACATGATATATTTGATATATCAAAATTACACGTTTAGAAAAACATGTTGAAGCATTTTGATTTAAAATTGTTTGAATACATATTTACAATACAGAGTAGAAAGTTACTCAGTTTGCATAAAGCATACGAGGTTCTTGTAATACGTAAAATTATATAAAGTAAAAAGTAGTTGCATTAAACAGAAAACTCAATACTAAGTTTCAAATAAGCGGAATATAAGCAACACATTTCAGCTGTAAAATCCATATGGTTTTGATTCATGTACTAAATCTGAGCGTTCTTCCAATTCAAAAAAGAAGTATGTTTTCTTTTATTTAAAAGTTTTTCCCAGTCCTATAAAACTTTGTACTGACCAATGTAATATAATAACAGATTGTAGTTGTACTAAATTAGACAGGTGGGTGAGTATATACAGATACGCGTATTTAGGTGTTATAGTGAGTAGTCAAATCACGTGGAAAACTCACATAAACAATACAAGGCAAAAGTAGCAAGCTTTATAAGAACATTTTATTTCTTGAAAAACGTGTGTCAGGAAAACATTGTTAAAAATATACTATATTTAGCTTTAGTTAATTTAAAATTAACATATGGAATTGGTTGTTGAGGCGGGACGTACGTATCATATTTGAATCCTCTGTTAGCCTTAGAAAAACATAATATTCAAATTTTTCTAGCAACAAACGTAAGATATAAATCATTTCCTTTGTTTAAGAAAGTTAATCATTTACCTTTAACACATTTTTATGTGTATAAAGTACTTAAAATATATTTCAGTAGAAGTAAAGGTTATGGAAAAAATGAACGTTCGATAACTATGGTGTAAAAATGAAATTCTTTTATATACCTTTAGCTCAAAAAGAAAATAGATAACAAGTTTATTTAGGTTTTGTATCTTAGATTCTATAATCGTTTACCTATCGACATTAAAAATAATAAAAAAAACAAATTTTCTCAAACACTTGAAATCTAGACTAATGAATAGAAGGTCTATTACTTATCATCCTGCTAATAATAATTTCAACCACACGAGATACTTTCCTCAATAGAAGAAATTTTATTTATGTTGTTATTTTATTTGTAAAGAGTACAGCTAGATTTCATTGTGATGTAAAAGTATTCATAATTTGTTTATAACTAATAATTAGTAACAACTGTCATTATAATTTCATTTAATTTGTAAAGATTTAGTTGAATGTAAAAGTGTTGAATTTTTGTTGAAAATTGTCATAACTGAAAAATATTAGGTTAACTATTTTATAATAATAATAATCATTCTTAATGCTATACCTTAGTTGTAATCATTGACTTGAATTAAGGTTAAAAAGAATTATTTTAGTTGGGTTAATTTTGAAATGTTAAGCATCGATTTGCAAGTAGGTCTATATGTTAGTATTTAGTGTAGCCTGTATAAGGTTTTAGTGGCTGCACAATAAATATGTGATAAAAATTGTTGGCGATAAGAGCTAATTGGACCTTTGAATGGTCGCTTTTTGTTGAACTAAATATATAACAAGGACCTTAATAACCTTAACTTGTCACCTTGCTGTGAATGTAATGAACAGTGTAAATTCTAATAATAAGAATAAAGATATTATTATTATTATTATTATTAACCAGGGAACAAGGAGAGCAACTGCAGAAAGCAACCAAAGTGCTTCCCGTGTACTGAAAAGAGTGTAGTTCTAGATCAGACAGGCCATATCCCAGAGACAAGCCATTGTCTTGTGTTCAAGAAAGTACTGACGAGGCAAAAAATAAATAAATAAATAAATAAAAGAATATGAAGTTTCTGCAGGGAAATCTACATAGAAGCAGAGTTGCGGATGATCTTGTGCGGACTTAGCAAGACACCAAAGCTGATTTGATGTTCATCAGCACAAGACATTCATTTGTCGAACAGTACAAAGACAGAGATGTACCACGATGGTATTCCGATATATTAGGTACTGCGGCTACCTGGATACTAGACATGGGGATAGTCTTGGTAGGAAGTCACGCTTCTTGTAGGGGATTCATTTAGGTTAGAAGTGGCTGCATTTTTGAGCTGTTGCTTCACCCCAAACGAGGGTGTACATGAGTTTCAGGAGAAACTGGACAGACTGGAGGACATTTCCCAGAAATGGGAAGGAACCATCATTGTTACTGGAGACTTCAACACCAGGGAGGTCGACTGGGGTATGCCAAACATGCTCTCAAGGAGAAGACAGGTGCTTGAGATTGCTGCACATTTGTCACTTAGCGTGGTCAATGTCGGAGAAGTGTCCACCTTTAGAAGACTCGGCTATGCAGAGACCATTCCAGATATTACGCTTGCGTCAGATCTGTGTTGACTGGAAAGTCAGCGAAGAATATACTGATAGTGATCACCAGTACATAGTCCTTAGCCCCATGATAAAAGAACACAGGAGGAGAAAAGTCTTGGAGGAGACGAAAATGAAATATTAGCAAACTCAACGTAGGAACACTTGTATCAGAAATAGAGAGGGGAGAGGACTACGTGCTGGATAGGTCTAGTCCCGCAGGGTCTGTAGTAGAGACCACAATGAAGCTGATACACCAGGCCTGCGACGTTTCAATGCCTTGGCCAGGAAATTCGTCTGGGAGAAGAAAAGCGGTCTACCGGTGGACTGAGGATGTCCCTACTCTGAGAAGGAGGTGTCTTTCTCTTAGGCAGACTTTTACCAGGAGGAGGAAAAAGAATGGCGACAGAGCAGAACAAGAAACAGCAGAATACAGAGTAAGAAGACAAGACCTTAAACATTGTATTATTAAAAGATTAAAGGCAAACATCGAAAGTAGGAGGAACTAAAAGCTGAGGTGAATAGATACCTCTGGGGGGTAGATTACACGGTCGTCATGCATAAGTCAATCATGGATGCGCCACGTATGGGTGCCATTGTGGATGAACTCTTTACAACCCACCCGGTAAATGCTCATGAACTGCGTCCCGTTGCAGCAGATGAAGTACTACTATTTAGCGAGGAAGAACTAAAGGAGGCTGCAAATCCCCAGGACCGGACGGTGTCCCTTCAGAAGTTCTGATGGTGATTGCTAGTTCCTGACCACGGACACTCCTTAATATGTACAACAGCTGCCTGAGGAAGGAAAACTTCACCAAACGGTGGAAAGTGCAGAGACTGGCACTTGTCACCAAAGGTAAGGGTGACCTGGACACGCTATCAGCGAACACGTCCTTGTGTATGCTGGATACTGCTGAAAAATGTCCGGAAAAGTTACTAAAGCCATTTGTTAGCAGCCATTCGAAGCGTAGGAGACTTGTCCAACAGACAATACGGCTTCCGAATTACGTTTGGAGCAGTGGAAGAGGTAGTGTCAGAACTTTCCATGCAGCCCAACAGGGAAATCATTATTCGAGAAGGAGAGTCTTGTTGGCAACACTGGATATTAAGAACGCTTTTAATTCTGCCAGTTGGAGCGGCATGCGTAGGGCTCTGGAACACTTCTTCCGGATCCCACAGTATCTCCTCCGGATGATGGAATACTACTTAAGTGACACGGCACTAATATATGAAACGACACATGGACTCGTTAAAACAAGATCGCCGCCGGGGCTGCCCAGGGCTCTGTTATAGGCTCTGACCTTTGGAATGTATCCTGCGATATAATTTTACGGATGGGGATGCCGCCAGACACTTTCCTGGTAGGTTATGCAGACAATATCACAGCAGTGATTGTAGCAAAAAACACCGATGATGCACAAAGAATACTGAATTAAGTAATTAGCCAAGCGGACTCCTGGCTTGAGAACAGGACCTGGATCTAGCCACTGGAAAGACCGAGTTAGTACTGCACATCCGGCGTCGGATTCTCACAGTAAGACATAAGACATTAGATTGCCCTAAGACATACGATTTTTCGTAATACGTAAAATTGTATAAAGTAAAAGGTAATTACATTAAACAGAAAATTCGCAACTAAGTCGCAAATACATTACATAAGCGCAATACAAGTAACACGGTGAGCTGTAAAATCCAATTTAATTCCGCAGACCCTCATATTGTAGTCTTCCCTTTTCTGGTGAAGTATGCAGATGGAATCCTCAATGTCGTGGCCATCTGTAACAGCGCGGTGCATCCATTAACACAATTCTGTTGCTTCAGTAATCCCCTTGTTACTGCAAACCCTTTGTGAGAAAAATTCTTTCTATTTGACGTCTTGTTCAACCTTTGTTCAGATGCCTTAGGGTTTTATTTAACTCGATGAAAACAAGATAATTTTTAAAGACAGAATAAGAATTATAAAAGGTAATTTTTACTGAGAATGTAATTTAAAGAAAGTAAATCTACCTTTATTAAAAGTAATATTATTTTCTAGAAACGTCTGTAGAATATGTTTCTGTCTGGCATATTCAAAGGCCGAGAGATCCAAGAGTCCCTTTGGGCAGAGGAACCACGGTCATCGGAATTTGGATACAGAAAGCACCAGGAAACCTTTTTGAAAGTGATATATAAGAAAATGTTAGTGAAAGTACAGTTGAAAAAAGGAGAATGAACAAAGTTTTTAGCATAAGACATTATACAAAAGTTGATAAATGTCAACGCAAAAGTTTCTTAGAGAAGTAAGTTATCGTTCTCCCATTAAAACTACTATTACAACTTATGAAATATTACTGTTTATCGAAACTAGTTCTAACTTTGTAAGGCAAAGTTTGGGCTTTGTCGCTTTTGTCTCTGAAATATTTTATTTTCCTTTCGTTATATAAATTTTCGAAGATGGCTATGACTTCCTTTGAAAGGCAATCACTATGTTGGTGTAGTAAGACAAATAAAACAACAGCTGTTAATGTAATACTGTACTTGTATTGTAGGTAATTTTGTCCATGTGGCCATCCTCAATCTTACTAACTGCATCGAATTTGGTTCAGTAAAATTAATTGTAACACAACGATTATACCAGGTCTCTAAATTTATCTTGATTTAGGATTTTATGAGTTTTGTATATGTATTAATTTATAGTAATAGTTTGTGTTAGTCGTGTTGGCTTGTCATGATTTGTATTTGCTTATTTTTCACCAGTCTAGATTAAAAACTTCTAAATAACAAAATTCTCTGTTCAACGAATTTTTTTCAGGAATTTTGAGGATTAGTCAGAAAAACATGTTGCATTACCAGCGTTTCCGGATGATGAAGAGATTATCAATGAAGTTATTGATAGAAAAGCTGAAGCATCGCAAAGTAGTAACAGAACTGAAAATTTCGAAGAAAATGAAAAAGACGAAGAAGAAGAAGCTGGTTCCAAGGTTACGACGGACGATTTATTGAATGCGTTTAAGACGATAAGAAACGGAATACGTCAGCAGGAAAATGTACCGTATGAGAAGTTTTTGTCATTAAATAAACTTAAATCATTCATTGAAAATAGAACGATCTTTAAAAAAAAATACGTAATTACGTTATCTAAATAAATTCCAGTTTTTTAATTAATATATTTCGCTGGAAAGTTATTTAATTTCACTGTTCAATCACAATTCAATTTGTTAATTTTGTCATTCAATTTGTTATCACTTTTATTTTATCGATTGTCTATTCATCAATAAAATAAGACATATATTTTATTCGTGTTTTTGCTCGACCATACACGCCAATTTTCTTTTCTTTCTATTTAACGAATTTTTTATATAACGAACTTTTTCTGTGCCCGTGACATTTTGTTATGTGGAAGTTCGACTGTATTTTTTTATAAGAGGAGTGAGAGTTGATGACATAAAATAATGATTTAAAACAGTAAAAGAATTTATCAACGGTTTATTAAATATTGCAGAGAAAATTAATTGAATAAAATTTGAAATTAAAAAATTCAAAATATTCTCTTTTATAAGTTTACACTCTGAAAACATAACATACCTTTCCTATTCAGTACACATTAAAAACATGTAATCTTAAATATCTAAACATATGTGATGAACAAATTATACAATTACTTTATATTGCATGGGTGTTTGACTGTGAATCATTATTAAAAAATAGAGACACATTTATAAAAATAATATTACTTTACTAAAATAAAATTGAATTGAATAAAAAAAATAACATGTTCTTTAAGAATATTTATGATTTCTAATGACACACCCAATAAACAGAATAAAATTAATATTTTTAACAACAATTTACAATTACGTCTTTTACTCTAAATATTTACAGTATTTACTTTTAAGTCTTTACTATCTCATATTCTGTTATTTATGAGTTCTTTGCACAAAAATATAATTTTTCATGTGTCACCTGCGTATTGTCAAAGTTACCGTTGCGTGTTTACATGTGTGTGTGCATCTCCTGAATAATAACAATGACGATGATGATGATGTTGATTCGTGCTCGGTACTCTATAGCCTGTTGTTGATAGTAGTCCTGTGGTACTTCATCAATCGTGGTATATTGCAGATGATGGTGATGATGATGATGAATTCTCAAGTCGATCGGCAGACCGACAGAGTGACGTCGTGTGAAGATATCTTGAGTCTGACTTTGCCCAAAATTGCAGGAAGTATTTTTAGTAAACCCCAAACTGACATGTCAGATATTGTTTCTGACATGTTAAACATTGTCAATTTTTGCTTAGCGTCCTTTTTCTACAAATCACTTTACAGTCCGTTTTCGCGATCACGTAAATTTTATCTTTAAGCGAGTAGTTGCATAGTCTTCGTAATTTTTTAATCGTCATTTACATATAACACACTAGTTAATTACTTGTTAATTATGGTGATAATTAACTTAAATTAATATGACGTCTTTATTATTGTACTTTTCTGCAATAATTTTGCACCACCATATGCGTTTAAGTGTCCTTATTCTAATTGTGTTTTTAGAATTGTGATATGTCTTTAATAACAGGTAAAAAAGTAATAATTAATTAATTTTAATCCTGCCAATACCTGATTTTACAATAAAAACCAACAAATAATACGTCTCCCCCTCGTACAACCGTGCATGTCAGCACTGGCACACACACACACACACACACACACACACACACACACACACACACACACACACACACACACACACACACACACACACACACACACAAAGGCTGTATTTACACTATCGGGGCAGATGTACACTTTCAACAGGCTATCGCCTGCACTTTCATGCACAAACTTGTTTAAAACTGTTCCTCATATTCTTTTTACACTAATTATTTACAAATTACTGCCCTCAGTAAATATGCAAATATATGTATTGTTGCAATACTTATATCTTACGTATTAATAATCTTGTTCTTCTTCGCTCCACGGATTGGTCCCTAGATGACCTGTCCCAGAACCTACCTTCTACTCGGTCTATAAACATCCCTTTTCTCGTTAGGTTTATATTCCAAGACTGCCACTGGCAATAAGTTATTTTGCATGTGGTCCAATGTTGACACCATCACCTCTTCTTTTATTTAATCTTTTCGAGTAATGATTCTTGTCTAACAACTTCGTTTTTCTTGTCTCCTTTACAGGAGAAAATATCCCTGTTTGCTTCTTAAATATTTCATTTCAGCTGATTGAATTTTGTTTTCTTCCTTTTTACCAAAGGTCTGCATACCACTGAACTTTTCTAACTTATCTTTCTAATCAGTGTCAATTGTTTATGGGATGTCACATAACATGCAATTAAAATGACTACTCTGATTTAAAATTTGAGTGTCTATAACTGTTTTTGTTCTAATTAGGTGTTTACCTTTAAATGTGGTAGTTTGTGATATTGGAGGCGATGTTTAGCCGTTAATCTCGTAGTTAGTAAAAATCCGTAAAGAGAAAGATGGTTGGTTTCATCAGTATATAAACATTGGAAACAGCGGTACGCATTACTATTGCAGGCGTGAGCTTAGGTTTTCGATTACGATTGGTCGGGAGGCAATTAACCATGTTGTGCCGAGTCTAGGATAGAATCGGCGCATGTTCAATAATTAACGTCAGGTAAACGTTAAATGCAGTACAGTATTTAATGCGGTTTAATTAGTGCCGCACCCTAGCAGTGGAGATAAGAAATATACTGCGTGAATCTAGAGCGCTTGAGAGGTGCTGACCTCTAGCGAGAAACCCGGTTTGCGAGTTCCAAGCGGAAATAACGTTTTATGCAAAGTTTGTCTCGCTCCAAAAGTCGTCAAAATCGGCTGCGTCGTTTCCTCCGGACAGATGAAGAAATTTTCTTGTACCATTCTTCCACCAATGACAGGCTAAGATCTAAATAGAACTGCGGTAAGTCTCGCCAATATTTTTATAGTTATGTATTTAAAGTTTTACTAAAGAAAACTTGTTTAATAGGCCACAGTAAGTGAAAAACTGATAACCTTTGAGTCACCTCATGGCATTGTGCAATACGTAATTTAAAGGTAATATTTTTAAAACACAGTAATACTATATTAAATTCACGTGTCCGAACTAAGGCACTAAAAGTCAGGGTCATATAAATGCAAAAAGTTTTAGTTTAAATAGTGCAGACATGGATGTAAGCAGATACCTTATTATGTTACCTCATGGTTATTGTGCAATGCGTAATTCAGTGTAAGTTGCATACAACTTTTACTAGTGATTATAGTAAAACTTTATTCATATCAGAAAGCTTACTGAGGCACCAATTGAGAAGTATGTAATTGCCAAAAGATATTAATTTAAATAGTAGAAATGATGTAATCAGATATAACCTATCTCAACCACGTGGCAAACAAAAATCAGAATATGTATAAATTTTATTAAAGGTGTAACAAGCCAAATATTAGCTAAACAAAATTGAAGTATGTTCACCCACATGGGTAAAGTTTATTAATATTAAAAGTAACGGTACTAAATAGTTTCAAATAGGGCCTGTTGGCCATATAACCTTGCCAAGTGTGTCAAGTATTATATTTAGATAGCCCTAAAGCTGTGTTAAGATTATATATGGGTTTTGGGTGTGTGTGAAGTTTCTGGGGGCATTGTTTTGTGTACTCTGGCTGATATAATGTTGTGTAATCAGGGTCCTCCGATGAAGGCGAGGAAACAGCCCAAAACCTGAACATGTAACACCTAGATCCTCTCTCTCTTCATCTGCCGGGGAGGAATTGCCATGACGAAACACCAACACCTATAATGTAGGCCACGAGATTGCCACTTCACCCCCATGGACAAAAATAAGGTGATCTCAACCCATTATATTCTTTACACGTAGTGATGCACTCAATAAGAGCCAGTGAACCAATTCAATCATTCAACAACATGACTTTCAAGTTTTTAAACATTTTAATTGGATCCCCGATTAACGGGACAGTATAGTGCGTGAACTGGGAGGGAATTCATTTTTAAATTTTATTAATTTGTTTGTATAATTGTCAGCTCAGTGGCTGACATGCATCTTTGGCAGCTCAACATTCAAACGTACAATTCCTTCTTATTTTCAGTATAAGGGTTTCCTTACTGCTATTAATTAATTCAATCAATTTGTAATTTCTCTGTTTCATTTTAGTGTTCATTATATATATATATATATATATTTTCTCATTTTTAAATTGAGTTTGGTTTATATAGGGATAGAAATTTCTGTGGTAGTTAAACAGATTCACAAGTTTAATCCTGAATGGGTGCCTGTCCATGCAGTGTTAAACATGTTGTTGAGACAGGTTGAATTATGCACTGACTGGCAATGAACATGTCGGTCTCTGGGCCAAAATTACTTTTAAAAGGGTTTATAAGATTCATAACACATTTCTATTTTTAAAACTTAACAATATTTCTATATATATATAAATTCTATTAATTAATTATGATAACTGGGGTGTTCACTGTTTTCTAAATTTTTATTTCTCCCAGTATAAGAGCCCAGTGGGGCAGAATTTTATAATAGTATTAGGCACTTGGCCAAATTTTGAATTTATTATGTCCTGGGGACTATTGGAGTTGCATATGTATAATCTAATACACATGTAATGTGTTATGCAAATATTAAGAATTGTAATCCTAACATGGATGTCCGTAAAATAATTAATGAATTACCTCATGGGGGTAAGAAAAGGGCGTGGCAAGAGATCTGTGTAATAATTGTCCTGTATTGTGGAACATGTGATGTATTGTATATTTGTGTGTGTATTTTGTGGGGTTTTATATGTATTGTACATTTGGGTGTATATTTGGGGGAGTTAGATGTAGGGCTTTTAGAAAAGAAAAGATGAAACATAGGGTTATATATCCATTTAATTTTTGATGACATTAATTTATTCTATCTCAATTAATTTTTGATGAATATTTCTTCTAAGAGAGTAATTTATTTTAATTAACTTTAATAAAGAGTATGTAGATTGGTCTCTATTTAATTTTAATTAATTTTGTTTGAGAATTAGTTATTCTAATTAAGATTATCAAGAAGTCTATAAAAATTATCTCCATTAAGTTTCAATTGATCATTTTAAAGAGAACATAGAAAATAAATCTTATGTTTTTTAATAATTTTCAGGAAACATTACTTAAAGAAAATTAATGATTTTAATTTTTAATTCATTTTAAAGAGAAGATAGCAAATAAATTTTATATGTGTTAATAATTTTCAGGTGACATTGTTTAAAGAGTATAAATTAATTTAATTAACAATTTAAGGGGAAAATAGATTCTGACTGTTATATTTATTGATTTTGTTGTTAATATTGTTTTTAATAAGGAGATAGAATAATAAAAGGGATTTTATTGATTGTTAAATTTTATGAGTTTTCATTGCAAGTCCCGTCTCACTGGATCCAGCGTATTTTTGGCTTCTCTAGGCTTTGGTCTAGTTCTAATTAACTTGTGGCCCTCTTTAAAAAAAAAAAAATTTTCAAAAAAAATAATCTTTTTTTTTACCAGTCTAAGTTAAAGAGGGGTTACAATTTAAAACAAATTGTAAATGTTAAATAAAATATTAGATATTTATACGACAAAATTTCTTCACAAAAGATATTCATCGTTAATGAGTGCCATCAAATATCGGTAAGTTGTAATAAAGTTTCTTATTCTTCTGTGTAGATTTAAACACATTTACATGCTCTCAAAGTATCCATGTATGATTTAGGCCTAAAGAGGTTTACAGTAGTTGTTAGTGTACAAATGGATCACTTACTTTGAAGTTTGAAATATGTTATAACATTATAGACGTGACAAATGTGAAGAAAATAATGGTGTTTGTTAAACTGTGCCCGTAATTAATTCAACACGTAGAGGCTTGTATAAAACCTCAGTGGAGGCTAATTTATAGTCCCCGGTTTCCATAATAATGTGCTTTTAGGACTTTAAACGCTCCTGCCCCCCTACTGTGTTTGTTTTCCTTCGCTAACCATTGTTAACACATCATTATTATTATATACTATAATGTTGCGGACGTTTGTAGTGGGTCCAGAAAGAATTCTAAACACAACGTTTCGACGTCTAAAAATCTGAAGTCATTTTCACGTATAAATAAACTTTTATAATATAATATCTGTCAATGCTAAATACATTTCGTCACAGTGTAACAAAAAGGTATTGTATAATTAGAAACAAAAAAAAATTACTTACCAAGAAGGCCGTCTTTCTGAGTAGGAATGTCTTCATCTCTGATCACAAAGAAAAGTAATGACAAGGTAACTAGGACAAGCGCCTCGTTTTTTATATCCTACTTTTCCAAGCAGTAGGAAGGCGGGGCTAAACTATGCGCAACACATCACCGCCTACCTTGTGATGAAGAAGGCCCGTTCCCCACTACTCCCTTTTTGTGCTTATCCAAATTTTCTCATATATTCTTACGTAAAACCGTAAAAATTATTATAGTTATAACATTAGAATAGTTCCTCTAACCAGCCTAACTTTAACCCACCTTCTCCCGACACCAACCTAATGTAGTGGGAATGTTTAATCGTATAATGGGTAAAATTTCTGAATCAAACGCGTGTGTAAATCAGAGGTACTCTTAACAGAATTTGTTAATTACATAAAATTTTACGAAACTATTCACTTTGTCTGTAACATGTGACGTTATGTAATAATATAGAATATACAAAGTATATAAAATATATAGGTTTTAATACTAATTGCGTTACCAACCAGCATTTACAAAAAGCGATTTAGATCCATGGTGTGTTGTCTGTTCAGAAAAACATGTTGAAGCATCATGATTTAAAAATTGTTCTAATACAAAAAGAAATATAACAGAGTAGCAAATTACTCAGTTTGCATAAGACTGCAATACGATTTTGCGTAATACGTAAAATTGTATAAAGTAAAAGGTAGTTGTATTAAGTAGAAAACTCGCAACTAAGTCGGATGTAACTTACATAAGCGGAATATAAGTCATACAGTGAGCCGTAAAAGCCACCATTCTTATTTTTATACAGTTGAATTCCTCAGACTCTCACACTGTAGTCTTCCCTTGTTTCGCAGATGGAATCTACAATGTCGTGGCCTACTGTAACAGCGCGGTGCGTCCATTAACTCAGTTCTGTTGCTCCCCTAATCCCCTTTGTTACTGCAAACGCTTTGTCAGAAAAATACTTCGTACTTCACGTCTTGTTCAAATAGTCGTAAACTTTGTCTCAGTACGATGTCCAGAGCCTTAGGTTTTTATTTGAGTCGAGAAAACAATTCAATTTTTAAAGACGATTAAGCATTATGAAAGGAATTTTGTCTGATAATGTAACTTGTAGAAAGTAGGCCTAAATCTACCTCCATTAAAAGTAATATTATTTTATAGTTAAATCTTTAGGGTATTTCCTGTCTGGCATATTCAAAGGACGGACATTATAAGGAAGATTCTGTCATTTAAATTACGGTATTTAAAATTATTTTAATGAATTAGTGTGGCGTTTCTGATATGGGTAATTCATTTTCAAAACTCTTTTGCGGAATAATCATGTGCTTGTCTTATTATAAATTATTTTATAAATCAGTATATAACATATTATTTCTTTTTAAATCTTGTATATCTACTAAATTTGCTGATGACATTGTTTTAATTAACATAATATTCAGGAACCTGCTGTAGGCCTATATAGTATAATAGATAACATGATATAATATATGATATGACATGACATGACATGATATGATATAATATAACATAATATAATGTAATATAATACAGTATAATATAATACAATATAATATAATATAATATAATATAATATAATATAATATAATATAATATAATATAATATAATATAATATAATATAATATACAGTATAACATATAATACATATAAGGAATAATATATAAAATATTATATACCTGTAACATATGCGACATATAATTCAGTACACACGATATGAGAAATGTGACGTCCCAAAATGAGTCGACCATCCTTGCATTCTGATTTAATGCATGATTTAATGATTCTGGTTGCGTATATTTATGGGATTATCGGTGTTCATCGAGCAGAGTGAGAAAGATTCCAGTTTCGTTGAGGAAATTACAAAAAAATATACAGAGACTTGGCTAGAAATAAATTTTAATAAAACCAATGAATCTTCTAGCACTGGAGACTCTAAGGAATGGCTTAAGGTCTTAGATTCAATGGTGGAAAATCATGACATTCATCTCAACATGGTAGACATGGTTGGCAACGACTGTATATACTATTTTTAGTATATGCAGGCGGCTAACGAATTCAGGGACGGAGTACATCCTGGGGCAAGGGGCCCCCTTCGCCCATGATTCCTTTGGGCGAAGGAATCATGGAAGACGGTTATCGGAATTTTGGATGCGGAAAGTACCTGAAAACCTTTTTGAAAGTGATACATAAGAAGATGTTATTCTCAATGAAATAAGAAAGTGTTATTCTCAATGGAAGGGCAGTTAAAAAAATGAGAATGAATAACGTTTTAACATCAGACACTACACAAACGTTGGTAAAGATAAATGCAAAACTTCGTTAGGGAAGTAAGTTAATGTTCTCCTATTATAACTCTTATTGAAACTGATGGAATATTACTGTTTATCGAAACTAGTTCTAACTCTGTAAGGGAAAGTTTAGAGTTTCTCGCCTTGGTCTGTAAAATATTTTATTTTTCTTTCGTAATATTGATTTTTGAAGTTGGCAGTGACTTATTCCATTGAAAGACGATCATTAAGACGTATTAAGACAAATGAAACTACATCTATTAACTTGATATATTGTTACGTTGTATTCTCCTCGGTCTACGAACATCCCTTTTCCCGTTAAGTTCATATTCCAAGACTGTCGCTAGCATCGGTTATTTTTCATGCGGTCCAAGTGTTGCCACCATCACTTCTTATTTTGTCTTTAATCTTCTTGAGCAAAGATTCTTGTCTAATATCTTCTTCGCAGGAGAGAATATCTCTGTGTGCTTCCTAAAAATTTCATTTCACCCACTTGAATTTTATTTTCTTCCTTTTTACTAAGGCTCCATATACCACTGGAATAGAGCAACGTTGGGATAGGTATTGTTTTATAAAATTTTATGCAAGTATTATTTCTTGTTTTAATTTTTAAGCATGTATTGGTCGTTCTACAGTCGCCTCTGTACTGTGCTAACTTGTCTTCCCAACCAGTGTCATTTTGTATGAGATGTGACATCTCATGTAATTAAAATGACTACTCTGATTTGAAATTTGATTTTGTATAATTATTTTTGTACAAATTGGATATTTACCAGTGTGATAGCTTGTGATATAACAACCGATGTTTAGCCCTTAATCTTGTAGTTCTGAACTGTAAATATTGTCTTTTGTCACTGGCCGTCGCGTCTGCGCTTAATTCACATCTTTAAGCTTAAAGATAGCATCAATGCAACATCAACCTTTCTTTCCCATTATCTATGTATTAATGATAAAGAGTGTATTAAAGTGAAGATTAGATATTTTTTACTTTTGAGTAATAATTTGGTTTCCCGAAATTATTACATAAAATTATTGTACCTACAGCTGGTAGTAGATTATCATAGCTTGTAAGTTAAAGATAAGAATTCAATAAGGATTCTCAAAATACGCTGCTGAATTGAGAGTAACATTTTTAAAGAGAAATCGTAATCAACTTAACAATACACTGGTTTCGTCTCCAAAAAGAAGACATCAAGTCGAACATGCATAACTAACTTCCGATGATTTTCTTGCCCACATATTTCAATAGGTAATAAAAATACGACAAAAAATTTACTTTTTACTGTTATCATTTCTTGGCTTTATTAGCACAAGAGTACATGGCTATGAAAAAACTTAAAAAACTAAATCTGAGAGTATAGACTCATTTGGGTTATTTTAGGTACTTATTTTCTTTAAAAAATAGTTATATGGAAATTATTTAAAATATGACTCATTTAAAGTAAAAACATACATATGGCTTCATCACATTACTTAAGTTTCTGACTGAATTATTGTAAAATTGTATAAGTGAAAATTTATGAGAAAATACAGGTCTATGGCCACTTGACATTAATTTCTGTTTATATAAAAATTATTAATGATTTTATATCAAATGCTATTAACTATATGTGTTAAAATATTACTAACTTTTATTGTACATAAAATTATAAGTGAAAAACTAGAAGAAATACAAGTTCATAGTCACGTGGATTATGAGTCCCTGGCATGTTCAAGATGGCTCCGTTGCCTATTGTTTCCTTGGCGATCCTGTTCGGCAGGCCTTGGATGGTGGCGCAAGTCTTGTTTCCGCTGGTCGGGAATGCTTGAAGCTGTAGCTCTCCGTTCAAGCTTGAAGATCTAATTTTTCGCTGCTGTATGACAAGTGACGACGAATTGTAATATCTTGCTGTCTTAGAGATGATGTCCTGCAGAATCTTGTACGGCCAAGTATGAAGTTTTTTTTTTGTAAACAATGAAGGTATGCTACGGCCAGCAATCTTACGTTTCAGAAGATTCGGGCTTGAACAAAATGTTGTTTGGGCCCATTAAATGAAATATAGATCAGAATCTTAATCCGAATCACGATCCGGATCCGGCCCGGAGGACCAAAATGTCACGTATTCGACGCTCTCGAATAATCTTGAGTTGGTCTTACAACGTTAGGTGATGAGTTGGGTGGTATGAAATGAAATAAAGTAGTGGACTGTATATTTTCTTTGAATTAACTGTTTATTTTGCAAGAAAATGATTGCATGGCACGTGCAGTGTAGCGCGGCATACATTGCCTGAGAAGTAAAGTTGAATTAAATATTGAAAGTCATGATAATGAATTGAGGCCGAGATCGCCTAAGTATTAGTGCATTAAGCACTGAAGCTCATGCTAATAATTTGAAGTGGAATATTCCGAATTGAAAATAATTATATAGCCGCGGCTGGCGAACTGAAGGCTTGTTGCCCGTTCGGAGTTTAGCAGTTAACTGAACCAGACTGGCTTGCTGCCAGCGTGCCGGACACGCTGGCAGCAGTGTAGCGGAGGGGGGATGACGTCACTGCACGCACACACGGCGTTACATTACAGATATTATAAGTACAAAGTTTAACAGCACTGTTGTCTTGAATTGTCTATTAGTCTCATATTTTGACTTTGACTATGTTCACTGTGGGCTTATTTACCTTGTATCGTATTATTAATTCAAATAATTTTGGCTACAGCCAGTTTCTTGATGCATATATAATTTATTTATATTTAAATTGCTTTACCTCAAGACATGTTTATCCTTATTTGAAACATGTTTCCGGACACCTATTGTTCCTATCTTCAGCCATCATAGTTTTGGATCTAGTTGCATACTTGTGTTCTGGTTGGTTGTTGCTATAGTTTCCTGTTGGTTTTTGGTATTTTAACTTGGTATTATTGTGAGTGGTGTGGTGTATGTAATTATTTTTGGGTGTTTTCAATGCTGAGTATTTTGAATATTGTGTCGTGTTTTGTGTTTACTTGTATTTGTTCAGGTATTAGATTGTTTTGTGTTTGTATATTTGTAAATTTTCCCATGTGTTATTATTGTGAGTGGTGTGGTGTATGTAATTATTTTTGGGTGTTTTCAATGCTGAGTATTTTGAATATTGTGTCGTGTTTTGTGTTTACTTGTATTTGTTCAGGTATTAGATTGTTTTGTGTTTGTATATTTGTAAATTTTCCCATGTGTTCATTATTGTGCCTTTTAGTGGTATCTGTTTTATACGACAAATAATATAAGCAAGACTATAAATCACCCATCAGTTCGTCCTATGCTTATGAGACAATCGTAAATCTATTTTTACCCTTTATTCAGCTGCCAAAAGCCATTTTTGTGCTCGACAAGAATTTAATGCGGCACATTAATTTATTGATGTTAATCCTCTTCTGTTAGGCAACAAAAATCTATTACTGCCAAACTACTATGAACGTACAAATCTGTCATTTGTTTGGTCGTGGTTTTTGTATGTATAATTTGTTATGCGGCCTTACAAATTCTATTGAGCTCATAACACTGTCTCCACGAATGCCACGATATAGTGCGATTGTATTAAGAGCTAGATAGCCACGATGTTTGTCTACGTACGCCAAGAAACTACAAGATAAAAAGAAGAAGGTTGTTTGTTTTGATAAAGGCTGTAGCACCTGAGAGTATAAATTATAATTACAAAGTTTTAGAATATTTGAGTCATTGATATTTATATTTATGTTGTTGATTGAGAGGCACAAATTGCCTAATTAGTAATTTAGACGACCAGGCTGTTCAGGTGTAGTCTTATTTTACTATTGACGTAACCTGTTTCGCAATTAATGTCCATACATTAGAAAAGTTTCTGATTTTAACGTTCTAAAACTTAGTATAAACTAAAAACCTTTCTAGATTCAATGGCCACATAAACATTGGTATATTAAATTAGCAATGTATTTGAAATTCTGTACATTGTGTCCAGTTAATTACAGAATTTCTGAAATATAGATGTAAAATTTAAATGCGTCTATTTGAAGAAAAATTATTCTACTTGTCCGTCGCTGGGACTATTCGTTGTTGAGATTTATATTTTTAACTTGACAAGCCTGGAGTAATTTAAGATTTTGATGAATTCGTTTTAGCAAGTCACAGAACTTAGTTTACAGTTACTAATGATAATGTTATGTAAACATAAACACTCTGTAACAAAATCAGTTCTCGAGAAACATTAAACACCGACGTGCGTATCACGTTCATTAATCAATGTCTACGAATTCGTTTTTCTAAATAGTGACTGTTTTACTTATTGTGACCGCAAGTGCACTGTATATGACCTGACGATGGTCTACGACCAAAATCGTTCGTGTTTAAAAATGTGAGTAATCAAACTTTATTGCAAATCATATGTATGGTACCTTTAGGCTATGGACAGTAAATTTACTACAATAGAAAATAGTTTACAGTTGTAATAAATCTAGATTTTTTGATCGTGATCCAACTCTATGTAATGAATACCTCAACAGTATGCATTGGAACTAGAAAGCTTGTGCCAGTAAAATGGTTATAAAAAAGAATGTATTGATAATACATAAAAAATACAAAACTACTATTGTTCTTGTTGTGGTTGATGTGGTTACCTAACTTTTTCTTAATGTGTCACTAAAGTAAACCTCACTAAACCCAATTCAGAATATCTTAGCTATCCATTTTATTTAGTTAATATAATCATAAACATTGTACACGTTAAATTTTTTTAAATATTTATTGTAACACACATCTCGCTTAACACCAATAGTCTCAAGGAAACGGAGACAGCTCCCAGCCAGTTTTGTTGCAGTACTTACTGGTTGTGCCTGAGTGGCTGCAGTATTGTAAGTAAACATGTGAAGTGTTCAAGAAACTATTCAGGGCTACACATTTAAAACAGTCATAAGTAACATAATTAAATGACTATCAAGCTCTATTAACTACTTATGAATGTTTACGAATCAACAAGAGACTAAAACTTGTTAAAAATTATTCATTCTATTGCTAATGAAATATTGATTATGTTTTGCAAAAGAACGTTTAATAGACTCTGTGTAAAAACATATTTAAGAAAGTAATCGTATTCCGCTTTGTAGGTAAAATAATTCCGTGGTTGGAAGTGTTGACGTGTTCTTAAGCAAGGAAGTGAAACATATCATTAGCGGACAACTTGACGGCTCTCCTTGTAGCATTTGCTGATTTCATACTCAAGTGAATACTGTTAGCGCGTACTTTCCGTGACATACAAAGATGTTTTCATTGTTAACAGTTGAGTAGATTGTTAATCCTACCCCTGCTGTTTGTGTCAGTCAATTTATCTGTCAGTTATTACGTATCTTGTGTTCATTTAACTACATCTTCTATAATGCAAATCATATGTTTAGGTGGTTTGTTGTTTCTGTATAGCAGTATGAGGTGTGACGCATGCTGTAAGACCGTAGTAATAATAAATGAAGAATAGAGATTTGCTTCCGTCGATTCTTGTAAAGTTGTTCATTGCTTACAGAATGACTAATGTATGAGAAATAAAACTTTTTCAATTACTGTAAGAAATGTACACAACGTTCCAAATTATTCGCAGTCATTAATAACCTGCAAAATATGAAATATGATTTATTTGATAATAGACTCTTTACTGCCAACATAAGGCCAGCACTAAAGATGTTTTCTGTGAACGGTACAACAAAGGAATAAAATAACAATGGATGGTTAACATTTACAGAATGGGACCTAAGACACAGCAACATTTCATCGCCCATCCATCCGGGTAAAAGAATATACGTTCCCCACTACTCCCTTTTCGCGCTTATCTAAATATTCTCAAATATTTTTACGTCAAATCGTGGAAATATCTTTTTAAAACTTTGTTTCTCTTCCAGTAATTTGTATCTTGCCCCATATAACTTGTGGTGTTCTTCCCACACGTGTTCCGCTAATTTTGACGTATTTCACGCATTACATTTACCTAATGTCACGTGTTATCTTTGTTCGTCCAAGCGAACATCCAGAGCCTTCCGGTTTCTCCCAGGTACCGCTTTCCACATTCATAGGAGAGACTGTGTATAACATTTCTGGATTCCAATTTAGTATTCCTGTTCTTCGTTTTACGGTGAGTCGCGTGACAATCGCGGTTGCAGGTGAACGCATGCGGGAGCTCCAGCCGTGGTTAGCAAAGCTTATTACATGCGATTTGTAATTTATTTTATTTATTTTTGACTTGACCAGTATCATGGTCGTGATTTTAATATTTTAGTTTATTAATTAAATGTATCTGAGGATGGGACTTAGTCCCGAAACGCGTCATCAGTGACGAAACTGTGTATCACTAAAGTGGATATTAAGGTAATTATATATTATATAATAAGTGATACGGTACGCAAAAAATAAGAAATTTACATAGAATGTTGCCTATGGTTGTACGGGACTGGAAAGCAGTCCCAAATTTGCATTTGCGGTAAACGTTATTTTTGTTTCTAAACTTATTTAATATTTGTTGGGTTTGGACTTTCAGGTGGTAGGATGTGGTGCAGTATTATTTCTTCAGTCACAAATGTGGGTCAAATCAGATGAAGTGTTTAGTCGGTCTTCATCTTGTCAGCGATAATATTGATGTCGTCGACTTTATAAAAGCGTAAACAAAAAGGAATTTCTTTGAAGAATGAATATATTTTATTTTGTTGATCAAATCTGTAACTATTTCCTGTGAGAGACACGTGATATTGATTCTGACTTTATTTTCCAATTTTTTACTAGCGTATTTTATAACGGTTACATGCTATTTGATAGCTACGGTGTTTAGAGGAGTTTGGCGTTGTGCAATTAATTTTTGCTTAGTAGAACATTCACTAAATAATATCTGTATAACAACGTATTTCTTCAAAGTTACCGTATGAAAATTAACCACACCTTTTATGGCATTTATCATGTTTCAACTTACTAATAACATACAAAATGTTAGAGGCCAATGGCTGTAGTAACTTGCAAACATATTAGACATGCTTTTCTTCTTAACAGTCAATCGCACTATTAGAAGTTGTTAGACGTGTTTTTTATAATCAGTATATTATGAGGACTACGTATGAGCGTAGGATGATAAATAAATAACACAGTATTATAATAAGCGCTTGAAGATCGAAAATAAAGACTGACCCCACAAATTGCTCCCACGTAAGTCTTTAACTTGTGTTTAAGTCGGCTTATGCAAAGCAGATTTTGCTGCAGTTATAGCGCTGGATACCAAACAATATACTTAGTTTATAGAACAACTTCGTCCTCTGTTTTCCCTTAAAACTCGGTAAGTTTCTAGTTCAATAATTATTGTACTATTGTATTGCCTGAGCACAACGAAATTACACAAAAGTTACAAATTTTAACAAGTATTCAACCTTAAATTCTCATAGATTAGAACTCAAAATATTCTAACTTATTTAGGCTTGTCTACTAAATAGTAAGTTACTTATAAAATTCAGCGCTCTTGTTTAAATTATAGAATAATGGTTTCCTTCCAAATTCACCAATAAGGCGAACGGCAATTTGTTTTCCTTTACTGTATAATGATGTGGGTAAAAATTTCTCTTCTTCTTCAGCACTACGGTTTAACGTGAGCCCTGGTCTTCAATACCATTCTTCTTCAACGTCTACAATCCGTTGCTATCTTAGCGTAACCCGTCACATCCATTCCTCTAAGATCTTCTAGCACATTATCCAAGCATCTTATCCTCGGACGACCCGTATTTCTGCTTTAATATTCCTATTCCCTTAGTACTTTCTTTGGAATACACTAAAAATTCCTCATTATGATAAAATTAGCGATCAATGTATATAATGCAGATAGTAAGATTGTTATTGATGACATGTTATCGAATTTGCTACCTCACGTAACTTGTGATAGCGTAATTTCCGATAGTGATGCAACGTGACTCAGCTAGTAGCAGTGATGTCAACCTGTGGGAATTGAACGTAGGTTAAGTTTATTCAGCTATATGAACATAATCCAACATTGACACAATAATAAAATTGAATGTAGCAAACTGAAGATCTCTAGGAATCAGTCAGGCAACTGACTAATCTTTACACACCCTTAATAACTGATTTAAAACCCTGGGGGGTCCTAAATAACTATGAAAATAAATTGTGTATTAGCACAGTCCATGTACAAATGCCTTTACTAAATAATATCAATAGGTAATATTGAATATAATATCGTAACTATAAAAGTATAGTTTTGAATGGAAAATATTATGTTTTTCCGGTGTTATAGTACAAAAATATACAGAGAATAAGCGTTTTTGTTATATGTTATGAATACACCGCAGTAATAAAGAACTAATGGTTAATATGCCATAGAATAGTTAAAATAGTAAGTCAAGAAAGACTAAAACGTAAGCTGACACGTCTGCTGGAAAAGTCACTTAACGTTGGACAATACCAATATTTTAGTTTTTTTTTTTTTTTTTTTTTCTTTTATAGAATTGCTAAACTGCTATAATTGTTTTTATTATTTAGACAAAGCTTTTCGTCATTACTGACATCTTCAGGTCTTAAACAACGCCTGGTTGTTTAAGACCTGAAGATGTCAGTAATGACGAAAAGCTTTGTCTAAATAATAAAAACAATTATAGCAGTTTAGCAATTCTATAAAAGAAAAATAAGGATGGCTGCTAATTTAAATAATACGAAGAATACAATATTTTAGTATTTAGTACTTAATAATGTAGATTTCACCACAGACTATAGTAACCTTTCTATAAATAAGCATTACACCTTATAGTTCTTAATAATAGTTTTGATATTTTACAGATTTTCTGATTGTTTTATTCGACGTCTACATAGCTGCATCATAAACAAAGTAAATAATGTTGAATATTATATATGCTGACAAATTCTAAAAAATTTTAAATTAATAAAAACTGATTTAAAATTGTAAAAATAGGTACTTCCTTGGTATATCTGAACCCCCATTTAGCCAGTTGGTCTAAAATGAATATGGTTGTTTGTGAATAGTTAGCAAAGTGTTAGTTAACACCGTTCTCTCAGTACATGAGATGATGTGATTTGTCGAATGCTAAGGATAAAAGTATAACTTTGAAAAGCGTGTCGTTACTAAACGTGCACAGATAGACACATGTTAACCACTACAGGACACATTTAATGCATTGTTTTCTTTTTCCATCAGGGAACAGGGGAATTACCTGTTCCGGTTCCAAAGGAATATATCCACTTTTCCAACGCTTCCTACGTCTTTGTATATTTCTTGTTCAATAGGATTGTATTGCCAAACTCCCTTAGGCAACCTACCGTCTGGCATCCTATTCAGTTGAGTAATCCATCTCTCTTTGTTTTCTGCAATACGATTTTCGATTATGAAAATATTCAAATCTTCGCAAATATCTTCATTGTAGACTCTGTCTCCCCACGTGCATCTTCTAACAGATCGCAAGAATTTCATCTCCGATGCCTGTATCCTACTCTGATGTGTTTTACCGCAACCCATGTTTCAGAACCATACAACAACACTGGCACAGCCACTACCTTATAAAAGTTTAGTAAAACCTCTGTCCTTGTTTTCCTCAATAACGCTGGACGAATTAGGACTGAAACTTAACCAACTTATGATGAACATCATAATCCACGTCATAAGTGATGTCACACGAAAATCTGAACGTGTTCTGTACTCTAATTATCCAATACAAACTTAGTTCGCATTGCCCATTTGCAGTAGTTCTTGTCTTCTGCACAGAAAGTTTTTTGTTATAATTTGAATAGACTTTTAGTGACTGGAACATCGACCTCTGGTACTCGCACTCATTGTTTAGGATTATTACTTGATCATCCTCATTGTATTCGTGCATGTTCTACTGTTAATCAGTGTAAATATTAAACAATGTGGGAAATTTGCTACACCCTTGGCCCACTCCTTGATTAATGTAAATTTCATCTGTCAAGTTCTTACCTGCAGTTTTTTCTATTTTCGAAGTGATTTCGTCATCAATGCAAGATCGGTACTTACTAAATCCTGCTTGTTCGTCAAGAGGTAAAATATCCACGGTAGAACAAAGCCTTTCATTAATAATGCTTCCATAAAACTTGTAAGTTGTGTTTATCACGCTCGTAATTTGATGGCACAGTTTTATTATCTTTTTTACAAACAGAAATAACCTTGGCCACTCTTTGTTTATCCGAGGTCTTGCATTTCCTTCAGCACATATTCAGCACATGTAGCAGTCTAAATAATGTACTACAGTATTACAGCAATACTGAATTTATCCCAACCAAACCAGCTGCTTTCCAATTCTCCATGGATAAAAGTATTAAATTTTACTAAATCTACACCTGTCTACTCCATTATGTCTTCGGCAGCTTCTTGGGAAACGTTAGTATCACACCATAGTTCCTAGCAATGCTCAATCCATTTGTCCTTTGCAATCAAATATAGGTGCACTGTCTCCCTCTCTTCTTGGTTGAGATGCCTCACTAATTTATATGTCACTATTTGGCGTCTATGTATGTCGTCTTCTATATTAATTATAAACCTGTTTCGTGATTTGTCATGCGTTTCCCGGATAATTTATTTCATACCATTACGTTTCTGCTTATAAATATCCAGATCTTCACTGATTTTTGTCAGAAGGTATTTGTGATAAGCCGATTGCTTTGTTCGTACCACTTCCTCTGTCTTCCTTCTATATTTTTAAACCTTTTTCCCGAGTATTTATTCATTTTTTCCAAGCACTTCATTACCTACCTTCTACAAAACATTTTGCATATTACTCCTTAATGTACTCGTAATTTCCGCATTACGAGTAGGGACATCTGTTACTAGTAAGGACACCTGTTACTGTTACTAGTAACTAGTAGGGACACCTGATTAATCTCTTCTGGTACAGACCACGGATACTCTTCATGGAGCAGATATATCTTGAAAGCTATCTTTCTGTCTAGTCCAGATATTTTCCTAACTTTCCCCTATATTGTTCAAATCTCAGTTTTGAGACCACCATATATTGTGAAGATATCTTTTGATTAACAATTAAGTAATCAATTAATGATCGATATTCTGTGGCTGACCAAGTATATTTCTTAATCCACGTTTTTCTAAAAATATATTTGCTACTTTAAGTTTATTTATGTTAGCAAATTCTCGAAATCTTACCTCATTTTCGTGAACGGGCAACTCTCCAAAAAGAGTATTAAAAAGAGTATTAACATTTTTAATAAATTGATTCCTAACTCCAGCATTAAGATGACCGGTTATAACCATGATTCGTGTCATTTTACTGGTGCAATTCATCATAAAATAAATCTGATTTTCTCCTCTTTACCAGTCTCTGGAGCATATACACCAATGACATAAAAACTCCCCCTATTAATATAAGATCAAACCGGATGGAAATACTACTTTATATACCACGATAAATAGGACTATCAAGTCTGGCAAGCTAAGAGTAAGTTCACGCTTCTCGGACTTAAATCTTATTCTTCAATTCACAGTTTAAGCCATAGCTTCTGTCTTAACTAATTGAACTATATATTTCAAACGAGCCCTTCCTCTGTACTTCTTCCTTAATACGGCATTTTACCTTAAATTATTATCTTTATATATTTATTGCTCCAGAGTATCTGCCCAATTGCGCTCTTCTCCTTCCCAAGAAGCTAAGAAGCTTCTGTTTTTGGAAACTCCACAGAACCTATTATTCGTAAGCTTTTCTCGTTAATTTATATTTATGATTATTCTATAAGATAAAACTTTAAAAACTAGGAGTCTTTCCCCTTGCCTTTCTTAACTATTTTTCTATTTTCATCTTTATCTTTTTCCTGTCTTCAGCTATTCAGTGTTATATACATAGCAACGCTATAACATAACTCTTGTACAACATATTACCTAAATAGACAAATACTTACCTAGAAAAATATGTACTTTCTTAGAGCTCAGCATGGTGTACTTAAATTAATGAGATTCAGAGGTATGTACAATGGGAGAGGGAAACACTGAACCACTAATGAGGTTTGCAATTTGTCTGAATATGGGAAACACTGAACCACTAATAAAACGCTTATATATAATTTTTACAGTAGTTAATTGTAAATGAGACTTATTAATGGCAGGGAATAAGGTTTGGATAAGTAATGTTTAAACATATTTCTCTAAAGGTTTTAGACCCAAAACCATTTTTAAATACAAAATCTTTTGTATTATGCTGAAAAAAGATAAACAGTTCATCAGAGTGACAACACACTCAGTACATACTAACGACGCAGACTTATCAAATACCACGTCCTATTGTCTATTTATAATGGTTGCGGGACTTTAAAAATATTATATTGTCGGTTTAAACGTAATCGCATTTGAAATCATAATTGTGAATGTGTTTACGATTCCAAACATGGGTCGTCCAAAAGTAAAATTTGGCAAAAAAAAGAATTATTATGGTTTTCTTTGCATGATAACTATTTAATTATACTGTATTTTTTGGGTTGCGCGATTTTTTGACCACCCCATATAAAGCACGTTGTCCATTTGGAATTTTTGGAAAGTAAACACAAAACACATTCAAGTTAGAAGTACATTTGAAAGGATGTACGACTGCTCTGTACAAACTAGTTATACTAGTAGTGTTATTTTACGACCACTAAATTAAACTAGCATAGTACTAGTGACAAATAAAACGGTGAAATAGTGCTAGAATTCTTGCATATGATATAACAAGTTTTTATGTTTAACAGCCTTTTTTGGTTGAACATTTCCAAATTATTGTCTGGAGTCACCCAATGTTCAGAATAAACAGGATTCTAGGTTTTTAAATAGATAGAAGCTTAGTGACTCTGTAGCTACATTAGCTTTGCAAAAAATGGTAAAATGTGACATCTGTGACATTTCGTTGATATGTAGTTTAAGCATTTGTAATTGGCACGTGTTAATCATAATATCACATGCACACCCTTTGCCTTACAGTTTTACATATAAAACTGCAGTAAAATAATTTTTACCGTTTTTTAATTTTTACTAGGCACATTGTCGTGAATAATATAGTACTATATTATATAGCCTGTCCATAATTTAGAATTTTTATACGACAAATGATCGATGCAAGAGAATAAATCACCCATTTATTTCTCCTGTCCTTATGAGACAATCGTAAATCTAGTTTTACCCGATTATTCAGTGGTCAAACCCATTTCTGTGCACGATCAGGATTTAACACGGTACGTAATTTATTAACGTTAATGCTACGCTGTTTGGCTATAGAAATCTATTGCTGCCAAACTACTACGGACGTACGAAGCTGTCATTTGTTCGGTTGTGGTTTTCGTATGAATGATTTGTTGTGCTTCCCTTATAAATTCTATTGAACACAGAACACTATCAAAGTTTATTGTTTCTAAAAGCACCATATTTATTATGTGTAGTTATTATCTTAAAACATGTAAATATGATATTGGAAATTCTACTAACACAATGATATCTGAGACTTGTATTATTGGTTTATAACTAATGATGGGGAGAGCACACAGGATCAGTAATGCCACGATATAATGCGGGTGTATTAAGAGTCCAGATAAACTCCAGATAGCAAGGTTGTGTGCCAACATACCCCGGGAAATCACAAAATAAGAAGGAGAAGCTAGTTTGTTTTGACAGTGATTGTAACACCTGAGAGTATACATATTTCAAAATATTATTACAAAAATTACAAAATTTTAGAATATTTGAGTTACATAAGTACATATGATTGAGAGGCACAAGTAGCCTAATTAGTCATTCAGACAAGCAAGTTATTCCAGCGTAGTCTTAATTAATATTGACGTGCTGTATTATAATTTTCTAAAATTATGTGTAAATTAGAAAATTTTTCTTGATTTAATAGTTTTATGAACAACAGTATCTCAAATTAACAATTTAGTTCCAAGTGTGGAAACAATACATTGTTTCCAGATAATTACAGAATTCCTGGAATATAGATTTTAAATTTGTTTGTATAATTGAAATAAATTGTTTCACTTGACTGACTCTACGAATTTTTATTTTTGATATTCATATTTGTAACTTGACACGCCTGGAGAAATTTGAGATTTTGATGAATTCCTTGTACCTAGTCATTCAACCTAGTTTACAGTTATAACAAGACTAGAGTTTCCGGACGTGATTCAACTACAAGAAATAAGTACTTCAATAAGTACAATGGAACAAGAAATTTGTTTTTCAGCTTAGAGCAGTGGAATGCTTATAAATCAAGTATATATTGATAAAATATGAAACGTAAAGAATTACTGTTGTTGTTGTTGTTGTTGTTGTTGTTGTCATTTAATTTTTTTATTAACGTACATCACTAAATGAAATCCACAATTTCTGGATTATTAATTTTTTTAGTTTAAATAAGCATAAGTATTGTACACATTAACTTTTTATAAATATTTATTATAAACACACGTCTTTGGTTAGCACAGATGGTCTCCAGCAAACGGAGACAGCTCCCAGCCAGTTGTGTTGCAGTACTTATTGATTGTACCCGAGTGGCTGCAGTATTGCAAGCGTTGTCAGGCAAAAAAGTAACAAAATGAAATTTTGTAGTCTTAAAATTCAATAAACTTTTAAGGCCTACAAATGTAAAATAGTCTTACGCAACAAAATTAAATGAATATCAAGTTCTATTCAGTACTTTCTAATCACTCATTACTTACAAATTTTAACAAATCAACAAGAGACCAAAAATGGTTAAAAATTATTTACTAACCGTTAAGGAAATATTGATTATGTCTTGCAATAGAAATGTAACAAAATATATAATAATGGCTCCCATGTGCACAACTGAGCTTAGGAGTCAGGCAGGGTAGGCTGCCATACGCGAGCCGTACGGCATACAAGGAAGGCAGTGTGGCCAGCACTACGCTTCAGCCGCCCATTATTATCCCCAGGATAATAATTTATCCCATGTACTCATTTTCAACAGGCTGAGTCGACCTGGGGGGCTGAAAAACGCACCTTGATTTTATGATGCGGGCCCGGGAATTGAACCCGGAACCTCTAGGTTAGTAGCCAGGTGCCATACCCACTGGTCTACTGAGCCGCCTCAGTAGACCAAACCGCCTCAGTGGAACAAAATATATAAGTTATTAAATATATAACATAATACATAGTGTATGTTTAATATTTAACATAATATTTGTTATATGTTAAATATTTAAGTAAGAGTAATCTTATTCCGTTTTGTAGGTAAAATAATTCCGTGGTTGGAAGTGTTGACGCGTTTTTAAGCAAGGAAGTGTAAACGTATCATTAGCAAACATGTTGCTAACTGTCCTGCTGTCATACTTACGAAAATACTGTTATCGCGTGTTTCCCGTGCCATACAAAGATGATTTCATTGTTAACACTTGATAGAAACTTAATACCTCCTCACCGTGTATCAAACAGCTTAACTGGTTATTTTATTCCTTGTGTTCATTCATGAACAACACCTTCTACAATGCAAATCATGTGTTTGTGTGGTTTATTGTTCCTGTATGGCAGTACGATATGAGGTTTGGCACATTATAGCACCGTAGTAATAATACATGAAGAACCTAGCTTTGCTTCCTTTTGATTCTGGTAAAGTTTTTCGTGGCTTACAGAATGAGTAATATTTGGAAAATAAAAACTTTTTAAATTGCTGTAAAAATTATAATACAACGTTTCAAATTATTTGTAGTAATTAATCAACTGCTTAACGTGAAATATGGTGGTAGGCCTGTATTTTAGAGTAAACGTTTTACTGCCGATATAAGGACTGAACTAAAGTTATTTTTTGTGAACAATACAACATAGAAAGGAAATAACATGGAGTTCACACTTAACGTCTCTAAATGCAGACTTGTTCTTCAATTTCACTAACGTTTTATATCTGATTTCTTTAGTTTAATAAATATTCTAAGCTAAAACCAGAGAAACACGTTACAGTTTTAGTAGAACTGATACGAGTATAGCGAGCTTGTTTTACTGATTATTTTTGTGTTTGATTGTGCGTCATTAAATTTAACAATAACTATGTTAACTAGTTTCGTTAGTTTTGTGAACTATGGCAGTACCTAACGGATAATTATTTTTCAGAAGAAGAGTTGTTAGTTAAATTAATTTGTATTAAAGTAATTTCTAAAGTTGTGATCGCTTTACTGAGTCTGCGTTAATCTAGTTCTATCATTACAAGTGTACCCACCCACGTAACATTCCTGACTGTTAAAATTTTTATAATTATTGTAATTAGTGTAAAAGGCTTATAATTTAGTATAATAATATTATTTATATTATAAAATTATAGTTAGTTCTGCAAGTAGGTGTATTGTACTTTTATCGTTTCAATTCACCCGACCTACGTTCAGTATATTCAATTCACCTGAATATATCAGTATATTCAGAGGTTAGTAAATGAAAATTTATTTACATTTACATTTAATTTAATTTAAAAAGCTTTAAAGATACTGATACTTTCAGTAAAACGTACGTTAGGTGAATTGCAGCGATACAAATACAATACACCTACTTGCAGACGTAAGTTTAGTTTTATAATATAGTAATATTATACAATAACTGCAAGAATCTCATCGAGTTACTTATACAGAAATTATGTATAATAATATGCTTTGTAATACCTATCATACACTTTCTATTTTAAGTACGTAATTACGTAATTATGCAACTCAATATCATAGAGAAATTAATACTTATACACAGGGTGATTCAGATAAGTCAGAACTCCAACACTTATTTACCAACATCATTTAATACCGAACCGTAAATGTTTACGCAGTTTGTTTTAAAAGTAATAATGATTTCTCTGTGTTGTTGATTGTTAGATTGTTATTCATAGCGTTGACCTTGACCTTGGGAAACGTGTAGTAATGCATCATTCCCCCACTCGCGCGCTGGTGTTAGGTGGCGGCTAGTCAGTCCGCCACGATGCTCACGCAAGAGCAGAGGGTCGCATTATTGGAAGCTTACTTCGCGGTAACATCTTACAAGCGGTGCGTTGAGTTGTTCCACGAGAGGTTCCCTGATGTCCCTATTCCAGGGAAAACAACAGTTTATGACATTGTGAAACGTTTTCGTGAAACAGGAAGTGTTAATGAAAGGTCTCGAAGCCGTCAGCCTGATGTGTTAACACCGGAATTTACGGAGCGTGTTCAGCAGTCTCTGCTGCGATCTCCCGGTAAATCACTTCGTCGGTTGTCTCAACAGCTTGGAGCATCTTATTCAACCTGCCACAGAGCCACTAAACGTCTGAGGTTGCGGCCATACAGAGTTCGAGTAGTTCAAGAATTGCGTCCTTTGGATTCAGAAAAGCGTGTCGCTTATTGTCAGTGGTTTAAGAGATTCACCCTTAACGATGTGAATAATAAGCTGAACAATACGTTTTTCAGTGATGAAGCATGGTTCCACTTAAATGGATATGTTAACAGCCAGAACACTCGCATTTGGGCTGCCAATAATCCTCACACATTGCATGAGACCCAACTTCACCCACAAAAAATTGAAGGGTGGTGTGCTATGTATAGGCAGCGAATTGTTGGACCAATATTTTTTAACACAACTGTTACTTCAGTTGTTTATGCAGACATCATACAGCAATTTATAGCCATGCTTGAAGTGAATGAACGTTATTGCTGGTTTCAACAAGACGGTGCAACGTGTCACACCTCCAATGACACGATGACGATGCTGCGTGAGTTCTTCGATGATCGATTAATCTCTAACAATCTGTGACCCCCACGCTCACCAGACCTGACTTCCCCAGATTTCTTTTTGTGGGGCCATCTTAAGGAGAAGGTGTACTGCAATAATCCGAGAACGCTGGAGGATTTAAAGAATAACATTACCGCTGCTGTAAGGGAAGTCACAGTTGATGTGCTGAGACGAGTATCTGAAAACATGTGCCGTCGAGTCGATATGTGTTTACTACAAAATGGAGGACAATTTCAGCATCTTTTATAAAGGTATTCAAATATATTAAATACACTAAAAACGTATTAAATGATATTGATATTAAATGATGTTGGTAAATAAGTGTTGGAGTTCTGACTTATCTGAATCACCCTGTATTTCAGATTTAAGAGTTGCTGTAATAGAGAGCTCGTAGGTGGTGTACTACTCTGAAGTGTTGTAGTGCGCATTCACACATAAATAATACTACAGCAAAGTGTCGTAGCAAATACCCCAGCCATTAGTCAGTTATGAACATTTCATACGAGCAGTTGTGAATTGTGTATGTTTATCGCTGCACAGCTGATGACATTTGGCAGTGTTTAATTTTTAATTTGATGAATAGCGCTGATCGGTTTTATGTGCACAGCCAGGTCTGAAAACTCACGTTATAAGTGAAATGTAGCTGTTCAGAAGTTACAAAGTACGCAATTTTTACGAACGTCTATCAAATAACATTTATAATTTTATTCAGATGTTAACGTTACCTCATAAAAATAGAATTTTAAAATAAAAATATACCACAAAAGACCTAAACTGATAAAAACTTAAATAAGAGATACATTAATTTATTATAGTACAATTTATTGTAATACATAGGTTACGTGTGTGTAAGGCAAAATGTAAAGTATAAGTCACAGGATTATGTCAAAAGTTGCAAAAGTCTGGTATATTTTGTGAAAACTATATAAATGCTATCGAAGACAAAGTAAAGTACTAATTTATTTACTCATAGGAGTTTGATTTCCTATTGTGAAAGTAGTACAAACAATAACAAGCAATTGATTATTGTTAGGCCTGTAGTGTGGACGAAGTCAGTAAGAGCACCGATTTTCGTGAGCGTAACCTTCCACGTTCTTGGATATACTCTCTTACGTGCTGTACAGTGTAATAAGCGGTAATGTGTTGTTATGTATTAGATTACAAGTTGGTGGTCTCATCAAATTGTTGTGATGTGCGAGATAAGCAGCAGACGAACTATCAAATAATCTTCCACACTCCGGTGTGTGTGTGTGTGTTTGTGTGTGCGTGTCTGCCGTTCTTATTTTAACAAAAGAATAAATCATATTTTTTTTACAAAGGTTTTTAAAAATATATAAACACTTGGTATGTTTCACAGATTATATTTAACTCTGACAGCTGTTTCGACTTCTTAAGCCATTGTCAAAGAGATGAATGAAGACTAAACACAGGATGTAGGGTGGACATCTGTTTAGGGCGTGCATTGGAACATATGCGAGGGGTAAAGATAGAGACGGGGGTTGCAGGAGCTAAGGGAAATTCAAGTGTCTGTAAAAACTAAATATAATCTGATTGTAAAATATAAAATTAACTAAACTAAACATAATCTGAATGCAAAATAAAAAATTAACTAAACTAAATAACAGCTTTTAATAAAGGGGATAAACAGAATTTAGTTAGTTTAATTGTTAAATTTTTGTTATTTTTTATTACTTTTTTAATTTATAGAATTTATAGACATTTCTAAACAGACGTCCACCCTACATCCTTTGTTTAGTCTTCATTCATCTCTTTGATAATGGCTTAAGAAGTCGAAACAGCTGTCAGAGTTAAATAGAATCTGTGAAACGTATCAAGTGTTTATATATTTAAAAAAATCTTTGTATTAATATGTTTCACCAAGTGGCCAACGAGTCATCAATTAATACAAATTTTTTATGCTGGTACGTATTACAAAACATGTAAGTTTCTTCGAAGATTTTAATAATAATTAGAAACTACTTTTATAACACATATCCGTGCGTATCCAAGGAGAACAATAGTTGTTGGTACGTTAAAAAAGGATTTTCCTTAAGTAGCGATTCAGGATTAAAACAAAACTGGTTGGGCTTAATTTATCAGTTGTTTGGGGATGCGGGAGTCATTCATTAGGTTAAGATGTATTAACCATTTTAGCCGATATTGGGCAATCCTATCGAGTATACTCATAATATTCAGTTCCTGCTGTATACCTCCATAACTTCTGCGATCTTGGAAAGTAGGCCTACGTTATACTGTAAAACGATGTTAAATTGATTACAAACATACTTTTAAACATTATTTCAATAAAAAAATTAAATTTTAAATAAAAAATACGAGATACTGCGTCGTAATAATGTAGATTTTAACACAAAAAAGTGATAATATATAAAAGTTTTTATATCATTTGGATATGGGTAATAACAGTGGCGGCTCGTGGCTTCGAGGATTGGTGAAGCAGAATAGGTGGCAGGTCCCCCCCCATAAATTATGTGAATATGTTTCTTCCTGTTTTAGAATCATTAATAACATATGGAGACAAAAGAAAAGTATGTTAATAAAATTTACAAATATAGTAGTTAAAAATAGTAAGTACTTACAGGCTTGCATTTTATTTCTTGAACACAAGGTCAATTCTCCTCTCTTTCAAATACGCAAACTTGTCGATAATGTCGTCATAAAATGGTTGTACATTAATTAATTCGTTTAACAGTTCCTTTTCTATGGAAATTTTTGATAAGCTAGTAAGTCTGTCCTCTGTCATTGTATTGCGCAGGTATGATTTTATTCTTTTTAAACAAGAAAAACTTCGTTCTACGGAAACGCTAGTGGATGGAATAGTTACTATTAAACAAAACAGTTTGTAAGCTTCTTTAAAGATGTTCCTGTTGTCAGCTAAAAGTTCCATAAAATTTAGTGGTTCCATTTGTCTGTATTGCTTACCCTCATAAATAAGCTGTAATTCGTTTTTCAGTCTTTGGAAATCGGTAAACAGATTAGGGTAGCACACCTTTAAGTTACTTAATGCATCCGTGGGAAAGTTTTCAGAATACGTTACGAACTTTGAAGTATGTAATACACTTTTAAATAGGCCTTAATAAAAGTTCACGTTACTATTATACATACTACACTTGGCCTACGAGCATGTGCAAAGTAAGAGTTTATCAAGCTAATTTACCCAATGACAATATTAATATTTATAACATACTAATTATCAGCAATAGAATGTAACAATTACTTTAGTGTACCGACTCTTAAGAATTATCCCAGGGCGCCAGTAATAAATAAACACAATTTGACTGTTATTAATTAAGTTTTTAATAACTAATTTGTATTTACATATTACAAAATTTGTAGATCATTACCTTTAATAAGTTTGCTATAAAATTTGTTTGTGCTTATTTCTTGGCTATGAATTCTTTGACTAATTGAGTCACCAAATATGAGTTACATACATTTAAATTTAATAGACAATAGTAAAATAAGTGTTCATTTTATTATTTACTTGCATGTTGAATCCACTCTGCGCCGCGATGTAATCAATTCTACACGTTCCAGGCGGGTAGCCGACGTTAATCGTTGAGCCCTTATCCTTGTTAGTTTTGCACTAATTGATACACTTGTTTCACAGGTATTAAACACCATTCACTTTGACAACTTAGTGATAACTACACATGTGCCGTATGCTAATACACTTGTTGAATACACAGTATATTCTTTTAAAAAGCTAAGTGCGTCTAACACCAGATTAATAACTGCTCATTGATCGACTGTCCCGCACCATGACGTTTCACACATTTAAATCGCAATGTACTTCGATTTAACGATTGATGCTGTGTTAAGTAAAACTTGGATATGTTACCCGATTTTAACTTATCTTCTCTAATTTCTCTGCACGTTATTCTTGTAAACGATTATTAAATGTTTATAATATGTAGCTTTCACAATACTTAATATCGCGTTACCGTGACTGACTTACGTGGCGATTGAAATATACTTAATCAAATTACTGAGAAATTATTATTGCACTTAATACGAGTCTAATATCCGTAATCTCTCCGTTGACTGCCCTAACTTCTTACACTCCGTATTTTTATATTTCGCTAAAACTACCCACACTCAATATCGACAAACTACACGCCTATTGGTCTGACTTACCGCTAAATTCAAAACTACCCAATCTGTTTAACGGAACAGCCCGCGCAAAAAATGACGCTATCCGCTATTCGTCCACAAAATGCGCGTGAACACGTGGTATGAAACTTCGCGTCACCTTCCATTTCACACTACGCTCTCTTTCTAAAATATAGCTCCCTATTGTTAGGCGCACTTAACTTTTACAGCCTTAGTAAATGTTTCTTACATCCTAGCAAACAATACAGTTTTATGACGGTCCGACCCGTCCGTGACAAAATATAAATTCTTAGCCGACTTACTGGCGTCAACGCAAGGTCGTCTTTTGAATATCTATCGCTCTTTACTACATATTTTAATGTTTTCTTACTTCTAAAGAAAACCACCGCTTTCTATAAATTTATCTTTCTCCCTGGGTACCATATGACTTTGTCCCCGTAAAATTGTTGAGAATACAATTTTCCGTGATATCGTCCCCCGATAGAATCATATCAAAATTTTAATAGAATTTGGGATTGATTCTATTGATGCGTCCCTAATCCCCTGCTAAAATTTTATATTACTAACAATAATTTGTTTAACCCTTGCTATAATCTAGATTTGTTTGTACATCGCATTATATTAATTACTTTTAATTTATTTAACATAACATGATAATATTAGTTAGTTTACGATCTGTTGTTATACCCTAAGTGTCAACGGCATTTCAAGGTTTGTTTACATACAGACTCTCCGTCCCACCCTTGACAAACTGGTCAAACAACTACTTTTAAAATATTTTGCTTTACTCTCCCTTTCATCTCAACACATGTTACAATGACATTTTGCCCTAACATCTGTTTACGTTCTACTTCCCTTAACTTACTCTTACAATGTAGTACATTCATAATAACTACGCTAATATCTTTTGGAATCCTTATACAATTTAATAATTAACAATGATTATCTTATTTATTACAACAGTATTCGAATCTTACAATTATTACATATGTAGACGTTGTGTGCTATTACAATCTGTTTAGTATCTATGTAGTATCAGTGTTCATGTGTGTAGTAATGGGTCCTTGCTCATAATACGGTTTTAATTGTCGTATATTAAAATTTCCTCTGATACATCCTGGTCGCCGTGCGTCTTCTAGCTGGTAGGTTGCTGTTCCGAGTTCCTTTGTTATTTTATATGGTCCTTCACATAAATTGCAAAATTTCCCTATTATCTTCTTGTTAATATCTGAGATTGGATAAGCGCGTAGCAACACCTTATCTCCTATTTGGAATTTTGAAATCTGATGAGCAGCGTTGATTCGATTTGTCCTTTTTTCTCCCTTTTCTTTTATGCGTAAGTAAATATTATGATAAGTAATTGGTTGGCTTGTCGGCATCATTTCCTTGTCAAGATATTTGGTCCAGTCCCGCTCCGGTTTTCTTCCCCACTGTGCCTCGTACGGGGTGGTTTCAATTGTCTCATGGTATGTTTGATTTATACATGCTTCAACTAGATTAAGAAATTGTGCCCACTTTGTGTGTCTTTCGGAGGTCAATGCCCTAAACATGTTGCCTAATTGTCGATTGATCCTTTCGGCCAAATTAGTGCACGGATTGCGAATAGCGGTATATTTTGGTTTAATACCCATCTCCGTCAATGCTGTGAACCATCGTTGACTGGTGAACTGGGTACCGTTGTCAGTCAGTACTGCTGATGGCCTTCCCATTTCTTCACAATACAATTTAATTTTATTTATAGTGGCGGTCGTGGTGGCTTGCCTTAATTTATATAATTTTACATATTTGGTGAAGTTGTCAATCACAGTGAGTATGTACCTGACCTTGCCCGTGGATACCGGTAATGGTCCATAGTAGTCAATACTAACTAGTTCACTCTTGTTTTGGGGTATGACAGGCTGCGTTTCGCCTACCATTCGTTTAAAATGGTCCTTGCTTTTCTGGCATATTTGACAAGTTTTCGTAATTAATTTGGTAATCTTATTAACTGAGTTCCCCGTGAAATTTTCTTTGAACAGTTGATATGTACGACGATTTCCCACATGACTGTATGCCTGATGTAGTTCAGCAATCATATTGTGGCAAAGTTCATTGGTCAACATATGTTTCCATAACCCTTTTTCGCTTCGGTATAATTTGTCATTGTGCCAACTGTATTTTTGGGCAAGTTTATGTTGTTTATTGGCTCGTATTACGTCGATAATTTGCTTCAATTTCATGTCGGCTAGTTGATAACTTCTTATATTCTTGAGCTGCTCCTTAGCCTCCTTACTGATGCGGATGTTGATAAGATTGATCTCTAACTCCTCGGTTCGATCGATTGGTTGTTCCTCGTCCATGTCTTCAGGATGCCTGCTCAGGATGTCCGCCACGATGTTATCTCGCCCTTTGCAGTGAATGATGTCGAAATCATACTCCTGTATAGCGAGAATCCATCGCGTTATGCGGGAATTATTTAGGTGGCACTTTTTTATGAATATTAACGCCTTGTTGTCAGTAATGATTGTAAAAGGCTTACCCAGTACGTAGGTCCTAAATTTTTGCAAACAGTATACAACACTCAGTAGCTCTAATTCTGTGGTGAAGTAATTACGATCAGCTCCCCGTACCACGCGGCTTGTGTATGCGACTACTCCAATGTCGTTATTCTCGTCTAGCTGGTAAAGCTGGCCTCCCAGCGCATAACTACTCGCATCCGTCTGTAGGTAGAAACGCTTGTTGGGGTCAGGATGCTTAAGAACCACTGATTCGATGAATAATTCCTTGACTCTCTCAAAATGCTGATCCATTTCCTTTGTCCATTTAAACGTGGTATTCGTTTTTAATAAGTTTAACAACGGTTGCGTCGCTTCGGCGTATTTATTGGTGAATCGGTTGTAAAAATTGGTTAAGCCCAGAAATCCTTTAAGTTGTTTTTGATTCTTTGGCTTCCGAAATTCCTGAATGGGTCTAATCTTATCTGGTGCGGCGGTAATACCCTCTGTTGTTAAGCGATATCCCAGGTAATCAATCTCTTTACGAAACAGCTGCGATTTTTTAAAGTTGACAGTTAAATTAGCTTGTTTGATGTCACGTAATAATAATTTTAAGTGCCGTAGGTGCTCTTCCACGCTATCCGTGATACATAAGCAGTCATCTACATATAAGATCGTAAATGCCTTCACTTCTTCCGACAATACTCGGTCCAAACCACGTGTTAAACTTGCTAGGCTAGTCTTCAATCCGAACGGCGTCACTGTGTACCGATAGCACTTGCCTTCGTACAAAAACCCAGTAAAATCTCTACATTCCTGATGCAATGGGATTTGCCAAAACGAGCTACGGAGGTCAATTGTGGACATGACTTTAATGTTACCACATTTTGCCAGTATCTCGTTAATTGGAATGGCTCCCTCATGGTCTGGAACTGTTACTGAATTCAGCTTACGGGCGTCCAAACATAATCTAACCGTCTGGTCTTTCTTTACGACAGTAACCATAGCGTTGACGTATGGACTCTGGGCCCTTTCAATAACACCATGCGCCTCCATTTTCTGGATTTCTGCCTTCACTGCTTCCTTGTATCTCATCGGAATCGGCCAACCTTTCTGACAGTAGGGTGTCCGATCGGTGACTTCGAATTTATGTTGATACGAGTTAATCCTACCTGGCGTATCCCGGAATACTATTTTATTATCCATCAAAATATGCTTTAGCTCGCTCCGTTCAGCTTCGGTTATGTCTGTGATAGTTTGTACCTTCTGTCCAATCAATTCTTCGATCTCTTCATCGGCAGATGCGAGTTCTACTCGTAGTATCTCCGCTGTAGTTCCTTCCTGGTTTTGGTCTCCCTGAACGATTAATCGTTTGTTGTTCAGGTCGATCACACACCCATTTTCTTCCAATAACCCTATGCCTAAGATACAATCTTTTATTAATTCTGGGACAACTACGAAGACACTATCGACTCTTAAACTTTCGATTTGGACAGTTAATAGGAGTTGTTGTGTAACCCTTTTTGACTTATTGCCGGTTGCACCCTTAATTACGGTATTCGACAATTTTAACATTTCTAGATCACCCAATTTCTTTTTATTGTCTTTAAACCACTGTTCTGAGACAGCGTTTAATTGGCTCCCGGTGTCCAATAAGGCGCATGTAGACACACCGTTCAACGAGACACTTACTTCCGGACATTTATTAACTTTACACATTATGTTGACATCATCATTATCCATTAAATCATCTCTTAAATCTAGAAAAGTAGTGTTAATATATTTACTAATATTACTTAAGTCTACTTCATATTTACAGAACTTAGCTAGTTTTTTGGCATAACGGTATTAACTTTGTTACCGTTCGCACCGCTGGTCGATGGAATAGGTTCGTTCTCATTTTTAAACTTGTTTGTTCTTTTGGGGTAGTGTGAAGTGACTGGCCTACTTTCACTTTCATTTGTGCGCCCGTGCTCAGCTGGTCGCTCTCTCTCCTCTTCACCCCTCGTCCATGATTTACGATCTCGCCGTCCGTCATAGTACCCTCGGCTCGCCTCTCTGGTGTCACTTCTCAGACTCATAAATTCTAACAAGACCTGCTCGAATTCATTGATTGTCACTACACCACGAGTAATTATCGCAACTCTTATTTCATGCGGATAATGTTTAGTAATTTTTCTAATTAAATACTTATCAGGTATTGGCGGAATTAATTGTCGGTTTTCTAACAGTTTACGCTCTAAGTACTGGATCATGTTCATTCCATTCTCGGCGTGATACCTTCCGAATTCCAATTCATTGCGTACTCTCTCCTGAATGACGTCATTCCAATATTTACTTATAAATGCGTCAGTGAAGTCCACAAAATTGTTAATGTTATCTTTTACTAACCTCCACCACACTGCTGCCTCTCCTTCAAGATGTCTTGCTATCCACTTGATGTTTCCGGCCTCTTGATAATGTTCTCTGAATATTTCATTCAATTCTTTAATAAATTCCATCGGGAAATCACCCGTGGCATTATATTTTATGTCCTTCACCTGTTCGTTTGTCATGCTCCGATTACATGGTGTATTGCTTATTGACGCTAGTTTAGTTCATACTTCCTGTTGTATTTGTTGTAATTTAAGGTGTGTCTCGTCAGACTTGCTGTTGATTTTAGGTTCCAACTCTTTCAGTTTTTCGACCTTTAATTCATTTATAGCTGCCGTGTTATCTGCACATCTTTGATTGTTTACACTTACTGTTTCAATAATTATTTCCAAATTATTATTGTATTTTTCGTCAAGTTCTTTAATTTGTTGTTTTGTATTGGCACTAATTTCGGTACTAATCTTATCACAATTTTCTTCGATCTTATTATCAATATCTACTCTAAACTCCTGGAGAACTTTTTGGTTATTTGCTCTTTCTTGATTGAGTTGCGTGAATACTTCGTTTCTTAGTTCCATATTTTGTTTGTGCATCTGCTCTGATAATTGTTGCATTTGTTGTTTGTGTTGTGTCGCTTGTTGTGTTAGCTGTTGTGTTGTTTTTTCCGCCAGTTCTTTTATTTGTTCTTTTGTTTCTTTCGATTGTTGTTCAAGTCGTTGTGTTTGTTGTAATAGTTGTTCTTTTGTTTCTTTCGATTGTTGTTCAATTCGTTGTGTTTGTTGTACTAGTTTTTGGAGTATTGTACATATATCGGTGTCTTTGTTTTTCTCTGGTAATGTCTGATATACTGGTCTCTCTCTAACCTCTACTAGTGTTTCATGTGTAATATGTTGTGTTTCTGCATTTTCTTCGTTCAGTCCCCGCGTCCTTAACTCTTCATTCCCCATTGAAATGTGTGCGATCGTCTGCGAATCTCCTATCTGATTGTTTATATCGAAGTCCATTTCGTTACCGTGGGATTTTGTTTCTGTATTCATGTTATTGTTTTCTCCGTGCGTGTTGTTCTGTGTGTTAATGTTTTTCCTACTCTTACTCCGCGTAATCATACAACTATATCTTATATTATCGTTATTCTTAATTCTATTTTATTTTTATTTTACTATTCTCTTAGTGACTCAATAGTCCCACGTTCCGGGCGACAGAATGAAATACACTTTTAAATAGGCCTTAATAAAAGTTCACGTTACTATTATACATACTACACTTGGCCTACGAACATGTGCAAAGTAAGAGTTTATCAAGCTAATTTACCCAATGACAATATTAATATATATAACATACTAATTATCAGCAATAGAATGTAACAATTACTTTAGTGTACCGACTCTTAAGAATTATCCCAGGGCGCCAGTAATAAATAAACACAATTTGACTGTTATTAATTAAGTTTTTAATAACTAATTTGTATTTACATATTACAAAATTTGTAGATCATTACCTTTAATAAGTTTGCTATAAAATTTGTTTGTGCTTATTTCTTGGCTATGAATTCTTTGACTAATTGAGTCACCAAATATGAGTTACATACATTTAAATTTAATAGACAATAGTAAAATAAGTGTTCATTTTATTATTTACTTGCATGTTGAATCCACTCTGCGCCGCGATGTAATCAATTCTACACGTTCCAGGCGGGTAGCCGACGTTAATCGTTGAGCCCTTATCCCTGTTAGTTTTGCACTAATTGATACACTTGTTTCACAGGTATTAAACACCATTCACTTTGACAACTTAGTGATAACTACACATGTGCCGTATGCTAATACACTTGTTGAATACACAGTATATCCTTTTAAGAAGCTAAGTGCGTCTAACACCAGATTAATAACTGCTCATTGATCGACTGTCCCGCACCATGACGTTTCACACATTTAAATCGCAATGTACTTCAATTTAACGATTGATGCTGTGTTAAGTAAAACTTGGATATGTTACCCGATTTTAACTTATCTTCTCTAATTTCTCTGCACGTTATTCTTGTAAACGATTATTAAATGTTTATAATATGTAGCTTTCACAATACTTAATATCGCGTTACCGTGACTGACTTACGTGGCGATTGAAATATACTTAATCAAATTACTGAGAAATTATTATTGCACTTAATACGAGTCTAATATCCGTAATCTCTCCGTTGACTGCCCTAACTTCTTACACTCCGTATTTTTATATTTCGCTAAAACTACCCACACTCAATATTGACAAACTACACGCCTATTGGTCTGACTTACCGCTAAATTCAAAACTACCCAATCTGTTTAACGGAACAGCCCGCGCAAAAAATGACGCTATCCGCTATTCGTCCACAAAATGCGCGTGAACACGTGGTATGAAACTTCGCGTCACCTTCCATTTCACACATACGCTCTCTTTCTAAAATATAGCTCCCTATTGTTAGGCGCACTTAACTTTTACAACCTTAGTAAATGTTTCTTACATCCTAGCAAACAATACAGTTTTATGACGGTCCGACCCGTCCGTGACAAAATATAAATTCTTAGCCGACTTACTGGCGTCAACGCAAGGTCGTCTTTTGAATATCTATCGCTCTTTACTACATATTTTAATGTTTTCTTACTTCTAAAGAAAACCACCGCTTTCTATAAATTTATCTTTCTCCCTGGGTACCATATGACTTTGTCCCCGTAAAATTGTTGAGAATACAATTTTCCGTGATAAGTATCCATTAATGTAACAAACTGAAGCTTTTCCATATCATTAATACGTGTGGTTATTTGTACTGAAAGGTTATCTAAAATTTCATAATACAGAATTTTGTATTTTTCAAAAAGTTGATCACGTGTGAGTGTAATTCTTTTCTTCAACTCATGGTATTCAGTTGGAATTGTTGTTTTTGAAGCAGCTAAATCGAAAATTTTAATAAATGCATCATCAGTTCTTTTGCTATTTATGAGTGTTTGAGCATTTTTAACTTGCGAGATACAGAAATTAATGTCAAATGACTTCTTTTGTAGCACATTGAAGAGAACATCCGTGGCTCCAAAAATTTCATTAAAAATGACAACCAAAAGCGTAAATTCAAAATCATTAAATTTATTTAAGAAGCCATCACTCTGCCTAATTGATGTTTGATCATAATTTGAATCGTTCACAATTTTAGTAAATACTTCTTTTAATGAATCCCATTCGTTGTATATAGTATTCACAATTTTTGAATTAGACTTCCATCGCGTAATAACGGAAGTAGGGATTCGTTTTCCAACGACTGTGTCTACTGCGTAAGTTCGCTTAGCAGAACTGTGGAAAAAAGAGGGTAAACCGTTAACAGTCGCAAAAAATATCCGACATTTCGAAATGCTGTTGCAGCTTTGTTGTAGCACTAAATTCAAACGATGCGCCATGCAATGAACAAAAACCGCTTGTGGCACTACTTCTTTGATTTTTGCCTGAAGGCCATTTAATTCTCCTGACATAACGCTTGCACCATCAAAACACTGGGCAATAAGTTTTGATTTATAGTCAAATTTTTCGAGGGACCTTGACACAACGTGAAACAGTGCGTCGGCAGTCCGACTGGAACTAACATCATAAAATCCCAAAAATGTTTCCACCAGCTTTCCTCCGGGAATAACGTATCTAATTATGATGCTACATTGAGATTTGTGGACAATGTCTGTGGAATCATCCACTTGAATTGAAAAAAATGTACTATCTTTTATTTCCTTTGCGATGTGCTCATCAATATATTGTGAAATGCAGTCAATTATTTCATTCTGAATAGTCTTAGAATTGCCGGCAAAGACGGGTGAGATTTTTTTATAGTGTTCTTGAATATCTACAGGGCTTATCGAAACGAAGGTTTCTAGCAGTTCTTTAAAATTTCCGCGATTAATAGATGATAACTCTTCGTGGTGACCGCGAAATGCTAATTCTTGTTTACCCAAGTAAAGAACTGCACGAATAGGAAGATGCATGAAACGTCTGTTAAGCCGAACGTTGTCATTGAAGTGTTTAATATACAACCTAGAATTTTCCTTCAAAGCATCCTCGATAGTACTTAAATTTTTCTTTAATTTTGAAAAACTCAATGCACAACGCATGAGCTCAGAAGAACCTTCATGTTTAGAAAGAGCACGAGTAACGTTACCAAAATCATCAAAGCCGTTCTTATTCCACGCACTTGATTTAACACTAATAATTAAGCAGGGCATACAAAAAAGTTTATTTAAATAATAACTGCCACACAACCACTCGAACGTTGAATACCAATTTTGTTTAAAGTGGCGATTGTACACCTTGTCCTTTATTTTTGCAACCTTATTTACTTTCAATATAGACATAGGTTTTTCACAGCTTAAAAAGTCTTTAATATCATCATTATTCCATCTTGAAAATGGTGTTTCTAATAAAACACATACAGGATCATATGAAGGAAACATTCTGTAAAAACTTCACACACCACGAACAACGAACAAAACAAACGCGCTGGATAGGTAAAGCACTGCACGCACACCACTGAGAAACAGCCAGCGATACTGCTTCACGTGTGTGGGGGGGAACACTGAGTACAGAATACGTTGTCATGGCAACCGTGATAAACCGAGCGTTGTTAGTGACGTATTAACTGATGCAGCATTCGATGTACAGAAAGCTGCTTCTACGATCTCAGCGCTTTCCGCCACCAGTAGGCTTGTATGTGATCGCAGCGAAGTTCAGCTTCTGTAACCTATTTCCATCGCTTGTAAATGTTATTTTAATTATTATACAGACGAAATTTAATTTAAAAAAAATTTTTAAACATAAAATTTACTAAAAATTGAAAATAATTTTGTGTAAAAAGAAACATATTGAACCAGTTATTTTAGGTGAAGCAGCGCTTCACCTGCGTCACCTGACGAGCCGCCACTGGGTAATAATATATAAACTATTTAAACATATGGCGTTTAGAAATACTGGACCGTAGTTCCTTCCTTTTCACCAGAGAGATTGCGCATTCAGTAAAACCACCATCGTGCCCATTGCAGTATGTGTCTCTCTCTATACACATAAATCCAGTTACATTTCCTATCCCTAGCGGAAAGCAGTTGCGGAAGTATTAAACGAATACATACATATCGATATTCCATTCTGTAACCAAATACACGTCTGTTTGTTCAGGCAGCGTAATCCTCTTAGCATTGAAACAGAGTAGTGTTCATCTTCAGTATCATGTACAACGTTTGAAATTTAAATAAGTGGAAATTGTTGATGCATTAATAGTTGATATTTTTCAAATTAATTTTATTCATTGTAGAATAAAATTACAAATACCTTCCTTACTCCACCCAACAAATTATACCACATGCTATGCAAATCAAATGAATAAACTAAATATGAAGCAAGTAATCCTTAACTGTTTTTTTTCTAGAATCGTCGTTTAGTACAAACTTTTCAATTGTCATTTGATGTTAAAGTGACAGTCCTGTAAGCGCGCGTTCGTAAAATTGACATTTTATAAGCAAAATGCGCGTAAATGGAAAGTGTCTAAGAGACGGCTAAACTTTACTTAATATAATAAATATTTACAATATAATTATTCAATAATTATTAAAGAAGGGTTTATCTATAATTTTTAGGAAAGTCTTTTTTCTTAGTAATTCTTTAAAATGAATTTAAGTCTATTGATTGTTTTGGAAATCAGTGTTTTCAATAATATTTGGTCTCTCATAAAACGTGATTCTGTCAGTTCTTTTATTTCAGTTTATTCGATTTTCTTTGTAGATGTTTTCATTAGTACATGTGGTATGCGATGTAGTTTGTCATACCTCTGGACTGAAAAGTAGAGCTCTGGGTGACTCTAGAAACACCTTTCTTTTGTTCTTCTGTGTCCTACTGCCTTCATGTTTTTAGAGTAACGGTTACAATATTACAAGTGTGTGTGTGTGTGTGTGTGTGTGTGTGTGTGTGTGTGTGTGTGTGTGTGTGTGTGTGAATTATTTATGTATTATAACAGCGCTGACTGTAGTATGCTCTTGTGATTATTTGTAGTTCAACAATTGCAAACAAAAACTCAAATTTCACAATTCAGTGATATGCATTTTATGATTAATTTTTTTATATATTATTTCATTAAAGGTATTTTCAAATTAAAAAATGCAAAAATTAATAATCATTTAAGTCTGAAAATGATACAGCGAAGTTTTCAGTTTGTTTTAATTATCTCTTTCCTGAACTGCGTTTAACTATTCTATAATAGCAGTAAAAGACAATTAACCTAGGGAACGTTAAAATAATGTTACGGTAAGAATCGGATCAATTATTTTGTAAATATTTGTTTGAAAACTACTTTATAAACGGGATATTTTAGTTTTGTTGACATTAGAATGCGCTGCGTGTTTGCGCATTCAATTTGTGTAATATGTTGCGAGACATGAAACAAGTTAATTGTCAGGCTCATTTGAATTTAACCGTAGCAGTTAATTTAACCGTAAGCACCACGGCTCACATTTTTAATTACAATAAATAAAAGGCGGTAAGTTCTGATTAATGTGGATTCATGTTAATTAACACAGGTAGTAAGTACTTGCACATTCAGAAGACAGCGTCCCTTGACTGTGTTGTTTATTCTCAACGGTAATAAAACACTGGGAGTACAGACGTTCATTACTGTGGCTTTCGGTAATAAAAGGTTACAAACAAATTCGCTTGTGCTTGTGTAAAGCTTGCTATAAAAACTAAGTATACAATAAGACGGTAGAAACGTGCTGAAATTCGCAATGACATAAATTAGCAAATGTGTCTAATAAAACGGGTTGTGGCAACGCAGTCGGATGTTATGTGAGTTTGTAATACAAGCTATAGAAATATAAGCTACTTGAAAATATTCATTTTTCATTTGAACCACTTCACTTCATCCAAAATGTAGGCGTTGTAACAGGATGTTTTGGAAAGATTTTACTGATTATAAAAACATTATACATTTTACTGATTATCATTATAGTAGTAACATATAACTAGAAAAAAAATTCGTGTTAAACTGCCTGGGACAGAGTTTTAAAAAGTAGAAATTTTCAGAAAGTATTTGAAAAGTCACAAAATAGTGCCAGTCACTAAAAAATATTAACGCCAGCATCATGTATTAAACCATATACATCAAACGCAAAATTGCGAGTTGATGTATGAATAAAAGGACTGTGAATTATTATTTGTCCATTAAAATATTCTAATAAAGTAAAAATTAAGTTAAATAACTTTTGTGTTGAGTTCTCAGTCAGGCTAACTTTGTTTCGTAATTCCACTTTCCTCGTAGGTTTTGGTGAACCGCTAATTGTTACGTATTAAAAACGATTTTCGGTGTCTGCACCATTAACAAATCCCCGTTCAGTAAGAAGCAATTACTAATTTACCAGCAACATACTACAACGTTGTTATTTTAATTTGATATTAGAACAGAGCTGTTTAATAAAAATATAGATTCTAAACAGTTTTACGGCAATTTAAAGAGTAAATTATAAATCTAAATAGTTGTATAGGTTACTTTTTGTTTTGTATATTTGTAAAACATCACGGTTACTCAGGTCAATTAAGTTTTACATTTGTTGGAGTAATAACTTCATTATTACTACTTGTCAATACGTTTAATTTATGTTCAGCTTCACACTCACGCTGGAGCTAGAGCTTTGTTGATTTACATCTCAGAGTTCATCTTCATTTATGACATATTTTATTTATATTCAAAGTGTAATTTCTTTATAATTAAACCAATAAATTATAAAATAAAAATAAATGTTCTTATTTTATATAATACAAATTATAATATACAAAATATAAACTGAAAATATGAAAATAGGTGGCTTAAGTGGGTACAAAATTATATAATATAGAACGATCAATGTCTAACGTTGGTTTATGGTCTCGAGTCTGTCTTTTACAGCTTTACGAAAGTTTAAGTGAACTCTCAATAAAACGATACGTTCTGGACAAAATAAAATTATTGAAATTATTGTAGAGGGAGTTATCGTTATGTACAGAATTGATATACAGTGCAGTATTTTTCTCTGACTTCGACATGAGTGAAGGTAAATAAACAAACCATAATTAAACTACATCAATTACGTCACAACTTTTAGTGTACGTAACAGTTTACGCGTACTTATGAAGGTGGCGAAAGGCTATTTTTACAACACCAGCATGGTTAAAGGAGTTGTTAATTTTATATTATACAAATTATAAAATAAAAAATATAAAATGAATATATGAACATTGATGACTTTAGTGGGTACAGAAAATTTCATAGCTCTTAGGGCATACCACGTCATTGAAGTTTGGGAACCGTTTATGTAGTTGATTACGACTTTAAGTAAACTACAGTAAAATCTCAATTAAACGATACCGTCTGAACCAGAAAAATCTTTATTTTAGAGGGAGTTATTGCTATGTAAAAAAATTAGTATACAGTGCAGTAATTCTCTTCGACTTCGACGGGTGTGGAGGTAAACTAATCATAACTGAAGTATATAAATTATCTCACAATTCATAGTGGACCTAACAGTTCACAGGTAGTTATACTGTGAAAACGGCGAAAGGCTATTTCTTACATCGTGAACAAGATCAAAGGGGTTGTGGCTGCTTTCAAATGACACAACAGGTCCTTGACTATTTCGCGGTTCATATTCGTAGTCTCGTGAAACAGAGACTAAAAAAATAAATGTATCCGACTGATGTACCGTCATGAGAGAATGATTAATTAAATTAAATTTTATATTGTATGCTTTAATGAAATTAATCTGCCGTTAACAGATTTTTTATCCTTGTATGAATAATAATTTTACCGAGACTTTACGTAAATAAGCTAGGTATGTTAATAAATATGATGTATTAGCTATGTTGTAGCTGATAAGACAATATACAATTCTAAATAAAAACAAAATTCAATTAGGAACTATCGTGTCATTGTTGGCTAAGGCCGCAGAACTGAGGTCAAACTCGTTTGCTAGGGTTTCAATTTATCTACACTCACGAGACAGACTAAATTTCCCAAGAGCGCGCTGCGAAAAAATGCTTCACCATAATACACATAGGGGGGATAAGCTTCTATTATTCTGCGTCCTCTTGACTTGACAGAGTAGACTGCCTTTAAGGCAAAGCTGTACAACGTGGTATTACTGGTTTAGGAATAAAGTAATAGCTGACAAATGCAAATTTCAATGTATTATTATGTGAAAACATAAAATGTTTGTTATTTTCGCTTTTTTCAGAATATATAATTGTCATTTTATTGGTCTGATTTAAATTAATTGCTTATAAAACAAAATATTTTTCTACTAATTTATACACAAAATTTACCTTCACTGGCTAAACATCATACCCAATGATGTGTAGTCAGCAATGTCATGTACATAGCCAGAAATGTGTTTTGTGTCCCTCTTTACGTACCCGATACGTAGGTCTAAGTTTAAAGCAACGGTAGGGGATCTACAGTTTAACCAGACTAGGGAACGCAAAAACCAGTTTCCAAAGCGCAAGAAATCCTGCACAAAGGGATCGGACCGCCGAATGTACGATTGAAGTAGCTACATAAAATGCTTTGGCAAGGGGAACACAAACTAAAAGAGATGATTAATGGTCGCGGGGTATCGCTTTTATGGATCTTTGAATGTGCATATAGTCTTAAGGCAGACTTTCAGAACATCGTAGAGACGAGTTCGCCTGTAGGCAGGGAAGACTGTATTAAATCTTTGTCGTCAGTCCTTCAAACCTCGGCAGTTTACAGTGTTCAAGATCCTAATTCCTCCCTTTCCTTTATCCACAGGCAGGATTTTACGGACTTGTCTCGTTTCAGATCTGTAAGTGCCCTCAACTCTTCAACCGACATATTGCTTTTCGGAAGCGCTGCGATGTAAGGTCCTTGGTAGGTTTCTTGTCCTATCTCATAAGTCACGACGTGGAGTAGACCATGGATAACGGATTTAATATTGGCACTTTTGCCTTTTATCGGCACCATCTTACCTCAATCGCACCGTTAGAGGAAGTTACTAACTTGCGGGTAGATGACATGCACCTTTCCACTGTTTCCGCCAGTGTTCTCTGCGCTTGGCTTATGCAATCCCTCAGTAAGATCGTAGAATTTGTAGCTCATCTTAACTGTAGTAATCTAGTCGTAAAGGAGCCCTGCATCTGCATATAAAGACAAAGAGCCCAGTCTTCTGTATTGTTCATCCTCAGGGTCCCCGTTGTGCTTATTATCGCCATCTTTTATATAACGTTAAAGACTTTAGTTCCATGTATATTGGTTAGTGTAAATTTTGTGATCCAATCGTACAAAACCCGGTCATTTGCGATTGCGATCGAAACATCGTCTTATCAGCTACAAAAACGGAGTGCGTAGGCTGTGGCTATTTCCAATGTTTATATACTCTTGCGACCAATCAACTTTCTTTGTGCATATTGTAACATATCGGAGTTATCACAAATAAAATTATTTAGATAATAAAAAATTTTGTAGGTTTATTAATTTAAATAAAAAATAATTTTGATAATGTTTTTATTTATTTTATTTACTATTTAATTAATTATTTATTATTATTTATATTTTAATTACTTCAATTGTGAATTGATTATTGTGTATGCCTTAGCGACGAAATATTTGTTTCACTTGTCAAATATCTGATTATGTCAACTGGGTCGAAGTATACTCTCTTCTATCTCAGCTCCTCTTCTTCTTCTTCTTCTTTTTCTTGATATTTTTCGTAATCCTTCTAAATTATGTTAGGAAGGAAAAAAACTAATTTTTATAATTCAAATAATAATAGACACGAGTATTAAAAATAATTCTGATATTTATTTTGAAAGTTGTGCGCCAATCTTACTACGCACATCGACAAATGGTTACGGCTATGACTCAACTCACAGGTCGATTGTGTCACTAGACAAATATATGAAATTACATAAATTAATTAATTGAGTTCTTTGAACTGTCGAAATGGTCAGAGAAGGGCAAGTCACAAGATACAGTACTTACAATTAATTCAAACTTAAATACTATTCCATAAAAGTAACATATATTCAGAAAATAATGTCATTGAATAAATAAAATTTCGAACCAAGCAGTAGTGTATGACGTCACGTCGTCACTGGTTCCGGGAGGCTGTGTACGTCTCGCTATGCAAATAAAAGTATGGCGGCCGTCAGCTTCGGATTTCTGCTACCCACGCTGACTCCTATGTTTTGTCTTCTCCCTCAAATATAATGGTGGATCTCGTACTCTGCGGTGATGTGGTCCCTCTGGATACTTAGTTGTAGTGTTCTCTTCTCCTCGGCGATGTTGTTTTGTGCTGGATTATTCGTGTAGTGTTCCGTGTTCCAAAATCTGGTTGAGTTCGTTGTTCTATTGGAAATGGTGTTGAGTTAATATTTAAATATGGCGGTTGGTTCCTTGTGCTCTTGTGTTGGCTCGTATTATTACTGTTATTCGGTTTAGTTTCGGTTATTAGTTAAGTTATTAGGCGTTAACCTTCAGTTGATAACCTCTGTAATGTTTTGTTATGTTGCACTTTATTTTTTCCAAACCATTTATAATTTTTTGGATCTTCTGTCGGTACCTTCTGATCCGTACGCGTTCACGTTTAACAATTAACTGATGGCTTAAATCGTCGTCTTAGTGTGGTAATTTTCGAAATATCTTATTCTCCTTTCCGTTGTCTGGAAACAGCTGTCGCCTTGGCTTAGATCTGATATTATAAAAATATATGATATTTTTTCTTATTTATGGCTATAACTTATTTATTTGTTAATTTAATGAAAATTTATATACCTAGCAATATTCGTGTTCTAATTTTACATAATTCAATATATAACTTGACCTAATTTGGTTTTAAATAAGCTTAAAATTGACATTTTTTGATATTTCTTATAGGCCTTATTATTTTTCACATAATTATAAATTAAATGGTTTACAGTTCATTTTGAGTTAACATTTTCTTTAAATAATTTTACTTCTTTCATCATTATTCTTGGTTATTAACAATTTGTTGTTATAACATTCTAATACTGATTATTTCACATTTTATTTGTACTGAGTCCCTTGTTAGGCCTTATATTACCTATTTCCATTAAAGTTAATTTTATCTTCTGGTCATTGTATTTACGATTATGTGTTTCTGTGCTGATTACATTTACATATCTTTATTTTACATTGACTAATTTCTGCTAATTATATACAGTTTTACTGAGTTCATCCCTTTGGATTTGACTCTATGGTAGTAGTTGATTTTGGTCTAAAATAATGTTTTGCTTTGCTGTTGGGTTTTTTAGCTATTTTGTTATATTATTATTTATATGGTTTACCATTCAAAATATCTTAATATTATCTCCTTGCCTTCCCTGCCTTTACAAAACTTTGAAATTAGTGAACATTATTTAAGTATAACATAATATCTTATATCTATTATTTTCATATATATCATTGAGTTATAATAAAAACATCTTATATCTATCATTTTTTTATATATCATTTAATTATAATAAAAACATCTTATATCTATCATTTTCTTATATATTATTTAATCCTAAACAATCCTTCTGTATTTAACTTATTCCCTTACATCTATGATAAGTTCATGGTTTTCTATCTATTTTACTGTTCATCACTCCTTATATTCTATTTAAACACTCTTATAAATTATAATATATGCAGTTGTTATCTGTCTTTCAATTTTATGTTTATTATTATAAAACACTTTTTATTTTCTATACTTAATAGTAGTCTTTTACTCTTATAGTGGTTTATTATAATATTTCACCTTTAATCCTCTACACTAATGGTAGTCCTTCACTCTTATTGTCTAAACATTTTTATTACCTACTCTAATGGTAGTCATTATTCTGATTTACACTATCTATTTTTAAGTTACCTTTAAATTTACTTTACAATCTTTCATTGGTAATGTATCCTGTAACTAAGAGGATCCTGTAACTATGAGGCTAAGAGGATGTCACACGTGGGTCCACCGCATAACGAAACTTATAATCACCTATACCAACATTGGCTTATTTCGTCGTGAATAATTGCTACGCATCTCATTCACTGCATATATAATGTATATATTTACTGTAACATGTATATTACATCTACTTTTCCAATGTACACAAACTTCATAAGCCTCCGTCTTACTTGGAGACGGAGGAACTAAACTAAAAGGACGCCAACCTAACCTACCCTAACAAAAATATTGGAAGACAGAGATTACTCTCGCAAATAAGAAGTTGGAACGCCATTGAAGTTTGGAACAGGAATGTCTACTAGATGCCACGGATTTGTTCAGTTGCGCCCAAGTGAACATTCGTGGCGCAATTCACCTGGTGAGAACGTCATTTCGTCGCAACTGACCGACATGGCTGGAAACCGCATGAAACCAGTCAGGGAACTGTTGATAGAGAGAGAGAGAGAGAGAGAGAGAGAGAGAGAGAGAGAGAGAGAGAGAGAGAGAGAGAGAGAGAGAGAGAGAGAGAGAGAGAGAGAGAGAGAGAGACAGAGGCAGAAGAGAGACAGACACTTTCGCTTTAAGTAACATGATAAAAATGCCTACGAACGCCTATTTCCTTACTTACACAAGAGCATACATAACATTTAATATTTACTGTAGAAATATACAGAATATAATATACAGATTGTTAAATACACGTTAGTTATGTATGAATAAATGCACGTAGTTTATTCAAGCAAGAATGCTAATTACAGAGACATTTCTGCGATAGATTAAATGTAACAGAACAATGCCAAAAACCGTTTTAATTTATTCCTTAGGAAGACAGTAATCTCTTTCAAAGAACAGAAAATGTGCTGTTATCGTAAATTACGTTTCACTACAGTAGAACAAAACCAAAAGTTATCACCGAACTCAACAGTTTGTAAGAAACAACAGGAAGGGTAAGAAATTATCATGATGTAATGATACCTAAATTTAATAAACTGATTTTAACTTTAATCATTTTTACATACTTAAGAATTCTTTTCAAATAATTCGTAAATTTATCCACTATCTGTTTTAGCATCTAATCAGCTAGAAACTGTTTATCTTGTGCACATTTGCAGCGTAATAAATCAGAAACATAGTAACGTAATGACTTTGAGATATGTTAAAAAAAATTGAAAAAGTTAGAAAAAACAATTAAGTTCAACGTAATAACGTGAACACTGGCAAACAATTTTTTTTACCTTTCTTTCTTCCTTACAGAGCATGCTAGGAGGAAGCTAACGTAAATGAAGACTTTTTAATTAAAGAATATAAGAAGTTAAATATACAAGCACATTCACAAACAAAACTGCTATATTTTTCATGTATGTATGATAAGTACTCGTATTCAAAAATACAGAAATTAATATTAGAAATCCAAATTTTAATGACCTACTATTAATAAGCGCATAAGCTAATAATGAGAGAAATTACCTTTTGTTGAAATGACAAAAGATTAGCCTCTGAATTTTCTGAACATTGAAAAATATTGATACGCTAAGGATAATAGTTAATACTGCATTGCAGTGTGTTTACGTGATGCTTTGCATGTATATTTTGTGCGGCAGAATTACTAACCTACTTACTACTTACTAACCTAGATTTTTCGGGATGCCTGTTCCTGTCATTGCTCGACTATTCTACCTGCATCCAGGCCTAGTGTGTCACTACCATGCAACACAGCCGGGGTATATATAAGCAGCCAGAGGCCGGCTGAATTCACTTGAGACCTGGCGATATTACAAGTGCGGTTCGGAGTTATTGTTATTGTGACTTGCCGTTTAGTGTTACTTAGTGCAACACTGTAATAAGGTTCATCGTTGTGTGCTGGATACATTTTAACTTGAAGAATTGTATAAGAGTGTCTTTGTTTATTTCTAACAGTTGTTTGTTTCTAGTTAAATCTGTAATTAGTGACTTCTAGTGTCAGTTATTTTGTTTCCACTGTACAACATGAGGGTCCGTGTCGCCATCGTAACTATACTCTAACTTAAAACTAAGTGTCAGCGGAATAGTAAAATTTAATTGCTTCTCCAGTTTAATAAAAACTTTTTACTGAATCACTGTGGAGCATATTCAGTGACCACGTACTGATTAGACGACGACGTTTCATTAATATGGAAGGTTTTTGTTACGTCAGTGTACTTTGTCATACGCTTTCAGTAGTAAACACGTGTTGATTATCTTTCTTATTGAAATAAAATATTTTTTTATTCGTTAAATATTAAGCAGGCGTTATACTACGGAAAGAATAATAACTGATTATAAAAAAGTCTTGGAAACATTATTTAGTTAAAGAAAAGTAATATCTAAATAAAAAATACGAGATAGAAGATCTTCAGTTTTTCATGAAAAATTGATAAAAGATACAATTTTTATCTCATTAGGGTATGAGTAATGAAATATAAATTGTTTAAAAATATGACGTTCAGAAATACTGGACCGACGTTCCTTCCCTTTCACCAGAGAGATTACATATTCAGTAAAACCACTATCGTGCCCATTACGGTCTGTGTCTCTCTATACACATAAATCCAGTTATGTCTCCTATCCCTAGCGGAAAGCAGTTGCGGAAATATTGAACAAATGCACACATATCGATAGTCCATTCGCAACCAAATACACGTCTGTTTGTTCAGGCAGTGTAATCTTAACATTGAAAGAGAGTAGTTGTATTATGTCTTAGTAGTTGATATTTTTTGAATTGTTTTACTCCCTATGGAATAAAATTATAAATACCTCCATTACTTCACTCAACAAATTATACTACATATTTTGCAAACCAAATGAGTCACCTAAATCTGAAGCGAATAATTCACAATTGTATTACTAGGATCTTAGTTTAGTACAATGTTTTCAATTGTCATTTTAATGCTGAAGTGACATTCCTTTAAGCATTCATATGTAAAAGTAACAGTTTTTAAGCAGACGTCCGTTAATTAAAAGTGTTCAAGTAACTGCTGTTTAGTGACTTACTTGTTATAAATATTTACAACATAATTATTGAATAATTACTAAAAAAAATCTGAATCTATCCTAATTTTTTTTGGAAAGTCTCCTTAGTGATTCTTTAAAAGCTGCGCTTTCAAACTTGTATCGATCGTATTTGAAAACCAACATGATCAATATGAGTTTCGTTTCTTACTGAACATGATTATATCAGTTGTTTTATTTCTATTCCTTCAATTTTCTTTACTGTAGGTATATACGTTGGTACACATAGTATGCTGTGTATTACTGCAATATCTCTACCCTCGTCACTGAAGACTACAGTTCTGGCTAGTCTCTAGAAACATCTTTTCCTTCTGCTATGTCCTACTGCCTTCATGTTTTCACAGTCAGAGTCACTATTATAGTGTTACAGGCGTGTGTGTGAATTGTGATGTATTATTCACATATAACTTTAGGTATACTAGTGATTTCATCCAGTTCAACAAATACAAACTAAAACTCAACACTCACAGTTCTATGAACATGCATTTTATAGTACTAAAGAGTTTTAACAACAGTATTAAAAAGAGTTTTCTATACAAAGGCGTAAAAATGCCAATAAAAGGTTATTTAATTTAAATTATTTTCAAATTATAAAAACACTAATAGGTCAATTATCTTTTAAGTCTAAAAATACAGACAAATCTTCAGTTTGTTTTACGGAATTAACTGTTTTTACTGAACTACATTTAACAAAACAATAACAATAAAGAAAATTTAGCTAAACAATGTTGGAATAGTGTTACGGCAAGAGTAAATATTCATTTTGGAATTATTAGTTTTATTTTAGTTTGTATGGACTGCTTGTTAACCCCAAAATATGTGTAATATAAGTAAAATAACTTTGTTGTTAAGATCTCATTTAGCCTACTTGGGTTCGTAATTCCATCTTTGAAGCAGGTTTTGGTGAGCTGGTAATTGTTTTGACAGTGACTTTCGGTGTCTGCACCACTATCATGTCCTCGTTCAGAAAGAATCAATTAGTATTTTACTAGCAATCTAGTACAAAGTTGCAATTTTGATTTGAGATTAAAACTAAGCTATTGTTACGACATCACAGAACAATCTACGGGTTTGTCGAATGTGCCAGAAGAATTTCGATGTAACGCGTGTGGCGTACGTGCTTGTCGACGCATTTTCGAGAGGCTTCTCGAAGGCGCCAGCCGCGCGGACTGTGTCAAGGCCGCAGTTAATTACGTAGGTCACACGAGCGGTAAGACGCAATTAGGAACATTCTGGTCTGTGAGCGCAGGTATAAATAAATGACGGCAGCCGCCTTAAGTTTCAGTATAAGTCGCGATATATTTACAGAGCGGTTAGAGTTAATGTCGAGATATATTACTGTGTGCGTTCAAGTGGTTATTAGTGAAGTGTTGCGTTTTATAATCGGACGGTATAATTGTAATACAATTGTGTTCAATATTAGTGACATTTTATTGCGTGTGAACAATTTTTATTTGATTTGTTGTAGTTGACTGTGTTGTTCATTACGAACTAGTTAACTGTAATAATTAAAGCTGGTGATTAGTGACTTAATAATTGGTGTCTTGTAATTTGTTTTCCACTGTACCTACGACGATCGAGTAGACCGTCGTGACAGTGGTGTCAGAAGTGGGATAGAACGGTTAACAGTGGAAACAGTGGACACTTTTTACAAGACGAGTGTAATTCGTAATTAATCGGTAAACAATGGATGTCAGTCAGATGATGGAAAATTTACAGGCGCTGCTGTTACAGACGGAGAAACGACAGGATGAGAAACGCAGGCAGGAGGCGGAAGAAGCAGAAAGACGACAAAAAGAAGAACGAAGACAAGAAAGAGAAGAAGCAGAAAAACGACAGGGTGAAAAACGTAAGCAAGAAGCAGATAAAACGGAAGCTCTCTTTGAAGCTATGCAGAAACAGTTGCAAGAACACAGTACCGCAGAATTGGGTCTCCTACGAGGTGAGCTTAATAAACAAATTACTAAAATATCGGAGGTACAAGAATCAATGACATTAAAATAGCTGAACCAGATAAATCTGTTTCGAGTGTTGAAGAATCGATGTCGACAAAAATATCTGACATAGAAGAAACCATGTCAAATAAAATACCGTAAAACGGGGTGAATAGGAACACTTTTTAATTTCCAATGCAAAATTTGGGTAGGAAAAGATCTTTTTTAATGAAACATTTGTGCTAGAGACTTGGGTCTCGTCTTCTTCTTTTAGGATCAAACAAGAAAAGCTTGGCTTTTTTTAATTTATTTTTTCATGGTGTTCCGAATCACCCCGCAGATAGGGGTGAATTGGAACACTCATTGGAACAAATCCAAGTTTGTTTCTATTCAAACATTTGAAGTATCAATCGGAACGAGTAATAATGCAAATGGGTGAATAGGAATACACAATTATCATCAAAGGAAACATATATTGTTACATAAAAGTAAATTTTTCGTCAAACAGACATATTTACATTTAAAAAATTGTGAAATTCTCTCTGAATTCAATACAGAATAAGATCATCCATGTCATTCTTAAAACTAATCATATTTTTAAATCTAGAAGATGTCTGGACGCCGTCAGTAGGCTGTAATGTCTTCAAAACATCTTGAGGAAGGAAAAACGCATCCTCATCTGTTTCACAAAATCTCCTCGTTCCAGGGGTTCTTTCTGTGAAATCACCTACCACCTAGCCATCATCTTCAAGATACAAAACTCTGCTGACATAGAGTCTGCATGTGGACTTTTTTTCCCATATATCTTAACGACAACGAAGTCGCCTGGAGAAAAAACCCCTGGTACTATTTCAGGGCCTTCTGGAATTCCAAAATCTGGCTCCTCCTCAGAAGGTGTGGAGAGTCTGAACTCTTCATCACTTTCTTGGAGGGAATAATCGGATTCGTTTTCTGTGGATGAGTCTGTTGGATCCAACTTAGCCTTCTTTTGGGCCGCTCTTTGATCTTTTCATGTCAGTTACCGGTACGCTTAGGTTTACTTTTAACTCCTTAGGGCCCCGACTGAGGGTCTGCTGTTTCCGGGTCATCGAGATCCTTCACCTCAATACTTTTCCCAGGCGTTACATTATGCTTCTCTTTTTTTTTGGTTTAGGCGTATCATACTGTCTTAAGGACCGTAAGAGTTCCTTAAAAGACTCATCTATGGCTTGTACATGTGAAGAAGATGCAGCCTGTATTGATGTGCCTTCATTCTGACTGTTGTCGATACCAGTGGACTCATCAGTGCTAGGCAACATCTCAAGGACTTTATTACGGCACAAAGGCACAATGCCAGACTTTCTGAAACCGGATTGAACATTTTCCTCCTTGAGTGTGTCAAAAAGCTTTCTCAGTAAGGATGGAAATTTATCTTTAGGCACAGATGCCTCCCCTCTTCCAGTTTCCTTCTTCCTATCCTCCAAAATCTGGCGCCAAGAAATCTTCATGGCCTGAAGAAAGCCACATCTAGTGGTTGCGTCAGGTGGGTGGAATTGCTTGGCAGAAAAATGAACCTGATATTCTTTTCATCACAGAGTTGTATAACATCCACTGATAAGTGTGACGCCAAATTATCTCCGATGAGAAATTTGGGTCCCTCGATATTCTTGAAGAAGGGGATTGCAACTGACTCGACCCAGTCCTGGAAACAAAAGCTGTCGAACCACCCCGACGTGGTGCGGTTGTACCTTGAGTTTTTCGGCCCTCCTTCCCTCCAGCTATCATAGAGGTTTCAGAAGGAAGTACAGAATCTGGGCCATCTGGTTTCGGCAGCGGGTGTTAGCATGGATCCTAATAAAGTCGACACCGTAAGAGACTGGCCAGTGCCGAAGAGTAAACACGACGTTCGGAGTTTCCTGGGGTTATGCTCATATTACAGACGTTTTGTGAAAGGCTTTGCTACTATTGCTAAACACTACATGAGCTAACGGAAAATAAACGAAACTTCCAGTGGTCGAGGGAGTGTGATCAAGCATTTAGGACTTTGAATATTGCATTATGTTCGCAGCCAATTCTTGCTTTCCCAGATTCTGAAGGGAAGTACATCGTAGACACAGACGCAAGCAGTACTGGCCTAGGAGCAGTTTTGTCTCAAGTGCAAAACGGTGAAGAACGAGTAATAGCGTATTACAGCAAGACACTTTCTGAACCGGAGATAAATTATTGCGTTAAAAGGACAGAGTTGCTGGCAATCGTCCGAGCGTTGGAGCACTTCCATAAATACCTCTATGGAAGAGAGTTTTCACTACGTATCGACCATGCCGCGCTTGCATGGCTCTTAAGTTTTAAAAATCCGGAAGGACAGTTGGCATGGTGGCTTGAACGTCTGCAAGAGTACAACTTCAAGGTACAACATCGACGGGGGCGCCCGCATGGTAATGCAGATGGCTTATCACGAAGGCCGTGCCCGGAAGACTGCCGACATTGGCACAGAAAGGAAGAACAAAACTCAAGCGAACATGTTCAATCCATCACTGTAGATTTCCTGGCTGACGGCTGGACAACACAAGACTGTCGACAAGCACAGATGGCTGATGAAGACATTGGACCGATCTTGACAGCAAAAGAGGAAGGTCGCCTCCCGGATTGGCAAGATATCTGCCATGGTTCCGAAGTGCTGAAGGGCTACTGGGCACAATGGGAATCTCTCACCTTAGAAAACGGATTGCTGAAAAGGGCTTGGAAAAGTGCAGGTAGAGAAGACCTGGTCATGTAGTTGATAGTTCCCCGAAGTATTGTGCAGTCTGTTTTGAAAGAGATGCATGATGGAACATCTGGAGGCCATTTTGGCGTTAACAAAACCCTTGACAATATACGGAAGCGATTCTATTGGCTTCATCTTCGTCACGACGTAGAGGAATGGGTTCGGACGTGTGAAATATGTGCTGCAAGCAAGGGCCCACAAACCAGAAGCAGAAGCAGGGACAAATGAGACAATATAACGTTGCACTGCCTTTCGAGAGAATTGCCATAGACATTGCTGGACCATTCCCAGTTCTGACGATGGAAACCCGTACACCATGGTTGTAGGTGACTACTTTACTAAGTGGGTGGAAGCCTACGCAATTTCAAATCAGGAGGTTACCATTGTGGCAAAGCAGTTAGTTCATAACTTCTGTTGCCGTTATGGAGCCCTATGGAAATCCATACGGATCAAGGGAGAAATTCGAATCAGGAGTGTTTAAAGAATTATGCAGTCTACTCGGAATTCGAAAAAACAGGACAACGCCTCTGCATCCTCAGTCGGACGGGATGGTTGAGAGATTCAATAGGACACTTGAGCAGGATCTTTCGAAGGTTGTTGACGAGAACCAAACAGACTGGGACCAACGTATACCACTGTTCCTCATGGCGTATAGATCATCAGTACACGACACAACCGGCATGACTCCAGGAAAATTGGTGTTTGGGAGGGAGATTCGTCTTCCTGGGGACTTAATGTTCAGATCACCTGAGACTCAGTCCCAAGAGCTACAGATCTATTCCTCGCAATTAGAAAACTAACTGCGAGAAATGGGTCGCATGGTAAGAGGACGGCTGAAGATTGCCAGTGATAAAATGAAAACTCGGTATGACATTTGCAGTAATAGTGTGGGTTTCCAAGAAGGAGATCAGGTCTGGTTGTTCAACCCAAAGCGGCGTCGTGGTCTCTTACCTTAGCTTCAGTCTAACTGGGAAGGAGGCCTACACTGTGAAAAAAAGAATCAACGATGTTGTTTATCATATTCAACAGGAAGGGCAGCGAAAGTTCAAGGTCGTCTACCTAGATCGCCTGGCTAAGTACTACTTCAGAGACGGTTTGCCAGTTCGGGACGAACAGGCTTAAGGAGGAGGAGATCATCACAGAAAAATCTACGTGTTTGCCGAATGTGCCAGAAGAATCTCGATGTAACGCGTGTGGCGTACGTGCTTGTCGACGCATTTTCGAGAGGCTTCTCGAAGGCGCCAGCCGCGCGGTTTGTTTCAAGACCGCAGTTAATTACGTAGGTCACACGAGGGGTAAGACGCAATTAGGAACATTCTGGTCTGTGAGCGCAGGTATAAATACATGACGGCAGCGGTCTTAAGTTTCAGTATAGTGGCGATATATTTACAGAGCGGTTCGAGTTATAGTCGCGATATATTACTGTGTGCGTTCAAGTGGTTATTAGTGAAGTGTTGCGTTTTATAATCGGACGGTATAATTGTAATACAATTGTGTTTAATATTAGTGACATTTTATTGCATGTGAACAATTTTTATTTGATTTGTTGTAGTAGACTGTGTTGTTCATTACGAACTGGTTAACTGTAAAAATTAAAGCTGGTGATTAGTGATTTAACTGGTGTCATTAATTTGTTTTCCACTGTACCTACGACGATCGAGTAGACCGTCGTAACACTGTATTAAAAAAATATAAATTTATTTTTACACCCTAAACAGTTTTACAGCGCTTTATACAGTAAATTATAAATATAAATATCTGTATAGATTATTCTTTGTTTTGTGTATATACTGACTCAGGTCAATTAAGTTTTACATTTATTGCAGCAATAATTTGATTATTACCACAGATTTAATTTAATTTACGTTAATCTTTACAGCTCTCGTTATTAATACTTTTATATTTGCATTTCGTCTTTATTTATGAGAAAGTTTGTATGGATCCAAATTCTTTCTTTATTGTTGAAACACTAACTTATAAAAAAAAATAAATTTTTTAATTTTATATTATACAAATTACAAAATCAAAAAATATAAAATGAATATATGAACATTGATGACTTTAGTGGGTAAAGAAAATTTTATAGCTCTTAGGGCATACCACGTTTGGGAACCGTTTATGTAGTTGATTCAGTTGTAAACTACAGTAAAATCTCAATTAAACCATACCGTCTGAACCAGAAAAAGTTTTATTTTAGAGGGAATTATTGCTATGTAAAGGGTTTAGTATACAGTGCAGTAATTCTCTTTGACTTCGACTGGTGTGGAGATAAACTAATCATAACTGAACATCAATTATCTCACAATTCATAGTGCACGTAAAAGTTCACAGGTAGTTATACTGTGAAAGCGGCGAAAGGCTAGTTTTTACGTCGTGAGCAAGATCAAAGGGGTTGTGGCTGCTTTTCATATGACACGACAGATTTTCTTGACTCTTTCACAGTTCTTATTTTGTAGTCTCGTGAGGGGATATTAATAATACTAGTATGAGAAAGTCATTAAGTTAATGCAATTTTACATTCCATTAACGAAATTAACGCCGCAAACAGACTTTTTATCTTTATATCAATATTATTTTTATCATTGAGTTGGATTAGGATAATGAAGAGAGTATAATGAGGACACTCCAGAACCTAGAGTCCGGACAGAATCGTATGTCTGTTTACACCTCTATTTATTCCCGCTCACAGCTGCTACAGTTATGTTGTAAATTAATGTGTTGTAATAATCACGGGTGGGGACGTTTGTATAAATGCGATTCATACGCTGTCGAACGTCTAAGGATCCCTTGTCGCAAAAATTCAGGTAACATGTAGTGTTAATAAGGAAAAGTATGTTATACATCATAAAGCGTTTTGTTGCAGCAACAAAAACAACAGAAGTTTACAAATGAGAATAAGTGTTATTAGTAGACTACTTAAACAGTATTTTTCTTTCGAATCCTTAGCTGCGTAATGGACGTTGTACGTTTCTAGTATTGTGGGCAAAACGCGTGAGCAATAGTACGAAATGTTACTTACTTAATTGAAAACAATATCGTTTATTATCTTTTCAGTTTCAATTGCTTCAATCACATGATTTTTTTACTTCCCTATATTATTAGCTGGGGCACGTTATTAGGGGGAAAAGAGTGGGTCGAAAAAGTGGAAATGGAGTGCAGGGAAATGCTGGTGCTGTGCTAATGAAGCTAATTACTCGTCTCGACACCAACTGCAGGAACGTTAGCGGCATTTAGCAGTACAACACGTATATCGCTTTTAATCATGAGATAAAACGTTTTAGAGGTTGCGTTATACAGCGGTTACCACTGTAAACTTTCAAAAAATAAAATTATAAAATTTCTAAAGCGCACTGGAGCGTAAAAAGTACGTAATTGGCTTTTAAAACGTTAAAAAACATTGCATTCGCTGCATTAATAATTGAAATACGTAAAAAACTCAAATTTCACAAACAAAAAAATATCAACGCGGATTATCCGATTGTAACGTTCGTGCAAACGGCAGGTTGGCCTATTGTTTAAAAATTAAATTAGTTGAGCGCGACTGGTGATACCGTTCCCGTGGCGGACAATGGAATTGTACAAAATCAGTTATGTGTAATGCAGTTATAGTGCAATACAATTAATTTGGTCTGAAAGAGAACTTTATGAACAATGTTACAGTCTGTGTTCTATTCAGATTGCTTTGTCCAAATAGGGATACTTTTTGTTGTCGGGAATTTACGTATGGCTTTTATACAACCGATGTTAACGCAATTGGGAACGGAATTTCACGAGGAAATCTGACCACATTAGGAACGACTTGAGCCTCACACGGACTCTTGTTTCAGCGGAATGTAGATACGTATCTCGGCCGATACTATAACCGCCTTCCTGTACTATGGCATTCTCCAGTCAGACTTGTTCTTCGTGTCCTCTGTGTTACGTTGCAATTATGGATTTCCACTACTGCGATGCAAGTACAGTATACGTATTGCTGTTTCTACCTACATGGCACTACAGAATGACTGAGGTGGTATTGAGCATCAGGGAACTCTCTGCTTATAGAGAAGACGAGTTTATAATTGAACCATAATTTAGAATAGCATTTCCATCGTGTATTGACTTTATAATAATTATAAGACTAATTATATTTATTTATTAATAAAGCTATTATTTATTGGTGCTTAGAGTAAATACAGGTCATGTCCATTACCATTTTTCCCTCAGCAAACTACATCTCCAAATCAGCCATTAAGCAGACACCATTCTATAATGCACTGTTACTTTGTTGTTAGCAAACTTTACCTGTCTTTATATTTCTGTCTATACTCGTGTCTGTCAGTATTCTTCAGTTGTCTTCACAGACAACATTATAGTGGTACTTTTGTGTTGTGAGCTTATTATTATTGTAATTCAATGTCGTAAAAATCTAATACACTACAAAAAAGTCATAAATTCGTTTATTTATGCTCCGTGTAAACAAAGTCATGTCTAGTGTTCCCAAATAAAACAAGACCATTATTTCTAGACTGTATAAACTAATCATAATTATTAAACAGAATTAAGGGTCAGTAGTGAATTTGTATTTAGTGACATCATCTGGTGTCAGTTATTCTGTTTCTACTGCAGAACACGAGGATCCGTGTGGAAGTCGTAACAGCGGTGTCAAAAGTGCGATAGGAATTTTTAACAGTGGAAACAGAAGACGACACAAGACGATAAAACGAGAAGTATTTGAAGCTGTGCAAAAGTAGATGCAAAAGCACACTACTTGAATTGTTGGTTGGGTCTCCTATGTTGTGACTTGGATGAACTACACATGAATCTGAGTGAGGAATAGGTAAGATAATATGAGGTAGAAAAAGCTCAAGTATGGAAGAAACAATGTCAACAAAAATTTCTGCACTAGAAGACTGAATTGCAAACTTAAGAGAACAAATTAAAAGTGAAATCAAGAAGTTAATAAAAATACAGTCGTACGTTAAAAAAAAAACAAATTGCTGAACAGACTGTACCAAAATACAGAAACGACAGAAAATATAATAACCGGGAAGGTGGCTTTGCCTGCAATTGAGCCAGTTCACGTTAAGGCCCCAATATTTGATGGAAGCACTCACTGGACTACGTGTCTTCGGCATTTTGAAGCCGCTAATCTGCAAATTATTGGACGGAGAAAGAAAAATCAATTTTTTACTCGTTCATGCTTTAAAAGAACTCGCTGCTGAACTATTACAGATAGTGCTACCTTATTGCCAGAACATCAATGCCGAATTAACAAAAGTTCTAGAATTACGGTTTGGTGATAAACATTTGCGCGACATATAGGCCTACTAGGGTCAACTGAAAGCGCAGCGACAGCTCTGCGGGAGAAGTCTTCGGGAGGAAAATGTCGACCGATTTACGAGATTGGCTTATGTTGAAGTACCGGAAGACTCTCGGACGCGGTTTGCCTTCCTTCTTACTTTTATTGATGGTGTCAGAGATAGTGAACTTCAGCAGGTGTTGCGAATTGAAATACATCGAAATAGCTCAAAAGCTCTTGTTCGGTTTGCAGTTGCCAAGCCAGCGTCTCGCTACATTAATAAATTTATGTCGTCACGCTGTGGGAAGAAGAGCCTAGTATCACACTGCCGTTACAATGGAGGGAGAAAAAAATGATACAAGACAAACAATTCAAAGGGTTTTATCTTCCCATCACAGGGATTTAAACGATGGGAACGAGGCAAAAGACCGAAGTGTTACAAATGTTTAGGGAGACTGCTGGGAGAACAAAATACAGAGAGAGAAGGGACTAAACGTACAAATTGGACAAAAAAAGCTTCAGAACAGCACACAGTTTTACGTTTTATGAGGCCTGTAGAAACTAGATTGTTAGTGGATGTGGTGAAGGTAAACTAACATCATTTACTGTTTGCTGTGGCCACTACATTGTCCGTAGTGTGCCCTAATTTAGTCAGCCACCGTCAACCTCAAGTTAACTCTTGTACCATACAGACTGTGCATGGAAGCCCCGTCAAAGTGTTAGGAAAGGTAGACGAACGTTAACGCCTGAGTCTCATTGAGTGTAACCACCAAATTGTAGTTACAGACGTTGTCGACGAAGTGATTCTTGGCGAGGACATTATGAATTCATACAGGTTCGTTGTGGACTTAAGAGAGAATGTCGTGAGAGTTTACCAAAAGAAGTTTTCTACGGCTGAAATGATAGGATCAACCAACTATTCGATCAAGCAGGTGACGGTGGCCGAAAAAGTAGTCAACAGGTGCGGAGAAGAGGAACCCTTGGTACTGGATGCGTAAAAGAAAGAAGAAGTAGTAGATGCAGTAGCAGTTAGTGTGGCGACAAAAGAGGTGATTGGAAAACTAACTGTAGTCGTCGAGGAAAGGCTCTTACCTGTTCCTGAGTAAAGAAACTCCCGCAGGAGAGGGCGCCGGAGAAAGAAACTAGGTTGGAAATAAGGGAGCTAAGCCAGCCGGAAAAATGACGTACAGCTTGTACAGAAACGGACAAGATCAAAAATGGGATGGCGCTTGTTAGAGGATCAGAAAAAATTTGCAGAAGAGGAAATTATGTAAGTAGTTGGAAGCGGGCTGGAAATGCACGAATAGAATCGAATAAGAGATATTTGCGAATAACGGAGAAAGTGCTCTGGAAGTGAAAGAAGGATATTCAGGAGTCAAACGCAAATCAACGAACATAAAAGGATTTGCCAGTTCGGGACGAACAGGCTTAGAAAGGAGGCAGTGCTACGCTGTGAAGCGTAAAGGGCCCAAGGGGAGTGAAGCGGAAAAAATCTCAACTCCACTGTCACCGGCTAGCGGTGGGCCCTGTTAAACGAGCAACCCATTATAAGGTGGGGTAACCAATCCTTGGGGAGGAATGGGTCGGCCAGCAAACGATCGAAGGAGGCCCTGGTAGTGGTGCTCTGGGGTAATTATAGGTCTATCAGGATGGTATGGGTCGGCAGCAGATCTCATATCTAGGGCAGTAGCGGATAAGATGACTGTGGTGTCCACAGTCCAAGTTAGCAGGTCTACTGCGGGGCTATACGTGGCTCCTAAGTCATGGTGAAGACAACTAAGGGTAGAACAGCCAAAAATCAAGGTTCCAGGTCCTACTGGTAGGGGGTTGAGTGACGGGTTAACAACCCTTCCTTGTAAAAAGCCCAAAGTTGTGAAACCCAATTTAATTTCACATTGAGTAGTGCCGGATATGTATATGTATGTAGGCTATGGTGTGGAAATAAATAGAATAGCGGTGTGCTAGGTAACGTTTTGCATATTATGTAGCCTAATGTGCTTTGGGACTTTGATTTGCTATTATAACTACATATTTTCTTAAAAAAATATGTACATTCATAATTAGAGCTTGAACAGTTTTAAAACGACTTATAGTGTAAAATATATATCTAAATGCCGTGTTAAGTTTAATTTTCAGTAATGGCTTTTATGGGAGCTGTTGCGCTCTCCCCTATACGTCTCTTTTTCTGTCGTTGCAATGTTGCCATTCGTACTAAATGTGATGTACAAATTTTGAAGAGTTTTAAATTTTATTGATGTTCCATACGCTTAACTCCACACTCCTGTATAAATTTATTTCTTTTACACAATTATCTTCTCCATAAATATATTTTATAAAGTATTGTTCACATGCCCAAGTTAGAGCAACAATTCAATCAACCGGTGACTGTGCCCTAATATAAGATTTATGGATATAATTTTTAATACGTTTTATTTGCTTTAAATTCCCTTTATTATAAACACATTTTAATAGCTAAAAATCCATAAAAAAATGTTATTGATTTTTTTATCTCTGTGATTATTTGTAATCACAAATTATTGCCGTCGGTGTGAGTTTATTAAAATTTTCAGTGTGTGAGCAAGTTTTGATTTCTTGAGACAGACTTATAGTGTAGGCCTCAAAATTGGGTTAAATAGCCCAAATTTATTTTTAATGCACATTTTAATATTTTACTCTATGTGGTTTGGACGGCATGTACAATTATTTGTGATGCTTATATCTAGGTTGATAGAGTATTTTGTTTTATTTATATATAAAACATTATGATGACTCGGGACTATTAAGTTTTATATTCGTTTCAGCAATAATTTCATTATTACCACATATAAATAAATTTAATATCAAGCTTTACAGCTAACGTTATTAACACACATTTCATATTTATTTATGATTGAATTTTTTGAGTCCAGTTTGTGTTATTTCTATATTAATGAAACACTAAATTACAAATTAAGAATAAATTTTATAATTTACATTACAAGAAATAAAAATAGTACATTATACAATTAAAAAAATATATAAAAATTTTTACTGCTGTAAAATACACTAGCACATACTACGGCATAAATCTGAGTCAGATTGAAAATTTTATAATTTACAAAATAATATTGTCAGCCAAATTGAATGTATGTTAAAAGCCTCAGACCAAGCTTTGGTAAAGTATAAATATTTGATGTATAAAAAACTAATTAAAACCCAAAATTATTGTAATTATTTATGAAACTCATTAGTAAGTTGAAATTAATCAGAAATTGTTTTAAATAGTATGGAATTAGTTTAGTTACAAATTGTGTTTTGGTAGAATATCATAGAACAAATGGAACATATTTGTGAATAACTAATGAAGTTTACCTACAGTTTATGAACAAATTTGGTATTATAACAAATTGATAAATTACTCAATATGTGAAAATTAAAAGTGAAAGGACTATAACTATGCAAAATTCAGTAAGGTTAAGTATATTTAGTTAATCCAGGACATTAATAATTGCTAAATGTGCGAAATTATAAAAGTAATTGTTGGTAAGAAAAACGTAGGCCTAAAGCTTTCTATTTCCGGGACGCTTAATGAGGCGTTGGCTTACAGAAAGCGTCACTCTTGTTTTGATAGTCATCCAGTGCAGACGTATCGCGTAGAAGTAAAATAATTTAAGTGTTTGGTAATATCAGATGTTAATAAAGAATGCAAGAGTAAAATCAAAAGAAACTAGAAGTAGAAATAAAAAACTGAAATTAAATTAATAGTAAAGTAATGTGGTATTCACCAGTCAGGTAACATTATGTGTTTATAATAATTTTGAATCCTGAAGAACTAACCTATAATGGTTGCAATTTACACGAAAGTGAAATTAATTACACAAACTCACAGTTTTACCCACATCCTCTGTAATATAGACAAAAACGATTTTACCGAATTAGAAACATACTCATACAAACTTGGAACTTATCATACATTATGTATCTGTAAAGAATTAATTGAAAGAAAATGACTATTATAAATTTACCAGTTGAGTTTATCCAATAACTAGCTCCTCAGCGAGTGAGTGAAGAATTATATGTTGTAAATTTACAGCCAGTGCTGCGCCCTTGTTGAAATACTTTGAAACTGCAATAATTTATAATGAAATAATTTTTATCATTTTATAAATTTCTCTTTATATAAGAGAATTTTATTGTCTGGCAGTGTATTTTCGAATAGGCCAGACAAAGTAAAAGAGTATCAGTATAGATTGAAAATTAAAGAAAATGTTAAATTCAACAAGAGAACCTACACAATATCCTATAAATTACAGGATCAAGTCCTGAAGGAGATAGAACGGATGCTTGAGGAGGATATTATTGAACATAGTCAGTCACACTATGTCAGAACACACTAGTCTTTTGGTGGTAATACCAAAAAATGACGGGAGTATCAGATTGTGTTTAGGTGCACGTCAGATTAATCAAATGCTTATAGCTGACCGAACTGCCCCCAGAACATGGGAGAGTTGATGAAGAGATTTAATGCGGTGCAATATTTTAGCAGCTTGGACGCAGTATCAGGTTATTGGCAAATAGAGTTACATCCATAAAGCCGTAAGTATGTCAGTTTTATAGAAAATGTTTTTGTAATTACCAATTCAAGAGATTACCCTTTGGACTTGTTAATAGTGTTGCGATATTAATTAATTTTATAGATCAAATTTTAGGCAGTGAAATATTAGAATTTACTATAGTGTATGTAGATGATATAGTAATTTCATCCAGTTCATGGGAGAAACATTGTGAAAGGGTTGATAAAGTAATATTAGGACTTCGTGAATATGTTATAACCCTAAAATTAAAGAAATCAATTTTTTTAGATAACCAAATTAAATTTCTCGTATTTATGGTGTCTGGTAAAGGTATAAGTGCTGATCCTATGAAAAGTGAAGCCATCAGAGAATTTCCGCAACCTAAAAATTCAAAGCAGATGCAAAGTTTTTAGGATTGCGTAACTATCATCGAAAATTTCAAGCTAATTATTCCGATTTATCTTACCAATTTTGGAATTTAGTAAGTAAAAAGAATAAATGGAAATGGACAAAAGAAGATGAAATGACAATCATTCAAATTAAACAGAGAATTTTAAAATGTGTTATGCTACATCATCCCAATTTTGATTAGATGTTCTATTTAAACTGTGATGCCAGCGGGGTAAGGTTAGGAGCGATTCTATACCAAGACGATGAAAATGGTGATAACGTAGTAATTGAATTTGTTAGTAGGAGGCTTACCAAGTCGGAAATAGACTACACCATCACTGAAAAAAGGAAACCTTGAGTGTCGTGTTTGCCATTAATAAATTTAGAACATATCTACTCTATAGTAAAGTTGTAATAACTGATCACCAGGCAATTACATTTTTTAGGCATTGTAAAATGACGCATGGAAGACTAACGCGATGGATGTTGCAATTACAGAAATATAACATCAAGTGTGAGTATGTGCCAGAAAAAAAATGTAGTGGCAGATGTATTGTCCAGAATACACGATGATGAAAATATGATTAATGGTGAAAGTATACAATATTCTGATCTCATTTTGAACTAAAGAGGAGTTAGCACAAATAATCGAAGAAATAAAACACGAACAAGTTTTAGACCCTAAGACACAAATTTAACTGAAAGGTTAACCCAGTCTGAGAATGATATCACCTTCAATTATTCTATCAAAGACCAGTTACTCTTCCGAAACAACAACAAAGCAGGAGCAGATTGGAAGATAGTGGTTCCCGCTAAAATTAGTAATAAACTTGTAAGAGACCGTCATGAAACATACGGACACCAAGGTCAGAAGAAAGTAGTGTCAACCTTGAAGGAGTACTTCTACATACCCAAAATTGAAAAACGGGTCTTCAAGAACATTGACACATATGACATCTGTCAGAAAGTAAAATTTGCCAATATCAGGTATGAAGGAGCTGTGCTCGATAACCATTCTAAAAAGCCGTTGGAACAAGTATTTGTTGACATATGTGGACATTCTGATGTAGTAGTAAAGGACACAGTAAATACTTACTGATTTTGTTAGACAGCTTCGCTAGATACACAAAGTTATACAAAATGACTAAGGTTAACTCCAAAACTATAATAAAATTAATTAAGGAAAGTTAATCAATGATGTTTAAATACCCAAGTGCATTATATCAGATCACAGAACCCAATTCAAAGGGGCTCAATAGAGGAAAGCTATGAATAATCGTCAGATTAAGAATTACAAAGTGTCTGTGTTCCACCTAAGTAGTAATCCAGCCGAGAGAGAATGTTAAAAGAGGTAGGGTGTATACTTCGAACATATTGTCATGACCAGGAACACAAATGGAGTAAATGCGTGGAGAGAACAGAAGAATTTATCAATTTCGCAAGTCATGACCAGTTAGTACTGGTGTAACACCATATGAAGTTCAAAAAGAGACCCCCTCGAGTCATTGAAGAAATTGTCAATTTTGTTTGGTATCCAAAATCGGAGAGAGACGTCAAAATACTGATGGTAAATAGAATTAAAAGAAAAATAGAGGAAAAGAAAAGAAGACAAGGAAAGAAAAGATATTGTCATATGCAATATAAAACTGGGGATTTAGTATTTATCAGGAACAGACAGTTGCCTAGTAGTGAAGATAAATTAATGAGGAAATTATTTTTGTGTTATGTAGAACCATTTGTGGTGGTTAAAGTAAATAAGAATAACACTATAATGTTAGCCTATCAGAATGGGGAGGTCAAGGGACTCTATAATTTAAACCAAATGAAGCTCTACTGACAGGAGTGAGGAATTTTCTGGGTTGTTTGTTATGATTTCTTTTCAAGTAGATACGTGTTGCTGCATAAAGAATTGTGTATTGCTTATGTTTTATGCCAGGTGCCAAGTGAATTTGTTAATTCAATTGTTAGGAACTGTTGATACATTAGATTTAGAAATTGTATTTTTGACTGTTTTGTTCTATACAGAGTGCTTGTGACAATATTTCTATTTTCTATATATGATGAATTAGCTAACTGTTGAAAGCATTAGAGTAGATATACCAAAGACGATTTTTATAGTGGACATGAGTGATTAGTTTTTATCCACTGAACATTATTCTTCTTATTGTAATAACTGTTTAAACCTTAATGTATGTATCCAACCAATGCATTTCATAATTCAATTGTTATAAATTGTTTTTATTTTAGTTTATGTATTCAACCAATGCCTATGTTTCTTTATGTCAAGTGTACAAACGTTATGTTCTAGTAAGTAATATTGTAACTTCTTTATGTTGTTTATTTTGTTTGCAATTTCAAGTTGTTTAAGAAACAACAGATGTAAGATAGTAGGTCAAGTTTTATTCCTGCATCAAATAGTCATTTGATTTGTAATAAAGGGAAGGTAATATGTACTGCTGTAAAATACACCGGTAAATACTAGGGCATAAATCTGAGTCAGATTGAAAATTTTATAACTTACAAAATAATATTGTCAGCCAAATTGAATGTATGTTAAAAGCCTCAGACCAAGCTTTAGCTAAGTATTAATTTGATGTATAAAAAACTAATTAAAACCCAAAATTATTGTAATTATTTGTGAAACCCATTAATAAGTTGAAATTAATCAGAAATTGTTTTAAATAGTATGGAATTAGTTTAGTTACAAATTGTGTTTTGATAGAATATCATAGAACAAATGGAACATATTTATGAATAACTAATCAAGTTTACCTACAGTTTATGAACAAATTTGGTATTATAACAAATTGATAAATCACTCAATATGTGAAAATTAAAAGTAAAAGAACTATAACTACGTAAAATTTAGTAAGGTTAAGTATATTTAGTTAATCCAGGACATTAATAATTGCTAAATGTGCAAATTATAAAAGTGATTGTTGGTAAGAAAAACGTAGGCCTAAAGCTTTCTAATTCCGGGACGCTTAATGAGGCGTTGGGTTAGAGAAAGCGTCACTTTTGTTTTGATAGTCATCCAGTGCAGACGTATTGCGAAGAAGTAAAATAATTTAAGTGTTTGGTAATATCAGACGTTAATAAAGAGTGCAAGAGTAAAATCAAAAGAAACTAGAAGTAGAAATAAAAAACTAAAATTAAATTAATAGTAAAGTAATGTGGTATTTACCAGTCAGGTAACATTATGTGTTTATAATAATTTTGAATCTTGAAGAACTAACCTATAAATGGTCGCAATTTAAACGAAAGTGAAATTAATTACACAAACTCACAGTTTTACCCACATCCTCTGTAATACAGACAAAAACGATTTTACCGAATTAGAAACATACTCATACAAACTTGCAACTTATCATAAATTATTTATCTGGAAAGAATTAAGTGAAAGAAAATGACCATTGTATATTTAACAGTTGAGTTTATTCACTAACTAGCGCCTCAGCGAGTGAGTGAAGAATTATATGTTGTAAATTTACACCCAGTGCTGCGCCCTGTTTGAAACACTTTGAAACTGCAATAATTTATAGACAAATAATTTTTTCTTTTTATACATTGTATAAAAAAGAAAAACAATACATTCGTTAATAAATAACTTGTTTTTAAACACTATTTTTTTTGTTTTCTTTTTTATGTACTGCAGCCCTAATATATAAGAGTCATTAATTCATGTTTTAAAAAAAACAAAAAAAAGTAAATTTAATAATAACTAACCCAGATCAAAAGAGGTCAGTACATAATAAAATAATTGTCGTCCAATGGTTTGGAATAAATAAATAAATTAATGCCCATCCTTGTGGCATAAAAAAAAGAAATTGGCTTAAAAAATCAAAGTAAGTTGACGGACCCAGATCGAAAAGGTCAGTACAATATATACATTTTGTGGATACGAAAAATTGCAAAGCTGTTAGGGTAGAGCAAGTTATTGAAGTTTGGGAACCGTTTATGTAATTGACTGTGTCGTTTATGACTTTAAACAAAAGTCAATAAGCAAATAAAATATCAATAAACCATTACTGTCCGGACCAGAAAATCTTTATTGTAGAGGGAGTTATCGTTGTGTAGAGAATTTTGTATACAGTGCAGTAATTCTCTTTAACTTCGACATGAGTGAAGATAAACAAACCATAATTAAACTGCATCAATTACTTCACAATTTGTAGTAGACATAACAGTTTACAGGCTGCCGTAAAAGCGGCAAAAATCTATTTGTACAACGCCAGCAATATCAAAGTGGTTGTGGCCTCTTTTCAAATTATACGACAGGTTTTCTTGACTCTTTCGTGGTTTATATTTTGTTTCCGGAAGAGGGAAAGAGGGATATTGACAGAGACTGAAATAGTAAATGTAACCAGTAATGCCGTACCAGCGTGTTGGGGCGGCTGTTGAATCACTAATTGATTTTTACTGAACAAAGAGTTGATAACGGCGCAGACACCGAAAATTCTGTCCAATACGAAGCAACTAGCCGCTCGCCAAAACCTTACGGCAAAGCTAGAAACACAACACGATGTTAGACTGACTAAGAACTCGGTTATGAGAGAATCATTAAATAATTGAGACTTTTACATTCCATTAATAAAATTGATGCTAAGAACAGAGTTTTAAGAGGGAGTATCGTTGTATCAATAATCCTTGTACCGAGATGTTGCGTATATTGTACTGTTACGTAAATTCGAAATGTTAGCTATGTTGTAGCATATAATATAGTAATATATAATTGTAAATGAGAAAAGTTAATTCTAATTATTTGGAAAATTGTTATTATAAAGTTAATTTATAAACTATCTTGTGATTGCTAGCTAAGGCCGCAGAGCTGAGGTCAAACTCGTTTGGTATGTTTTTAGTTTGTATACACTCACAGGAGAAACAAAATTTCTCAAGAGCGCGCTCTAAAAAAACTGTCTCACCGTAACACACGTAACACACTGCTATTTTTTGCAGTCACCTTACCATGACAGTATAGACTGCCCATCAAGGCAAAGCTGTACAACGTAGTATCAAAAGTACACGAATAGAGTGATATCTGACTTGTGAAAAACAAATGCAAATTTCAAATGAATTCTTATGTGAATTTAAATACACAATTTCATAAAATGTGATAACCGGTAAAAATGAAACAAATTAATGTTATTTTTATTTTTTCTTAGAATGTACAATCTGTATTTATTGGTTGATGTAAATTGGGAGAAGGTTGTCATCGATGGAACGGTTCCATGAATGGATTTTTTACATATTTCCAACACCAGTACTTGCTCACACGTAGAAGTAGTAGTCTTCCTTTCTTTCCCACCAGTTTTGTACAATCTGTGAACAAGTAGGAAGTGCTTAATTACAATCTGAAATACTACCTTGAATGGCTGTCCTAGGTTCATGGCCTCGGCGAGGTTGGTCTCCGGTCAATCGTACAACGCCTTCTATTACGAGACGTCTGCTCCAGATACACCAGCTGATGTGGCCACCGCTAAGCAGAAAAGTAGTCGCACTGGAGTCAGCAGCAATGCACGACCTGGCACTAAACAGAAACAGGAGGCATCTCAGCTGTTCCTCCGGTGCGTCACTGCTGGTTCGAGGGATAAACGCCATACAAACTGTTGAGCACCTAATTGCTCTCCCAAATTCACCTCAAGTCATAAGGAGCACACTTATTCACAACCAAATGCTCTTAAAATACATAACGCCCTTGAGAGATTATGACACTTTGAGGCATTAGCTTTATCTATCGCGGCCCTGCTACCATGCCCCCGTCTGCTTGAGTCACTGACACTTTACCTAACAGTCTCGATGGATTCTCCGGCTGTCTCGATGAAGTCGGCAGAATTGCATATGTTCACAGAAATAATCACGGGTCTATGGTATCTTTTATTGATGTAAGATACTGGTGCATCTTCCCCTTTGGCTTGAAAATCGTCTGTCAGCTATGGGCCCATGTCTCCACCAGCTTGCTCATCCGATTCGTCATGCTTCTCCTGTGTGGCAAGAAGGCCGATTCACCACGGCTCGCTCCGCTGTCGCAACTAATTTGCTAGATTTTCTCGGCCGCAACGGTCGCTTCATTTTCGTGGCAGCTTTACTGTTGGCTTGCAGGACTGCATCAAGTGTGTACATATACCCACAGCTTGGTCAACGATCGTCTTCACCACTGGTGCACCTTTCTGCCTAGAATAGGTGCAAATATCAGTCAGTGCCCTCAGTTTCTGATACACCCTATAACAAGGTTGCTATCGGACATTTTTAGTATCATCACAACAAGAAAAGCCACTGTATCGTTCGTTTTTCTCTTCTTTCATAAATTTAATCCTTGAATCTACACTGATAAGTTAATCATTTTAGGGAAAACAGAAGCTCTCTTACCCTATCCAACTGTGATTCCAAATAATAAAATCTGAATATTGTTCACGTGCCTGAACCATCACTTCGGCTTCAGAGGCTGAGAATATGTAGCTGTTTTTTAAATATGGCTACGTAGAAGATTGTAACCATTAGGAGAAAGGGATTTTCCACGGCTATTTCCGCGGCAAAGTTTGCGCGCTTTGAGTTCTTGTTCTATCAGATTCTACGAAATATAATTTTGATTCTTCACACCTCGATATTAATTGGGCAACTGTGTGATTTCTAATATGCGATGCAAGATATTGTGTCATGTGTTTTGCAACATTTTATTTTTCTGCACCGCAAGAGAGGCAGTGTTATTTGAGTTTGGGAAATTCTCTTCCCTCCATTACGTTATGTTGCTGGAGTTCACGTACGTACTGCTTTCACCGGAATTACCCAGTGGTTGTAACCAAAACCACAGGAACCAACCTGTGTAAGCACATTTAAGTACACCTTAGGCTATACTGCAGGTTTACACTACAACAGTGCACCGATTAATGGTAAATTTTAAAACTGAACAAAGCGAATTGTTGAATTTTATCAAAGAATGAAATACTGAAATAAAAATTAACTAGTGAGTGCAGTTGACAGTAACTGTAACTGGTTGGGTAAATTAAATTTGTTGTTGTAGCATTTAAATTAGATTTTCCGTCAGGATTAAAATAATTGAATTATATTTTCATAATGTATCAGAAGCAGGAAAACAGAATAGGGTCACCATGTAAATATATACATATGAAAAGAATACACACTCATATACTCATGCGTTCGGGTGATATTTATATTTATGATATTTTCGGGTGATATTTTTAGCTTTAAAACATATGTTATTAAAAGCTATATTAATCACATTTTTCTTATGTATTCTGTAGTTAAGTATAAAATATGCAACAGTGAAGAAAACGTCACATTTTTACTTAGCCACAGCGACATGATAATTTCAAGATTAAGATTTGTATAATTTTCGAGTTAACGAAACTCTAAGCCAATTAAATGACTAGTCTAATCTCTTACAAAGCATACGTTTGGTAAAACTATATGCTTTCTTCACATAGGGAATAAAAGGCGTTATAATTTTATTTGACTTGCGATTTTCAATATTCACTACTCTTATATTTTTAATTTAAAACAGCTGCGTCGATCAATTTTAATTTTATTTTTAGGTAGACTTTTTCACATATAAGTTGTTACGTATTTTACAAAACATTATATTAATGCTTTGTAATATTAATAATATTTATATTAATGCTGTAACTGACATTACTTTTGCAAATCACATCAAACTATTGGTTATTATTTATTTAACAAATCACAACACGTTTGAAAGAACATGAACCATGTGCTACCCCTTAACAGTAACGTATTGTTACAGTACGTTGTTACAGATATTACCAAATGTTGGTAGAGTATGAGCGCGTGTGTACCCATGCATGTTCTGTGTGACGAGGACATCTGCACACACACACACACACACACACACACACACACACACACACACACACACACACACACACACACACACACACACACACACACACACACACACACACACACACACACACACACACACACACACACACACACACACACACACACACACACACACACACACACACACACACACACACACACACACACACACACACATATTGATTGTCAGCCAGATAAGTTCTTGATTGGCAGATGGACAGAAAGACACGCAGGCAGGAAAAGAGAGAGCGAGAGAATTCTGGTTGGTATGTTTGCATTGCATTGTAGACACACACGTATATTCATAAAAATAATGCACACCATTTTATCAGTTTAACGATAATTTTAAATTTTTCAGTGGATGGTTAGTGAGGATCGGTAAAAAATAACACAAATTTTTAACTTATTAGCGTCGACGTTTCGACAATGTTTATTGTCATCATCAGGACCTGTTTATGAAATACAAAATAAATGTCAACCTCAACGGAACAATTAAATATTTGGGTGAACGTGTTCGTGTATGTGAGTGTGTGTGCGTGCTTATGTACGTATCATTGTATATGTGAAGACTTGAGATAGTTTGTTTACATCTTCCAATATTACCTTTAAGAAAACGAGCAAATTATAAGTACATAGTGAACATTCCCTAATCTGGTTTTAGTTATGGTAATATATTTTACTATGCTATATGTTGACTGCTGTATGTATAAACAATTTGTGTACCAATCTAATATCCAATTGTTGATTACTGTTTGTTTAATTAATTAAAATATCATTACATTTAGTAATTTAAATTGTAATACTGTATAAATTAAGTTCTGTCATACTATAATGTCTTTAATGACTTTGATGTCCAATACAATTAAAAACCATACATTCAGAAACTATGCTGTCAGTCGTAGTAAAAGTCACAAGGAAGAAATCAAAGCAAATACTAGGATAGATAAAAGAAATCAAACAAGAACACAATTATGTTGCCTATTAATTGTAACAGAAGTTATCAGACATTCAGTAGAAGTGTGAACAACAATAGGTAGCTGTTGCTAAAATGACGTTTTGATGAACAAAAGTGTGTTAAAAAATACAGATATAAGGAAACATAAGGATATCGACATAGATGTAAGAACAACAATATCAAAACCATTAGCGAGGCGTATATTGTTTTATAGAAATGAGAGTTAGTGGACACTAGGAAGTCAGAGAAGATCCGGCTCAAACCAGGAGATACGCGGATGCAGCGGGAAGTTGAATTAAGAGGAAACATAAGTTGGAGGTAATAGGAAAAGTAAAAAAAGGTAGTAAAAATTTGTATTACAGAGTCGTACGAGACAATGACTTCATCACTAACAATCTGGATGATCTTAGAAAAGGAAGAGGCTGTAAGACCTACGGAAACATATTTTCAAAACATAGGTAAAACGTAAGCTTTTTAAATGAAAAGAGCAACGTGAGTTGGAAACAAGTATTCAAAACTATAAAGGTGTAGAACACGAACTTGATATTTTGGTTAAAAGTAGTCAACTGAGAAATTGAAACGTATAATTAATGTAAGAAATGTGCGACAAAAATATCTAAAATGTCTAAGATCAAACTTGTTTCTGATTCTTTTCTTGGTATAAATTGAAAATCATGATACATACGAGTGCCTACCGCATGTACAAAAAGACGAGACAATTTCTAAAAAGCATGCATTACAAATTATTCCAAAAGACAATTATTAGAATTCTATGTGCGTTTAGTCTTGAGTGTTTATACTTGTTTTTAGTAAACTTTAAGGTAGAAAAAGGTTTTATATTTAAATGTGTACTTGGGTTTCCTAGCATACTTTCTATCACCTTTACTATTGGAAATGTCATGAACATCTACTAACGCAATGACAATACACGCAACCAGCGAGTTCACAACGTAGACGCTTGTAAGAAATTTCCAACATTTCACTAAAAGTAATATAAATGTCTTTAACCATCTTGTTTTGATTTTGTATTACTAAAAATGGTATGCAAACATTGAAATCTCCTTAAACGACGAAAATCGGAGCTTCTAGAAAAAGATAAATTGTCCTTTTCCAACTCCCCCTCCTATATAGAGACTGTATACCTGTATCTAATATTTGTAATAATGTTTCCAAAGTTATGTAGCATACAGATCTCTGACAAAATGTTTTTGGATCTTTATCTTTGGATTTGACTTTAATTAATCAAATGTAATTGGTACTGTATAAAAAAAGTTTTTGAAACTAAAATGATTTCTATGTAGCCAATTAAAATAATTTCGTATCATGTCTGTGTGAGTGTTAAATAGTATATAGAAAAATAAAAAATGTACCTAAACTTTGATATTTATATTTGGATTTGACCTCATTACTTTAATAAATAAAATGTAATTGATATTGAACACCAAACTTTCTGAAACTAAATGCGTTTTAACGTCATCAGTTAAAATAATTTCTCATAATGTCTGTGCGAGTGTTAAATAGTGTATACAGAAAGAAAAAAGTAAACTAAAATAAAAGTAATTACGTCTGTGGGAGAAAATCGTGCCAACATAAAGCGACTCCAACAGTGGTTGTACCATTAAATAAGTTAACAAAGCGTTTATCTGATGTTGGAAAATTGAATCCCACCAGGCGGTGTTGGTTTTCAAATACGGTGACTTTTAACGTAAAGTTGGAACAATTCCAGTCTGTTTTTGCGATACGCAGACGTTGGTGTAACTCGAACTAGGAGGTCCCAGCTGCCTAGATGGGCGTTGACCTGATCTGTTCATGTGCTAAATATACACGTATGAACATATAACAGCACTGAGAGAAAACACGCATAGGTGTACTGAAAGCATTCAAAGTCTTATGAATAGATATCACGTACAGAGTAAATGTTTTAAACGTTACCAGCCCAGCAAACCCTTTTAACGGTAAAGTCTTATGAAATGTAACGGAGGAGAGTTGATTGATTTGAGCTGCTGTACTATAGGCCGTTTGCTTTTCCCTTCCCCTTTTGCGTATAATTACATATTATAATTCCGTTTCATGAATTACAAATTACAACACACAACACGATAAATGACGGGAAATGTTTTTATATTGTTAAATAAAGTAATTCCTCTATATTCATTCAGTTTTCACAAATTCACTCCAGCATGAAAAAGATTAGTTTTATTATGAACCGAAAATAAGCAAACAAATATTAACATATCTAAGTTATATCTTCTAAGTAAAACTGAAAATAAGGGAGTAAAAAGTGAAGAATCGTTTTCTTTTCTATTGCAGTTATATAGTTCACTAAAGTTTAATATTTTACAACAGATTTTGTTCCAAAAATGGGCAAAACACGCTAGAATTCTTATTATATTAGTTATGACAGGTGATTTGCCAAAACGCAGAATCAACTAATAAAAAAGCAGGAAAGTTACATTTTTAAATATATTTTGATTATGTTTAATAATACTCTATATTAATCTAGAGCATATTCATAAAACTACAACAAATATATAAATTACAATGAAAACGAGAACGAGAGTGGATAAGACCTTCGTTTATCAAATTAGAATTTCCAAAACACAGAACTGTTACAACTTTGGTGTCTCTCGAATAGTCCCGTATAAGGGGGCTTAGATTCTTAGCTAAATTTTAAAAGACCAAGCAAAACATTACTTTGACGTCTAATATTTAACGAAATAAAGACTTAATTGCTCAATTACAGAGGAACGGAAAGCATATAAGGAAGAGACTGAACTTGTAATCGTCTGAATGACATAAGAAGAGTAAATATTTTGTCGAATCAGGAAACCCACTAATTTACGGAAACCCATGACTATCACATAGTAGATTGCACTGTTTAGACCGTTGGTAGCGCCGTCTCAGTGCCTACGTACATTTTCCGTAGAAACTCCGTGGAAGACACGTTTCCATACGTTTCCACGCTTCTCTAAATCATTCTTGCGACGTTACTGAGCACATTCAAAGTTGTTAGTAACTTGAATGAAATTAAATAGTTGTTACTTGTAATTTATTTTAAATATTCAAATTATCATCAGGGTTCCACATCTGGTAGATACGAGTTTAGCACACCTGATGTACCTTAGCTGGATTATCACCTTACTTCAAGCTCTCTTGGGTAGAATCCCTATCTTTAATCTTACCTGACTCTTCTCTCTTGACCAACTCTTGATACTTGCAACCCCGACGGTATTAGGTTTTTAAGGACTAGGGAGTCTTTAATTGTTTTCGCACTTCAGCTTTACTGTGAAATTCATATTCTCTTGTTCTCCTTTCATCCTACCCGGTAAGAGCTTGGCCAGCGATAAAGGTATCAAATGGTCAATGATCTTAGAGGCGAAAGAGGAAGGGTGTTCAACGGTACTAAAGGCGGAAAACCTAGGAGGTGGGGTAATAAAACCCAGAGCAGGGCCGGAGGCTTAAAGGTAGCACGCCTACCACTGGCCTTACTCTATAAGACGCTGGTAACATCTTTAGAGGACATTTATCCTACTCGAAAGTCACAAAGGAACAAATTGGATTGAAAATGGTTATAGGCAGAGATTGAGTATAGATAGACGAATTGGTATTGCTGGCATATTAACTTTGCCAACGTGGAATGTGAGGGCCCTTGCTTATAAAGCTATAGAATTGTGTAAATTTCTAAAAGGAAAGAAAATAAATATTAGAGATATTACTGAAACTAAGAAAATAATCAAAGTCACAGTGTAAACAGAAGATTACATATTGCTGTGTATTGTTTTCCAGAACACAAGAGCTTATTCTAGAGTAGGTATAATGGTAGACTAAAATGGAATTGCATTAAATCACATACTCTTGTGCATGATAGAATTATAGTTACTAGATTCAAATTTAAGAGGGGAAGTCTTTGTGTCATTTGCGTATATGCTTCCGAGAATGGTAAGACGGGTAAGGAGGAAGAGTCAGATATTATGGTGAGTTGCAGAAGCAATTAGATAGTACAATAACACGGATCATGTAGTTATAGGTGGGGTGATCTTAATGCTAGAGATGGTAGCCAAACTATTGAAAATATTATAGGTTTTTTTTTTGAGAGTCATACCTATTAACGGAAATGGGATAAGGCTGAGAGAATCTGCTAACGCGAATAATGAAGTCCTCATCCAAAACCATGAATGCAATTTCCAGTAATCGATGTTCCAGTTACATCACGTCTGTTTAAATTATAACCTGAACATTTCTGTGCAGAAGACAAAAACTGTGGCCGTTATGGACAAAAACCTCTTGCTAACTAAATTTGTATTGGATAATAAGAGTACAAAGTGAGTGTCACATTTCCGTTATCTTGGCTGTAACATCATTTATGATATGGATTATAATGTTAAGCTCAAGTCGACTAAATTTCAGTCAATACGTAGCATAATTCGTCGAGCGTTATCGAGGAAAACAAGGAAAGAGACACGAATAAAATTTTATAAGGTAATAACTGTGCCAGTGTTGTTGTATGGTTCTGAAACTCGGGTTCTTGCGAAACAAAAATCTGCGTAAGACAGAAGTATCGGAACGAGATTATTGTGATCTGTTAAAGGCTGCAAACGAACAGAACGAAAACATTCTCTATAATGAAGATATTCGTAAAGACTTGAACATTTTTAATAGCCAAGATTGTATTGCAGAAAACAAAGAGAGATGGATTGCTCGTGTGGATAGGATTTCAGATGGCAGGTTGCCTAAGAAAATCCGTCAATAAAAGCTTATTGGACAACAAAGTATAGGAAAACCTATGAAGGGTTGGTGAAGTGGGTATATTCCTTTGTGACCGGAACAGATGATTCGACTAGTTCGTGATGGAAGAAGAGAAAGAGAAGCAAAACATTAAAAAATATATAAATTTTTCTTGAAACATGCAATGCGTTAGTTCTTTTGTTATATAACAATGAAGGTTTGTCATAAACTTAAACACATTCATGTTTTTTTTACGGTCACGATCACTTCAAACGCATGTCATCTAGCGGCTTAAAGCTAGTAAGTTACTTAATTTACAAACATCTTTTCAAGTATAAGTCATTATCATGTAACAATCAATGTATTATATTCATTTACTTGCACTTGTGAAGCTGATCTGCAAAATGGTTGAGAGCTAATTAACAAAATAATGAAAAAATTTAGGTTTACCTGATATTTAAACCTGAGTAACACAGAGCATTACTTATTTAAGAAAATAAAATAGATTGTATTGTCACCAAATAAAGAAACATTTCTTTACTGAATTGGTGTTGTTCTCAGTTTTTTTGCTGTCTTAAGTACTTAGTTGTACTTGTCACGTATTATTTATGCAATGTTTGTTGTTTATACAAGCTTTCTCAATGGTTTTTGGTACTATAAGCACAACAGTAACAGCAACAATTGTAGTAGTAGTAGTAGTAGACATCAAGTATCATATCAGCCAGCTCAGAAGATCTCTGGCGGATGTCACGATATCTGTTTCCACGTATTACCGTTGATAGAAAGCAGGGTACTAAAAAAGCATATCTCATCTCTTGTCTCTTCACAAAGTTTAAATTTCTCATTTGTAGCAATAAAGACTCAATTGCCATGTGATTCAACAAAGAATCGATATTGGAAAAGTGTGGTTGTTGTACAAGTTGGAGAAGAAGATTTCATAATGTTGACATAAGATGCATCGCTTTATTTAGAATACATATTAAACATTATAGAATGGTAACTAGTAGACGAATTTAACGTATAAATTAATTAAAATAAATCAAAGCAACGAAAAGATTTAGAAATAAAAACACTGATTCTTTAAGTATTAAAATTTGGAAGGACAGAATGAAGAAGTAGATAAATTCGCCTATTTTAGTAATGGTATAACAAGCAGTGGACCTGGAAGCAGTAAACAGAAACAGAAGCAAAAAGTGCAATAGGGCGAGCCAAAAGAGTTTTTGCTGAAAAAGTATTTGTTTTTGCCAAATGTCGATTTAAGAATTACAGAAAAATTTCTGAAATTATATGTTTGAAGCATATTACGGATGCAAAACGTAATACGGGCTATACGGATGCAAAATCTTGACGTTAGAGAAACTTGAAGACAAAGAATAGAAGCATTTAAAAGACGGTGTGGTGCTTTAGTAGAGTGGATAAACAAAATAAGATATGGGTATCAAGAAATGGGACAGGGAGCCAGGGAGATTATTAGAACGACCGTACAAGGCAGGTTGGTCACGCACCGGTGTGATATCCATAATGTAACGACGGTCTCACTGTCATATAGTACAGTGGAAAACAAAATAAAGACACCTATTAAAGCACTGATCACCAGTTTTAATTAATCACAATTATCAGTTTGAAATCCACAAATAATTCAACACCATTATACTTGTGCAATAATTCAGTTAAATTTGTCCACACGCAATAATAATGTCAACTAATGGAGTTCCGCAGAATAATCACTTTTCACTAATAACCACTTGAACGCCCTGTGTAATCGCTCGACGTAAACTGACTTCCAAGCGGCAGGTATTGGCTATTTATAGTCTCCAGGTTTCCATAATTTGCGTCCTTAACAAGCACTCGAAAATTCTAGAGGGTACTTCAGCGCGGCCTTGGCAGAAATACGCGTCGGCTGGGCTAGTTAAGAAGCTTGTAGAACAACACTATCGACCGTACGAGAATTTTTCCGTATTGCGTCTTAAAAGCCTTGATGTTGAAGGGTACAGTGAATGAGGAGAACTGCAGGGGAGGCAGAGATTGGAATACCTAAGGCAGGTTGTGTTGAAGGTGTAGGCAGTTGTAGTATTTAGAGACAAAGAGATTGAAGAGAGAGAGAGAGAGAGAGAGAGAGAGAGAGAGAGAGAGAGAGAGAGAGAGCGTCGCCCTAAGTATAGTGTTAAAAATGTCTACGATGTTATTAAGACAACAGTAGACATTTGTAATTAAATACTTATCGTGCTTTAATTTTTTATGCCATACTTGAAACTCAACGTAGGGACACGCCGTGCACTATATACTCAGTAAACATACATAATATTTAATGTCAGTATGTATACACAATATACATACATGTTGTTTATACCCAAGAATGCGAACTCTGAAATTTTCTTAGACAGATTAAGCCTAAGTGTAACAGAATAATGCCAAATTCCTTTTAATTTAGCCTGACGATGACTGTAGACTCTTTCGAAGCACAGAAAATATGCAGTAATCGTAAATCACATTTAGCTAGGGAAGAACAAAGCCAAAATATATTACCAAAGTCGACAGTCTGTAAGAAACAACACGAGGGGCAAGAATTTATCACAGTGTAGTTTACTCGTTGAATTGAATTTTACGTAAACAATAAGTCTTCTACACCTTTTGTTTGGATTGCCTTCACAGAGGTATGTTGAGATAAAACACAAATAAGACGTTTCCATTCTGCGAACAAGCTATTAATAAACGGTACCAATGAAAGCAGACTGGTGAAGTACTAAGGAAGCTAAACCATGAAGTAGGCCTACGGATTTATTAGTTACTGTTTCACGTTTTGTATGGAAGTAAACACTGAACTGTAACACAAAAACTTTTGTGAAGCTTATGCGAGCAACTTACGAGCTTTTCCTATCGATGTCCTAGGTTATATATGTAACCCAATATATTGTTATTCTTTTTCTATGCTACTTTGTATTTTCAGGCAATTACATTTTCCCCGACGTAATACTGATACCTACATGTTCGATAATGATATTGACTTTAATACTTTCCTATATTTTATATTTTTGAAATAAAATTTAATTTTTAATTAACGATTAAAGTTTACTTATTATTCATTTATATTTGTTTTAGTAAATAGTCGTCTAGACAGTTTACGTCTTGGTTATTTATGCATAAATTAGAAGAAAGTGACGTAGTAGCTTTATGATATTTTACGGCACTTGAAAAGATGGACAAAACAAACATGCTAAAATAATAAAGAACACTGACCGAAAAGGTATTTTTACCTTTTCTACATCCTACCGAACTGTTAAGGAAAAGCGAATCAACGAATATGAAGACCTTTTAATTAAATAATTTAAGATGTTATATACAATCACATTTAAAAAAACAAGGACAGTGTATTTTTCATATTGAAATAATAAGTACTCACATTCAAAAGTACAGAAGTTAATATTTGAATTTCCAATTCCATTGACCTACTATTAATTAATACATCTACGTGTAGAAATACTTGTAAAAATCGTCTTTTGTTGAAGTGGCAGAAGATTATTAATTTAACTTCTTTGTTTGTACGTTGAGAACACAAAGCTTTTGTGATCAGTCACTTTAACGTACGTTATGCGATTTAAAGCACATCTTTAAAAAGTTTGTTATCGTCGTCCTTAAAATCGTTTTGGCATTTAAAACAGCTTCACTTGTAACATGAAAATCACCAGTTAATGTAAAGTTCGTTTGAAGTTATTCATTTCTCCCTTTCGCTTATTATAGATGTTTGTATAAACGATCTCTGCGTATACTGAAGTTCCTATGATTCTATTTTCGCGGCGAATCATTCTGCCTTAGTATCCAATAGTTATTGGGCTCCCTGTGTTATTACTATCAAGTCTTACAAAATATTATACAGGTGTTCACAAATGATCGTCCAATATTTCGGTAACGTGTTCCTTACATAATTACAAGAAACAAATTTCCTGTAAACATAGGTCCAAAAACGTATAATTTTCCATCTGTCCGCCATTTTGTATTTTTTAAGGAAAATTTTATTTCTCGAGAATGGAGTGAGATATTCTAATTAAATCTGGTACGTGTTACCCCAGTAACATAGTCTACAAAATGAAATTTTTCGAAAATTTTACATTCAGAAATTTCAAAATGGCGTTGTTTTAATTTGTAAATCATTCATATCTCACAAACTATTAGTTTTATGGAATAGTGTTTCATTAGATAAAATCTTAAACATTATTTCATGAACAAAATGATACCTTATTTGTTACAATGCGATCTCAAACAACCGAGTTATGATGGAAAATGTCAGTGTGAGTCACTGAGTTGTCAATACCATGAAATCAGTGATGTTATCTCGTCCAGGTATTATTCAAAAACACTAGGCCACCTGAATATAAGTCAACAATACTTCAATCAGCTGTTTTATAAATTAATAAGAAAATTTGTAAAATTGAAACTGCAGTTGATCTTAGTGTTTTGAACAGAGTAGTGAATTGTGCGTTATTTTGATAATTTTTTCGCAATACTGTTATTTTGTTTTTATTATTTTTTGTTTTATTGTTTATTGTACGTTATTTTCATAATTATCATTAGATATGGCAAATTTGTATAGTAATCATGAAATGGCTGACATATATTTCATCTACGGGAAAGCCAATGGATCTGCTACAAAAGCAACCCACCTTTATCGTGAAGCTTATCCAGATCGTAGGCAGGCTTCCAGTAAAATGTTTGTGAAAATCCATCAGGGATTGTGTGAGATTGGTACATTCCAACCATCGACTCAGGATTATGGCAGACCGAGATCTGTTTCAATTGCTGAATTAGAGGAACGAGTTTTGGTCAGAATTGAAAAGGAACCAGAATTTTCATGCCGAAGAATCGCTCATCAGGAAGGTATTCAAAGCCACTACACCATATGGAAAATTCTTCGCAATCAATTGCTGTATCCGTATCACCTTCAGCGTGTTCAAGCTCTCGTACCAGCCGATTTTCCATAGCAGGACTGGGTTCTGTCAATGGCTAATGAATGAGCGAGTTTGTGACGCTATGTTTGTATATAAATATTTATTTATTTAATATATTTATTTACGGATGAGCCATCTTTTAGTCGGAATGGCATACATAATTTCCCCAACAACCATATCTGGGCAGAGGGAAATCCACATGTAACCTTAGTGTCAAACCATCAGCATCGGTTTTTGGTTAATGTCTGGAAGGGTATCTAGATAAGCTGATTGGTCCTTACTTTTTACCTAATAGATTGGATGGAGAAGCATACCATGAATTTCTTACCAACACACTTAATGAAATAGTGGATGATACTCCTCTACATCATGTGCAACTAATGTGGTTCATGCATGACGGTGCAGCCGCACATTTCTCAAATAATGTCAAGCAGTTATTGAATAATCGCTTTCGTGGCCAGTGGGTTGGGCGTGGTGGTCCAGTTGCATGGCCTCCCCGCTCATCAGAAAATCTATTGGATTTTTACTTGTGAGTGCATCTCAAGAGCTTGGTGTATAGCAGTCGAATAAACACATGAATTGAGAGACAAATTAATTATTTGCTGTCAACAAATTAAGTAATACCGGTAATTTTTTAACGTATTCGAGCTTCGGTGGTCAAACGGGTTGAAAGGTGCATTGAAGCAACTGGGGGACACATTGAACACCTACTTTAATTATTTCGTGCTGTCGTTATGGTAATTTTTTATTTTAGTTAATACTAAAATCTGCAGATAAATAAAACAGTTTAAAATCTTTTGTATTCATTTTGTATTTTACGTTTTCATTTTCTCCTTTTAAATAAATTGTAATGTTTTTTACTATTTTTTGCTTGTATTTACAAATAAAACTATTTTCCAATAATTATTTTGCAGTTTGATGGTAGACTCACACTGACATTTTCCATCATAATTCGGTTGTTTGAGATCGCATTGTAACAAATAAGGTATCATTTTGTTCACGAAATAATGTATAAGATTTTATCTAATGAAACACTATTCCATAAAACTAATAGTTTGTGAGATATGAATGATTTAATAATTAAAACAACCCCATTTTGAAATTTGTGAATGTAACATTTTCAAAAAATTTCATTTTGTAGACTATGTTACTGGAGTAACACGTACCAGATTTAATTAGAATATCTCACTCCATTCTCGAGAAATAAAATTTTCCTTAAAAAATACAAAATGGCGGACAGATGGAAAACTATACGTTTTTGGACCTATGTTTACAGGAAATTTTTTTCTTGTAATTATGTAAGGAACACGTTACCGAAATATTGGACGACCATTTGTGAGCACTCTGTATAATGTCCTATTCTCATCACTTATGAGACAGTGGCCTAGAAATAAGCCTACATTGTATTGAGACAACACAAACTACAGGAAAAGTTTACCAAAATTCACGATATACACAACGAAATTAAATAACAGGCAAAAATTATTATACAGTTTATCTTGCACACTTATCTTAAGAATACGATAACTCTACAGGTGCTCGTGAGCAGCACGTTTTTTAAAGCTTTTTGATAAAGCTGAAAAGCGGAATTTTTTTTTTATTAATTGCAAAGATTAGCCTTATTTAAAAAAAGATTTTTTTACATTATAAATTTATCGTTTCTTTGGTATCTTAATGCCTTTACTACGGAAAAAGGTAAGGTTACAGTTGTATAATAGTTGGAGGGTTTCACCACTCATGGGAACGTCGTTTTAACACTGAGATTTTTATAAATAGGTAATTAAAAATTACTAATAAAATAAAACAAAACCCAAACTAACCCCCGTACCCCAGTACAAACTAAAATATTAATACCTATAAAAATAATATATTAATATTAATTATTATGTATTACATAAATTATTACTCATCGGATTCATAAAGAAAATTATGTTCAACTGATCTAAACATTTTGCCCGTGCACTGGTGTCGATCAGGTAACAAATGAGACATGCAGAATCCAGTCGGGCAAAGAAAAAAGAGTAGCCTAAAGTAAGATAGATTAGATGGGTAGAAGGCGGTTTGAGAAAGCTGGGTATTAAGAAGTGGGCAGCGTAAACGCAGAACAGTGACTGATAGCGACAAACCACAGAGGGGGCCGTAGAGCTCACACTGGGCTGTAGAGAGGGGATGGAGAGAGGGGGGAGGGAGAGAGATGGATACAAATATTTGCTTCAACAATTTATAAACCTTATATACTTTTATTTTTACTTGTAACTGGAAGTTTGTAATATCAATAGAAACTCGTCTCTGAACACTATCAGCCTCATAGATTGAGTTATATATTAATTATGTTCTGTTATTGTTTTCACATGTCACTTGATAAATACAATACATTTTAGAATCACTGTATGTTTGTTACTTTATATTTACAGTTTCAATTTTTGGCGTGTAAATTTAGGTTATTCATAAAATCTAAAGAACATCGAAATGCACAGTTAATGAATAACTGAAATAAGCAATGGAATATTACAGCGTAGGTCAGTCTTCAAAACATTACTAACGTTACTATTTCTCTCTCTCTCTCTCTCTCTCTCTCTCTCTCTCTCTCTCTCTCTCTCTCTCTCTCTCTCTCTCTCTCTCTCTCTCTCTCTCTCTTCTCTATCGGTTAAGCTGTACGTTAGGTAAAACATTGCACATTCTGTTCAGCGAGTAAACGCTGAACAATTGTCAGTCCGCTCATATATCTAGAAGTTTAAGACATAAAATAAAAAAGTAAAAACAGCTGATAAATGTGATGAAGCAATTTTCTAATTACTGTATTTTGCTGCCGATTTTGTTTTAAAGAACAATTATTTGTAAATTCGTGAAAAAAAAAGATGGAAATTACACTACAACATACACATTAACGAATGTCTTTAGTTTAATTACGTATAAAGAGTGACTTAATAAATAGACAAGTTTGTACGCATTTATGTGGACACAAACAATAACGTAACCTGAAAAAATGATTATGAACTAATTACTGACGCTCCAATTCAATGTATAAAGCGCCGAGTACACACTAAGCTACGAAATGTGCACAGGTGGCTTTTTTGCTTGCTTTGGGAAACTTTTACTCAATTTTCGTTAAAACCTGACAAAACACAATGTATAATTTACCCAAGTTTTAGCATAAAAATACAATTTCAAAGAGTTACAGGCCTATAAATATTCATATTTTAGATTTTGTCGTCGCGGAACCTAAATAAAACGTTTCAAAGCGTAAATAATTATTTTCCGTTTATAATACAGACAACACAGACGTCGTTATTATTTCAAGAGCTGCTCGATTCTGCATTAAACTTACGTATAAATGTGCCGTCTCAAATGGCAGGGGAAATACAATTAAAACAACATACTTACCTAATTAAAACTGTTTTATGTTTAGGAAAGAATGACTGGTCTGATCAAAAACATGGTTTAATTTAAAACAAAGAGTACGCCGTATCATAATTATATAAACTGGTTCTGTATTATGAGAACTTCGGCTTGCCGGGCTGTAAGGCCATGGCCTAATGTTGAAGCCGGCCGTGAAAGCCTCAGAGAGAATTTGATTCTGTATTATTCAAGAATAAGCGGCTGAAATGAGATTCCTCAGGCACTGGCAGGGTATAGTCTCCATTATCGTGGAAGAAACACAGCTATACGGCAGGAACTGAATATAATGAGTATACTCGACAGGATCGCCCAGTGTCGGCTAAATTGGTGGGAACATCTTTGCCGAATGGATGACTGCCGCATCCTCAAACAACTATGGAACTATAAGCCGGGCGGACGGAGGGGTGTGGAACGTCCGAGGAAGCGCTGCAGTGATCAGCTCTAATCTTTGCCTGTTTGAGACCGGAATAAACCATCCTTGGATTAACCCTTGAAGGTGATAATCATGATGATTATTCAAGAAAATTTTATTATAAACGAATTATTAAGACTAATACAAAAAACTTTACTTTCAGAATTACTTTTTTCTTAGCTGCGTACTGTCCTACAGGTAGAGTATTTTGGCAAGAGATGATAAAAAAATACTGTTTGCTTTATTTTTTATTACCTATTGAAATAAAGCAGCGAATACTACAAACTACATGCCAATTTTGTGATACACGTTTGCTTTGACTTATTATAGTTGAGGACAAAACTGAGTAGCGTTTTATAGATGATTACATTAAAAATGTTACTCTCAATCCAAGACCACATTGGCAATTTATACTGCATTATTACCTAGCATTTACCAGTGACAATAATTTATTAATTTTGTAATTAGCTATGTTAGTTTTATGCAATAATTTCCTATGAGCTAAATTTTATTTCAAAGTAAAAACTCAATTATTTAATATAGTCTTCGTCAATATACGTCAGATGTAAGCCTATAGTATAAATAGACAGAATGGATAATATCGGTAGATAATTAATTGACAACGCAAATCTAATAGTACAGGAAAAGTAGATACTATTAGGGAAAAATATTGCCTCGATACTTTCTTGAGCGAAAAAGGTAGATTTTGGCTTATATTTTATGAATCTAGAGAGTCCAGAGCAAAATCGTACGTAGGGGTAGTTTTATAAGGGTTGGGAGGGTGAAAATACGGTTTTTGGGGAATAACTTTTTAATAGTTAATTTTATAAAAAAAAAATTACAAACAAAATTGGTAGCTTATGAATTTCCGCGTATTTTGGTTATTGGACGACTTTCTACAACGAAAATTGAGGAAGATATGAATTTTTAAAAAGTAGGTATTTTTCGAGATTTTAAAATAGCGCAATTTTTCGCGTGCACTGTTTGCGTGGCAATTGATAAAGAATAATTCGTTTATCGAAAAAACAAAAATACGCATTCTTCAATTTTTAATTCTCTGCAATTTAGCTTTTATTTATCCCGATAAGATGAAAATTGATAAATATACGAAATAAAAAATATATATAACATATATAACAAATACATGTAACTGCGCGAAGGTAGGCCCTACTGAAGATTCCTGCATTACTGAGCCAAACTCAGATGAAGAAGAGACGGATGATGAAGATTAAATTTTATACTGTTACGACATCACAGAACAATCAACGTGTTTGTCGAATGTGCCAGAAGAATCTCTCTCTAATGTGTGTGGCACACGTGACTGTAGACGCATTTGCGAGAGTCTTCTCGAGGCCGCCAGCTGCGCGGACTGTGTCAAGGCCGTAATTAATTACGTATTACACTGGCGCTAAGACGCTATTAGGAATGTTCTCGTCTGTGAGCGTGGGTATAAATACATGGCGGCAGCGGCCTTAGATTCAGTATAGTTGCGATATATTTACAGAGCGGTTCGAGTTATTATCGGGCGAGATTACTGTGTACGTTCAAGTAGTTATTAGTTAAAAGTGGTGTTTTATAATCGGACGGTATAATTGTAATACAATTGTGTTTAAATTTAGAGGATATTTTATTGCGTGTGAACAATTTTCATTTGATTTGTTGTAGATACTGTGTTGTTAATTACGAACTGTTTAACTGTAAAAATTAAAGGTGTGATTAGTGACTTAATTGGTGTCTTGTACTGTATTTTTTTTCCACTGTACCTACGACGATCAAGTAGACCGTCGTAACAATACGTTTCTTGTTTATTGAATATAATGAAAATAAGTTGTTTGTTATTCTGCAATTATTCCAGAGCCATATATCCTACTTTGTTTATTTAAAACTGTTTAATATTAATTTTGATTATTATCAATTTTTAATAAAAATAAGAATAATATTATGTATTTGTTTATTAAACATTGTACATTTTAAATAGAAATAAAAATAATAGTATGTATTTGTAAAATAAATTGTCTGAAAGCGTTATATTTTTATACCCTTCTCAAACATGTGCATTAATATATAAAAATTAAATAGATATAAAATATTATTCATAACATTTTTTCGTGATAGATACTTTTTTGACCCCACTTCTTACGTTTTTTTTGTTAATTTTTTAGGTAAATGTTAATTAATTGTTAAAAAACGGGCTTTTAAATTACTTTATTTCATTATTATAAATGGAGATATAGTTTTTTAATAATGTATTTGTAATAAACAAACAAATTTTAAATATTATTCAAGACATTTTTCGTATTAGATACTTTTTTGATCCCATTTCTTATATTTTTTTTTGTAGATAATTGTTTATTAATTGTTAGGGCCTATAAATAAATGAACTAATTGGTAATAAATATTATATTTCAAAAGTATATTTAATAACCTGTAAAATAAGCCCAAGGACGTTTCATTTGAGCAAAAATTCTCGATGCTATGACGGGTTCACTATTAATAAAACTAGGTAAAAAGGGTTGTTACTGCGATAAAATGCCTCTAGAACCCCCCAAAAAGGGTTTATACCAAAAATGTGTAGCTGTATGTTAAGCTAAGACTTTGTATGTAAAAATCATAAAGGTAATATTTCGATTCGATCAACCTAAAAAAAAATGCCTTACAAACTCGAAATTTATAGAAATTGCTGATTTTATGACCTACAAAAAATGACAATTTTTGAAATTTCGTGAAATTTTTGTTTATTAATATTTTTTCAAATAAACTTTTTCAATTAATTATGTTATATTTATATTTAAAAAATTGCCAGACATTTTCTCCCTACACTCTTTTTTGGTGTCGGAACCATTTTTTTAGAGTAACATTGTTTTGACCAACATTGAAACCGTCATAACATCGACAGTTTCTGTAGAAAGGAAACGTCCTTGGCTCATTTTACAGCTAATTGTATGTACTTTCTTATAATAATAAGAATTATCATTTTGTTGTTTATTTGTAACAATTAATTAACAATAATGGTGAAAATAGCCTATTCGAATAAAAATTTGTATTATTTGGCAAATATAAATCTGTAAAAATAATCTGAAACCTACTATATTTTACTCGTCATAATGTTTCTTAAATAAACTAATAGTAATTACTCGTTAGTCATGTCATCAGAATTCTCAAATTGCTGAAACGGCGATGCGCTTTTTTTAAACTTTCGCGCGCTCTCTTTCTCTCTCTCTCTCTTACATGTATATATATATATTTTATTTCGTATATATATATATTTTACTTCGTATATTTATCAATTTTCGTCGTATCGGGATAAACGAAGGCTTAAATTGTAGAGAATTAAAAATTTAAGAATGCGTATTTTTGGTTTTTAGAATAATTATTTTTTAATTGGCAAGCAAACAGCGCATGCGCAAAATTGCGTTATTTTAAAATATCGAAAAATAACTACTTTTTGAAAATTCATATCTCCCTCAAGTTTCTTCGTAGAAAGTCGTCCAAAAAACTAAAATACGCGGAATTTCATAAGCTATCACTTTTGTTTGTAAATGTTTTAATAAAATAAACCATTAAAAAGTTATTCTCCCAAAACCGTATTTCCACCCCTCCCAACCCTTATAAAACTACCCCTAGGTACGATTTCGCTCTGGACTCTTTAGATTCATAGAATATAAGCTAAAGTTTACCTTTTTCAATCACAAAAGTACCGGGGCAATTTTATTCCGGAAAACACATTTTTCGTATATTTTTCCTGTAATAGAAACGGATAAAACAAATTAAATAGTAACAAATGTAAATACAAAATGTTGTCTAAGTAGAATTCAATGTACGGCCATGTAATTCATAAAATTCTAAAGTAATATAAATTTCCAGTTCTGGTGAAACGTTTGTGAATAATAATTGTGAGTAATAATTACGTTTACTGATCCAATTCGATACAGGGGGGGGGTAATGTTAGGGAGAGACAGACAGACTAAATTAACTAAAATATTAGATATCAAGTCAACGGCTATTGTTTTTCTTGCCTTATATATTATTCCAATGATCGCCTTTCAATGTATTTGGCCACATCGAATGTATTCGTAATGCATCGAAAATCTGGATTACGAAAGAAACTAAAATTTCTCAGAAATCAAGGCGACGACACGTCCAAACTTTGTCTTACAAAGTTAGAAGTAGTTCTGGTAAACGGTAATATTTTATAAGTTGCAAAGTCGTTTTCATGGAAGAACATTAACTTACTTTTTTAAGAAAATTGTTTGCGTTGACATTTATCAACGTTTGTATAATGTTGAAAACTTCTCGGATTCTTCTTTGTAAACGCTCCTTTTATTACCAATAACATTTTTCGACGTATCACTGCAGTTTATGAATGATTCTTAACAAACAAACTGTTAACTACATAAACCTGTCCCTGTTAACATGATAATGTTTTTAGGCTGGGGGTCATTCCACAAAATGCGTGATACGTCATCGAAAAATGTAACGCTTCCACACTTTCGATTCCCCACAGTCTAGAAATCTTTTGTTTACAAAACATTATCATGCTTCGTTGTTTCGGTTTCGTCGAAATTCTTTATGCGCACGCGCGAGTGTGTGTGTGTGTGTGTGTGTGTGTGTGTAGGGGAGAGAGAGAGAGAGAGAGAGAGAGAGAGAGAGAGAGAGAGATTTTAGTTTGTATTATCATTTACTTAATTACTATTATTTTTATTTAGGGTGTTTTACATACTTATAAAAGTCCCTTTTCTCTACCATCATTTACGAGGGACAAAGTATGAGAGCCGTACGGTATACAAGGAAGGCGATGTAGCGAACACTACACGGATTATTAAGATAGTAATTATTTTCTCCCATTGTCGGCATACGTTTAATATTTTTGTCCTCTGTGTTATATTGGTTTGGTCCACATTTGGTAAAAATTTGTTGTTATTTCCTGTTTCATCAATGATATAACACAATTATAATTTTTATATAAAACACCAAATAAGACACAAAAACTTCAAAAAGTTACTCTTTGCACCGTAAGAGAGAGAGAGAGACAATTATAAAATGTTACGAAGGTCGCACAAACAGTTGACACAGAATAATCAACACTTATGAAATCATTATTTAGAATTTTAATTACATTTTAAATAAATAAAAACTCCCAATTTATTATATATATACACAATGTTGTGGGACAATGGAAGGAAAAAATAAACCCCGGAATTAAACTGACACTATCTAGTCAGTGTATCAATTGTTATTCGCGGATGACCAGGTTATTATGCAAAAACGAAAAAGATCTCTCCAGTTAGCAGTTTTCCACTTGAGCCAAATATGCAAAGAATATAATTTTAGAATATCGACCCAGAAAACAAAAGTTATGACCTTTAGAGGAAAGAATCAGATATGTTTCAAGATAATTAATCAGGCTAAAGAACAGGTATCTCATTTCCATTTTCTAGGGTGCGATGTAACTTATGAGTATGGCAGCGAGATCGATATAAAAATAAATAGATTTCAAATTATATGTGGTACTATACGCAGAACAATTCGAAATAAGACGAGGAAAGACACCAAGATAAAATTCTATTATGTCACAGGAGAACTCAAATCAATCTCATAATTTTCAATTACCAGTCTGAGAATAACAGACAATTTAAACGTTCTATATTATTTGGATGTTATTAATAATACTAATAATAATACCGACTAGTACTATATACGTAGTGCTGTCCACTTCAATAATGCGATAAGTGTAAGTTCAGAGCACTTGAGAATTAAGTTATTAAACCCAATAAACGACCCCTGAGATAATAATATTATTAACTAAATTATTACCGCTTCTAAGGGATAGATGTTTGAAGTTAACTGAACCAACAGTAGGCCTACGTTGCAGGAACGCTGGAGCGGGAATCAACGCACTCAAGCAGAGTTAAGTGTGGAATGTATCCGTTAAGTAGAGGCAGGACAATGTAAATTGAACACTCAGGTCTCGATGCGCAGTAGACAAACGCCTCGTTGCGAGGCTAACAAAATTTTCATTCACTTCGCATGCGCACAACAGTTTTGTGCAGTGTTCCGGAATGTGCACACCGGGGGCTTTGCAAACGTGGTGTATAGTCATTTACAAATTATACTGTGGCGGCAAAACTATTTGTGTTAATTAGTGAAAATAGTTGTAGACTACCTATGCACATTTTATTACAGAACGTATTATTATATTTTAGAAAAGTGTTGATAATCTATTTCATAATTGCGCGTATATTTTTAAATATTTCTATGAAACTTACATTAATATGTCCCTTAAATTTCCAAATTGAGTTCAAAAACTCTGCATAGCCAGACTCGTGAGGTAGTGTGAAATGTATATATATAATTTCATGAAGAGTGAGGCTGAAAGTGGGAAACCTTTCTTAGATTTCCATAAAGTACAAGAGCGTGTTGCAAAAGCGATGGGTATTTCTCATAGCTCCGTGAGGAGAATAATAAAGGAAGGTCAGCAGCTACACAGTCCTGATACAGAAGCGGGAACATCATTTACCACACCGGGAAAGAAACAACACGTTCGTAAACCTACAACCGGGCTTGACGATTTTGATAAAGGTGTAATTAGGAGAACAGTTCGGAATTTTTACATTGAAGAAAAGTGTCTCCTAACGGTAAAAAAGCTGTTAGAAAAATTAAAAGAATCTATCAACTTTAAAGGCAGCAGTAGCAGCCTAAAAATTATCTTGAAGGAAATATGCTTTAGGTGGGTAAAAACTAACAATAATTGACCTGTGTTAACAGAAATTCACGAAATAAGAGCTATGAGAATACATTATTTACAAAACATAAAAAAATTTAGAGAAGAAGGCAGAACCGCAGTATATCAGGACGAAACACATATTCATAGCAGCCACACACTTCCATACACCTGGAATGATCGGATTCAGCCTGGTGGCTACGTTGTTCCAGTAGCGAAAAGACAAAAATTAATTATTGTTCACGCCGGCATTCAATACGGGTTTGTTCCAAACGCACTGCTGATTTGTAAATCTAACCAAAAGACAAGAGAAAACCACGATAACTTGAACGCTAACAACTACGGAAGTTGGATTGAAGAAAAATTGGTCCCAAAATTTGCCCGCCAACAGTATGTTGGTACTTCGTATTGTTTAAATTAGCAGCCATCCTTACTATTTCTTTTATGAATTTGCTAACTGCTATAATTTTTTATTGTTCGACTAAGCTTTTCGTCATTACTGACATCTTCAGGTCTTAAACAACCTCTTCAATGTACAGCTAGAAAAAAAACCCACGTCTAATTCTACGAAACGTAATATGCAAGACTGGCTAACACGACCGCAATACCGTTCCGTCCTGATATGGTTAAAGCAGAACTTTATGAAGTTGTTAAAATGTATAAATCAAACTTTAAAACATACTTGACAGATCAAATTCTGCAAAGCAGAGGACATTTAGTTTTAAGGCTTCCCCCTTACCACCCTGAACTAAATCCTATAGAGATGATGTGGTCAGAAATTAAGCGGGGTGTTGCTGAAAAAATGTAACGTTTAATTTAAATGATGTCAAAAACGTATGTGAAGAAAAGAATTTCAACTGTGACTGCTGACGATTGGGAAAAAAAGATGCAAACATGTAGAAAGCATTGAAAAAGAATATCTGGAAAAGGAAGCTATTGTGGATGAAACTGTAGACCGCTTCATAATTAATCTTGGAGGAAAGAGTAGTTCAGACAGTTCCGACGATTTTGGTGAAGAGGAAGATGAATATCTCTGGAATAGAGGTATTGCCTGACAGCGACTGAAAACTTCCTTCTAAGTACTGTAGAATAGTTTTTGTAGTTAAGTAACTCCAATATTATTTTTTAAATGTAATACAAATTTTTATATTTAATTAAATATATTCATATTTGCTGAATTATTCTTGTTTATATTTATTATTATTATTACTATTATTATTAATAATAAGTAAAACTTTTCTTACAAGAATATATTTATTTGTATTTTTTTGAATATGTAAAACTATTTCGATAGTATAAATTATCGTCATCAAAACTATGATGATGATAGTTTATACTATCGAAACAGTGCCCTATTAAAAAAATACAAAAAATATATTCTTGTAAGAAAAGTTGTATTTATTACAATGTGAAAAATTCTAAGTGATCGCTAATGTACTTATTACAAAGTGAAAAGTTATTACAAAAGTGATCGTTCTAAACCACCATTATAAGCATGTCAAACTAGTTCGTAATACAAGGGTTTGTAATAAAGAATTCTTTCTTTCGTGTGCAAATAAATTATTAATAGATGTAATTATTTATATAAATTAATTTTCATTTTCCGGACAGAGCAAAACAATAATATTAAAACATTGTTAGGATCTATAAGAATTAGGACAGTCAACATATTTTTGATTAACATATATTTTTCATGTCACGATTCCTGTTCCGTACGATAAATATATTTTTACATTACAATCAGCGTAATGTTTCGCTCTACTGTGTGGTGATCAATTATTCAAGCGCCAGAAACAGAACATGTTCACTGTTATCCAGTATAGGACACACGGTGGTGATGCGAATCTCGTATCATATAATTTTGTATTCTCGTTCTCTATAGATATGAAAAACTCTTCCAATCCTCTCGCGAGCAGAATCACTACACTGTGTTTTTCATTATATAGTGGTGTGCACACTCCACATGGGAGAAAAATATTCTGTAATTTTCAAGCTTATGAGCTTTTATATATCCGTACGGAAATACAAACGTTATTTAAATCTACTTTAATGTACTATTTATTCTTTTGTGCCGTTATTTTTAATACGGTTTTTGGCGGAAGTCAAGACACGATTTTCTCCTTCAAAGAGTTATACTGTATATATAAAAAACGATATTACACTCTCTACGTGAGACTGCCTATCTACATGTGGTTATACAGACACCTAGACGTGTGTCTTGACCCTTCTCCACATTCTGACAGTAGGAAAGGACTTACATCCTTGGGCTCGCAGTATATCTCTCACAACCGCAGCAATAACATCTTCCAGTCTTTTCCTTGCGCTGTATTTTTAGCGTTTGTACTCCGTGTTTCCCATTATGGCTCCCTTATGTGTATGCCTACATTCATTATCCATTATCCCTACACTTATATCTGAACTTTTTTTAACTAAATGACATACATGTAATTCAAGAACAGGATGATTGGCACCAGTTTCTTTCATGAACGTAGAAAACTCTTAAAACTGTAAATACAGTGGAGAAAAAACGTCTTGTTCAAACTTATAATTTCTGTTGAACTTGAAAACATTAGACAATAAATTAAAATTCCATTTGTTATCTCAGTTAGACTTGTTCATTGCAAATTACCTGACTAATGAAACTTTATTTTGGTGGTATTGTAAACAGTACTAAGCCACATATTAACAAAGACCTATTACCGTTTGGTAAGTCAGTTGTTCTTGTCGGTTATCTAATGAAAATTATATATTGAGGATGTAAAATGTTAAACATTTTACGTCAAACACTGAGATTAAAACAGGTTATTTTCCCTAATCAGCAGCCGCTTAACACAAGTAGGTGTATTGAGAGAATTACTAATACTAAGCAGACTTTGCCATGTGAGAATAACACTCAGAAGCGAATGCAGAAAATAGTTTGAAGTCATACCGTGTTCTCCGTATTGACGACCTGGACCGACGCTAAACTTATAAAGTTGAATTTTACGGGCTCTCCCTACGCAGCAAGTATACGTTCGGATTTTTAGCAATACTAAATTACGAGTTTCAGACATAAAATTCTAACTTGGGAAACAAGTAACATTTTACAACAAAACTTCTTAAACGTAACTTAACAAATAACATAAAAAGTAATATTTATGCACGTTTATGTGACTCATGTCAAACTATAATGCAAATAATTACATTTAAATAGGGCTTGAATATAGAAATGCAGGAAACGGACGGTTGACTATAAGTTAAGGAACTACGATAATAAATACGCATAAATAAAACAAATTATTTTTAATTCGTATGCCACTATAACTCATATCCATTGATGAGCCTATGGTAATATACCCAAAAGAATACGAGTACAGAATTATGTTGTACGAATGACTCGTGTCAAATTGAAAATATTTACTTAAAAATTAAGATGAAAAAACAAAATATATCAACCCTTAGGACGGTTTAATCTTTTTTACATAAACGCATAATTTGCACCATTTGTCTCGACGTTTTGACAATTTTTATTGCTATCATCAGGACAAATATAGAAGAGTCGTTAGGACACCGGTTACACAGCTGTAATATATGTGATTGGTATCGTAACAAGTTTCCAACAATTGTCTTGACGATAGTAACAAAAACTGTCTAAACGTTGACAATTTTTACACATTTTTACACAAACGGTGTAAAAATTGCCTCCTTATTGACCGATCCTTGCAAAACCTTTAATCAAGTATGTAATAAATGTTTAAAAACTATTGATTGCATGAGTTGATGGCTTCTACGTTAGGCCAGATAGATAATATTTTGTAAGCTGATCAAATTAAGCACTTTTCAATGTTTCGTTATAATCCAGGCGGTAACACGGTTCTAGCTTACTAATATGAAAAAATGACAAGCGAATATTACCTACAGGGAGAGAACGGGTAAAATTGAACTTTTTTGTGTTGAGTGTCGGTCCAGGTAGTAATAACGTGTGCACAGTATGATTTCACCCTCTGTATCTGCCCTACTTCCTACATTCCTGCTTATAAGAGGTATATACACAGTAAATTCTCCTGGGACAGAATTCGTAGTAAATATATTCTAGTGACTTCAGTACGTCTCCTTTATTCTCTGCTCGTAACTGCTGAAAATAAATGACCAATGCACAGTGTATCTGCGTTTTGCTATGCTCATGTTCTGGTCCTCATTAGCCAACAACTGATGGAAAACAATCACACCCGAGTTCAAGGAAAACATTACATACTGATAATGCCACTAGTAACAGTAGTACATCCAGTACATTTCAGTGAAATATTACAGTGCAGTTATGATACACATGGAACAATAATTTTACCATTAGTATTTTAATAATAATATTTTTCTATTATTATTTACATAATTCTTATTATAATTATTTATTTATTATTAAATTTCACGCAAGTTGAATTTGGCTTGTTGGAAAAAGATATATATATTGTGCAACTGCAACAACGTTTTAGGAACGTTTGATTAGGTGTTAGAAATTAGGTGTTTGATTATTATGTTACCTTAGTGTTATCCTATAACAGTCTAGATATAGGAGTTTTAGTTTTACTTTAACTCAATTACTATGACGTATAATTACAAATAATTATCCCAAAGTTCTACATATTGGTGCTCCAGGAGCTGCTTTAAAGCGAAGTTTCTAACTGCTGTCAGAGTATGCTGCAAGAGTTCTGCTAATCAGACTTGTCTGAGCTTTTGTTTTCTATACGACCACCAACATAAATAAACTTTAAATCTGAACAAAAAATTACATTGTTCAGTGTTATTAAATCATACAGTAATTATAATTATCGTAGCAATTATTATTACCTGTTATAACTGTGATCTATAAGGATGTTTTAAATTAGTTTTTAGAGCAAATCTGATATGGAAAAACATACTTTCATACTTTCACTGCTGAACAGTTACATTTCTTGCTCCGATCCCTAGTAACGCTGGGCTTTGGTGAGATAACGAACTGTGTGTGCCTACATATTACCACTCATGTAAATACTTATTTCGTCATTTGCTTTTCAAATAAAATTTTGTTACACTACACGCTGTAAATATAACATTTCTACACGCAAGCCAAGCGTACTCATCGAACGGCAAGAAACATACTGTTGGCTAGTATCAACAATCGACTTCGAAAATGTTATAGAATAATCCAGTGGCTTCCCAACCACTGTATAATTGGTTCTTTTTCCGGTATTCTTTTTCAAAAGCGGAAGATGGAGTAGGAGCGAGTGATGTTACAGCAGCAACATGGGCGTTGTGATCAAAGGTTTATTGGTTATTTTGTAAAATTATTGACTCTGTATCTGTTAGTATTTGTTGTTTACAATGCATGTCTGTACAGTGTAGCAGAATTATTGTAGGCCTAAAATATTGTTATTGTTAAATGCAATTATTGTTTTTGTGATTTTTTAAAAGACTTTTTAATAAAACTTGTGAGTATCGTATCTCTTTATTTATAACAATCCCACTGTCCTGAGAACACTATCAACGCTATTCTATCAACAGTATATGCTTTCCATACAAATACAGTCTGTTGCAATATTCACGACTATTACTAGATTTACTGGCAAAGTAAGCGTTCTAGAGAATTTTTTTTTCAAGTAGATAGAGGAGGAAATAAGTTAAGTTACAAATTTATGAAACGCCCGCTTATGATATCATTATCCATTGTATTACATTGTAACGTTAACATAAGCAATGAACGTTGCAATAGCTTTCCTGATTAGATATTTTTCGTGAATTGGGTTATCACTTAGATGACGTAATGCTCTTTAGCCCTCGCAGATAGGTCTGGCTCAGACTAGATGAACTTGCAAAATCATTACATTGCAAGATTAATTCAATGACACTTGAAAGTTGTAAATAACGCTGAATGCCAACACTCTTCCTGCTTATATCCGTGTGCGTTAAGCAGGGAAACAGTAATCAGAAGTCTCTGTTATAAGGTAGTGTATTAGTGAAAGTGTCGAGTGTTTAATTATTTACTTGTGTTGTGGTGGAATATTGTAATTACTTGATATACTGATCTTTATTATTAACTGTATATAGTAGGAATTATGAAATTGTACAACTAGAAGGAGAATTATAAAACAAGTGTCACTATCTCGTAGAACCGCTCATAAAATTGTACAAATTTTTCTGGAATTGACTGATTTAGTCCACTGTTTTAAGATCACTATCCACTTTATCCTCGCAACAAAATTGTGTTTACTTTGAGAGTAGTACTTTCTGGCCTGTTTCCCTTACGTTTTTCTACTTTATACTAGATTTCCTGCTCTTATGTTACAAGATACGCTGTTTCCTTATCTAGTAAAATGTAAACTTTTGTTACTTCCAAGAGTTTTATAATATCATTCGGTTATTAGGTAATATATATTTAAAACAATAGTTAGAATAATGTTTTTAATTGTGTTTTACAATTTAAATAATATAAAATGTAAAACATATTTTAGAGTTTATAGCATTATATTTTACAGTCCTTCCACTTCGAAGTTCACTGTTAAAATAAACAAATATCGTGTGTGGATAAATCAAACATTTGTATTGTACTAGACATACCCGGTTGATTCTAAACGCCATAAATACAGTTTACAGGGAAATGTATAAATATGTGTAGTTGTAGTTATTATGTAGTTTTTAAATAATAATATAACGCGTCGCGTTAATCTACCTCTTAAAATTTCCAAACAGGCAAGGGATTCGAATTTTCACGACTTGTAAAGAGTGCAGTCTGTCAGTGCAAAATTCTGTAAGCGTAGTCTGAGGACTTGTAGAAGCAATTTTAGTAACTAATGCTGAGAATCTTATATTAAACAAATTGTCTAATACATTTTGTTTTGTTTTCAATTTTAAGATCTCTGGACATTAATACCCAATTTTCATACACTTATAGTAATGGTAATAAATTTATATTCGGATATTTATAACACAGATATTAGTCTATATTTATATGACATTCTGAATGTGGAAATTACGAGAGTTCTATACCAATGTGAATTATCATGTAGAAGCCTCACTTAAGATATTAGTGACATACATTAATGCTGTTTTACAATTAAAATATTTAAACATGTATAGATTTTTTAAAATAACGTTATTCGCTTTTCTACACTTTAATCAGAGCAGTTTAATTACAATTTTGCAATTGAAATCTTAATGACGAAAAATATTAAGTAGACGTTTATTGTAATTCTGTACTGAGACACATTTTATAGCAGTTTTTCCGTCACAACCATCAGTAATGAGACTCTAAGCCACAGAATATACTGTATGTGCTTATTTTGTATTAAACTTGAACAAACGTATAGGAAACGGATTTTACGATACTATAAAGGATTGTTATTGTCACAGGCCTCTCTGTTTGCCTCGCACTTGCAACGAAGAACAAGATACAAAATGTAAATTCGGTACAGCCGAGAAAGTTTTCTGTGTCTGGGATACAGTTTTCAGTAGAAGTTTTACATCTGTGGAAACGCACGTAGCATATGATTTGAATACATCTGTAACTTCACATTTCACGGCAGACGCTATACAAAACTGCAGGAAGAATCCGTCACTTGCTGCATAAAAATAAAATAAAAGAATGTTACACGTTTTATAGGCGCGCGCGCGTGTGTGTGTACGTGTGTATTACTATTTCAATTCTTCCGGATATGACTATACGAATGTTTGTTTTGCTTTCTATGTTTTGACATGCTTCTCCAATGTTTTGTTCAGGAGACTGGTTTTTGCCCATGGTTCCCTACTTTGATTTTGCCCAGTGAAGTCTGTTAATAGTTCTAACTGGCTTACGTTCGGCTCTTTTGTTTTGACGGCTGTCGGCATATAGTTGGATGTTTCCGACGTAGAGGAATTGCATATGTAATTGCTATGAATGTTTCCATGATAATCTCATAATATTTCCAACGGACATTAAAAGGAAACACCTACTTGATGGCGTACGCGGCTACAGAACGCCGCCATCAATTACTGATTAACAAACTTTGATAAATAATTATCATATTGAGTTGAGTTAATTTGCGGTAAGTGTTAATGATTTAGCACTGACCTCTTTCTTTTTTAACGTTGTTGGTAAGCTGTTTCTTTTTTATATACTTACAGTTTATTTGATGATTATTGATATAGAATTTATCATATAAACACGGCTTGAAGTACAATCGAGTATCTACTTCACCTGTCATTTTATTATCTAAATGTCACTTGCTGCATATTTTAATATTGCTTCCGTGTTAATTCTGAGGGTTTAATTCCCCGAATTAATAACAGATCCATTTTGTAGGGATACATGTAATTCAAGAACTAAGTAATAGTATATTTAAAATGTGAAAGTTGGATTACTGTTGTGTTAAATGCGTTCTGGACTGTTGTTATATTGCATTAAGAATCATTTCCAGTTTTTAAAGTATAGTCTCTGTTTTTTGGAGTGACTTTTGATTTCAAAACGTATTGAGTTATAACCAAATACGTTTTTGTTTGAATGTAATATTTTACTTTTAGAATAGTTTACTTGAAAACATTAAGCGTTTATGTTGTTCCTAATTTCCACTCCCAGTTACACCAAGTAACTACTTGTTTTTGTGAAGACCGTTTACAAATATATCACTTGAGCTTAGTATGTTGTGAATCACTGCTGCTATAAACAAGTGACACTGACAAGTGAACAAGTAAATGAACAAGTGACCCAGTATATCACTATTCTTACTTTGTTGTAAGCAAGAAGGTATGGAAACATTACATTAACAGATATCTAAAGTTTAGCAGTCATAAAACAATGAAGCTGACATCTTAAATTACAATATAAATAAGTTAAACGATACCAGAATTCTGTTTTCTTTTCTCCAAAAACGATATTTTGCTCCTATTTTCTGCAGACGCTGATGTCTTCAAATATTTTGTATGAACGTTTAAAATTTTACCCCGATGAGCATGTGTCGGTAAATATTTGCAACAACCGGAACTAAATTGGTCTATTCGTTTTGCCACAGAAACGAATACAAGATTTTCATAAATTTTAAAATGGCGCTACGGGTTGCTAGAATGTTTTGTTGAAATTACTACCCATATCAGTTCACTGGTAGAATTTTTACAGCGTGTTCGGCTTTTCGAATTGCGGCGTTTGGTCCTTAACTTTACATATGGACGGAATAACTAACACGTTTCAACATTTTAATTTTAATTTTTTGAAATGGTAATAAACCACTACGTTAAATACAATAAAATTGTTAAATACGAATGGCCAAATGTGTACAACAGTCAGATGTGTGTAAGTTTTGAACAGCAAGCAAAAAAACTGATTAATACGAATTTTTTAAGTTGCTGTGGAATAAGTTACACTATGGATACAGTTAAACCGAGATGGATACACTGCGGGCTGAACAAACAGTCGAAAACATCTGTTTTCTGCTCGATATGAGGACACAACCGAAAAAATAGAATAAAACATTTAACCATCTTTCAATTACGGGACAACTAGCAGTGTTTACACAAGCCAATACTGTACAGGCAAGACAGTCAGCGTACCCTAGTCTGAAACGTTCCTACTCATGTAACTAATTACAGTTTCATTATTTAATAAGACTTATAAGAGTAATTTTTTGCCGGCACATTTCTTTTCAATTATTGACATATCCTTATGTCTTCATATCTCGTGGTGGGGATGGTGGTAGGTTAACCAACAAAACTCCCCTTTGTTGCATTGCTGATTACAAGGAAAAACAACACTTTCAGGATTTTTTGCAGACATAGTGACGGCCATAAATATTAAATCAATTACTGTCGCTGATACTTCTGTTCTTTGTAAATGTAGTTTATATATTATTACTTATAATAGGCTTAGTTATAATTATGTTTATATTTTATATAAACGTCATTAAATTTTAAAGTTACAATTATAATTAATCATATTTACATTTCAGTTAAAATTCTATCTAATTTTTTTTGAATTTCTGTTAATCAGACACTCACGCGGGTCCACACACGAGACACATATTGTATTTTGTACTTCCATAGGTGGGAAAATAAGTTCGAAAAATACATATGCCAGTAACATTATATGCACTTATTGTGTAGTAACTGCACTTACTACCATGTGATGGTGTAATTATCCTCCCTTATATTGCATTGAAGAGAAGGAATCTGTAAAGTAACAAAGATATCAAGCTGAAACGTATAATGTTGAGTTACCTGTCTGTGCCTAAGTGTTTATCTTCTCATTGTTCATTTTTATTTATTCTCATTGATATTCTTATTAAGCATATACCTGGACGAGCTGTTAATGCATGGGAAAATACAATAGGGAGAACACAATAATAAGGGATACTGTGAAAACAAAATAAATTTATTCAGAAGACGAGAAATAATGACAGGAGTGGTGAGGAAAAGCACAATATAGCGGAAGGAGGTTAGCGAGAGAGACTGAGGTACTAGTAGGCTACTGTGATTGATGTATTATTCATAGAGGAGCAGACTGCTGTTTTTCTGTTTCTCCTAAGTAGCATCTTCAGTGCAGAAGCGTCTTACGACAGTAACTGTCTGCAGTAATCACAATTCTGTTACGCAAAGACGTCGCGAGTAACAGTACAATTTGTAATGCACTTGTGTCTTCTCCAGACTCGATTTGAATATTTCTCAGGCGTTTTAAGAACAACGTTTTGTTTTGTAAAGGACTGTGTTAGTGCCTTTTTTGTTGAGTCGCTTTGTACTAAGTAAGTTCTCGTTGTTGTTATACTCCGTATCTATAGGATTCTTAGTTATGGTATGCTTTCGATTTTCTCAAGTTCGAAGCTTGAATCCGTTTCTGTTAAGTGCATCTCATTTATTCGTTGGAGGAGCCTTTTTTGCTTTATGGGACCGTGTTTATTTTGACACAACTATGTGTATCTGGAATTTTTATTTTTCTAATAGAAATAATTTTTTTATTTTGTGTATTTACTATTGTCTTTTGGTCAATTTAATAGTACCTCTTTTTTTAAATATGTTCCTTTATAAAAAAATCATTTTTATTACATTGCTAATCGTCAGTGATGCCTATTCTTCAGTTTTCACTTACTCTTTCAATAATTAGTTTGTGATACGTCTGTATGTTAGCCATCAATTAGAGTAAAACCTTGAACCTAAACCTATACGAACCATGTTGTATTTAAGTGTAGAATTTCACTTCACTACGAACTACCACAGACTATTAGAATTGTAAACGCATAGGTTAAATTAGTCCAGCGGTGTATATTGGGGAAAGATTATAGAGGGTGTAAATCCGAAAACATGAGAAAATTATAATTGTGATGTATTTATAATATACACACACTTATTGTTTTACTATTAATACAATAAATACAATACAATAGAAGATTGAAATAAGAAAATGATTAGATAATTTCTCAGAAATTCTTATAGACCTGTTACCTAAATTACTGTTGGCCAAATACAGTTTATATTTACTACTTCATATACTGTTTTCTGAAGTAACAATATTTATTTACTTTTTTGTAATCACTGACATTTTATTTCTCCCCGTGTCAAATCACTGGGAGGTCATTAAAAATAAATCAAATATGATTCACTGTGTGCTTTTCGTTTAAAATGTCTTTAAAGTTTAGATTGATGTATTTCCAATCATCAGAGTGTACGCACATGATACATGTAGTACTCCGAATGTAATTTTTTTTTTTTTTTTTTTTCGGCAGGGCAGGTGAAAATCTCTATAGACACACTGGAGCCCCGTAGCTCCAGGTAGTGTGGGACTCTAACCCACTAAAACCACCTCCCTTTCCAACAACTGAGCGAGCCCAACAAGTTGCTTTTCTTTAATATTACAGTCACGGTTTATGGGGTAGAAGCCCACTGGCTGTTCCCCAGATTGAGATTATTGCCTTTCTCTCTTTTAGAGTTTTACAGATTTAAATGCACTAGTGTGTCACCAAATCTTGGGGCTTCAATCTTTTAAGCCTTCTTAACGTGTGCGGAGCTTCTTCCACCACGCAAAGCATTTCTGGATTTATATGAGTCTGAATTCTCCTGTCATGCATATTTTGTTACGATTTCACTGACATATTCTACTTTGATGTATTTTATGTGCTTGAATCTTGAAGTTGAGCGCTCAAATTTATCTTCTTGATTTTGCTAATTTTTCGTCTACATGAGTCTACTTTTTGATAAAGTGTGTGTGTTTAATATTAACCATTGTCTTACACTGTTGCAAACACGTTTAACGTTTGCCTCAATATATTTTAATTTAATACGATCATTATATACTTAACTAATTACATTAATTGCAACTAAGAGAAGTTAATTATGTTTTCAACAAAGAACAAGAACAATACGTTTTATTTTAGAAACAGAGAGAGTGAGAGAGGGAGAGAGAGAGGGAGGGAGAGTTAGAGAAAGAGAAGAGATTTTAATTTTAGTGAAATAAAAAATTGCCCTGAATAATGTTGTATAAGCGTACATAATAACATTAACAATGTTTACAAATATTAATACAATAATTTTAACTGGGTGTACAGGAGTGCTTGTGCACATTTACTGAGTCTTCTCTCCAGTTATTAATTTGCACTGGTATTATTAAACTGTGCCAGTCGTGTGTTCCTTCATGGTGCACCTGAAAACCTCTCGTTCCAATTCACCTGAGCTTGATAATAGTAACACCCATACATTTTCAAATGGGGACACTGAAGTTTGTCCTTAAATATCAAAACTATTAGGCCAAGTATGTATTTGCTCTAATAGATAAGAAAAACTTTATTTATTTCTTCTACACATAAAAACCAGCTACAGACCAAAAAATGTATTTAATATAATTTTTTGTATTAATAAAATTAGTTATTTATTTAAACCTATTTAAACTATTAGAATACTAAAATAAAATGTAAAGTACATCAAATATTTCCAGACGTTATACTTTTCGTTTACTTGTTACGTCGGCTCGTTCCTAATAAAAGCAGTTCCGCGACTAATGAATTTTATAAGAGCTGTTTTATATACAGAACGTCAAGAAGTAAAATGTCAAAAATCATTTATGTATCCAGTGGAAACTACAACAATATACCAAGATCTTTGGAAGAACATTTTTACGTTGAAAGAGACATGTCATAAAAATTTGTGTAGCACCATGAGAGACTTGCTAACATTGTTGTAGTAACGATGTTTGTTAAGGGGTTCTAGGAAAGCATTTCTCCCTTAACACAACAGCAGCACGTCAACTAAGTGGCTGTTGCCGCCACTTAATGTTGTCGGTGGAAAATTCTGGCGGCATACAAATGAGGTATTTAAAGCTTGAGTTCAAGGTTACAGAATATCCTGTTGCTATTCTGAACAATTTTTTCGTAGTCGTTAATTCAAAAAGAATTTATAATTTAATTACACTTAGCTTTTTGTTACATGGGGATTGCAGGTGTGTGCTTTGGATGTGCTTTTACTTACTTCAGATTTGTTATGATTGGTAATATGGCAAACAATTATCTTGTAAACATGCCTGCTATTTGATTACTTTCATCATCTACTTTACTATTTTGTAGATAACTGGTACGTACTTACATATATAATTGTTGTTTATTGTACTTAATTTCAACAACGATATTGAAAGTTACAATGAGCGGTCTATACCGCTTATTCAGTAAGCGGTCTTTACTTTATATATTCAGTAAAGATACCATTATTACATTTTTGTAGGGAATACACATATACGAGTAAAAACAACTAACGTTATAAAGAAAATTTCGTAATATGAACCATAAAACCCCGAGATTAATGAAGTACAACCTAAAATTTTGAGACTTTTATAGTTGACAGAATAACTTAATTTAAGCTGCTCTGCTTGACATAGGTGAGAGAATGGTTATCTGTCTTTAGAAATAACTGTTATTATTTGAGTTCATATGAAAACTTGATTCATTTTTCTTAATATACTTATTTTTAAAAATACTTACAAATTTTCTTTCTTACTTACATACTTATTTATTTATTTTCTTATTTTAAAATTTTCACTTTGATTTCTCAAAATCTACTGTTTTCTCATTGCTGTATATCGTATTGTAACGTCCAGTGCTGCCTGAGTTCACCGATGAGAGAAAGACTGACACATCTCAAAATAAACCAAAAATATTTGTGGCAATTGTGAATAACTCTCAGGAATTCGCAAGGGTTGTTTGCGGAATACTTTGTGTCCAAATTCCAATTTATATTTGTTAGAGCACCTTTCTTGCCTTCATCCTGGTAATCCCACGTCCTGCCACATCCTGCTTCCTGGTATTACAAATTAAAATTTGTAATAAGCAGGATTACTATGGCAAAGTGCATTCTGAAATTGTCCCTTGACACCTAATATTTTTAACATATTCTAAAGTCATTTCCTGATCACACTTGTTGAACTTCGCCTTTCCCTTTCATGCACATTTTGGCAAATGTTTGGTAATAGAATTCTTTGTTTTACCTATGAAAACATTAATGCCGTACCATAATCAACTACCTATTCTACGCGATTAAGTGATTTTCTGACAAGTCTCTTCCATATAGTACATTGTTCACATGTAGCCTCGTAAACACATCAGCGTTGCTGTTCTGCCTTTCTACAAGGCCCTCCTATAGACTCATGTCTCTAAAGCCGGTTGTTATTTTTCGTTTCCTTTTCCAACAGTAAAAGTTTTAAACGTCTTCAGAGCTACCCTTTCCACAAACGTTTAGTTGAGATTTTCCTTAATTTAATTCTAACATTTCTCGAGGTCGACAGGTTCTCCTTTTAATAAAAGGAGATAAATGTCTATGTGTTTTATGTGCACTATTCTGGATTTAAAATCAAAGACGATTCGAACAAGATTCTCAGAGCTATTGTGAGAATTCAGAGCTATTCTCAGAGATTGTCAGAGCTATTCTCAGAGAATTCTTGTGAATGAATTTGTAAAATTTCGGATATCCCAGTCTGTGTTTGTTTTACCGATGTCACCTCCATCATTCATCAGTTCTGTTTCCATCGTTACACTAAAATAACAAAGTTGCTTAATTTAATCTCATGATTTACAACCCCTTTCAGAAAATTAGCAACATCATTAGCTCACCGAAACAACACATCCACAACAAACTCATGGTCTATACGACCATATATTTGTTCCTACACAAATTCCTATACGCGTTTCCTACATGAATTAACCAGGTCAAACTAAAATAGATTATTCATGGACCCCACGAACCGAATGTTTACGGTAAATAGGAACGAACAAATTATTCCGTGTAGTTTGGCAACAACGATCAACGCTGCCCAAACGTTATACGGTAACCAGATACACAACAAATTTTGTAGATATTGTGGACACTAGGAACGGACACCATCACTGAACTGTACATCACCAACAATTTCAAACTCAGATTGCAGAAGCCTTACTGCATATTTTTACAAAAGTATCCTGGAGTGTATTACATATAATGGAGAAGTAGAATGTCAAGATTTCAAACGATATCAAGAACTCAAAAGTCTAAATTGGGAAAACAAGAATACCCCCCTCACACACACACACACACACACGCGCGCGCGCGCGCGGTTTTGACATCTAAAACCGCAGATATTAAAATACAGTTCATTCAAGAAACCGTAATTTTTGGTATCTGCTTCTAGATGTAATAAGTAATACATCTAACACGCGAATTAAAACGTTTCGTAATGAGTAGACTTACATACTGTAAAGTCGGGGATACGTTCTATTTGTCTACAAGCCTTTTTATATACATTGTCTTTAAGTTATTTTCAATAGTGTTATTCATGAGGTATATTTACGATACTAAAGTTTTCCTTCTTCGGAAAGCGCAAAAACTTTATGTTAAAAGATTACCAGGATGTGTTTTATTTTTTAATTTCTGTAGGATTTTAATGTTCAATTTCCTATAATCGCTAGTTTGTGGCAGTAAGAAACAGTGTTCATGTTTTGAACCATTGAGTAAGGATCCAGAAACCTGTTTAATAAGAACAAAATTATTTGACCCAACGAGATACTGATATGTACAATAAACGTAGACGTGACGTTTAAAGAAAGGAAACCTACCTCTGAACACAGGTTTTGTTTCAAAATGGCTTCCAGTCAAAATTAAAAAAAGTCAATTTGATCTGAAGTGGTTTTTGATATAATGACTAAATAATATAATGATAAATTTGGGTTCTTGTTGGTAGAATTTTCTGTGACTGCTTTGCGATAGCCAGAAAGAACAAGGATGTCGATTTTGTAGGATGAAGTGTATGTTTTGACCCAAGCTAGTATTTGGTACATAGGTTCCTTAGACTCTATAAAATCTCGGAAGTTCAGGTATACTATTTGAACACAGATAAAATTTGTATACAGGTTTTCTTTCGTTGAAAGGATAAGAAAACGGTCACTGCTAGAACCAGTGTGGCTGAGTAGTGGCAGCAAGGAGGGTAAAAATTATCGTTTTGAAGGGTCAAATGTACGATTTCACCCAAAGCTAATATCTTGGACAGAAAATACTTAAGTAATAACAATAACCAATGTATCATGGAAGAACTCAAGAGTAAATTTATAACGGTGTCGTGACGAACAAAATTTTGTAATTTAAATCATTGGTGGTCTCAGCAATACCTGATACAAAAGATTCTTAGAAAGAGGGTCATTACTACAACTCGCAGACATAACTTGTCGACATTTGTGCAGCAAAAGGTGTGATATATACAAAGAACACGTTCCTAGGAATAAAAATCATACAAATATATATATGCTAGGAACATGCTCTCAGAGTCAATATTTGTAAAACGATCACGAATTCGGCCTGAATGGGGTTACAGTTACCAAGACACAAATGTCTGGTATTTCCTGGTTTTATAGACTTTCTGTTATAAGATTAAATATTATCTTCAGTCAAATGAATATCTGTTTGGAATAATAAAACATTCGTAGTATATATTGCACGTGATTGTGAGTAGAACGCGAAAAAACATAGACATTCAAACATCTGGCATTACATCTGCAATGCCAAAAATCTTATATCTGACCTATCGAATCGATATCTGTTTGTTCATGCTCTATGCGACTTCTGGCTTATGTTAGATTTGAGCTTTCAAAATCGATAGTTTTTGGCCTTTTGGCTGCTGTGATATAGCCACAGGGAGTTCTGACATTGATCGTTTGTTCTTGTAGACTAGAAAACTTCTGTACGTAATATTTTTTTGAGTCAAATGGTATAACTCACTCTTTAAAGTCAACATATTTACCCTTCTGCTCATCGTAACGCACTTACAGAAATTCTGATAAGAAGGATTTAAATTTGTTATTATACTGTTAATCACTATCCAAATAATCACCTTGGATACATTTTTTGAGTGAAAGCCGCTTTGAAATGCAACCTGTGTTTGCAGGCAGACTTGTTTTCTGTAATCAACACGTCTACCTTTCATATACATACAAATGTCTTACTGGGTCTAATGCCTCTAATTTTGTTCATCAGGCTCCCTAACACTTACATTATGGTTCAAAACGGTTACTTGAAGACTTGATGTCATAGGTAGCAAGCATGAAGAAGTAAAAATTACAAATCTAAAGAGAATAAAGAGGTAAAACAAGTCCTAATAATGTTTTAAATTAACATTGTTTACACTCTTCGGAAAACTAGAGCTTACATTATTAGAATAAATAAATAAAATAAAAATATACAAATTATATACACTCAAACACACACTTAATTAATAATGCTGTTGAAAATAACTGAAAGACAATTTATGTTCCAGTGACGATAGGCTTACAGACATAAAGAAAGCATTAGCGATTAAATGACTTTACAATATATATGTCAACTCATTACGAGAGGTTTCAAATCACATTTTAGAGTCACTGGTTATTTCGAGTGGAATTAACTACTGCAAATTACGCTTTGTTACACTACCTTCTAATATCTACAGTTTTACGTCCTATGATTTAATGTGGCCTCCACCTTCTTGTGTCTTGAATCAGTCCCTTTATCTCTCGATCGTTACCATATCCCACATCTTCAACAATCTATCGCAGTCTCTGTCTTCACCTTCTGAGTCTTCACTCTCGTAACGTTCCACCGTCATTCCTCGAGCAAGGCGGTGAACCATCCTGAATGTTAATGTAGATGACAAACCTTTCCATTCATAATTTCTGGAATTGTTCTTAGCAGCGTCCTACTTTCTCCTACTGTTATTAATACTCCCTCGTTTGTCAATCTCTAGCAGTACAGGGTATCTTCAACAGTTTCCTCTGGCACCACATCTCGAAAGCCTAAAAGTTATGATCCGAGTCAATACAGATTTATAATCCGTTTCTATGTGAGCTCCAGGTTAAAGTTTGAATGTTTTTACCTGATTTATAAAGATTTTTCTCACTAACATATAGTCTACTTGATAGATAGCGCCTATCGTCATCTGGCGTGCTCCAAGTAAATTTTTCTCTTTTAGACTGTCTAAAGAGTAGGCTGGTGATGATGAAGTTATCGGTTTACCAAATTATACAAATTTAGTTTATCTTTCATTTCATCAGATTTACTTTTGTTGATTTTAAGGCAAAAGTTGTCATTTAGTCATTTTTTCATACTATTGAAATTTTCTAGTTAAAGCAACTCCTCTTATGTCAATATCGTGATATCTTCTGACACAAAACCGTATTGTAAATTTGGGAGACGCTTTTCCAATATTGATTCTCTAATGGATAATAATAATAATAATAATATTGTACAAACAATAAAATTGTCACTTTACAAAATAACACGTATCAAGTACGACTGCAGGAATATCCCAAGGTATAAATTGTAGATCAGACACAGCGAATTGATCAGCGTCATTAATCAGTCTAATTCTGTATTCAGAGCAACTGTCAACAACACTGTTCCAATTAATAAACGTTTGTTCAGTTGATAATGATGTAATCTACTTGTATTTTATGTATTTAACTAAGTAACATTGTGTGTGACTCAGTTCTAAATATCAGGTCACGACTCAACATTGTTTTGATAATTTTGTTCAGCGGCTCTCAATCAATTTTCTCTCTGCTCCAAATCAGAAAGCGGGCTTCGATAGTAGGCCTACTTAATGGAATGGAAAGTTGTTTAAAAGTTGTGTAACTCAGTGGTTTTTAGACTGCTGGACTATATGCGTTTAAAGGGGTCGTTATCAAAACCTAGAACTTACGTCAAGGTTTCATTGTTACATTCTGGAAAAAACTAAATAAATTACATAGTAGACTGCACGCTTTGAAATAAGTTTTCCATTTAATATAATGCAAAACTGAAAGTAACAACTAACGAATTTGTTTTAAAATATACACAAAATGTAGGAAATACACTCATGTCGAAATGAATGATTGACGGAAGGAACCTCAAACACATCGTATGTTTCACGGAACAGAAATAGTATGTTTAGACCAAGTAAGTAGAAGTTATTATCACCACGTTAACCAACGAAATCCGATATATAACAATAATGTTTTTGCTTGGTCTTTTCACGATTTGAATTGCAACCCCTTTTTATGTACTTTTTTATTTCTCTTTTTGAGCTTAATTCTTTGTTCGTTCAAAGCAAAAAATGTAAGTTATGGCGTTTCAGTTTGTTCTTTGAACATTCTACTATACGAGGGTCATTCAATAATTAAAGAGACAAATAGTTGTAGAGGAAAAACTGTTGGTAGGCGGAGTACGATAGTGTCAGAACTGTAAGTAGGGCTCCATGTGATGAGTTCTGATCAGTTATTTGATTAGAATTGTTTTGTTTATAACCTCAAAATTTTCATTTAACGATGGCAAATCTTTATGAAGTTTCGGGATCTACAGTGGTGTGCAACAGTGATAATTCTGTTTGTGATTGTAACCACTAAGACAAGTTTCGGAATTAGTTGAACGATGTGCAGTGGTCTGGTTTTTGGTTTCTGAAGGTGAAAAACGGCTAAAATGTATACTCTCATATGATTAAACAATACGGAGAAACCTATATGAACCGCGGAAAAATGGATAGAACAGTTTGAAAACGGTGTGACCTTTAGTGACTGCCGAGCACCGTTCTGGACGGGCAGTTGAGGTTTCAACTCCAGAGCTTGAAATTCACTTAGACACTGTCATCCTTAAACTGGCAATGATGCGGAAACGTCCTGGACTTCTGTGCAAAGTCGTTATTCTCCATTGTGGAACGCTGGCCTACACGCACAGCTCAGTTAACACGTGATACTATCAATAGTTTGGCTTAGGAGACTATACCTCACCCTCACTACAGTACAAACTTGGCTCCATCTGATTATTTGGTCCACTCAAGGTGGTATTAGGGTGTGCTACGAAGTTTTATGACAACGACGAGGTCAAAGAAAGTATCCTAAAATAGCTCCGACATCAACTAACGATTTCTTTGCGGCAGGCATAAAAAACCTAAATCAAAGAAAGGACCTTAATCAAAATGTATTAATGTTGCTAGGGATTGTGTTGGAAAGCAAAATTATTGTCATACCTATTAAATAAACCGTTTACTTGTACATATATTTGTGTCTTTAATAATTATTGAATGTTTCTACTAGTAATTTTATACAAACCACTATGTTATCTTTGGTATTGACGAGCGCTTTCGGCAGTCAAGCCATCTTCAGGTCATTTACCAACCTTCAGGTAACGAAGGTTACCGTTGGTAACGAAATTTATCGTTGGTAAATGACCTGAAGATGGCTTGACTGCCGAAAGCGCTCGTCAATACCAAAGATAACACAGTGGTTTGTATAAAATTACTAGTAGAAATATTTGGGACCACTAACACTCCAATATAACAATAAATTATTGAATGAACGACGTAAATGTAAGACATCATAAACGGATTTTTCGAGAGACACTAAAGCTGGGGCACTCCTATATGTATAAAACTGTGATTTGATAAATGAAGATTATGACTACTCTCGTTTCCGATTTCATCGTAACTTACACGGTTGTTGCAGTTTTTGTAACTGGACAGCACGAAATAAATATCAATTACTATTAAGCTCCCTGAGCTGCGAAACTGGCTCACTATGTTTAACGAAACATATTTATTATGAGGTAAACTTCAATAGTAGATAACTTTCAGATATCAGAAAACTTGATTACTCTATTATTGTTTTTAGAAATACAACAATTGTAAAGCAATCATGTAGTAAACAGTAAAGACTTTATTCTACTGCATTGTTTTTTTATTTCAGTTTGTATCCGTAATGCCTAAACGACAAATATTGTAGCCTTAGTTTATAAGTTTATGAATGTTTCCATTGTTACCTATAGGTCTATAGGTCTATATCTAATACTTTTTACAAATGTACATAACTAATAACAATATGTAAAGTTCTTTCTTGTAAACATAGCTTACAGACTTTTTTATGTTTGTACAACATTTGCAAGGATCATTGAGAAATATTATTTCTGTCAAATTACTGAAGATAGTATTAAAACTTTAAATCTCGTTTATTGAACCACGGTTTCCCAAAATTTTGAAATATTTATATATATTTAAAATATATTCAGATTTTAGTTCAAATTCTATTTAATTTGATAACTCATAGGGATTTTTTGATTTTTTTACAATTTTAACCCCTCACATTTTTATCTTCCGACTGGAGGGGTCAGTCCCGAAAACGATAGGATGAAATTGTAGACAAGTGTGCCAAATTTTAAGAAAATAGGTTGATACGTCTTAATGCGATCGTGAGACATACTCCAAATAGTCAGACAGACATGTGCCAAATGGCTGGGTTAACACTGAGAACTTGGTTTACTCGTTTAATTATTATTCATAGAAAGACAAATTTAGGAAATGTAACTCTGCTGCTTTTGTATTTTTTGGTTCTATGATTTGACAGGAAATTGTCACAATGTGCTAATAAGAATTTTAGTTTTTATTTCTCTTTTTTTGTAACCAGATTGTTTCTGTAATGTTATATTTTTAGTAAAATTGTATAAAATTTTTATTTTCTATAAAGTTTGTTTTGATCTTTTTAATGAAAATAACTTTGCTTTCATGATCAATATGCTCGTTTTACGTAAATATTTCAAACATCGTCTTTTGTGTACATGGGGAACTTTCCGGAAATGGAATAAATATGGAGGAATTAGTTGTCGTAACAATGTATAGTTCTTCTTTGTTGTAATGTTTGTTGTATTTTATAGTAAGTAATTAATCACACACACACACGCACACACACACACACACACACACACACACACACACACACACACACACACACACACACACAAATAAAGGAATGATAGTAAAGTAATTCAAATCATCAATTCTCTTCTCTTGGTTTTCATAACATATTTACCTTTAAAAGAGATTCAGTTGGTTGTTTACTTTTACATTTTCACGCTCTACGTATTCACCTATTCACAAGTCTTTACATGCATTCAGTATTTGTTAAGTGTTGTTTTATGTTCATACGTGAGCATGTAGTACATACACCTGACAAACCAACGCCCACTTAGACAACTGGGACGTCCTAGTTTGAGTTAAACAATCGTTTCTGTGTTGCATAAATAGACTGGAGCAGATCCAACTTTACGTTAAGGGTGGAAAATACACACTGCCCAGCGGAATTAAATTTTCAAACATATTGTAATCATATCGTTTTGGCATAGTTTCCTCTTACAGTTTAATGTTTATGTTTCTGTTTAATTTTTTTTTTTTGGAGAGAATACACGCATACGTAATTCGTGGTATTTTAAATATTAACGTTGAAACGCATTCTTGATTTAGAAAGTGTTTATTTTTGTATCAGTTATTTGATTCATCGGAGTGATCTAGGATAAATCTTAAAGCGTCATTACGTCAAAGAACGTCTCATATAACTTAAGAAACTTTAATGCCAATGTTTCATAAAGTTTATATGGTATATGTATGTGTGTGTGTGTGGGGGGGGGGTATTGGTAAACAACAATTTATCGTTCTTTGAAAGTTCTAAAATTTGGCCGTGTTGTACTTCAGATGTTCAAATATTACTTCTGATTATATTTAACTGAAATAAGATGATAAAATACAAAATGTTTTCGTTTTTCAAAATAACAATTGTAACGTAACGTTTTTAACGTTACCAACCTTTATAAACGTCTCCTGTAAACACGTAGGTTATTTACATTTTCTTTGTTTAGTACTGTATATGAGGTATGTATTCGATTATAAAACCTTGTCCTACCTTGAAGTTTACTGAAAATAAGTATTCCAACAGGAACGCACATATAATTCTAATATTTGTATTCCAAATAATTTGAATGGTTCATAATTGTAATGCATTCTTTTCAGGAAGGAATCGCTGCTTTTCCAACAGCACTGTGCACTCATATAAATATGTAACGTTTTCTAATGTGTATGAATAAAGTAATGCCAAAAGGCAAGATAGGGCTTAGACATATTATCAGTATAGCTTTTCCATGGGATATTCGTTAAACATTTGTATATCCCTATTGGGCTAATTTTAATCGAAATACCGTCTTCATGTTCAACGTGCTTTGCCTCAATATATCCAATGATTTGAAGATTATTTTCTTTTTATTTGAAGATTTCACGTTACACTCCTGTTTAGACATTTAAAAACATGGTTCTGTAGGTTTTTCTAGACATTTATTTTTTAGGATGATGCAGATTGTTAGCCATAATGTTTTTGTGATTACATTTAATCTTTGTAATTCTATTGTTTAACAACTTTCCTTTCTCCTTCACTTTCCTCAACAACTCTTTTGTTCTCCTTTCAATTCAACTGCTTTTTGCCGTTTATTGTCAAACCCACATTTATGCTACTTCTACCCGGGTCTTCTTTTGACTTTCCGTTTCTAACTTTTACTTCAGTTAAATAATGTGGTCCAGAAAAATGGTTCTGCAAACGCTTTTCTTATAACAAAATTGGTTTTATAGTGTGACTTCTTTAACATAATTTTGCTTTGTTTTTACCATGTCTATCTTCCTACGACTAAAAACTTAGTTTCTGTGTAAATAATCTACTAAAATATTTAAAAACCTTCAAGATCCGCTAAAAGATTTGTGTTTAAATATCTGAAGAAAATTTGCAGTAAGTATTAGCTAAGCATGGCCGGGAATTATTCATGCTTTGCTAATTTTCCTAAGTCCGTTTATCCTAACGTTTCCTCACTATGTAATCAACTTAATCTGCGAACTATATTTTCCTGTATTTGACGTACGTTTCCAAATTGACTGTGATAAATAGTACTGAGCTTTAAGAAAACAACGATTTCAACAGAATAGGGTTTTCCTGTCGTAAATTGTAAATATTGCTCCTCCGTTGTCTCTATAATTTATCTATGAAGCATATATTTATTCATTACCCAAACTTCTTATTGTTGTTATTGTGTCTCTTATGTTTAAATTATTCGGATAAGTTGACAAGTTGCTACCCTTTTCCTTGTTAATAACTTATGAAACTTTTTGATTTGTATTTTCCATTACAGAAGGGTCAAGAAGATATAACAAATCGTGTCAATTTTCCATTCCATTATCCAATTCTCAGTCTTTTACACTCCTTGCAACACAATATGTTAAATTTATTTAATATTAATTGAATTTTTTGCTTCTACGCTTAATTAAAATTTTAATCATATAAAGTTGTTATATCATACTATAATTGACCATCTGTAAAGTCAGGTTATTATTACCACAATGGCAACAACAAACTCTGTTCTTATAGATCATATTTTGGAGTAGCCTTACAAGAATATTTGGCGTATGTATTTTCTTTACAGAGACTACAAATATAAACTAAGAGAATGTACTTACATACGTACATATATACATTCCCCACACATACACAGCCCTTGTGTTTGATACCAACTTCCTTTGGTAAATTTCTAGTCGCAGTAATTCCTACTTAGTCACCAATTTTCTTCTAATCTTTTTCCTGGAATTTTCGCGTTAATTCCGTCTCCCCTGTATCTTCATTTCATTTTCTCTAGGTGTAGTGTAGGCATTTAGTTATTATACGAGGATTGTTCAATAGAAACTCGTTTGATCTGCGCAGCCGAGACGTCGTAGCCATGGCAACAGATTCATTTGTTTATATTTTCTGTTTAATTACTAGTGACGTGTCTGTCAAAAATATTTGCCGTTTGCTTTTTTCTAAGGGTTGTAACTGAGTTGAAAAATGGCATCTATGATAGAAAATCCGTCCAAAGATATAATCTGCGTGCCGTTAATCAGTTGTTGGCCGCTGAGAGGCGTCAGCCAATGGAAATTTATAAGAGAATGAATGCTGTATAGAGTGACTATAGTTATTCTTACACGGCAGTGGTTAAATGGTGCCATAACATTTTGACAAGGAAGAGAATCCACTAAACATCTAGCTCGTCCCGGACCTGCACGTGTTGCAGCATCAGATGAAAATGTGAGACCCAAATAGGCGCATAAAAGTTAGAGAACTTTCTGAAATGTTGAGCATTAGCGTGGGGACTGTTCATTCCATCATTTATAGTCTTGGCTATCAGATAGCTGCTGCTCAGTGGATTCCACGACTATTACTATTATGAGACAGTAGTAAGAAGCGTATTGATTGGGAACATGGTAAATTACAGAAACTTAGAGAAAAGAATCACCGCTTATGAGATCAATATATTAAGAAAATCATGTAGAACGTCGAGAAGAGATCGTGTTTATAACGGTAAAACCATAAAACTGATAACAGGAAACAAAAAAAAAAACACCAGAAAACATAAAAAGACTACAACTTATTTAATGAGACCATGTTAAAAGGTCATTAGTACTAAACTACCCAAGCAAGTTTGGAATTGAAAGGTCCTGACAGGACAAAACAAAAGCTACCACGAGTTACAGAGTTCTCATTTAAAGTGTTCAGAAAGCTTATTTAAAATGCATACGTACCTATAATTACATAAGTTGGAGCTGCCAGCTTTGTTTAGACCTAGGTTTCAATACTTAAAGGTATCGTGTTGCAGAGGAACAGAAATTTGCATGACAGTTGTTTACAGATGTTAATCCTGTGTTTCATCAGAATATAATCAGAATTCATCTGGTTTTTTTCCTACGTTTCTTTGCGTATCGCGAAGAATAAAGGAAGGAAAGGTACAAAAGAAATGTCCACAGAACAGTCAAATGTGCGATATAGAAATTCTGCAGCAGGAAAGTGATAATTATAAGTAAGCAACCCAGCAACACAGAATTTGAAAGAAATTAATCTAACTTTATTTATTATGAAAGTCCAAGAAATTTGTATTTTCTGTCAGAATCAGGGTTGAGAATTTGATAATATTTCCTTTATCTATTTTCTTTCAAACGTTATAATAAAATTTCTACAATATGAAGTTAACTCAGTATCAAATACTCAGTATTTGATTTTCATATTGCAATTAATTGTATTTTGCCCTCAGAATAAATTAAAGTTCAGCAAACAAGTAATTTAATTTTAAACTGTAATTTTTATATGTTCGGTGCTAATTTTTGTAAAAATAAAAATAAAATTAACATTATCTATACGACTAATTTAGTTGTAAAAGATATGAAAAAAAAACGCTTTTCTTTTTCTGGCTTTAGAATTATTCCGGCATCTAATAAAGCTCAGACGACAGGACGGGGATGGCGCACACACAGTATTAAGGACGAGTATTGAGTTTTCCATTACACCCGAAGGCAGCAGGCGTTGCCAACTACGTCATTTGCTTTGCTCTATGTCATTTAGTTATATCAGTATTTCTTTTTATTTAACTCTTTGCATAATAAATTAAATCTATTTCCCTACGCTTAATTAACTTTGTTGTGAATGTGAATTATTTCGAATTTTCAAAATTTTTTCTCCGTGTGTTGCAGACTACAATTATGAGGTATCTACAAACTTGTGATTAGTTGTAGCCTATTGTTGTATGTTGACATGTATGCCCGCTCGTGCACATGTGTATAGTATATGCCTATAATACACATACTGAGGAATCCACATCATTTCACACGCTCCATCTTTGTCTATCTCTCTACGTGTCTACCCTTCGGTCTACTTATCACTCTATTAATGAATCACACATCTAGTATAAGGGCGCAAGGACATAGAACGTGTATAAATGTTATAAACGAGCACACACATGTAATAAACGTGTACGTGCACTAACGAATGTTATTAAAAGTCTGCTACCAAGTTTATCGGCCTCAGAAATTGCCTAAATATATATTATTGCTAAGGGTATCAGATGAATCGCTCTCTCAGAACACTAAAGTAATATTTCCCCTGTCCAAAGGTAAAATATGCCTCCAAACTGACTACGTCGCGAACCAGTAACATTAAAAAAATTCATGGAACTACATAAATAACTTTATTTCTGCTCTAATCACAGAGAGTTATCTGTAGCATGATGTAAAGTAGAGAGTTATCTGTAGCGTGATGTAAAGTAGAGAGTTCCAGATGTTTCTAAGTTAATCAGGAGGTCTTCTGAAACGTGAGAGCGCTAGTCCGTGCAAGAGAGTACTGGGATACGTACTCTGTCTAATTCTAAGGCTGGTCGCGTTATGCTCCATCAGCGTTACTTATTTCGCAACAATATAAATACCGGTAATTTAAAAGGGCGTTATTTATGTTTACAAAGAAATTTACTTCTTTTGTACAATCACATGCACTTTTAATATTTTTGTTTAAACATCTATTTTATAAGAAGTTAAAATAAAAAAAAAATTGTTAATATTTTTATATCATAAATAATGGAATGTTACATCGCTATGTTAAGGAGATTTAGAGCCTCATCTTTTTTAACGTTTGCGAATGCTGTTATCGATTGTGAAACACTTGGTACAGGGAAATTACCATCGTGTTGAAAGGTGACAACTACATAGCTGTTCCCTTTACTCACTCTACTGGCTAATATCAGTTCGATGCTGAATAACAATATAGCCTAAAGCCTATACATTCCCTTCTTTACAATATCTAATCTTCTAGGACACTATACGTGGCAGCTTATTTGTGAAACGCATACGAGAAAGTAGGTAAAATTAAACTTGATTGGCGCAGCAGTTGTAAGTACAAATCGGGAGTAGTAAATTTTGAGACTGACAAGTAAGACAAAATTATAACGTCTTTTATTCCGTTTGTTAGCTAATTTCTGCAAAGTTATGGTATTTAAGAGAGTAGAGTAGTAGTTTTGTTTCGTTCAGAGGTTTACTTACCGTTAAACTAACTAGGAGTCACAGCAAAAGGTTCTTTACTGTCGCACACTTCATTGTTAGCTACTGACTACACAATGTAAGATCTGCATGTAGCTTCTAACAAAGTATACCTGTTGCACAATTCGTGAGTATATGAGTATGTGTAATATATTCAGCAAGTTTGTGTAAATACACAGTGACCCTATTTTGCTTCTATTTTCATGAAGCATGTTGAAAACATGTTTCAATTATTCTGCACAATGAAGATTCCAATTTAAAAGCTACAGCAAAAATTTAATTTATCAACTAGTTACATTGTCTGTCAACTGCATTAATTCATTATTTGTGTTTCAGTATTTTATTCATATGATAGCATTGAATGTTACATACAATTTTGTGATCCGTTTGGTTCTAAAATTGTGATGAATCTGTTATACCCATTCTGAATTATAAGGTGTACATAAATGTCCTTAGATTTACCCACGTCGTTCAGTTGATTTCTGTGTATTTACTTGCAACCTATGGATAATCCGGGGAAAGCAGAACCTAATTAAAGCGATAAAAGCAATAAAGAGAACAGAACTTATCAAAGCCAAATAATACTGCTTTTCTTGCTTTCTGTGATGTAAAGTAAGAAAATGTTGCAAAAATCAAGGTTTTCCTCGTATATTACAAATCACATAGTTGGTCGATTGAGACCGTGTGTGTAGTATCGAAATTATGTATCGTAGAATATGGAATGTCGAAGTTATTCAAACGCAAAAATTCCCACAGCAGCAGTTGAAGGTATGTCAGGTATATACGATAAAAATTAAGATCGTCTCCAATATAATATGATTTCATATTATTGCAGAAGCTTCTAATTCTTATCCCCTTCGTAATAATTCTTCCAATGGAAACTTGTGTGTATTGTTTTAAGTATCATGTATGTATCATAATATCATTATTTTTTTAATATATTGCAACAGTACGTCTGCGTACGTTACTGTCCATTGTCGTAATTAGTTAAAAAACTGCTAAATTAGAATATATAAATATTATTGTCAATATCTATATTGAAAGCTGTGAGTAACCAGGGAACGCGGACGCAGGTCGGTACAGGCTTATCACGCCACACACCAGCTGAGATTGTGTACAGTGTAGTATATTTGTGTGTGTTTATACCAGTAGAAATCGGCGTGGCGTCACCCCTGAATAAATGTGAATTAAATAACTAATTTATTTAAATTTTGTTAAGTGCGCGGAACTTATGACGAAATAAATTACGCCACGTTATTAATAATATAAAGACGCATACATGTGGAAAATTTAGTGCGAAACAAACAATGCATTTTTATGCAGTATAAGTAAAAGTGAATAATAATTAGAATAATTAAAGTATGAAAAAACTATTAATATACAATTATATATAAGAAAATTATTGATCGTTTGAACATCGTGTAATAACCAAAAGACTTCGCATGTTGCGAATAAAGTTAAAATAAGTACAAAAAATAAACGAATCTGTAAAGGGACGCTTAACAAACTGTGACAATCCACATCGTGTACAGAATTGTCGAAACATGATTTTTGCGCCCGACAGTATAAATAAGCGAGGATCGCAAGCCTCACTCTCAGTCTACTGGAACACATCTGCAGCCGAAGGCTATGTCCGACAGCGTATCATCCAAGGTCGATACCCCAGCGGTATAGAGGAGCCATCGCGACTGGACCAGGAGGATCAGACGACGGATTTCAGGAGGACCAGGACAAGGACACAAGATTCAGGATCATGACGAGGAGTACTAGAGTATCACCTCATCAATAATAAGGTGACACAAAACCATATTATTCGTCAACATGGTTCATGAACAACATTTAAAAAAATAAAGTATATAAAAAAAATAAAAAGAGACTATGAGAGACTCTATATACTAATTTTTGTAAATATTAATAACTGTAAATTTTATATTGTTAAATTAGAATAAGAGAATGTACAATTTTTATAATGATTAAAATGATACAAATAACAGTACTCGCAATAACACAGTCATTTATAAACAAATAATGATGTTATAGCATAACTTGCAAAATTTTAATTATTTTTGAATATTATAATATATTATTGACATATAATTACTTTGATAATTGATTGATATTTCTTTGATATTTAATTGATATTTACGTACACAAAATAAAGTACTGATTAAAAGAAATGATTTAAAATAAATGCACTTTTTAAAAGAATATCTGAGTAAGTCGAGAGCACATTTTTGTATCATATAAACTTATATTTATTCATGTTTATGTTTACATGTAAATTTATATTTGTGTTTGAAAATTATGAATATTTATGTTAATGATATTTGTATAGTTAAAAATTATGTGTATGCTGAGCACACATAAAAGAGGAAAACACATTATGCGAATAATACTGATGAATTGTAATTCGTAATTTGAAATTTTTATTTAATACAAATTTTAATTACTTTCCATATTCAAGTGTTATTATTAAAAAAAAACACCTTTATAGCTTTCTCGTTATAATATTTATTGTAGTATGCATGATGAGAGTACGGTATTACATTACTAAAAAGTGCACAGTGTGTTTCTCCAAATTATATTGTAAAAAAATCTTAAATTTTCAACTTAAACATTTTCTGGATTTTGTAAGCCTAAGAGTAACATATATTTAATACTGCCCGTGAAATTCAAACTTGCATGATGAAATCCTTTTAAAACAAAGTTGTTAGTATTTATACTGTGTAAAGTAAAAAAAAGTTGAATCAAGTTATACACGTTAAAAGAATTATCTAAAACTAATTCTTTTACATCATTTCCCTTCCTTTTTTTCAAGTGTCTTGTTTGTTTTTCTGCGTTTACTGCTGTGTATAACCAAACAAAGAAATTGTGTCATGTAAAATTGTAAACAAGGTCGAAAACATGGACAACGTCTCGCTACTCCGTTAGCTAGTAAAGATGTTGTGGGAATGAATGTTCGAACAATGTACATTGTAGTGGAATAAGATCACTAAATATAGAGGATCCCTATTGTGCGCCGGATGAATCTAATAGTGTGATGTAGTGGCGACCGGGTGTGAAATGAATGAACACAGCACCTGTGTCTGAATACGAGTCGTATCCTAATCACAATTGATAACACGTTTTCTGTTTCTGATTGTTTTTATGAAATTAATTTGGTGAATATTATTAAGTGAAACTTTTTACACCTCAATAAAACACGTTAAATATAAAACATCATCTTAAGGAAGATGACATGATGTAAGGTTAAAGCTATAATAAGTTTAGTAAGTGTAGAATTAATGATTCTGAGACTATTCTTTTTTTATATGTTTTATCAATACACTTTAGAGATATAAATATATATATTGTAGCGTGACAGATAATCCACACAAATGCATTACTCAATGATCATTAATAAAGCTCTAATATATGGAATATCCAGATGAGAATTAATTAAAATGCACTGTTTAATAATACATTCACAAGAAAGGTTGAATAAAGAAAATTTCTGCAAACAATATAATATAATACAAATTTAAAAACCCAGAAGACCAAAAATGATAATAACAAAATTACCCAGGTAAGATAGAAGCAGGCAATTAATATACCCCGTCAAAGAAACCAGACCAGAAGAAACGAAGGCATACACGGCGAAAAACTACAGAAGAAGGAAGAATAGTCAAAACTACCACTACAGAAGACAGAAGAAAGAAGACTAATTAAAACTACTACTACTGAAGAATGAAGACAGAAGAACGATCAAAGATACAGAAGACAGAAGAAAGAAGAATAATTAAAACTACTATTACTGAAGAAAGAAGAACAATCAAAGATACTGAAGACAGAAGAAAGAAGAATAATTAGAACTACTATTACTGAAGAATGAAGAAAGAAGAACAATCAAAGATACAGAAGACAGAAGAAGGAAGAATAATTAAAACTACTACTACTGAAGAAAGAAGGAAGAACAATTAAAACTCAAAGAAGAAAGAAGAACAAACTAAATCTAATGAAGAAAGAAGAACTAGTTAAAACTACTACTACTGAAGAATGAAGAAAGAAGAACAATCAAAGATACAGAAGACAGAAGAAAGAAGAATAATTAAAACTACTATTACTGAAGAAAGAAGAACAATCAAAGATACAGAAGACAGAAGAAAGAAGAATAATTAAAACTACTATTACTGAAGAAAGAAGAACAATCAAAGATACAGAAGACAGAAGAAAGAAGAATAATTAAAACTACTATTACTGAAGAAAGAAGAACAAACTAAATCTACTGAAGAAAGAAGAAGGAAGAATAAAGAAGAACCAAACTCAAAGAAGAAGGAAGAATAATAAAAATAAGAACTACAGAAGAAGGAAGAAGGAAGGATAATCCAAAACTACAGAAGAAGGAAGAATAACCAAACTCAAGAAGAAAGAAGAATAATTAAGACGACCCATATAAAACAAAAACTCCATAGGGAAAGAACCCCCAAAAAACCCCAAAATCAATGAATGCCCAAAAAAGAAAGTATAACACAATAAAAAACCATATCACTGTAAAACTGACAAAAAACTAAAAGTGTTAGCTGTAGTAAATATTAGTGCATTCAAAAAGTTATTGTGTAATGTGCATAAACAAATCTTCACAGTTCCCCCATGGTTGAATATTTCATATTAAAAACTAGAAAAAGACTAGTAAATATAGTAATAATCTACCATGGAAAGGTGTAAGTGATCAAATTATAACTAATAAACTTTAAGAAAGGTGCATGAGTAGCAGTACAAAGTAACAAACTTTAAGTTTTGTGAACAGTGCCTACTTTGATAATGAAGTAGTAATTTTACTAATAAAAGGCTACTAAAACTGTATGAACATTCCATAGAATGGAATATAACTTAGATAGCCAGGGTTATACTTTAAGAGGGGGCATAAATCTTATAAAATGGGGAATTACAGAACTAACTGTTTATGATGGAGTAGTAGAAGGTATTAACAATTATATATGGATCCAAATGTGGGGTTCTAATTAAATATAGCATTTAGATAAGTAAGGGTTAGTCATAAGAAATATTAGTATTATAATTGTTATTTTATTGTTCATGTTAATTTAGGAATGCATTATCTAAAATTAGATAACATTCCAATGTGGTAGAAATACTTTTTATTATGTTATTAGGTGATATACCAAAACAATGTTATTAAGAACACCAGTTTTATATATCTGGGTGTTATATTTTAATTGTATAATCTATAATTACTGTTATGCCAGATCAGAGAACTAATTTTTAATCAAATATATCAGAGTCAGAAGTCAGAGAAGGAAATAAAATAATTACATTAGTAAAACATTCTGCAAATGGCCACAATTCAAATCTAGGCAATATAATAAAGTTAAAATGCAGAATAATTAATAAACCTAATCTTATAACCAGTCAAACTGACAATATTTAGGCAAGATACACCCAACATATTAAATACTATTTAAATAAGGCTTTCTAAAGATATGGTCATTCTATGAGTAAAATTATTTATTTGTATAATGAAATACCATTTGAAACTGAAATAGGTTCACTAACTTTATCAGAAGGGGAATCATATACAACTGAATTATATGAAAAAACCATCATTAATATACTAAATTGCAATAAAATAAGTGAGAATTGATAATTATACAAATTTCAGATTTCATAGAATAATAATTATATTAGTTAAAATGGCTATTATTTACATAGAAGACAGGGAAGTATAATTTTAGGCCTACCTCCCAAAAAATTATAAGAAATAATTTTCAGATAAAACTTTGTAATACTAACTTAATTACTATCAAAATAAGTAGAATAGAATAGTGAAAACGAATATGTATTTTATATTTCAAACAGATAAGTAATAACGAATTTACTTTATAAGCATAGTGCACGAAATTAAAGTGTGTCGGAAGTTATGGCAATTTTAAACAATGTCTTTTTAATATTAAATTGGCTAAGACGTTTCGGATGACGAAGGAAATCCAGGCAGTTCATTATTATACATTGAAGAGCACACTTTACGTGAATATTTTATAAAACCCAACCTTAATGGCGATTACGTATAACTAAAGTTCGGAATCAGTTTTTGTGTAAAAATTAAATTTTAAACTATTCTAATCATTGTGAAGTGGTGAAGTTGCCCTATGAACTACATAACACCTATAAACAGCATCACATATCACTATTTAAACGAAATAACACTGGAATCACACCAAATACCAAGTGAATATTCGAGGTTAAACGGACACACATAAACACCAATTGATCTACTTATTTAACAACATTTTTACACCCAGTGACTTTTCCATCTTACTCCAGTGACATTAAACTATACCCAAGAAGAGATTAAACGATTACGAAGAGGATTTAATCGCAGAAGGAACATATTTATTCCACAAGTACTTTGTCAATGTTAGAAGGTGAAATCCACGCATGCGCCAGACGACCATTTTGACTGATCTCATCAACACAACCAGTCGACTGTTTGCTGTACTGTGGTGAATAAAAATTATATATAAACTTTTATTATTACTAATTACCATTCTATTGTTTAATTTTAATACATTTTCAGCATTGTAAGTGTTATACTTTCTGACCCTGACCTTCTCTGGCTTTTTTATAAATAACCGTTAAAAGAACCTATATGTGTATAATACCAATATAAAAGTCATAGATCGACCGGACCTGAGTGAGTCGATACGGCATTATAACATTGTTTTCAATTAAGCAAATTCATTATTTTGTTGAATAAACGCTTGTTATCTAGTGAATTGAATTTGATTTCTTTAATAAAGGAATATAACCATTAATTAATAAAGAAAACTCGACAACCTTTAAAGGCAATATATGCGAATTACAACCTTTCAAGAGGAAGAAGAAGAGAGCTGTTCGCGCCTAATTCAAAGTGGATTGTCTTTTTAATAAATTTAACGAAGGGAAGATCATTACTAGAAGACACACCATACCATACTATTTATAATTACAATCAATAATCTCAATTTATTACTAAATTTTAAGAATATAAACACCTCGAAAACAATTATTTCAGAATTATAAAATTATATCACATTTCAAATTGCTACAACAACAACATACACCAAGAACATTTGATAACAGCATTATTTAGGAACATTACCAAATCGACGTCTCCCGGAGCGGAACGTCATTACTACACCTACGCACCATAAAAGTCAATCTGGGTAATATTATACCAGAACACCATTACAATTACAATTATATATTACCAAAGTGAAGACCAGCAGTGAGAGCTTAGAAGACAAGAAGATATTAGCTACGTACTACACATATTATAAATTAAGCTATATTTTGCAATATCGTTTTATTACAAAATCAGCTAGCACAACCAGTGGGACTTACAGGAGAGCACAATCTACATACATCAACCTTTTATTTATTTTATTATACCCACACAATTTATACATTTATATTACAATATATATATATATATATATATATATATATATATATATATTGCGACAGTACAAATAAGTGATGTACTGGGCATTGAATATAAAAATTTAAATATACCTAATAAACTGTAAATAATTAATAATATATTAGAAATAAGCATGTCAGGGATTGCAAGCTTGGCTCAGACAAAAATATGAACAGGTGTTTCGACCTGAATCGACGTGCACACACACACAAATGTAACTGACAGTGTGTACACCAGTATTTTGCTAGTGTGTGTGAACGCAGGACTATGCAGGCGAGTTTACCACCCCAAGATGAATAATTGCATAATTACTGTTTTTCCGTAATTATTCATAAACTATAATTAAAGAGTAAAATCCAAAAACACAATAAAATGTAAGAAAATTTACTAAATACTGTGTACGAAAGCCATGTGAAAGTGCCACACCGTACGAGTGTAATAGTGAAATAACTGTGTACAAATCGAAAGGGTTAAGTTGCAATGTCCAAAATTACAGTGAACATGTATAGTGAAAATAGTTATAAGATAACTATAAGAGTATACTTACAGGATTCTGCAATTCGCAGAAATATAAGAAATAGCGAAATTGACAAGGAGTGGGGGAACTGAACCCAGAGACAGTTTCTGACATGTCGATTTCGTACCACTGCAGGTGTTGACCAAGACATGGGTATAAATAGAACACACAAGCTACAGTGGTTCTCCTTTCTTAATTCATCCACGGTGCAGCGGGAGCTTCTGCCCGTACACACAGAATATTTAAATTTTTGTAAATAATTTCATCCTTCGAGTTACATACAGTTATGTAACTCGATTGTCAAACCAACTGTTTTTAAATCATAACAAAATTACATAAGAAGATCCACATAAGAAGATTCATTGACGTCAGAAACAGCACGAGGAGAAGTTCCAGAGGCGAGTCGACGCTGGACAAAAGACAGAGTCGACGCTGGACAGAAGACAGAGTCGACGCTGGACAAGAGGCGAGTCGACGCTGGACAAGAGGACGCTGGAGTGCGAGACGAGGACGACTACAGATGGATCAACTGATCGAGTATGATTGACGACAATAAGGTGATAAACAACTTATTTATCTCTTAATCGAACAATGAACTCAAAGACAATTAAAGACATTCTTGTTTTATTTAAAAGTAAGAGCCAATGTTTATTTTAAAGTAGAATTAAAATCATAGATGTTTTAGAAATACGATTAACGTAACCAGAGCTCAAATTAGTATTGAAATATAACGAATACAAAGAATTTAAATGAAAACAATTAGTGTTTGATATAAATCAGTACTGAGAAACAAAAGATAAATTCAATAACTATTAATATTTTGAGTACATTACAATATATAAAAAGATATTTAAATATTGATATTTTGAAAAACATTAATTGACTGAGTAGTCTGAAAATGAGATTTTTCTTTAATACAATAATTAGTAGAATAGAATATTTAGTCAGTAAGGATGTACATAGCATAAGCCTTACGGCATAATAACAAATAATAACGAATTTTTTAAGTCGAAGTAAGTGCTAAGTGCACAATTTTATTAATATCAAATAAATTTGAAATACCGTTACAAGTTACATAGAGTTCTTATTGCAGATACACCTGAAACCCAATTTAAATGCTATTTTGTTACATAATTTGTCAATCTTGAACGTGAGACCAGTCACGCCTATTTTATATATATCGTGTTGTTGCATATTAATTATCGCTTCCAACGTGGAGCAACACAAATGTAAATTATATTATATTTACAACGTTATATCGTTGCATAATATGGCGTCCCAGATTGTGGGGCTCCGCAACACACAAATAAATTCATATTTGCAACGTTGTATCGTTGTATAATATGGCTCCCAAAGAACGTGGGGCTATACAAATTAAATTACATATAAATCTGTACACATAAATACGTTGTATAAAATATGTCGCCCTGGACGTGGGGCACGACATGCCTAAATTTATGTGCAAAAATTTGTTACATAAATTGTAGCCCATGAACGTATGGCCCAATCCCCACCATTTACCTATTAAAATTTTTGTATGTAGCTAAATGGTTGCTCTAAAATGTAAGAGTGTGTTAAATAAAAAATGTATTATATGTAATAATTATTTATATTAAACAGTAACTGAATGTAATGTTAATTGTTGTGTAATCACACAGCTGGCGCCCACAAATAATATTGTTTATCTATGTAACAGGTGTAACTGTAGTGAGTATTAATAATAACTATTAATAAAAAATACAGAAATAAATAAATAAGTAGGGAACGGTTATCAATAATAATTGTTAAAGAATTACTACTAAATAAATATTTTAGTAATTACTCAACATGGAAGAACCAGGAGGGTTGAATTTAGAAGCATTTAAAAATTCGATACTAGCCATGATGGACGAATTAGTCATAAAACAAGCCGAAAAATTTAAAGAAGAGTTGAAAGAGGAGAATGTCAAACAAATAAGAAAAATAGATGAAATAAATACAAAACAAACAGAAAGTTTAGAAAATAAATTAGAGCTACAGTCCGAAAATTTTAGACAGGACACCATAAAAATTTCGGAAAGTCTAGAAGAGTTAAAAATTGATAATCTTGAAATAAAACAAAGTATAATAGACAGTACTGCACAGTTAACAAAAAAATTGTTAATACAAATTTGCGTATTGACACGATCGCAGAAAATGTCTGTGGAATAATTAATAAACAAACGGAGCTAATATGTGAAGAATTCATAGTAGTTGAAAATACGTGTGTAATTACTAACGATAATTATAAAGTAATTAACATTAAGGAAGAGAAGCAAATTAAGGTTAATAAAACGTACCTTATTAATAGCGATATTCCAAGTGTGAGACACACACACAATAGTAAGTCACACAAGATGACACATTTGAAATACATAAGACACCACACTTACGGAGATAAATATCATTGTAGGCCTAACAAGAAACGTATTAAATCGTCTAGACGAAACACTACACAAAATTGTGGTAAATATGATGTTAGATATACGCACGATAATTATAAGGTGAACGATAATTATAACTATAATTATAGTAATTACGATGAATATTATCATAAAAGACGTACGAAAAAACCGTTGTCAGCTGTTTATATAGGCTTCAAACGCACTGACTTTACACAGTTCATTAGTGATGAGAGAATTGTGGAACGTGCTGAGAGAATTGAGAAAGAGCGAAGCATTCGTTACGAGAGAAAGAGAGGGAAGATAAAGTTTTCACCCTATAAACAGGTGACTTATACGATCAAAACAAACGTTCAAACGGTAAGTACGCACACAAACGTCGCAGCAATACAGCAGAAACTTAACGTCGCAGTAATACAATGGAAATTTGTCGCGAGGGTGAGCACAATGGATTTCCTGTGTACAACAACCAATTGTTATAAAGAGGGGTGTCAGTTCAAAAGACACACCGAACCGAACTCAATACCCGAAAATAAATAATTATTTTTAAATAAGAAAAATAATATTACTATTAATTATTAATAATAATATAATAGAGTATAATTAAGAAATGTTATTTATTAAGGATATGATAGCAAATAAAAAGGAATATTAGTGAAAAGAAATAAGGAATATTATTTTAAAGGGTTAATTAAGAAATGTATTATTAATGGTAAGGAATGCTATTGTAGAGAAATATTTAAGAAAGTAATGGTAAAAGAAGTTATTGTTGTTATTAATATGAAGAAAGGGTTAGGAATGGAAAATAATTGTTATAATTGTCAGAACGGCTGATCAAGCGAACACTTAATGGAGATACAAGAACACAGAAGAAAGCAAGAGTGAAAAGTCAAAAGGGCAGAGACTACTTAGGATTAAGGACTTCGAGAAAAATATCGTTGTTTTCCAGGACAGTTCCTCTGTAACCGATCATGCGACACACTACAAAGCTAAAAGAGTATTCTGTTACGGAAGTGTATTTCAGGAAAGTAATAGCGATCAGAAAGGTAATGTTAAAGGAACGTAATAAAAGGTAATGAATGTTAATGTATTGTATAAGTAATGTATTAGATAAATTAATGTCATGTTAAGAAAAGAGTTAAGGAAGATTAGAAGCGAAGGTAAGAATGTATGAGTAAGATAATGTAAAATTAAGGACCGAATTTACACACATACGTAGTAATGCAGAGTGTACAGAAGGAGAACAAGGGAGAGCTAATTGCAGTGGATTTTCTGGGACCACTACCACAATCAAGTCGAGGTGTGAAGCAAATATTGTATGTATCGATGTGTTTTCCAAGGCAGTCCGACTGTACCCAATTATGCGACCCACAACCAAAGTTGTTCTAAAGATTCTACTGCAGAAATATATTCCGTCATATGGAAAAATGAAGAAGGTACTCAGTGATCAAGGTGTACAATTCCAAAGTGAAAAATGGGAGAGGACGTTAAGGGAAAATGGAATACAACCTGTACTCACATCCATAAGACATCCTCAAGGAAACCTCGCTGAGAGAGTTAACAAAGAATTAGGTAAATATTTACGAATATATTGCCATGATCAACACAATAAATGGGCAGAATATTTACCATTTCTTGAAAAAGCCATCAACGAAAATTATAGTGAAGCAACAGGGTATACTCCAATGGAATTAGAAGAAGATAAGAAGCCAAACAGATTTTGGACTAAGTATATAAACAAACCTAATAACCAGAATGTACCTGTACCAATAAGTGCGAAAATTGAATACGCAAAGCAACGGATAAGAGAAAGAGGTAACAAGAGAGTAGAAAGATTTAATCTAACTCACAAGCTACAACAATTCAACGTGGGGGAAAGTGTACTACTCAAAGCTAATCCAGTGGGAAAACGGAGTGATAATAAGGCGAAGAAATTCTTCAGACCTTATAATGGACCGTATACGTTAAGACAGCGAGTAGGACAACACACTTTCATCGAATATGATGAGATACAGAAGAAAGAAATTGGTAAATTCCACGCAACGTCATTTAGGAAGTTTTACACATGAAAACAACGAGGTCAATGAAACCAGTCAGATCAGCTGTTTGTTGAAGCCACCCTACTACAAGGTCACGAGCAGTGAGCGTACGAAGAGGGGAGGTAAGACATTTGTATACACTCCAATTAAGGGTGAAATGACGGATAGTATTCTTTATTATTTGTTACATTTTTTTTTTCAAGTGTAATAATAATAATAATAATAAATTATAATTAATAAATTTATTAAATTTTGTTGTTGTTACCAAGCAGAGGAATAATGCGACAGTACAAATAAGTGATGTACTGGGCATTGAATATAAAAATTTAAATATACCTAATAAACTGTAAATAATTAATAATATATTAGAAATAAGTATGTCAGGGATTGCAAGCTTGGCTCAGACAAAAATATGAACAGGTGTTTCGACCTGAATCGACGTGCACACACACACAAATGTAACTGACAGTGTGTACACCAGTATTTTGCTAGTGTGTGTGAACGCAGGACTATGCAGGCGAGTTTACCACCCCAAGATGAATAATTGCATAATTACTGTTTTTCCGTAATTATTCATAAACTATAATTAAAGAGTAAAATCCAAAAACACAATAAAATGTAAGAAAATTTACTAAATACTGTGTACGAAAACCATGTGAAAGTGCCACACCGTACGAGTGTAATAGTGAAATAACTGTGTACAAATCGAAAGGGTTAAGTTGCAATGTCCAAAATTACAGTGAACATGTATAGTGAAAATAGTTATAAGATAACTATAAGAGTATACTTACAGGATTCTGCAATTCGCAGAAATATAAGAAATAGCGAAATTGACAAGGAGTGGGGGAACTGAACCCAGAGACAGTTTCTGACATGTCGATTTCGTACCACTGCAGGTGTTGACCAAGACATGGGTATAAATAGAACACACAAGCTACAGTGGTTCTCCTTTCTTAATTCATCCACGGTGCAGCGGGAGCTTCTGCACGTACACACAGAATATTTAAATTTTTGTAAATAATTTCATCCTTCGAGTTACATACAGTTATGTAACTCGATTGTCAAACCAACTGTTTTTAAATCATAACAAAATTACATAAGAAGATCCACATAAGAAGATTCATTGACGTCAGAAACAGCACGAGGAGAAGTTCCAGAGGCGAGTCGACGCTGGACAAAAGACAGAGTCGACGCTGGACAGAAGACAGAGTCGACGCTGGACAAGAGGCGAGTCGACGCTGGACAAGAGGACGCTGGAGTGCGAGACGAGGACGACTACAGATGGATCAACTGATCGAGTATGATTGACGACAATAAGGTGATAACTTATTTATCTCTTAATCGAACAATGAACTCAAAGACAATTAAAGACATTCTTGTTTTATTTAAAAGTAAGAGCCAATGTTTATTTTAAAGTAGAATTAAAATCATAGATGTTTTAGAAATACGATTAACGTAACAAGAGCTCAAATTAGTATTGAAATAAAACGAATACAAAGAATTTAAATGAAAACAATTAGTGTTTGATATAAATCAGTACTGAGAAACAAAAGATAAATTCAATAACTATTAATATTTTGAGTACATTACAATATATAAAAAGATATTTAAATATTGATATTTTGAAACACATTAATTGACTGAGTAGTCTGAAAATGAGATTTTTCTTTAATACAATAATTAGTAGAATAGAATATTTTGTCAGTAAGGATGTATATAGCATAAGCCTTACGGCATAATAACAAATAATAACGATTTTTTTGAAGTCGATGTAAGTGCTAAGTGCACAATTTTATTAATATCAAATAAATTTGAAATACCGTTACAAGTTACATAGAGTTCTTATTGCAGATACACCTGAAACCCAATTTAAATGCTATTTTGTTACATAATTTGTCAATCTTGAACGTGAGACCAGTCACGCCTATTTTATATATATCGTATTGTTGCATATTAATTATCGCTTCCAACGTGGAGCATCACAAATGTAAATTATATTATATTTACAACGTTATATCGTTGCATAATATGGCGTCCCAGATTGTGGGGCTCCGCAACACACAAATAAATTCATATTTGCAACGTTGTATCGTTGTATAATATGGCTCCCAAAGAACGTGGGGCTATACAAATTAAATTACATATAAATCTGTACACATAAATACGTTGTAATATATATAGTGAAAGTTTTAATGTTTTGATTTATCAGTTACCTCCGGTAAAATGATCCCCAGTTTTTTAAATTAGAAATTTGAAATTACTTTAGCAAATTTATGAAATATAACAAAAATAACATAAATCGTTGTGTTTTATAAGTAGTAGTAGTAGTAGTAGTAGTAGTAGTAGTAGTAGTAGTAGTAGTAGTAGTAGTAGTAGTAGTAGTAGTAGTAGTAGTAGTAGTAGTAATTTTACTCCTGCACCACGTTCTATTGCGGGCAGGCTATTCTGTGTCGAGCGAAGGTGAGACGGTGAAGTAAAAGCGTGTCGCGTGTCTTACGGGTATTACTGTAAAACAGTTTTCACGCAACGCGCTCTTGGGAAATTTTGGCTGTCCCATGAGTGTAAACAAACTGAAAACGTGGCAAACGAGTTTGACCTCGGTCCTGGGTCTTCACTTAACGATCACAAGATAGTTTCTAATTGAATTTTGTTTTTATTTACAGCCATATATTACTTAAGTAAAATCTGACATAACATAGTTAAAACAACGCTTCACAATGATAAGCAATCCTAGCTTATTTAGTGGTATAAGTACAAATTTCAATACGAGGATTACGGATTTAACGACAGTTTCTTCTACGACGATACAAAAGTCTATTTCCGGCATTGATTCCATTAACGCAACATCAAAATCTTGTCGACTTAACAAGACTGTCATAACGATAAAATCGAGTACCATGACAATTGTTGTTCAGTTCCTGTTAATCCTCTCCCACCCGATGTTACGGAATGTGAACTACGAAAGAACCAATGCCGTTTGAAGAGCGACCGCGGGCTCTTTAATCTTGTTCATGTTGTAAAAATAGTCTTTCTCCGCCTTCTGAGCTATCCGAGAACTGTTGTGATCTTATTATAAGCTATGAAGGAATTAATTAAGTTCAATTGTGATTTGTTTACCTATACGTGTGACGACGGCAGAGCGATTAGGCCTACTTCATTGCACTATAAATTCTCCACGTAAAGATAATTTCCTCTACAACAAATTATTTCTGATCTGGTCTAGATTATTTTCTGGTCTCACTGAGATTTCGCTGTAACCTACCTGTTGTGTAACAACCTGTTCGAAGTCATAGAGAACGTAATGAACTCCATAAACCAACGACTTCAAAACTTCAGTGATATTGCATACCCTAACAGCTATAAATATTTTCCGCCCACGTAAACCATCTTTGTATATGTATAACTGTTTGAATATAGAATCATTTTTACTTTAGAATTTAATGTTTCAATTAGAAAGAAATAACACGCTTTGAACCCCAAATCCATTATAAATAAAGATGAGAAGAAGATTGTTACTACGAGTTGTGTCTGTATATATGCCAAAAATAATCTATAAATGTGTTTAGATTTACATATAAATTTGTTAATATTTGAAATATATATGTATATATACTGTACTGCTGTTAACTGTTACAGTACACAACCCTTGTAAACTAATTGGAAATTGTAAAGTCTGTAAAACGGTTAGATTAGAAAAAGGCAAGAAGGCTTTCAGCCATACTGGATTAGGTGAAATGTCAAATTGTAGTATAATTAGGAAATATGCTAAATGATTTAATGTGAAAAATAATGTAATATTAACTAATGTAGGTAAAGAAAACTAACATAAAATTATGTACATAACGTGGTAAAACTATGTAATTGTGTAATGGGTTATGCAAATAAACAAACCTCAATCCTAATATATACATTTGTAATAATATATGTAAATGTAGTAATTTGTAGTGTAAAATGTATAAATGTAGTAATTTGAAAGAAACAGTATTTAAAACCATATATGTGCTTAATAAAGGAATCCCAAGCGTTATGTGAAGCCAGGTGCTATAATGAATCTTGTAAATTTTAAATGAGTGTCAAATGTCAATAAAGTGTAAATTACATAAAAATAAGACTGATTATAGTATATTGTGAACACAAAAATTCTTGTTACAGATAAAAATAAGAATTTAAAAACATTGTAGTATAAAACTACACCAAAGGCAGAACAAGAAAGTACGTTTTATAAAAATGAAATATTCTAGAAAGGAAGCCAACTCACTCTTGTTTAAGCATCTGACCAGAGAACATCGAAGCGGAAGACTACCGTGTATTAGTAAAAGAAATATTCAATAATTATTAATAGTTGAAATTTAATCGCTCAAAGCAAAGAAGAATAGTCGTAGTGAATAATAATAATAATGTTTAAATGCCACAAGAAGATAATTTACAAGAAAACATAATTAACAATATCCAAAGAAAAACCTAATAAGGAATAATGACCCAAGTGATATTACAAAGAATACACACCAGATAAAGTGTAATATTATATTTAAAACACAATCATTCCGGATAACCTTCACTACATGGTAAACCCAACACTGGAACCCTGATACTTCGTCTGCATAACTAAATAATGAAATTTAACATTTAAACAGTATACATATTGAGTGACATTAAGAGTGTTGATTTCTAAATAGACACCTTAAAACGGAACTGTAAACAATAAGCATTCACGAATGAACTTTAGTCGGAACATCATAGTAAGTTAGCATCAGTATTAGGCGACAACCACTACAGAAGTAAGAAATGGTGTTGAGGTAGCGGCTCTGCCGGCTACTATTAAAAAATAAAAAAAAAAATAAGCATCAATAAGTTTATAGTGTGTTTAACAAAAATTAATGAAATTCTACTAATCGTTTGTTTGTAAAATTTCTTTGTATTTCATGTGCCAATAGCCTGACATTTAGAATCTATATTTTCATATTTTTATGCTTTATAATTAAAAACCGAATTCCAAGTCAGCATTTTGTTTGATTACAAACAGTAGTAGTAGCTCTCTCCCTCTATCCCTCTCTCCCTACACACAAACACACACGCGCGCGCGCGAGCGCATACATGTATATACGTATATACTTACTTGTATGTGTATACCTGTATACATGTGTATATTTCTATTAAGAGAGCTTAGTTTCAATACCAACCGAAATCCCAACTTTCTCGTAGGTTATTCATAAATCGGTAATTTCTTCCTACTGGATGAGGACTTGATAATGGTGGAGACACTGAAAGGCTTCATCCGTTCCGAAGCAATTAGCGGCAAACCAATAACCCAGAGAAATTTGATATTACAAAACAAAGTTAACCTGACTGAGAGCTCAAGTCATTTGTTATTTTACTGCCTTTTTATTTCACCACAGTACTTTAACGGACAAATAATTATGACTTATTTTATTTAAAAATCAACTTGTAACTTTGTGTTTGAGCACATACCTTCAATATCTTATGCTGCAGGTTAGTAATTTTTTAGTGACTGTCGCGGTTTCTAAACTACAAAATATTTTTCACAATTCTTACTTTTGGAAAGTTTTGTCCGTAGGTGGTTTACAGACACGCGCTCTGTGACTACTAACAGTTCGTGACTACAGTTGTTATGATTATAGTCAAACAACTTAAATAATCTGGACAATATTTTCCAATCATTCTGTTACAGCGCCTACAATTTGGACGAACTAAAATAGTTTCAATAAGTTCTAAATACTTGAGTATATTGTTACTACATACATACATACATACATACATACATCCTCTGCGCTACAGCCCAGTACGGGCCCTGGCCTCCAAAAGAAGTCTTCCCCACTGGTCTCTACTCCCGGCCAATGTCCACCAGTTCGCTGCACTCAGCCTCACTGCCTCCCTACCAACCTGGTCCAGCCATCTTGTACGCGGTCTTCCTTTCCTTCTCCTTCCCATCGGCAAATAATTCATAACTCTTTTTGGGATTCTATCCTCCGCCATTCTCTGCACATGACCAGCCCAACGCAATCTGTTAATTTGTATGAGTTGCACGATCGGAAGATCTTTAAACCTTTCGTACAACTCTCGATTATGCAGTCGCCTCCAAATGTCGTTTTCCTTCACAGGGCCATAGATTCTCCTCAGTACCCTCCTCTCAAAAACAGATAGTTTCTGCTCATCTAGTTTTTTTAGCACCCAGCATTCCGAGCCATACATGAGGACTGGTCTGATCAAGGTCTTGTATAAGGTGGCTTTGTATCTTTACTTATTAATTTTGACTTAAAATGTTTCACCAGCCCGTAGTAACACCAATTAGCAGATAATATCCGTTTTTCAATGTCTCTAGAGGAGTCATTTCCAGAGTCCACATATGACCCGAGATATGGAAAACCCTGAACCTTTTCAAATTCATAATCATTAATGCACAGGGACAGGGCACGAGTGTTGGCACCTACAACCATATATTTGGTTTTGCTTTGGTTTATAACCAAGCCCATAGCCTTAGCGGACAACTCCAGTTCCTGAAAGGCTTCCTTTAAGCCAGATTCAGTCCTACCTATGACGTCAATGTCATCGGCATAGGCCAGAAGCTGTACCTCCTTGTGAAATATGTGTCCGCTGGTTTGAATTCCTGAATCCCTGATGACCTTTTCTAGAGCTATGTTGAACAACAGACACGCTAAGGCATCTCCTTGTTTCAACCCATTGAATGTCTTTAAGGACTTAGATAGATTTGATTGTATTCTGATTTGGCACTTAGAATTGGACATAACTACTCCAACCATACGCACCAACTTAGATGGTATATTCAACTCCTTCATAGCTCTATATAGCATTTTCCGGTTGATTGAATCTAATGGCGACTGGAAATCCACAAAGAGATGGTGAGTGGCCACTCCATATTCCAACGTTTTTCCAGGATTTGCCTTAGTGTAAATATTTGGTCTGTTGTTGACCTATTAATAGTGAATCCACATTGATATTCTTTTATGTTTTCCTCAGCGTAGGGAAGCAGCCTAGAAAATATGATGTTGATATTGTTACTACAGTAACTATAAAACTCACCCCATTATGTCTGTCCACATTGCGACTTCTTATTTTTTGAAACATATCCGCTTTTCGTATCTCTATAGATTCCAGGACGTTTTCAGTCAGATCAACTGTTTTTTCTATAACCAGATTTGCAGCGATGTACGCTGGAACGGTAGAAACCGCTGCAGAAGGACAAGCGAATGGGGTAGTACCACTTTACTACTGGATGTCACACTTACCAAAAACTGTGCTCCCCGTATTTTATTATTGTTGGTCATAAGCAACATAGCGATTTCGACTGTCAGTTGAATGTGGAAGTAACTACTACCTGTTGTAATTAACATGCATATGCATTAATTAACATTTACCTCCTTTTAATTGATTAAAATTAAAAATGTGGGTTGTGACGCTTAATTGCTGGTAGAATTAAATGTGAGTTACTCTGACAAACAAAGTATTTCAGTTCTCGGAAAGTATTCAATATACTGGGCGAGTAAACAAGCACGTTAGTGCAAACGAAACTGAAAAATCACGTCTGTAAAATCTTTTTCTAAATAAATATTATTAAAATATTCGACTCAATTTTTATCGTAGCACTTCTATACCAGTGAATATACGTTAATACTCTTTTATTATTATTACAGTTTGGTTAAGCTTAATTAATAAAAGACATAGTTAAAACAAAATGAAGTCTTTATTCTATTTTGATACATAAACAGAATTAATTGATAATTTCTTATTTTGTAATTTAAAAATATCTTGAATTAAGGCAGCTGTTTTGTGTTTCTTGTGTATATATAAACAAGGTTAAAAAGTTTCTATTATTGTCACGTTAAATTCCTTTAGTATTTCAGTATGGTTAGAAAGAAAGTCAATAATAAAATGCGTTTCCATTCAGCTCTGAATCTTAAATTTTTGTTGCTCTTTATTGGACTACAGGTCCTCACAAATACACACGATAGTTGTGGTTGTTATAATACAGAAATAATCCACACACACTCACACGAGCGCGTGTGAAACGCTATAATAATGATGCATCGCTTTCATGGCAATTTCGAAAGCAGTATAGAGTAGAAGAAGGAAAAAATGTTTCTGGAGTCACCCACAACATCTTGTCTTCAGTGACGAAATGAGTGGAATTCTTGCACTACATCACATAGGTACTCCGTACTGCATTGAACACATCTACAGTAAATTAAATCGATTCAACTAAAAAAAAAGTAACTGGTGGAACCACGATCATCAAAAGACCAAACAGTGTCCCGAATTGACCATACTGGGTTACCTATATGATCAATACACATTTAAAAGTGAACGTTTAAAAGAACTATTAAGAAGATGTTCCTAAAAAAGGAGATATTCAGATAATGCTTGAATAAATATATTCTAAAGCTTTTTATTAAATAAGAAATAGACTTAAGTAGTTGAAAATCAGTTTCTGCAACATTTTTTCCTTTACGTAGGTCTGGTTAAGAAAGTTACGTAAACGTAAAAACGTTTATGCAAGGGTGCTTTGAAAATAATAGTACTTTAATATTACAAAGATAATCGAGACGTTTGCATTAAACCGCGATTCTCAAAAAAAATTGTCGATTACATGCTTCAGATATAACTGATTTATTTTATTTATATATGGTATACATCGTTGAGTGGTGTAAGGAATCTATTTAAAATTTTTATTCGTAAGGGAATAAAAATAATATGAAAAGTTTTAAAAACATCCAGTGTACACTTACCTTAATTTCAGAAATTATAAGGGAACTCAGATAATATGATAAATGTGGGGGATATGAGCTGAGTTAACACTTAACACTTAACCATATTTGTCAAAGAGGGAAAGTTGTTTCTCAGTAGTTTTGTGTCGGCCTCGCTATTTGGATTGTTATTGTGCAGTGCTAAAAGTGGCGCCAGCCTAGATCTCACCTGTGCTTAGTTAAACGTATTTTAACATAAGTGGTCATTTAAGCTTATTACGAATTTGTCTCCATAGTTGTTCAAGCATCTGAATAATTAAGATTTATTATTTATTATACAGGAATATATTATTCCTGTACAAAATAATTAATATTCTGCCGTAAATACTATTTAAAAGAATGTGGTCGACATATGTTTGGCCTTGTTCAGTGCAGGTTATGTGTTTATGTCCAAGTTTTATTATGGCTCTACACTCCTCAGGGTAATATGTGCATATACACTTGGGGGTACATTTTTTTTTTAATTAATTGGAGATCTGTAATCTGTTTGACTAAGCGAACATTTAACAAATTGGCTGACAACGCACACAGGATTATGAAGAGCTGACCATTGACAGCTCTTCTTGTTTTTGATAATAGATTAAAGAGGTACACAAAATACAAAACTAAATTATAAAACATGTAAACAAATGAACAAAAATGACTTCCACTTCCTGCTGGCATGATACAATAAATTCAAATATTAAACACTGGGCCCATAAGGCACATATACAGGTTGACATTAACACGTATGAATGACACGAATACAAAAACATACAGAACAGATATCACAGAGAGTACAATACAGAGAATACATTATTAGTTTAACCTGAATGGTAAGTCTAATAGTTTGTGTCTTTTTAGTCTATAAATATCTTCACTGTTGTCTAACAAGCAAGTTAATTGCCAGGTGGTTAGGATGCTGTTCTAGTTTGGAGATGTGAGTCCTGCAGAGGCGCATGATTTCTTCTCTCACGGTTGGAACTTTGAGGTCGCGGTGTACAGAGTTGTTGGAGACAAACCATGGAGCGTCGACTATTGATCTTAAAGTTTTGGACTGAAAGCGCTGGATAATCTCAATATTACTTGCACTTGCAGTACCCCAAAGTTCAATACCATAAGTCCATACCGGTTTAAGAACTGCTTTATAGATCAAGAGTTTGTTGACGAGACTTAACCGTGATTTTCTGCCTATAAGCCAATAAATGTTTGTGACCTTGTGATAAAGTTCAAAAGTTCAATCTTCTTAGATGTTATATGTTTTTCCTTGTTAGTCTCCTGTCCAGATGCATCCCAAGGTACTTAGCACTTTCAGCTTGCGGTACTGGTTGACGGTTAATTGTTACTGGAGGGCAGTTTGCCTTACGTATGGTGAAGGTAACGTGGACTGACTTGAATGAATTGATTTTTATGCACCATTTAACAAACCATAACTGAACGCTGTTTAATGATTCTTGTAGTATAAGAGATGCTATTGAGGGGTCGGAGTGTGTCGCTAGGATTGCTGTGTCATCGGCGTAGGTAGCAACAGTGGTTTCACTTGCTGACGGTAAGTCCGAGGTGAACAGGAGGTAGACCAGAGGACCCAGGACACTACCGTGCGGAACACCTGACCCCACTGGTAATAGAGGAGAAGTAGCATCCGAGTACTTGTCTTGAAACACTCTGACTACTAAGTAGGAATGTAGAATACGGTAACAATTATGTGGCAGATTTTTCTTTATTTTGTATAAGAGTCCAAGATCCCAGACTTTGTCAAATGCCTGGGAAACGTTGAGAAAAACACCTGAGCAAAACATCTTCGATTCCAGCGATTTATTGATAACATTTATTAGTCTGTGTATTTGATCTACCGTAGAGTGCTTTTCTCGAAAGCCAAATTGGTGATCCGGAATTAGGTTGTTTTCTACAATTCTTGGCATAAGTCGTTTTACAAACAGCTTCTCAAAGAACTTACCACGTATCGGTAGGAGGCTTATGGGTCGATAAGAAGAAGGCGCTTGAGGGTTTTTACCAGGTTTTAAGACCATGATTACTTGAGCCGATTTCCAGAGAAGAGTAAAGTATTGAAGTCTGAGTATGGCATTGAAAATGTATGTTATTAGTACAACGCCTTTGTGAGGCAGCTCCTTTAGAACTTTCCCCGATAGGAAATCAATGCCGGGAGCCTTTTTACTTTTCAAATTATACATGATTATTTCCTTGATTTCCTTAACTTTAAAAGGCTTAACAGGTAGAATCAGTTGGAGCGGGGAGTGTAAATATCTTCGTACCTCTTCATCGAAAAGACGTTCTTGCTGGCTTCAGGTTGAAAAACGTTGACCAAATGTTCGGCAAAAGTCTGGGATTTCTCTGTATTGCTGCGCGCCCAGCTACCATCTGGTTTATGTATTGGTGGTATTTGTAATAGTGGCCTTTTTAATCGTTTAGCAGCCTTCCGCAGAGAATAGTCAGTACTTTCATTAGGTGACAGATTTTCTAGATAATCCTGAATCCCTTTATTCTTTAAATTTTCTAACATTCGTTTTAGTTGTCTGGCCGCGGAATTTCACTTTTTTTTATCATCCGGATGATGAGTATGCTGCCAAATTCGTCGCAATCTACGCTTCTCAGCTAATTTGTTTCGAACAACCAGAAGAAGGTTTAAGTGCTTATTCTTCGCTGTATTGCAAGGTGCAGCTTCCCAGCCTGATTTTTGGAAAGTACTGGTGAGATAATTTACAGCCGCATCCAATTCAGCAGGCGTGTGGAGTGGCAGTTCTAGCGAGATATTATCATTTACAAGCTCTCTAAAGTAATCCCAGTCAGTATGACGATTTGTGAGTGTTGGTAGACTTTCAGACTCAATTACAGTATTGCTAATAGTGGCAACAATTGGAGTGTGGTCAGAGGAAAAATCAAGGCAAGATTCAACTTTGTAGTATTTATGAGACAAGCCTCGTATTATAAAGAAATCAATGAGGTCAGGTATTTTATTTGTATCAGAAGGCCAATAGGTTGGTTGACCAGTGGACAGAAAGGACAGGGATTCTTGTCTAATGACGTTATATAAAATTCTACCTCTTGGATTAGCTAATCTCGAGCCGCATTGCGGGTGTTTTGCATTAAAGTCACCTCCCACCAAAAAACGTACACCAAGAATTTTAAGAAAAGAGCTGAAGTCAGTTCCATTGATTCTGTGTTTTGGGGGACAGTAGACTGCAGAAACAATTATAGGGCCTCTTTGATCTTCAATTAAAACCTTTGTCGCCTGTAGGTGAGCAGTTTTGACTTTAGAGAAGAGATATTGTTTTATATTGTTTCGGATTAACAGAGCGGTTCCGCCACGAGCTGTAGCGTCAGGATGTTGGGTATCATCAACAGTAAATCCTGGAATCCTAATATGGATTCTTCTGTGAAGTGTGTCTCAGATATAAGCATTACGTCTAACCTGTTTTCAATAAGAAAAGCTTTGAGATCTAGGGTGCGTTGAGAGAGTCTATTGGCGTTCCATAATCCAATCCTGTAATTGTTATTCATTATTAATTAGAAAGTTTATTGACAAGTGTTGTAAGGAGATTAAGCATGACGCTATTTTGCATGCATGAGTTGACTGAAAATAGTATCAAATTTTGTTAGGAAGTGTGAAAGAGTGATGTCCTCATTTGCTGTCTGTTTGAGATTGCTGTCATAAGGGGGCGATGATTCTGAGTGTTGCTGTAGTCCTGCAATTTGAGCGTAAGTAGGAAAAGAGACGTTACGGGTATTCATGTTCTGTTCCGTGTTCATAGTCCTAAACATTGAAGGGGTTTTCCTAGGTGTGGTGTTAGGTACAGGGCTTTTTCTGGCCTGCAGATTTTGATAAACTTCACAGCCTTTATAATTAGCTGTAAGAGGACCATCGCATAATGCACATGTGGCTGGTGTATCCTTAGATTTGGAACAAGTTGCGGAGTTGTGTTCACCTCCGCACTTGACACACTGGAAAGGTTTTCTACAGTACTCTTACTGTGACCGTATGACTGACAACGAGTGCACTGTATTATGAAGTTTTTTCTCCGAGGTGGTTCTACAGTAAACTGCATGTTACCTAAAGACCTTAGGTTATAAATTTGTTTGTTGTTTGCTGCTGGTTCAAGATCAACAAAGAAGAGAGGGAGGGGTGTTTTCTCGACTCTGTGTCGAACGTTGATTATGTTTCTGACTGAGTGTTCTTTTTCTTTTATTGCTTCTTTAATAAAGTGTACACCGATGCTAGGATGAATGTTTCTTATGACAACCCGGTATGCTGGCTGGTCTTTAATTTGATATGTATGGTAAATAATTTTTTCGTCCTCGAGGTGACGGATTAATTTTCTGTAAGAATCAGGTGGAAAAGTGTTGATTTTCACCGTATTGTCATCTAACGATTTAGTACTGTACTATTCTGATTCCAAACTTTTTGTAAGGTTATTGATCATTTCATTGTAATTGACGACACCATGAAGGTATACAGGAGGAGGTCTAGGTACTTTCGGCTGAGCCAACACTTGAGTAGGTTGGACGTCATCAGGTCATCTACAAGTAACACCGTAAATCTATTGCGGTTATAACCTCTTCTCTTGAGTTATAACAGAGGGAACCCAAAGTAATTGGTTCTGCCAATTACTTCAGGCTGCCTTATTCGGGACGAGCTGAAATTAAAACAGAACAACACACAGTAAATATAAAAGGAATCAGGGAAGGGAAAACTGTTGATTTATGTACTCAGTATATGTGTGCAACAAGAAGATTTCCCTTTATTAAACATTTAAAAAAAACAAATGACATTTACTCAAAAGACAGATCCCATTACATTATTAATTAAATTATTAAATTATTTAAATTGCTTTATATAGACTGTGGGATCACAACAAATTATATTTAGCTTTTCCCCGGATCCGGGTAACCATTGGTATTTAGTCTTTAACTTTTAATTATATTCAATTCAAGATATTAGCTTGCAAGACTGTTACTTTTAATTTTACTTTTACTTTTACTTTTAAGTTTAATTATTATTCCATTTGAAGAATGGTATTAATTATACTACGTTACGTTAAAATCTAAACTGTTACAATTGTAAGAAGCCTGAATAGTTACAATTAAATTCTTAGATTTACCTTTTATATTCTTATAAAGTCAATCGTCTCTGAAAGTCTCTTTAAGAGAGTATTGTGTTACAATTACTATTATTGTAATTCCTCGATAGACGTGCTATCGAGTCACCTTTAATTTGGGATGTAGAAATCTCCTCCATATGGTTACATCTTGGGAATCCGAAGAGCGTCGTCCTCATCTAGGTCTGGTCTCAGTTGTTCACGGCTTAAACGTCTGCAGGATAGAGTGGGCCTTCTACACAGGTACTCGTTGATTCTCAGATGTCTCGAACTGCATTATCGGTCGGGTCTACTAGAGTTGTAATTCTGATGATTCATGTCTCCAGGTAGGATGTTGTGAAGAGTAGTCAATCGGAGAAGATAGCTGTTATAGTTACTAACACTCGTACTATTGGTTGTCACATATTTCTTCTTGTTACAACGTTTTTTAATTTTTCTTTTTCTTAACGTTACATATTACACTCTTTTGTAGCAGTTAGTAAAATACATAAGAATTAATCCAAACTAATAACCAATCACATAACATTTCAACAGAGCATTTTGCTCGTGCGTGTGCACTGCTTGGAGTCGTCATTGCGAGAGAGATTTTTCGTCCGCTACCACTGGTACAGGACAATAGGTAGTGGGGTGTTTATTCCGCGAGAATATAGTCCCGGTCTCTCTCTAAATAAAACTTTTTATTTATACAAACTATCGCTAGATAATAATACATCATTTAAATTAGTTGTTTTCGTGGCTATCTGTGTCTCCAGATTCTTTAATTATTAACATTATTTTTCTATATTATTTTAATTACAGAAGACTCGGTAAACATGTCGAGTCCGGTATCAACAAGCAGGCGCATGATAACAAGCAAAGGGTTAAATGCGACACTAATAATTATTTACAATATGTCTTTTCTTTACCGTTTCTTTGCCCTTATTAATTACTACTTCCATTCACACTTAGTACCTACATGTTTTTTATTATCATTGTGAGATTTAAATGGTTAGTTGTTCGCAACTTAAATTTTTTTTTTTTATTTCTTTATTTTTATAATTGTCACAATTTAAATCGTCACACGGTCAGTAAGCTGAGTGTGTGTTTCAGATGTGTTTTCTGAAGATTGACGACTTCTTTTTCGTTTTTTCACCATCTGCCAGCTGTGGGATCCATGTTGTGTAAAATCAGCATTAACGTTTCTGCCTGGCTGTTGACTGTTATAGGATTGAGGGGCATTTTGCGACATTGGAGGTAATGTAGTTCCTGAGTGGACCGTAGGAACAGGTTTAATGTTAGTTGACAGGCCTGGTTGCTGATAATTCATTATTGTCGATAATTACAATAGACAGATAAATTAAAAGACGCGTGTACTTCCAGATGAGTAATTTCTGGCCTTGTGTTTATGTTTTGTAGATAAACAGGTACAAACAACCACAAGCCGCAGACAGACACACAGTCCTACACGGACGAGCAGGCGCACGCGCGGCCCCCTGGCCGGCTGGTTGGATTTGTTCGAGTAATCAGATAAACCTTATGTTGATATTTCTTGTTGCAATATTACTTACACATACAAGTCTATTTAGTAAGAAATATAGCGATAATATTAAGTTACCGCACACGACAGCACAACCGCACCGGACAGCTGCTCATACACGACTCTGGGGGAATATGAGCATCTTATTTTACTTACAGAATATGACCGATGAACGGGATAATTTCCAAAACCGTGTAAAACGTATCTGTACAAGATATTCGTGTAATTTCTTTATTACCAATAATTAAGTGAGTAACAACTCCATAAGGAAGAACCAAGGAACTTCTAAGGAACTCATGTCAACTGGTTCAATTAAAGAGCATAAAATAAAAAGACAAAAGAAGGAGGAAATTTTTTTTTTAAATTCCATGAACAGACTTAATGAGGAAAGAGAGAGAGGAAAATAATAATTAAAGAGGATAAGGATGCCACATGGCCCGTTTGTAATGGTCAGTATTCATTGAAGATAAGAGAAAGGAAAGTGGGTACAGCACGTAGAGAAGAAAACCTTGGTTCAAGGAGCTGTGAGTTTGTTATGTTTTGTGGTGGTTTTTTATATGATTACTGTGCATAATTTTATGTTTGTCATCGATTAAAATTTAATCAATATCAGATTATGCTTGAGTTTTATTGTAATAAATTTATTAACTGATTTTTTACTTCTGAACGTTTTAAATTAATTGTAATTTTTTGAAGATTGTTATAGTGCTCTACAAACTCTTGCTAAATATTTACACCTTTTTGTATTACAGAAGGTTTTGCTTTATGCTTAATTTTTAAATACAATAATGATTTTTTGTATGTTTTGGTAATTATTAGAGTATTTTACAATTAAAGTATGTGGTTTTTAACAAATTGTTGTTTCAAATTTATTTTGTTCAAATTTATTTTGAATTGCTCATATTCCCCATACACAGGGGGAATATGGGCAGATATTGCCAAACATATGATTTCCTAATTTTTTTCATATTTGTTATTGATACTTAAAAATATTTTGCACATTGATAAAAAACGTATCAGCAGATAAATCCATTGTATTACTTTCAAAATTTTGTGATTAAATATATGTTTAATTAGCTTCAAAGACTAAGTTGCTCATATTCCACCGAATTCCCCTACATGATGTTGAACGTAAACTACTCTTTACCCGTGCTAAGCTAAGAGTATTTCGCTACCTGAATGAACATATATTTTGTTACGGAATAAAATATCTACATGTGTGTATTTGTTCAATATTTCCCCACTGTTGTCCGCTATGGACAGGAAGTGTGACTGGATTTATAGAGGGAGAGTAAGAGGGAGAGAGAGAGAGAGAGAGAGAGAGAGAGAGAGAGAGAGAGAGAGAGAGAGAGAGAGAGAGAGAGAGAGAGAGAGAGAGAAACTGTTATGTGCACTATGGTTTATACTGAACATGTAATGTTTTTAGTTAAAAGGAAGGAGCTGCGATCTATTATTTCTGTCACGTAATATGTTTGTATTTTATTACGCACACAAAATTCTGATAAAAATGTAACCTCTTTTCACTATAAAAATACAATTTTGCTATATGAAAAATTCATTTAGAATATTTTTTATTGTGAAATAATATTTTGAGGACGTTAAAAGTAATTTTATAATCCTTTTGCTTTTTTGTAGTTAAAAGTAAGCTTAGCATTTAACTATAAATATGTTGAATTTCGATGAGAACAATAGTCAACGTGTGTTCAGTTCTAAAGAAGTGTGGTAAATTGGAGGCTCATAACGAATATTAAAACGTCGTCTTAAGCAATCAAACTGTGATCACTGATATGCTCTACAGTAAGTTAGTATAGAGTTTCATTATGCTTGAGACTCCGTTTTATTTGACTATTCCGTTGCTATTTAGTTAAAACACCTTGCAATATTACGTTCCCTTGTTCAACTCGTGTGTATAGTGATATGCTTAAATAATCTCTACTTATTTTGTTTGTTAATAGTGCTGTGACGACGACGTAGAGAAAATGAAACGGATACCAAAACGAACAAAACTAGGAAATTATAGACTCGCAACTTAGAGCATGATGACGCATCATCCAACAATTTGATTCATAATAAACTGTGATTAGTACGTTCACGAACGAAGTGGAGATATCGAGAAAATTCTAGAGGTAATGAGATTATACCTTGGGTTAATTACACGTAGTCTATCACATGTAGGTATATTTATTTTATACAACCTCATATAGAACTGAACTATATTCGTAAACCTAAAGGTGGCCGATGGTCACCAATGACTTTGTAACCATTAGATATTCTGCATCTTGGTGCAAATGTATTATAATTTCTGTAAGATTTTATTCAATATTTGTTTCTAACTGTGACTTAGCAAAATTAACGATTTTTGTTAGGTGTGATTTGGCAAAATTGTTTATTAAGTGTGGCGATGGTTTTGCAGTTTCTTGTATCGTTACATATCTATCCATATTTGGTTTCAAGAAGTGATCTCATCTTCAGAAAGCATTAACTTTCACACCTAGTCTGAATTATTCTTCAGAGCAGTGATTTTTATACAACCTAAAATGTCTTATAATTGATTATAAAATACAATTCTAATAAACTGTGTCTTGTTAATAACCGAACCTCTCAAAACCATTTGTCAGTTACTAATTCACGGCTACTATTAAAAAAGGTAATTTCTAGTGGTAAGTTCTTATGGCTCACTTTGTACTAGCAGGTATTTATATCTGTTTGGTGTTTCAAGCAGGCCTACTTTAAACTACGTCAACATACGTCAAGTGGAGAGTTACTGTCGTGTTTCATTTCGTAATAAGAAGTGTTTCGTTTCAAATAATTTGAGGCTTCCTTGGTTACGTCCGCCTACGTTACCAACAGACTGTTCTGTTGCTCCATGACCAATGAAGGCAGTCAATATGTTTACTGTTGTTCTCAAAGTCTTGTTCTGATATTTTTTTATTACGCCTTAGTATTAAAAAATGGAGGTTCAATATTTAAAGTTTTATTATTAAACTTTCTATTTATCTAAAAATTCAGCATTGAAAAGTGAATCCAAGGCATTGTTTTAAACCGTCAACTATACAAATGCAATGCCGTTAAGAAAACTCTTTTTATTACGTACGAGAAGTTAGGATTCTTTATGGATACGTTAAGATTGATGACATAAAATTAGTTTATAATAAATTGTTAGCATCGCTAACAATCGCTGAAAGTTCGAAGAAACTTACTTAGAAACTTATACTGGTGCTACAATAAGGACACACACACACACACACACACACACACACACACACACACACACACACACACACACACACACACACACACACACACACACACACACACACACAAGTGGCTTAGAGGTTGTTTCTTATTTCCCCTCTTCCTTGGCACGTCCATCCTACCAATTTGTTGGGACCACACCAGCTTTTAATCTAATACAAACACCAGCGTATCGCTTATAACACTGTGCAAGTGCAAAGCATAAGAGAAGTACATCCAATGACATGGGAGGGATACGAGCGCGAGAACTGGATCCCCTATTGACTTCGTCCACACTATAACAATAATCTGCCTGTTATAAGTATTACATTTACAACAGGGGATGAAACACTTTGGGTGAAAGTGTTAGCCCATGTTACCGCCATTTATTTTGCCTCCGATTGTATATATGAATTTTTACAAAATGTACCAGACTTTTATAATTTTATGCCTAATTGCGTGATTTATATCACTTTACATATTACCTGATATTTATTCATGTATAAACGGTGTATTAAAATAAACAGTACTGTAGTTGCATAGCATTAAAGTTTTTAACAGATTTAAATCTTTGTAATCTGGAATATTTGAAAGTTTTGTGAAATCTATAATAAACATTAATAAATTAAGTTCCACATTAACTTAATAATATATAATTATAATAATAATAATATTATATAATAATAATATATAATAACTTCAGTGTCATTAATATAACATTAATAATTACCAAATTTTATTTGGTATACGTTTGTGAATATTATCGTATTTTGTGACATTTCAAGAGCCCAAATTTGCCTAACGGTCGTTTTTTTTTTAAGCTGAGATGTATACATAAAATTGATCAGCGCTATTAATCAAAATGAGACATCAGCACTCCCAAGTGTCAGCAGCAGAGCCGCGATAAACATACAGACTTCACTGATGCTCGTGTGGTGTGTATATAACTCAATAACGACTTTGCCAGTCGTTACGACACGTCTCTGTGGTAATATTTACGTTTGAATGCGCTCTACGACATTCCACCGTGATAGAACTGTGTTGAGGTTTCCATTTCGGCAATACAACATCTCTTAAACTTAGTGTACATTGTTCCAACGGTCGGACAAATCGTCGAGTTTGAACAGTGAAAACAGAATAATTGAACACCATAGGATTCGTACTCACAAGTTTAATTGAATTTCCAACAAACAAAAACAATAACACTCGTGTACAACAATTCTTCAGTTTAAATTGACTAACATGCGCTATTGTAACAAACAATAAATATCATATAGGCCTATTTAACGGTGTCTTACTGAATAATACAAGTCACCAATTGCACAATAATTCATAATTGTCACTGTACACTAAACCCCTGCAAAACACGCAACAAGTCACCTCCTTATCGCCTCACTTCGCATTCTCAGACCTACTGGCCGGTTTGAAACAGCCTGTATAGCGTAGAACGCGACAAAGCTGACCTGGATGCCAATAGAATAATCGACCACAATTTTGTAGGCGCGTCTGTAATGATCGAGAAGGAGTGCAAAAACGTTGTGTCCTGCCGCTGGCACAGCGAGTGGAAAGCGTCACGTTGCCCCACATATTATCTATCTCTTAAGCGTAGCAATGTTAGTGCCTGTACTTGATTTTGAGAAACACAAATGGAAAATGTATGGAACACGTACGTAAAATGGAAAATATATGGTACGCATTATAAAGTGTAATTAATTAATGAGATTGTGATACACAAATCGCAACCTTTTGTAATTAATTCCACTAGTTAGGACGGGGGCCTTTGAAATAGTAGCATTAAGTTGACATAGACTTAATAAAACAATCACAGGCTAATGAACATCTTTAATTAAATTTAATTACCTTACACTCCTTTTAATATATATATTGCAGCAGTACAAATATATATAGGATACTGTGTAGTGCACAATTAATTAAGATAATTAATATAATTAAATAAATAATTCATATTGTTAGTAATAATAATTCAGCTTTCAATCTGAACTGTAAAAGGAACAACCAAATTTCATGCAAACAACCTTTCAAAGTATCCTGTTATAGAAAAATATGGAAGGTAGGGTAAAGAGGAAAGTTTACGAACGTTGTCTTTTTCTGAGTTCAAAGAACTGAAGCATCTTAAAATAGGCCTATTTGGAAAGGTTAAAGTTCGAGACGCGTGGAAAATAGCTGTCATTTACGTTGCTGACTCCTGATTTAAGAAACCTCCTCGTAGCTCTTTTGGAAAGGTTAAAGTTCGAGACGCGTGGAAAACAGCTGTCATTTACGTTGCTGACTCCTGATTTAAGAAACCTCCTTGTAGCTCTTTCGGAAAGGTTAAAGTTCGAGACGCGTGGAAAACAGCTGTCATTTACGTTGCTGACTTCTGATTTAAGAATCCTCCTTGTAGCTCTTTTGTAAAGGTTAAAGTTCAAGACGCGTGGAAAACAGCTGTCATTTACGTTGCTGACTCCTGATTTAAGAATCCTCCTTGTAGCTCTTTTGGAAGTCTTTGTGTAGTGGCTACAGACAATATCAGGAAACAATTGTCTACCAGTGTTCCATAATAACGGCGGTTTTTAAAATTGTATTCTTATACATTTTGTATTCGTCAAATCACGTCACTACATGTATTAAGAGACAAATGCTAACTAACAATTTACTGCGTATTGAATTCATTCTTAAAGGACTATCGAGTAAAACTAGATCAGCATCCACATTGATTTGTAGGCTAACAGGCTAACAAGTCTTTCAGGCATTTCTAGGAAATTCTGACAATTTTCAATTTAACAATTTATTCTTAATTTATCATTTTTAAGAATATGTCGACGATAACAAACCAGCGTATTTTATTCTATACTGCAGCTATATAGAGGTAAAATAATCTATCAGAAAATGGCAAAATATCAAGGTTATTAGTAAAAAGTAAAAGGTTCATATGCTTAATATGAAAAATTTATTATATTCTTTATGAAATCTATATTATTTCATGTTGACATAGGACAAACTTTTTCAACGAATGTTTCACCTAAATCTGTGGTATTTAACCTTTCTTCACTGACTATTTTGACTATTTCATAGGCTTAATAATTATTAGTTTTATGTTACTGAGAGATGTTTGTGGTGTTAATATCATTTAAATAATTCTCAGTCTTCTTATATACGCATAGAGACTACGAAAAACATTATATTTTGTATTCAAACATTAGTGTGTATATTCACTAAGAAACTGTTCTATATTCTGTATGTCTGTACGATTATAGTGTATGGATTTTACTGTTTAATTACCTTAATTTTTCTTTTCAAATACACAAAGTTTCTTAATTGATAAATCAGTTTCAGATAGTGTAAGCATCGTTTGGTCAATTCACTGGTTGGTGTCTACAGTCTGCTCCATCAATTTTATTATTAAAATCATCGGTAATAAAACTCGATCAGCTTAAGTGTGTCCAATTCCCAGTGGTCGAATGATACAGTAATGCTCCTTCATGTAACGTACAACTTTGTGTCGATATCACAGTGTCACGTTGGATCACAATCGGAAATTACACTATCGCAATTTACGATATTATGAGAGGTAGGGCAATTACGATAAGATCTTATCGGCAACAACCTCATTGTAATAATATAGTCGGAGAGCTAATTGTGACTATTTTACATACGTTCACTCTGACAGTAACTCTACGACAACGAAGTAACTTTAGTCTACAAACTTTTCATATTATAAAAAAATACATTTTTTTTGAAAATTGTATTTTCCTTGGAAGCATTGTGTTATTTTTTGTTCCTAGTTTTCATTTGTCAGTTACACAAAGTAGCTAAATGTTTTGGTTACAGTCGCTAAGGGAAACGAAATGTCCTTACCTTGATTTGTTGTTGGCCACTGCTTACAAGTGACACAGGCAGGTTCACAAATTACGAGGAAAAACACTACGTACACTGATGTGATGTGGCTAACAGCAAACTCAATAATAAATCAGTTACTACCACTGGCACTTCTGTTCTTTCCAAATGTAGTTTTATATTAGTACTTACAGAACTATGATACAAAAGTAGTTACATTTAAAATTTTAATTAATATAACCATTACTATAATTTAATTTATAATTACAATTAGGCATACTTACATTTAATTTTTAATTTTTTGTCTTTTTTACTTTTAATATATGTTAACACACACACACACACACACACACACACACACACACACACACACACACACACACACACACACACACACACACACACACACACACACACACACACACACACACACACACACACACACACACACACACACACACAGAGGCAACGTATAAAGAAATATTGTAATTTATAGAATTACTTGAAGACAACTTAGAAATAAAAACGCCACTTGTGTGTTTATAACATTGTTAGTGCACATCCTTAATATAACGAAGTAGTTACTCTTTGTTATATCTGATTCGGAAGAAAGAAACTATCACTCAATAAAGGTGAGTTGGAAAGTATGCGGTAACTTACCAGTGTGTACAGCTTTTCGTTCTACGGAAAGAACGAAAAAGAGGGGGGGTTAGGAATGCCATGCTATCCGAGAGGTGTGAGTGAGAGACTACAGAAGCTCTCAGATTGATGTATTATTCACAGAAATGCAGACTATTACTTTCCCTGAGTAAATCTTCAGTACAGAAGCATCGTACGACGGTAACGGTCTGCAGCAGTCACAATACTGTTACGTAAGTACGTCGTTAGCTACAGTACAACGTGTAATGGATGTCTCTTACTCAAATTCTATTTGTCAATACTCAGAGAATCTAAAAACGAATTTCTAACTTACGAGGATAATATTAGTGCCTTTTAATCTATGCACATAAATCTGGTTTTTTTAATAATAATTATATTCCATAACTGTAAAATTCTTAGTTATCATTCCAGCTTCGTTTTAAAATTTTTAGACAGTCCCGTTCCTATTAACAAATAAGCAGGTCTATGTCAACAAGAGATAGGATTGTAAGTAGAGTTCAAGAGAACGTAACCAACATGTTGGTATGATGTTGCTGTTGATGTTGTTAGCTATCCTTAAATTAATGTTTATTTTATTTGGAAAATTCTTCAGTCCACTAGTGACGTTTACTGTCTCTTTAATTTGAAGTCCATCCCCTGTGTAAAGTATTTTTTGTTACTCTTTCCCTGGGCAATTAAGTTTTTATTTTGCTAAAGGCTAGTAATTGAAATAATGACGGCTTAGGTTTGTTCTTTAAAAATTACTTTGTAAATCGAAGATATTGTTACGACGGTCTACTTGATCGTCGTAGGTACAGTGGAAACAAAATACAAGACACCAATTAAGTCACTAATAACCAGCTTTAATTTTCACAGTTGTAATGAAACTCAAAATTCTTGGATTAACTTGTTCTAATATTCCGATTGTGTGTAGTAATGTAGCTAATGTCTCCTAGTCTTCGTTATGCTCTCACTGTTGGTCTTCACTTTTGTAATAAAACAATAATATAATCGTAATTGCAGTAGTGTTCTGGTATAATATTACCCGGAATAATTTTTATGGTGTGTAAGTGTAGTAGTGACGTTCCGCTCTGGGAAACGTCGATTTGGTAACGTTCCTAGTCTTTGTTGTTATCAAATAAACTCTGTGTGTATTGCTGTTGTAGCAATTTGAAACAAAAGATAAATTTAAAATTTATATTTATAAAAAAAAATAAATTCTGAAAAAATGTTTTCGGTGTATTTATGTTCTTAAAATTTAGAAATAAATCGAGGTTGTTGATTGTAATTATAATTATGATGGTATTGTGTTTATTCTGGTAATAATTTTCCCTTCTGTAAATTTGTTAAAAAGACAATCCAGTTAACTTCAAGTTTAGGCGAAAACGGCTCTCTTCTTCTTACTCTTGGAAGGTTGTAGTTTCGCATATACTGCCTTTAAAGGTTATCTAGTTTTCTTGATTAATTAACTGTTATGTCCTTTTATAAGAGAAATCAACTTCAATTTACCAGAAAACAAACGTTTATTAAACAAAATAATGAACTTGATCAATTAAAATCGATGTTACAATGCCGTATCGACTCGCTCAGGGCCGGTTGATATTAGAAGTTTTACATTCGTATTATAAAAATAGGTTCTTTAAACGGTTATTTATATAAAAAGCCAGAGAAGTTCAGGGGCATGAAAGTATAACACTTACAATTCTAATAATGTCTTAAATTTAAACAATACAATGGTAGTTATTAATAATAAAAGTTTATATATAATTGTATTCAAACCAAGTTGCAGCCCACAGTCGTGTCTTATTGCGGTGATGATATTGGATCAAAATGGCCGCCTGACGCATGCGCGTTGTTCGCCTTCTAACCTGGATGAAGTACTTGTTGGAATAAATATGTCCCTTCTTCGTTTAAATGTTCTTCGCAATTGTATATGATCTTCTGGGGTATAGTTTATTGTCACTGGTGTATGATGGATTAGTTCACTTGGTGTAAAAATGTTGTTAAATGGGTATATCTACTGGTGTTTATGTGTGTCAGTTTAACCTCGAATTTTCACTTGGTATTTGGTGCGGTTTCAGTGTTATTTCATTTAATTAGTTGTATGTGATTCCGTTTATTGGTGTTATGTAGTTCATAGGTCAACTTCACCACTTCACAATAATTAAAATAGTTAAAAAAAATAATTTTACACAAAATGATTCCGAACTCTGTTATAACGTAACAGCCATTAAAGGTTGGTTCTATCAAATATTCACGTTAAGTGCTCTCTTCAAGGTATAATAATGAACTGTCTGGATTTCCTTCGTCTCATGAAAATCTTAGCCTATATAATATATCTCATACATTGTTTCAAATCATCTTAACTTCCGACACATTTTAAAATCGTACATTATGCTCAGAAAGTAATTTCGTTATTAGTTAACTGTTTGAAATATTAAATACATATTCGTTTTCACTATTCTATTCTACTTATTTTGATAGTAATTAAGTTAGTGTTACAAAGTTTTATCAGAAAATTATATTTCTTACATTTTTTGGTAGGTCTGCCTAAAATTATACTTCCTGTCTTCTAAGTAAATAATAGCCATTTTCCCTAATATAATTATTATTCTATTAAATCTGAAATTGATATAATTGTCAATTCTCACTTATTTTATGGCAATTTAGTATATTAATAATGGTTTTTTTAATACAATTCATTTGTATATGACTCCCCCTATGATAATGTCAGTGAATCTATTTCAGTTTTAAATGGTATTTTATTAGACCAATTAATAATTTTACTCATATAATGACCATATCTTTAGCAAGCCTTATTTACATAGTATTTCATATGTTGAGTTTATCTTGCCTAAATATTGTCAGTTTAACTGGCTTATAAGACTATGTTTGTTAATTATTTGCAGTTTTAATTTCATTATATGGCCTAGATTTGATGTGTGGCTATTTGCCAAATGTTTTATTAATGTAGTTATTTTATATCCTTCTCTGACTTCTGATTCTTATATAGTTGATTAAAAATTAATTCTTTGACTGGTATAACAGTAATTATTGATTGTATAAATAACATATAACACCTCTCTAAATCAAAACTGGTGTTCTGAATAACATTGTTTTGTATATCACCTAATAACATAATTAAAAGTATTCTATAACATCGGAATGATATCTATTTTTAGATAGGGCATTCCTAAATTAAATGAACAATAAAATAACAAATTATAACACTAATATTTCTTATGAATAATCCTTACTTATCTAATTATTATATGTAATAGGAACCTAACATCCTGGTTACATATAATGGTTAACATCTTTTGCTACTTCAACATTAACAGTTGGTTCTGCAATTCCCCATTTTAAAGGATTTATGCCCCCTCTTAAAGTATAACCCTGGCTATCTAAGTTATATTCCATTCTATGGAATGTTCATACAGCTTTAGTAGCTTTTTATTAGTAATATTACTATTTCATTATCAAAGTAGACACTGTTCACAAAACTTAAAGTTTATTACTTTGTACTGCAACTCATGCACCTTTTTAAAGTTTATTAGTTATAATTTGATCACTTACACTTGTCCATGGTGAATTATTAATATATTTACTAGTCTTTTTCTAGTTTTTAACATGAAATATTCAACCATGGGGGGACTGTGAAGATTTGTTTATACAAACTAAATAATAACTTTTTGAATGCACTAATATTTAATACTACTAACACTTTTAGTTTTTTGTCAGTTTTACAGTGATATGGTTTTTTCGGGTGTTATACTTTCTCTTTGGACATTCATTGATTTTGGGGTTTTTGGGGTTCTTTCCCTATGGTGTTTTTGTTTTATATGGGTCGTCTCACTTCTTTCTTCTCTGAGTTTGGTTATTCTTCTTTCTTCTTTGAGTTTGGTTATTCTTCTTTCTTCCTTCTTCAGTATTTTTAATTATTCTTCTTTCTTCTTTGAGTTTGGTTATTCTTCTTTCTTCCTTCTTCAGTATTTTTAGTTTTGATTATTCTTCTTTCTTCAGTAGTTTTGGGTTATTCTTCTTTCTTCCTTCCTCTGTAGTTTTGATTAGTCTTCTTTCTTCTTTCTTCAGTAGTTTTGATTGTTCTTCTTTCTTCATTCTTCAGTAATTTAAATTATTCTTCTTTCTTCCTTAGTTTTGGTTGTTCTTCTTTCTTCAGTGATTGTAATTATTCTTCTTTCTTCTTTGTTCAATAATTTTAATTCTTTTTCTTTCTTCTGTAGTTTTGGTTATTCTTCTTTCTTCTGTAGATTTGGTTATTCTTCTTTCTTCAGTAGTTTTGGTTATTCTTCCTTCTTCTTTCTTCTGTATTTTTATTTATTCTTCTTTCTTCCTTCTTTAGTAGTTTTGGTTATTCTTCTTTCTTCTTTAGTTTTAATTATTCTTCTTTCTTCTTTCTTCAGTAGATTTGATTATTCTTCTTTCTTCTTTCTTCAGTAGCTTTGATTATTCTTCTTTCTTCAGTCTTCAGTAATTTTAATTATTCTTCTTTCTTCCTTAGTTTTGGTTGTTCTTCTTTCTTCAGTGATTTTGGTTATTCTTCTTTCTTCTTTAGTTTTAATTATTCTTCTTTCTTCTTTCTTCAGTAGATTTGATTATTCTTCTTTCTTCTTTATTCAGTAGTTTTGATTGTTCTTCTTTCTTCATTCTTCAGTAATTTTAGTTTTGATTGTTCTTCTTTCTTCCTTAGTTTTGATTGTTCTTCTTTCTTCCTTCTTCAGTAGTTTTGGTTATTCTTCTTTCTTCTTTAGTTTGATTATTCTTCTTTCTTCTTTCTTCAGTAGTTTTAATTAGTCTTCTTTCTTCTTTGTTCAATAATTTTAATTATTCTTCTTTCTTCTGTAGATTTGGTTATTCTCCCTTCTTCTTTCTTCTGTAGTTTTAGTTATTCTTCTTTCTTCTTTAGTTTGATTATTCTTCTTTCTTCAGTAGTTTTGGTTATTCTTCTTTCTTCCTTCTTCAGTATTTTTGGTTATTCTTCTTTCTTCTTTAGTTTCGATTGTTCTTCTTTCTTCTTTAGTTTTTCGCTGTGTATGCCTTTGTTTCTTCTGGTCTGGTTTCTTTGACGGGGTATATTAATTGCCTGCTTCTATCTTACCTGGGTAATTTTGTTATTAACATTTTTAGTTTCCTGGGTTTTTAAATTTGTATTATATTATATTATTGGCAGAATTTTTCTTTATTTAACCTTTCTTGTGAATATATTAGTAAATAGTGCATTTTAATTGATTCTCATCTGGATATTCCATATATTAAAGCTTTATCCATGATCATTGAGTAATGTATTTGTGTGGATTTTCTGTCACGCTACAGATTGCTCTATTCCAGAAGTGATTAGTTCAGATCATACTTAGTTTGTCTGAAGTAATTGCTTATGACATTTCATTATAAATTATATTTCTTTACTTCCTTCACATTTCTAAAAATTTTTTCTTCTATATTTTTGAGCTTATCTATTTTTCATTATTAACTGGATTCTTACTGATAGTAATAGTCATCTGAGGTTCGTTATTTTTTATTTTTCCATTTTCTTCTTAACTTGTTTCTTTATCCTTGGGATATTTATTCCCTAAAATTCCCTAACACGTTAGCTGGGGCAGTGTCCAGAGGGGCTCTGTAGGCTTCACACTCTGCTGGCCATACTACGTCATTTATTGATTACAGAGGTAAATCATCTCTGATCAATACATAATAATACTGCTGGACTTATCTCAGACAGTTATTAATAAAAATTATATAAGAATAGTCCACCTTATGACTATAAAAAAAAAATTAAATATCTTTGGATATTTCACTTCGTATACGAACAGATCTATTAATATTTCTATCTTAGTCAATTTCTATCTCAGTTATTTTTCTCAGTGGTCAGCTCTGCTGGCATTTTATTTCTCCTTGTGGTTGGAATATGGTATAATATAATCATCACTTATTATTCAGTGTAAAGTTTTTAATTCTCTGTCATTTTTTGTCTGTTATCACAATCTCTTTCTGGTCATGGGTAGCATATATTTGGTATTATATTTTTGTTCTTTTCTTAATTCTTATGAATCATTCCACTAGTATTATGTTTTTGCAATTACTCTTATAATTGTACTTCTTATAATTGACATTTATTATATGATCATATTTTTCTTATGGATTTATTTATATATGGTTTTTTCTTTCTTTTTCAAAATTTGATTCTGCTCTTGCTTTTTATCCAAATGCACTCTTTAATTATTAATTCCATGTGTTTATTATCTCTGTTTATTTGACATAAAATTCTCATTAATTTTACTTCACAATAAGTTTATTCATTTAAATTGTATCAGTGGTTTGTACTGCCATTTCTTTATTCTTGAAAGTTTTTTCAGAATTGGTCCCATATATAATTGTTTGTAATGTGTTATCCAAATTCCCTTTCTTCTTGTTCATTTCTAAAAGTTGTTTTTAAGATAAGGTAGTAAGTTGTTCTTACTTGGGTTCTGAATTTTTTTAAAATTTTTTAAATTCTTTTCTGTTTTGATCATAAATTATTTCCTAAATAGTAGGTAGTAAGGTGTTCTTACTTCTTTTTTGAATTTTGTGGTTTAATTCAAAATTCATTTTCTTTTTGATTCATAAATTGTTTCCTCAATAGTAGGTAGTAAGTTGTTCTTACTTGGTTTTTGAATTTAGATATTTAATTCAAAACTCATTTTCTTTTTGATTCATAAATTACTCATAATATTTTTTCATAAATATGGTTAACATATCATATTATTACCCTAAATATGGTATTAGCTCTCTTCTTTTCTTTACTTCAAATGTACTTCTTATTATTATTTTTCTTTTATATACCCAGGTTGAAGATTTTTATTTGGGTGGACAGTTGCTCATAATTTCTTTTTCTTTGACATAGGTTTTTGACCGTCGTCGGTTCTCATGACATCCATTTCCTTTACCATCTCATTATGTATCCGTCATCTAGCTTATCAGATCCGTACTTGCCTATGTTAACTTTGGAGTAATCATTTTCCTTCCTCTTGCTGGGATCCTTTTTAGGTTTTTGGCTCCCTTCTGCTTTAATGTGGTTGACTTGAGCGATTTGGGATCCTCCGTCGTTTTTTGGTTCGTTATGCAGTATTGAATGACTAGGATATTCAGCGACTACTACCCAATTTTCATTCTCATTGTTATCCCGGTCAGGCCCGACCGGTAAACCTTGAGTAGTTGCTGACCGCTCCGTAAGAGAGTTAGATGGTTGATTTCGGTTCATGTTCCTTTCTGGGTCGTCTACACTATTACCCCGTCTGGGCAAGTTATATCTGGTATCCTCCCGTTCTCGACTTCTCCATCGATCCTCCTCCTCATGGAAACTGTTACTCCGTTGATGGTTATACCTGTTTTGGCTGTTTCCTTCTGCCCGTATAAAATTTACTTGGGGTCGGGAGAACCTGGTGTTGTTGTTATTATGATTAGGGAAACCCGTATTGTTATTGTCAAACCGCTCGGTGTTATTGGTAGGATTGGTGTTTCTTTGTCTATTTACATAATTATTCGGGTAATAATTACCTCGATTACCGGAGAACCCGTTATTATTTCTGTTATTATTCGGGTTTATATTCCCGTGGTTATTATTGTTGTTGTTACCATTCGTGGGGTGTTGATTATGGTAATTCGGATTATATCTATTTCCTTGGTACCCACTGTTGACCGGTTGACTATTATTGTTTGATGACGGATTATTTCGAACTTCTGGCCGCTCATTTCTTCTTCTGCTCTGCCTGTAATATTCTTCATTCTCATAGTTTTCCAATAGCTCCGTCATCGCCTGTATGGTCTTTATCTGACTGCCTCTTCGAGCTCTTATGACCTCTTCGTCGTAATGATAAGAAAGCTTGTTCACCAGGCATTCCTCTGGTATAGCTGGTTCCAGGTGCTTGGCCAGGCACACCTTCCCAAGAAAGTACGCCGTCATGGTACTGCTAAACTGAGTTCTATATCGGCCATTGCAGATGTTGTCCCTTATTAAATTCTGGGTGGTCTCTGACCAATACTTAGACTTGAACAAACTTTTGAACTGCTGATAATCGGTTATTTCGCTCCTGTTCGCCATCCACCAATTGTCCGTCATATCACGGAATGATTCGTCTAATAGTTCACGATTATTGGACCATCGATTACCTTTATGTTTGGCCATATATTCTTCGATACGGGCCAAAAACTCCATTGGCTTCCTTTTATATTGGCGGAAGTTAAGCCATTCTCTATTCTCGTTGATTGGGATATTAGTAAAGCTGGTTGGTCCGCTCCGAATTGCTTCCATGTCCTCCTGGTTCTGTCTCACTTGACCCGTGATGTTAGTCATCGCTTCCTCCATTCCGTCACATCTTTCCGTAATTCGAGTTCGTACCTTGCTGAGTTCTTCCTGGCTTTCCTTTCGGTTTTCTTCTGCCTTCTTTCGAGTAGATTCTTCAAGATTTGTGACCTTGGTGTTCACCACTTCCTTGAACTCTTGTACCTCCACTTCCGTCATTCGACATCTTCCATCAACTTCTCTTATCTGTTGATTTATAGTTATGGTTTCGTCTTCCAGCCTTTTGGTCATAGATTTCTTATTTTCCTTGAGTTCCTGGTTCATTTCCTTTCTTAATAGCTCCATTCGTTCGTCTAACTTGTCTAAATTCTCTTGGTTAACTTCTCGTAACTCTTCTCGTAATAGTTGGTTATCCTCTCTTAACTCTTCCAACCTCTCCCCCATCTTCTCTTCCATTTTCTTGTTATTCTCCTCCAATTTTTCTTCCATCTTTTTGCTGGTTTCCTCCATTTTCTGATTAGTTTCATCAATTTTCCGGCTTAAAGATCGGTTGTCCTTCTTCATTTCTTTGCTGGTTTCCTCTATTCTCTTATGGGTGTCTTCAATCTTTTTACTTAATTCTTCCTTTGTTTCTTGGTTGTCCTTCTTCAATTCTTCCTTTGTTTCTTGGTTGTCCTTCTTCAATTCTTCCTTAATTGACCGGTTGTCGTCATCCATTTTCTTATGCAAGTCTTCTTTGTTGGAATCCATTTTCCTTTCCATCTTCTTGCTGTTTTCTTCCATGTCCTTTTTCAAATCTTCTCTCATTTGCATGAACATTTCCATTAATTTGTCCATTTTACTTTCCATTGTAGTCTTAGTTTTTTCTATCTCCTGGTCTTGGACATGGACGTCCCCTGGTTGAGTGGGTATTTCGGATAGCTCCTCTGGTGGTTCAGGTTGTTTATGTTCCACCCGTTCTAATATCTTTTCCACGTCCTCCACTGGGGTCGCCTCCTTATCATCCATATCGAGTTCCTTCTCGGCCTCCGCCGCTCTCTTCTTTGATGTGGCACGACGCAGCATCTTCCCTGATTCCCTGGCTGGCTAACCGCTGCCAAGCTGAATTAGGAATTGGGTAAGTAATTACCGTAATTTCAACCCCTAATTACAGCCCTTTAGTTGGACGCCAATTTTGTAATGAAACTCAAAATTCTTGGATTAACTTGTTCTAATATTCTGATTGTGTGTAGTAATGTAGCTAATGTCTCCTAGTCTTCGTTATGCTCTCACTGTTGGTCTTCTTTTTTGTAATAAAACAATAATATAATCGTAATTGCAGTAGTGTTCTGGTATAATATTACCCGGAATAATTTTTATGGTGTGTAAGTGTAGTAGTGACGTTCCGCTCTGGGAAACGTCGATTTGGTAACGTTCCTAGTCTTTGTTGTTATCAAATAAACTCTGTGTGTATTGCTGTTGTAGCAATTTGAAATAAAAGATAAATTTAAAATTTATATTTATAAAAAAAAAATAAATTCTGAAAAAATGTTTTCGGTGTATTTATGTTCTTAAAATTTAGAAATAAATCGAGGTTGTTGATTGTAATTATAATTATGATGGTATTGTGTTTATTCTGGTAATAATTTTCCCTTCTGTAAATTTGTTAAAAAGACAATCCAGTTAACTTCAAGTTTAGGCGAAAACGGCTCTCTTCTTCTTACTCTTGGAAGGTTGTAGTTTCGCATATACTGCCTTTAAAGGTTATCTAGTTTTCTTGATTAATTAACTGTTATGTCCTTTTATAAGAGAAATCAACTTCAATTTACCAGAAAACAAACGTTTATTAAACAAAATAATGAATTTGATCAATTAAAATCGATGTTACAATGCCGTATCGACTCGCTCAGGGCCGGTTGATATTAGAAGTTTTACATTCGTATTATAAAAATAGGTTCTTTAAACGGTTATTTATATAAAAAGCCAAAGAAGTTCAGGGGCATGAAAGTATAACACTTACAATTCTAATAATGTCTTAAATTTAAACAATACAATGGTAGTTATTAATAATAAAAGTTTATATATAATTGTATTCAAACCAAGTTGCAGCCCACAGTCGTGTCTTATTGCGGTGATGATACTGGATCAAAATGGCCGCCTGACGCATGCGCGTTGTTCGCCTTCTAACCTGGATGAAGTACTTGTTGGAATAAATATGTCCCTTCTTCGTTTAAATGTTCTTCGCAATTGTATATGATCTTCTGGGGTATAGTTTATTGTCACTGGTGTATGATGGATTAGTTCACTTTGTGTAAAAATGTTGTTAAATGGGTATATCTACTGGTGTTTATGTGTGTCAGTTTAACCTCGAATTTTCACTTGGTATTTGGTGCGGTTTCAGTGTTATTTCATTTAATTAGTTATATGTGATTCCGTTTATTGGTGTTATGTAGTTCATAGGTCAACTTCACCACTTCACAATAATTAAAATAGTTAAAAAAAATAATTTTACACAAAATGATTCCGAACTCTGTTATAACGTAACAGCCATTAAAGGTTGGTTCTATCAAATATTCACGTTAAGTGCTCTCTTCAAGGTATAATAATGAACTGTCTGGATTTCCTTCGTCTCATGAAAATCTTAGCCTATATAATATATCTCATACATTGTTTCAAATCATCTTAACTTCCGACACATTTTAAAATCGTACATTATGCTCAGAAAGTAATTTCGTTATTAGTTAACTGTTTGAAATATTAAATACATATTCGTTTTCACTATTCTATTCTACTTATTTTGATAGTAATTAAGTTAGTGTTACAAAGTTTTATCAGAAAATTATATTTCTTACATTTTTTGGTAGGTCTGCCTAAAATTATACTTCCTGTCTTCTAAGTAAATAATAGCCATTTTCCCTAATATAATTATTATTCTATTAAATCTGAAATTGATATAATTGTCAATTCTCACTTATTTTGTGGCAATTTAGTATATTAATAATGGTTTTTTTAATACAATTCATTTGTATATGACTCCCCCTATGATAATGTCAGTGAATCTATTTCAGTTTTAAATGGTATTTTATTAGACCAATTAATAATTTTACTCATATAATGACCATATCTTTAGCAAGCCTTATTTACATAGTATTTCATATGTTGAGTTTATCTTGCCTAAATATTGTCAGTTTAACTGGCTTATAAGACTATGTTTGTTAATTATTTGCAGTTTTAATTTCATTATATGGCCTAGATTTGATGTGTGGCTATTTGCCAAATGTTTTATTAATGTAGTTATTTTATATCCTTCTCTGACTTCTGATTCTTATATAGTTGATTAAAAATTAATTCTTTGACTGGTATAACAGTAATTATTGATTGTATAAATAACATATAACACCTCTCTAAATCAAAACTGGTGTTCTGAATAACATTGTTTTGTATATCACCTAATAACATAATTAAAAGTATTCTATAACATCGGAATGATATCTATTTTTAGATAGGGCATTCCTAAATTAAAATGAACAATAAAATAACAAATTATAACACTAATATTTCTTATGAATAATCCTTACTTATCTAATTATTATATGTAATAGGAACCTAACATCCTGGTTACATATAATGGTTAACATCTTTTGCTACTTCAACATTAACAGTTGGTTCTGCAATTCCCCATTTTAAAGGATTTATGCCCCCTCTTAAAGTATAACCCTGGCTATCTAAGTTATATTCCATTCTATGGAATGTTCATACAGCTTTAGTAGCTTTTTATTAGTAATATTACTATTTCATTATCAAAGTAGACACTGTTCACAAAACTTAAAAGTTTATTACTTTGTACTGCAACTCATGCACCTTTTTAAAGTTTATTAGTTATAATTTGATCACTTACACTTGTCCATGGTGAATTATTAATATATTTACTAGTCTTTTTCTAGTTTTTAACATGAAATATTCAACCATGGGGGGACTGTGAAGATTTGTTTATACAAACTAAATAATAACTTTTTGAATGCACTAATATTTAATACTACTAACACTTTTAGTTTTTTGTCAGTTTTACAGTGATATGGTTTTTTGGGGTGTTATACTTTCTCTTTGGACATTCATTGATTTTGGGGTTTTTGGGGTTCTTTCCCTATGGTGTTTTTGTTTTATATGGGTCGTCTCACTTCTTTCTTCTCTGAGTTTGGTTATTCTTCTTTCTTCTTTGAGTTTGGTTATTCTTCTTTCTTCCTTCTTCAGTATTTTTAATTATTCTTCTTTCTTCTTTGAGTTTGGTTATTCTTCTTTCTTCCTTCTTCAGTATTTTTAGTTTTGATTATTCTTCTTTCTTCAGTAGTTTTGGGTTATTCTTCTTTCTTCCTTCCTCTGTAGTTTTGATTAGTCTTCTTTCTTCTTTCTTCAGTAGTTTTGATTGTTCTTCTTTCTTCATTCTTCAGTAATTTAAATTATTCTTCTTTCTTCCTTAGTTTTGGTTGTTCTTCTTTCTTCAGTGATTTTAATTATTCTTCTTTCTTCTTTGTTCAATACTTTTAATTATTCTTCTTTCTTCTGTAGTTTTGGTTATTCTTCTTTCTTCTGTAGATTTGGTTATTCTTCTTTCTTCAGTAGTTTTGGTTATTCTTCCTTCTTCTTTCTTCTGTATTTTTATGTATTCTTCTTTCTTCCTTCTTTAGTAGTTTTGGTTATTCTTCTTTCTTCTTTAGTTTTAATTATTCTTCTTTCTTCTTTCTTCAGTAGATTTGATTATTCTTCTTTCTTCTTTCTTCAGTAGCTTTGATTATTCTTCTTTCTTCAGTCTTCAGTAATTTTAATTATTCTTCTTTCTTCCTTAGTTTTGGTTGTTCTTCTTTCTTCAGTGATTTTGGTTATTCTTCTTTCTTCTTTAGTTTTAATTATTCTTCTTTCTTCTTTCTTCAGTAGATTTGATTATTCTTCTTTCTTCTTTATTCAGTAGTTTTGATTGTTCTTCTTTCTTCATTCTTCAGTAATTTTAGTTTTGATTGTTCTTCTTTCTTCCTTAGTTTTGATTGTTCTTCTTTCTTCCTTCTTCAGTAGTTTTGGTTATTTTTCTTTCTTCTTTAGTTTGATTATTCTTCTTTCTTCTTTCTTCAGTAGTTTTAATTAGTCTTCTTTCTTCTTTGTTCAATAATTTTAATTATTCTTCTTTCTTCTGTAGATTTGGTTATTCTCCCTTCTTCTTTCTTCTGTAGTTTTGGTTATTCTTCTTTCTTCTTTAGTTTGATTATTCTTCTTTCTTCAGTAGTTTTGGTTATTCTTCTTTCTTCCTTCTTCAGTATTTTTGGTTATTCTTCTTTCTTCTTTAGTTTCGATTGTTCTTCTTTCTTCTTTAGTTTTTCGCTGTGTATGCCTTTGTTTCTTCTGGTCTGGTTTCTTTGACGGGGTATATTAATTGCCTGCTTCTATCTTACCTGGGTAATTTTGTTATTAACATTTTTAGTTTCCTGGGTTTTTATATTTGTATTATATTATATTATTTGCAGAATTTTTCTTTATTTAAACTTTCTTGTGAATATATTAGTAAATAGTGCTTTTTAATTGATTCTTATCTGGATATTCCATATATTAAAGCTTTATCCATGATCATTGAGTAATGTATTTGTGTGGATTATCTGTCACGCTACAGATTGCTCTCATCCAGAAGTGATTAGATCAGATCATACTTAGTTTGTCTGAAGTAATTGCTTATGACATTTCATTATAAATTATATTTCTTTACTTCCTTCACATTTCTAAAAATTTTTTCTTCTATATTTTTGAGCTTATCTATATTTCATTATTAACTGGATTCTTACTGATAGTAATAGTCATCTGAGGTTCGTTATTTTTTATTTTTCCATTTTCTTCTTAACTTGTTTCTTTATCCTTGGGATATTTATTCCCTAAAATTCCCTAACACGTTAGCTGGGGCAGTGTCCAGAGGGGCTCTGTAGGCTTCACACTCTGCTGGCCATACTACGTCATTTATTGATTACAGAGGTAAATCATCTCTGATCAATACATAATAATACTGCTGGACTTATCTCAGACAGTTATTAATAAAAATTATATAAGAATAGTCCACCTTATGACTATAAAAAAAAATTAAATATCTTTGGATATTTCACTTCGTATACGAACAGATCTATTAATATTTCTATCTTAGTCAATTTCTATCTCAGTTATTTTTCTCAGTGGTCAGCTCTGCTGGCATTTTATTTCTCCTTGTGGTTGGAAGCTGGTATAATATAATCATCACTTATTATTCAGTGTAAAGTTTTTAATTCTCTGTCATTTTTTGTCTGTTATCACAATCTCTTTCTGGTCATGGGTAGCATATATTTGGTATTATATTTTTGTTCTTTTCTTAATTCTTATGAATCATTCCACTAGTATTATGTTTTTGCAATTACTCTTATAATTGTACTTCTTATAATTGACATTTATTATATGATCATATTTTTCTTATGGATTTATTTATATATGGTTTTTTCTTTCTTTTTCAAAATTTGATTCTGCTCTTGCTTTTTATCCAAATGCACTCTTTAATTATTAATTCCATGTGTTTATTATCTCTGTTTATTTGACATAAAATTCTCATTAATTTTACTTCACAATAAGTTTATTCATTTAAATTGTATCAGTGGTTTGTACTGCCATTTCTTTATTCTTGAAAGTTTTTTCAGAATTGGTCCCATATATAATCGTTTGTAATGTGTTATCCAAATTCCCTTTCTTCTTGTTCATTTCTAAAAGTTGTTTTTAAGATAAGGTAGTAAGTTGTTCTTACTTGGGTTCTGAATTTTTTTAAAATTTTTTAAATTCTTTTCTGTTTTGATCATAAATTATTTCCTAAATAGTAGGTAGTAAGGTGTTCTTACTTCTTTTTTGAATTTTGTGGTTTAATTCAAAATTCATTTTCTTTTTGATTCATAAATTGTTTCCTCAATAGTAGGTAGTAAGTTGTTCTTACTTGGTTTTTGAATTTAGATATTTAATTCAAAACTCATTTTCTTTTTGATTCATAAATTACTCATAATATTTTTTCATAAATATGGTTAACATATCATATTATTACCCTAAATATGGTATTAGCTCTCTTCTTTTCTTTACTTCAAATGTACTTCTTATTATTATTTTTCTTTTATATACCCAGGTTGAAGATTTTTATTTGGGTGGACAGTTGCTCATAATTTCTTTTTCTTTGACATAGGTTTTTGACCGTCGTCGGTTCTCATGACATCCATTTCCTTTACCATCTCATTATGTATCCGTCATCTAGCTTATCAGATCCGTACTTGTCTATGTTAACTTTGGAGTAATCATTTTCCTTCCTCTTGCTGGGATCCTTTTTAGGTTTTTGGCTCCCTTCTGCTTTAATGTGGTTGACTTGAGCGATTTGGGATCCTCCGTCGTTTTTTGGTTCGTTATGCAGTATTGAATGACTAGGATATTCAGCGACTACTACCCAATTTTCATTCTCATTGTTATCCCGGTCAGGCCCGACCGGTAAACCTTGAGTAGTTGCTGACCGCTCCGTAAGAGAGTTAGATGGTTGATTTCGGTTCATGTTCCTTTCTGGGTCGTCTAAACTGTTACCCCGTCTGGGCAGGTTATATCTGGTATCCTCCCGTTCTCGACTTCTCCATCGATCCTTCTCCTCATGGAAACTGTTACTCCGTTGATGGTTATACCTGTTTTGGCTGTTTCCTTCTGCCCGTATAAAATTTACTTGGGGTCGGGAGAACCTGGTGTTGTTGTTATTATGATTAGGGTAACCCCTATTGTTATTGTCAAACCGCTCGGTGTTATTGGTAGGATTGGTGTTTCTTTGTCTATTTACATAATTATTCGGGTAATAATTACCTCGATTACCGGAGAACCCGTTATTATTTCTGTTATTATTCGGGTTTATATTCCCGTGGTTATTATTGTTGTTGTTACCATTCGTGGGGTGTTGATTATGGTAATTCGGATTATATCTATTTCCTTGGTACCCACTGTTGACCGGTTGACTATTATTGTTTGATGACGGATTATTTCGAACTTCTGGCCGCTCATTTCTTCTTCTGCTCTGCCTGTAATATTCTTCATTCTCATAGTTTTCCAATAGCTCCGTCATCGCCTGTATGGTCTTTATCTGACTGCCTCTTCGAGCTCTTATGACCTCTTCGTCGTAATGATAAGAAAGCTTGTTCACCAGGCATTCCTCTGGTATAGCTGGTTCCAGGTGCTTGGCCAGGCACACCTTCCCAAGAAAGTACGCCGTCATGGTACTGCCAAACTGAGTTCTATATCGGCCATTGCAGATGTTGTCCCTTATTAAATTCTGGGTGGTCTCTGACCAATACTTAGACTTGAACAAACTTTTGAACTGCTGATAATCGGTTATTTCGCTCCTGTTCGCCATCCACCAATTGTCCGTCATATCACGGAATGATTCGTCTAATAGTTCACGATTATTGGACCATCGATTACCTTTATGTTTGGCCATATATTCTTCGATACGGGCCAAAAACTCCATTGGCTTCCTTTTATATTGGCGGAAGTTAAGCCATTCTCTATTCTCGTTGATTGGGATATTAGTAAAGCTGGTTGGTCCGCTCCGAATTGCTTCCATGTCCTCCTGGTTCTGTCTCACTTGACCCGTGATGTTAGTCATCGCTTCCTCCATTCCGTCACATCTTTCCGTAATTCGAGTTCGTACCTTGCTGAGTTCTTCCTGGCTTTCCTTTCGGTTTTCTTCTGCCTTCTTTCGAGTAGATTCTTCAAGATTTGTGACCTTGGTGTTCACCACTTCCTTGAACTCTTGTACCTCCACTTCCGTCATTCGACATCTTCCATCAACTTCTCTTATCTGTTGATTTATAGTTATGGTTTCGTCTTCCAGCCTTTTGGTCATAGATTTCTTATTTTCCTTGAGTTCCTGGTTCATTTCCTTTCTTAATAGCTCCATTCGTTCGTCTAACTTGTCTAAATTCTCTTGGTTAACTTCTCGTAACTCTTCTCGTAATAGTTGGTTATCCTCTCTTAACTCTTCCAACCTCTCCCCCATCTTCTCTTCCATTTTCTTGTTATTCTCCTCCAATTTTTCTTCCATCTTTTTGCTGGTTTCCTCCATTTTCTGATTAGTTTCATCAATTTTCCGGCTTAAAGATCGGTTGTCCTTCTTCATTTCTTTGCTGGTTTCCTCTATTCTCTTATGGGTGTCTTCAATCTTTTTACTTAATTCTTCCTTTGTTTCTTGGTTGTCCTTCTTCAATTCTTCCTTTGTTTCTTGGTTGTCCTTCTTCAATTCTTCCTTAATTGACCGGTTGTCGTCATCCATTTTCTTATGCAAGTCTTCTTTGTTGGAATCCATTTTCCTTTCCATCTTCTTGCTGTTTTCTTCCATGTCCTTTTTCAAATCTTCTCTCATTTGCATGAACATTTCCATTAATTTGTCCATTTTACTTTCCATTGTAGTCTTAGTTTTTTCTATCTCCTGGTCTTGGACATGGACGTCCCCTGGTTGAGTGGGTATTTCGGATAGCTCCTCTGGTGGTTCAGGTTGTTTATGTTCCACCCGTTCTAATATCTTTTCCACGTCCTCCACTGGGGTCGCCTCCTTATCATCCATATCGAGTTCCTTCTCGGCCTCCGCCGCTCTCTTCTTTGATGTGGCACGACGCAGCATCTTCCCTGATTCCCTGGCTGGCTAACCGCTGCCAAGCTGAATTAGGAATTGGGTAAGTAATTACCGTAATTTCAACCCCTAATTACAGCCCTTTAGTTGGACGCCAATTTTGTAATGAAACTCAAAATTCTTGGATTAACTTGTTCTAATATTCTGATTGTGTGTAGTAATGTAGCTAATGTCTCCTAGTCTTCGTTATGCTCTCACTGTTGGTCTTCTTTTTTGTAATAAAACAATAATATAATCGTAATTGCAGTAGTGTTCTGGTATAATATTACCCGGAATAATTTTTATGGTGTGTAAGTGTAGTAGTGACGTTCCGCTCTGGGAAACGTCGATTTGGTAACGTTCCTAGTCTTTGTTGTTATCAAATAAACTCTGTGTGTATTGCTGTTGTAGCAATTTGAAATAAAAGATAAATTTAAAATTTATATTTATAAAAAAAAAATAAATTCTGAAAAAATGTTTTCGGTGTATTTATGTTCTTAAAATTTAGAAATAAATCGAGGTTGTTGATTGTAATTATAATTATGATGGTATTGTGTTTATTCTTGTAATAATTTTCCCTTCTGTAAATTTGTTAAAAAGACAATCCAGTTAACTTCAAGTTTAGGCGAAAACGGCTCTCTTCTTCTTACTCTTGGAAGGTTGTAGTTTCGCATATACTGCCTTTAAAGGTTATCTAGTTTTCTTGATTAATTAACTGTTATGTCCTTTTATAAGAGAAATCAACTTCAATTTACCAGAAAACAAACGTTTATTAAACAAAATAATGAATTTGATCAATTAAAATCGATGTTACAATGCCGTATCGACTCGCTCAGGGCCGGTTGATATTAGAAGTTTTACATTCGTATTATAAAAATAGGTTCTTTAAACGGTTATTTATATAAAAAGCCAGAGAAGTTCAGGGGCATGAAAGTATAACACTTACAATTCTAATAATGTCTTAAATTTAAACAATACAATGGTAGTTATTAATAATAAAAGTTTATATATAATTGTATTCAAACCAAGTTGCAGCCCACAGTCGTGTCTTATTGCGGTGATGATATTGGATCAAAATGGCCGCCTGACGCATGCGCGTTGTTCGCCTTCTAACCTGGATGAAGTACTTGTTGGAATAAATATGTCCCTTCTTCGTTTAAATGTTCTTCGCAATTGTATATGATCTTCTGGGGTATAGTTTATTGTCACTGGTGTATGATGGATTAGTTCACTTGGTGTAAAAATGTTGTTAAACGGGTATATCTACTGGTGTTTATGTGTGTCAGTTTAACCTCGAATTTTCACTTGGTATTTGGTGCGGTTTCAGTGTTATTTCATTTAATTAGTTATATGTGATTCCGTTTATTGGTGTTATGTAGTTCATAGGTCAACTTCACCACTTCACAATAATTAAAATAGTTAAAAAAAATAATTTTACACAAAATGATTCCGAACTCTGTTATAACGTAACAGCCATTAAAGGTTGGTTCTATCAAACATTCACGTTAAGTGCTCTCTTCAAGGTATAATAATGAACTGTCTGGATTTCCTTCGTCTCATGAAAATCTTAGCCTATATAATATATCTCATACATTGTTTCAAATCATCTTAACTTCCGACACATTTTAAAATCGTACATTATGCTCAGAAAGTAATTTCGTTATTAGTTAACTGTTTGAAATATTAAATACATATTCGTTTTCACTATTCTATTCTACTTATTTTGATAGTAATTAAGTTAGTGTTACAAAGTTTTATCAGAAAATTATATTTCTTACATTTTTTGGTAGGTCTGCCTAAAATTATACTTCCTGTCTTCTAAGTAAATAATAGCCATTTTCCCTAATATAATTATTATTCTATTAAATCTGAAATTGATATAATTGTCAATTCTCACTTATTTTATGGCAATTTAGTATATTAATAATGGTTTTTTTAATACAATTCATTTGTATATGACTCCCCCTATGATAATGTCAGTGAATCTATTTCAGTTTTAAATGGTATTTTATTAGACCAATTAATAATTTTACTCATATAATGACCATATCTTTAGCAAGCCTTATTTACATAGTATTTCATATGTTGAGTTTATCTTGCCTAAATATTGTCAGTTTAACTGGCTTATAAGACTATGTTTGTTAATTATTTGCAGTTTTAATTTCATTATATGGCCTAGATTTGATGTGTGGCTATTTGCCAAATGTTTTATTAATGTAGTTATTTTATATCCTTCTCTGACTTCTGATTCTTATATAGTTGATTAAAAATTAATTCTTTGACTGGTATAACAGTAATTATTGATTGTATAAATAACATATAACACCTCTCTAAATCAAAACTGGTGTTCTGAATAACATTGTTTTGTATATCACCTAATAACATAATTAAAAGTATTCTATAACATCGGAATGATATCTATTTTTAGATAGGGCATTCCTAAATTAAAATGAACAATAAAATAACAAATTATAACACTAATATTTCTTATGAAAAATCCTTACTTATCTAATTATTATATGTAATAGGAACCTAACATCCTGGTTACATATAATGGTTAACATCTTTTGCTACTTCAACATTAACAGTTGGTTCTGCAATTCCCCATTTTAAAGGATTTATGCCCCCTCTTAAAGTATAACCCTGGCTATCTAAGTTATATTCCATTCTATGGAATGTTCATACAGCTTTAGTAGCTTTTTATTAGTAATATTACTATTTCATTATCAAAGTAGACACTGTTCACAAAACTTAAAGTTTATTACTTTGTACTGCAACTCATGCACCTTTTTAAAGTTTATTAGTTATAATTTGATCACTTACACTTGTCCATGGTGAATTATTAATATATTTACTAGTCTTTTTCTAGTTTTTAACATGAAATATTCAACCGTGGGGGGACTGTGAAGATTTGTTTATACAAACTAAATAATAACTTTTTGAATGCACTAATATTTAATACTACTAACACTTTTAGTTTTTTGTCAGTTTTACAGTGATATGGTTTTTTCGGGTGTTATACTTTCTCTTTGGACATTCATTGAGTTTGGGGTTTTTGGGGTTCTTTCCCTATGGTGTTTTTGTTTTATATGGGTCGTCTCACTTCTTTCTTCTCTGAGTTTGGTTATTCTTCTTTCTTCTTTGAGTTTGGTTATTCTTCTTTCTTCCTTCTTCAGTATTTTTAGTTTTGATTATTCTTCTTTCTTCAGTAGTTTTGGGTTATTCTTCTTTCTTCCTTCCTCTGTAGTTTTGATTAGTCTTCTTTCTTCTTTCTTCAGTAGTTTTGATTGTTCTTCTTTCTTCATTCTTCAGTAATTTTAATTATTCTTCTTTCTTCCTTAGTTTTGGTTGTTCTTCTTTCTTCAGTGATTTTAATTATTCTTCTTTCTTCTTTGTTCAATAATTTTAATTATTCTTCTTTCTTCTGTAGTTTTGGTTATTCTTCTTTCTTCTGTAGATTTGGTTATTCTTCTTTCTTCAGTAGTTTTGGTTATTCTTCCTTCTTCTTTCTTCTGTATTTTTATTTATTCTTCTTTCTTCCTTCTTTAGTAGTTTTTGTTATTCTTCTTTCTTCTTTAGTTTTAATTATTCTTCTTTCTTCTTTCTTCAGTAGATTTGCTTATTCTTCTTTCTTCTTTCTTCAGTAATTTTAATTATTCTTCTTTCTTCCTTAGTTTTGGTTGTTCTTCTTTCTTCAGTGATTTTGGTTATTCTTCTTTCTTCTTTAGTTTTAATTATTCTTATTTCTTCTTTCTTCAGTAGATTTGATTATTCTTCTTTCTTCTTTATTTAGTAGTTTTGATTGTTCTTCTTTCTTCATTCTTCAGTAATTTTAGTTTTGATTGTTCTTCTTTCTTCCTTAGTTTCGATTGTTCTTCTTTCTTCCTTTTTCAGTAGTTTTGGTTATTCTTCTTTCTTCTTTAGTTTGATTATTCTTCTTTCTTCTTTCTTCAGTAGTTTTAATTAGTCTTCTTTCTTCTTTGTTCAATAATTTTAATTATTCTTCTTTCTTCTGTAGATTTGGTTATTCTCCCTTCTTCTTTCTTCTGTAGTTTGATTATTCTTCTTTCTTCAGTAGTTTTGGTTATTCTTCTTTCTTCCTTCTTCAGTATTTTTGGTTATTCTTCTTTCTTCTTTAGTTTTGATTGTTCTTCTTTCTTCTTTAGTTTTTCGCTGTGTATGCCTTTGTTTCTTCTGGTCTGGTTTCTTTGACGGGGTATATTAATTGCCTGCTTCTATCTTACCTGGGTAATTTTGTTATTAACATTTTTAGTTTCCTGGGTTTTTAAATTTGTATTATATTATATTATTTGCAGAATTTTTCTTTATTTAACCTTTCTTGTGAATATATTAGTAAATAGTGCATTTTAATTGATTCTCATCTGGATATTCCATATATTAAAGCTTTATCCATGATCATTGAGTAATGTATTTGTGTGGATTATCTGTCACGCTACAGATTGCTCTCTTCCAGAAGTGATTAGTTCAGATCATACTTAGTTTGTCTGAAGTAATTGCTTATGACATTTCATTATAAATTATATTTCTTTACTTCCTTCACATTTCTAAAAATTTTTTCTTCTATATTTTTGAGCTTATCTATATTTCATTATTAACTGGATTCTTACTGATAGTAATAGTCATCTGAGGTTCGTTATTTTTTATTTTTCCATTTTCTTCTTAACTTGTTTCTTTATCCTTGGGATATTTATTCCCTAAAATTCCCTAACACGTTAGCTGGGGCAGTGTCCAGAGGGGCTCTGTAGGCTTCACACTCTGCTGGCCATACTACGTCATTTATTGATTACAGAGGTAAATCATCTCTGATCAATACATAATAATACTGCTGGACTTATCTCAGACAGTTATTAATAAAAATTATATAAGAATAGTCCACCTTATGACTATAAAAAAATTAAATATCTTTGGATATTTCACTTCGTATACGAACAGATCTATTAATATTTCTATCTTAGTCAATTTCTATCTCAGTTATTTTTCTCAGTGGTCAGCTCTGCTGGCATTTTATTTCTCCTTGTGGTTGGAAGCTGGTATAATATAATCATCACTTATTATTCAGTGTAAAGTTTTTAATTCTCTGTCATTTTTTGTCTGTTATCACAATCTCTTTCTGGTCATGGGTAGCATATATTTGGTATTATATTTTTGTTCTTTTCTTAATTCTTATGAATCATTCCACTAGTATTATGTTTTTGCAATTACTCTTATAATTGTACTTCTTATAATTGACATTTATTATATGATCATATTTTTCTTATGGATTTATTTATATATGGTTTTTTCTTTCTTTTTCAAAATTTGATTCTGCTCTTGCTTTTTATCCAAATGCACTCTTTAATTATTAATTCCATGTGTTTATTATCTCTGTTTATTTGACATAAAATTCTCATTAATTTTACTTCACAATAAGTTTATTCATTTAAATTGTATCAGTGGTTTGTACTGCCATTTCTTTATTCTTGAAAGTTTTTTCAGAATTGGTCCCATATATAATTGTTTGTAATGTGTTATCCAAATTCCCTTTCTTCTTGTTCATTTCTAAAAGTTGTTTTTAAGATAAGGTAGTAAGTTGTTCTTACTTGGGTTCTGAATTTTTTTAAAATTTTTTAAATTCTTTCCTGTTTTGATCATAAATTATTTCCTAAATAGTAGGTAGTAAGGTGTTCTTACTTCTTTTTTGAATTTTGTGGTTTAATTCAAAATTCATTTTCTTTTTGATTCATAAATTGTTTCCTCAATAGTAGGTAGTAAGTTGTTCTTACTTGGTTTTTGAATTTAGATATTTAATTCAAAACTCATTTTCTTTTTGATTCATAAATTACTCATAATATTTTTTCATAAATATGGTTAATATATCATATTATTACCCTAAATATGGTATTAGCTCTCTTCTTTTCTTTACTTCAAATGTACTTCTTATTATTATTTTTCTTTTATATACCCAGGTTGAAGATTTTTATTTGGGTGGACAGTTGCTCATAATTTCTTTTTCTTTGACATAGGTTTTTGACCGTCGTCGGTTCTCATGACATCCATTTCCTTTACCATCTCATTATGTATCCGTCATCTAGCTTATCAGATCCGTACTTGTCTATGTTAACTTTGGAGTAATCATTTTCCTTCCTCTTGCTGGGATCCTTTTTAGGTTTTTGGCTCCCTTCTGCTTTAATGTGGTTGACTTGAGCGATTTGGGATCCTCCGTCTTTTTTTGGTTCGTTATGCAGTATTGAATGACTAGGATATTCAGCGACTACTACCCAATTTTCATTCTCATTGTTATCCCGGTCAGGCCCGACCGGTAAACCTTGAGTAGTTGCTGACCGCTCCGTAAGAGAGTTAGATGGTTGATTTCGGTTCATGTTCCTTTCTGGGTCGTCTAAACTGTTACCCCATCTGGGCAGGTTATATCTGGTATCCTCCCGTTCTCGACTTCTCCATCGATCCTCCTCCTCATGGAAACTGTTACTCCGTTGATGGTTATACCTGTTTTGGCTGTTTCCTTCTGCCCGTATAAAATTTACTTGGGGTCGGGTGAACCTGGTGTTATTGTTATTATGATTAGGGTAACCCCTATTGTTATTGTCAAACCGCTCGGTGTTATTGGTAGGATTGGTGTTTCTTTGTCTATTTACATAATTATTCGGGTAATAATTACCTCGATTACCGGAGAACCCGTTATTATTTCTGTTATTATTCGGGTTTATATTCCCGTGGTTATTATTGTTGTTGTTACCATTCGTGGGGTGTTGATTATGGTAATTCGGATTATATCTATTTCCTTGGTACCCACTGTTGACCGGTTGACTATTATTGTTTGATGACGGATTATTTCGAACTTCTGGCCGCTCATTTCTTCTTCTGCTCTGCCTGTAATATTCTTCATTCTCATAGTTTTCCAATAGCTCCGTCATCGCCTGTATGGTCTTTATCTGACTGCCTCTTCGAGCTCTTATAACCTCTTCGTCGTAATGATAAGAAAGCTTGTTCACCAGGCATTCCTCTGGTATAGCTGGTTCCAGGTGCTTGGCCAGGCACACCTTCCCAAGAAAGTACGCCGTCATGGTACTGCCAAACTGAGTTCTATATCGGCCATTGCAGATGTTGTCCCTTATTAAATTCTGGGTGGTCTCTGACCAATACTTAGACTTGAACAAACTTTTGAACTGCTGATAATCGGTTATTTCGCTCCTGTTCGCCATCCACCAATTATCCGTCATATCACGGAATGATTCGCCTAATAGTTCACGATTATTGGACCATCGATTACCTTTATGTTTGGCCGTATATTTTTCGATACGGGCCAAAAACTCCATTGGCTTCCTTTTATATTGGCGGAAGTTAAGCCATTCTCTATTCTCGTTGATTGGGATATTAGTAAAGCTGGTTGGTCCGCTCCGAATTGCTTCCATGTCCTCCTGGTTCTGTCTCACTTGACCCGTGATGTTAGTCATCGCTTCCTCCATTCCGTCACATCTTTCCGTAATTCGAGTTCGTACCTTGCTGAGTTCTTCCTGGCTTTCCTTTCGGTTTTCTTCTGCCTTCTTTCGAGTAGATTCTTCAAGATTTGTGACCTTGGTGTTCACCACTTCCTTGAACTCTTGTACCTCCACTTCCGTCATTCGACATCTTCCATCAACTTCTCTTATCTGTTGATTTATAGTTATGGTTTCGTCTTCCAGCCTTTTGGTCATAGGTTTCTTATTTTCCTTGAGTTCCTGGTTCATTTCCTTTCTTAATAGCTCCATTCGTTCGTCTAACTTGTCTAAATTCTCTTGGTTAACTTCTCGTAACTCTTCTCGTAATAGTTGGTTATCCTCTCTTAACTCTTCCAACCTCTCCCCCATCTTCTCTTCCATTTTCTTGTTATTCTCCTCCAATTTTTCTTCCATCTTTTTGCTGGTTTCCTCCATTTTCTGATTAGTTTCATCAATTTTCCGGCTTAAAGATCGGTTGTCCTTCTTCATTTCTTTGCTGGTTTCCTCTATTCTCTTATGGGTGTCTTCAATCTTTTTACTTAATTCTTCCTTTGTTTCTTGGTTGTCCTTCTTCAATTCTTCCTTAATTGACCGGTTGTCGTCATCCATTTTCTTATGCAAGTCTTCTTTGTTGGAATCCATTTTCCTTTCCATCTTCTTGCTGTTTTCTTCCATGTCCTTTTTCAAATCTTCTCTCATTTGCATGAACATTTCCATTAATTTGTCCATTTTACTTTCCATTGTAGTCTTAGTTTTTTCTATCTCCTGGTCTTGGACATGGACGTCCCCTGGTTGAGTGGGTATTTCGGATAGCTCCTCTGGTGGTTCAGGTTGTTTATGTTCCACCCGTTCTAATATCTTTTCCACGTCCTCCACTGGGGTCGCCTCCTTATCATCCATATCGAGTTCCTTCTCGGCCTCCGCCGCTCTCTTCTTTAATGTGGCACGACGCAGCATCTTCCCCGATTCCCTGGCTGGCTAACCGCTGCCAAGCTGAATTAGGAATTGGGTAAGTAATTACCGTAATTTCAACCCCTAATTACAGCCCTTTAGTTGGACGCCAATTTTGTAATGAAACTCAAAATTCTTGGATTAACTTGTTCTAATATTCTGATTGTGTGTAGTAATGTAGCTAATGTCTCCTAGTCTTCGTTATGCTCTCACTGTTGGTCTTCTTTTTTGTAATAAAACAATAATATAATCGTAATTGCAGTAGTGTTCTGGTATAATATTACCCGGAATAATTTTTATGGTGTGTAAGTGTAGTAGTGACTTTCCGCTCTGGGAAACGTCGATTTGGTAACGTTCCTAGTCTTTGTTGTTATCAAATAAACTCTGTGTGTATTGCTGTTGTAGCAGTTTGAAATAAAAGATAAATTTAAAATTTATATTTATAAAAAAAAATAAATTCTGAAAAAATGTTTTCGGTGTATTTATGTTCTTAAAATTTAGAAATAAATCGAGGTTGTTGATTGTAATTATAATTATGATGGTATTGTGTTTATTCTGGTAATAATTTTCCCTTCTGTAAATTTGTTAAAAAGACAATCCAGTTAACTTCAAGTTTAGGCGAAAACGGCTTTCTTCTTCTTACTCTTGGAAGGTTGTAGTTTCGCATATACTGCCTTCAAAGGTTATCTAGTTTTCTTGATTAATTAACTGTTATGTCCTTTTATAAGAGAAATCAACTTCAATTTACCAGAAAACAAACGTTTATTAAACAAAATAATGAATTTGATCAATTAAAATCGATGTTACAATGCCGTATCGACTCGCTCAGGGCCGGTTGATATTAGAAGTTTTACATTCGTATTATGAAAATAGGTTCTTTAAACGGTTATTTATATAAAAAGCCAGAGAAGTTCAGGGGCATGAAAGTATAACACTTACAATTCTAATAATGTCTTAAATTTAAACAATACAATGGTAGTTATTAATAATAAAAGTTTATATATAATTGTATTCAAACCAAGTTGCAGCCCACAGTCGTGTCTTATTGCGGTGATGATATTGGATCAAAATGGCCGCCTGACGCATGCGCGTTGTTCGCCTTCTAACCTGGATGAAGTACTTGTTGGAATAAATATGTCCCTTCTTCGTTTAAATGTTCTTCGCAATTGTATATGATCTTCTGGGGTATAGTTTATTGTCACTGGTGTATGATGGATTAGTTCACTTGGTGTAAAAATGTTGTTAAATGGGTATATCTACTGGTGTTTATGTGTGTCAGTTTAACCTCGAATTTTCACTTGGTATTTGGTGCGGTTTCAGTGTTATTTCATTTAATTAGTTATATGTGATTCCGTTTATTGGTGTTATGTAGTTCATAGGTCAACTTCACCACATCACAATAATTAAAATAGTTAAAAAAAATAATTTTACACAAAATGATTCCGAACTCTGTTATAACGTAACAGCCATTAAAGGTTGGTTCTATCAAATATTCACGTTAAGTGCTCTCTTCAAGGTATAATAATGAACTGTCTGGATTTCCTTCGTCTCATGAAAATCTTAGCCTATATAATATATCTCATACATTGTTTCAAATCATCTTAACTTCCGACACATTTTAAAATCGTACATTATGCTCAGAAAGTAATTTCGTTATTAGTTAACTGTTTGAAATATTAAATACATATTCGTTTTCACTATTCTATTCTACTTATTTTGATAGTAATTAAGTTAGTGTTACAAAGTTTTATCAGAAAATTATATTTCTTACATTTTTTGGTAGGTCTGCCTAAAATTATACTTCCTGTCTTCTAAGTAAATAATAGCCATTTTCCCTAATATAATTATTATTCTATTAAATCTGAAATTGATATAATTGTCAATTCTCACTTATTTTATGGCAATTTAGTATATTAATAATGGTTTTTTTAATACAATTCATTTGTATATGACTCCCCCTATGATAATGTCAGTGAATCTATTTCAGTTTTAAATGGTATTTTATTAGACCAATTAATAATTTTACTCATATAATGACCATATCTTTAGCAAGCCTTATTTACATAGTATTTCATATGTTGAGTTTATCTTGCCTAAATATTGTCAGTTTAACTGGCTTATAAGACTATGTTTGTTAATTATTTGCAGTTTTAATTTCATTATATGGCCTAGATTTGATGTGTGGCTATTTGCCAAATGTTTTATTAATGTAGTTATTTTATATCCTTCTCTGACTTCTGATTCTTATATAGTTGATTAAAAATTAATTCTTTGACTGGTATAACAGTAATTATTGATTGTATAAATAACATATAACACCTCTTTAAATCAAAACTGGTGTTCTGAATAACATTGTTTTGTATATCACCTAATAACATAATTAAAAGTATTCTATAACGTCGGAATGATATCTATTTTTAGATAGGGCATTCCTAAATTAAAATGAACAATAAAATAACAAATTATAACACTAATATTTCTTATGAATAATCCTTACTTATCTAATTATTATATGTAATAGGAACCTAACATCCTGGTTACATATAATGGTTAACATCTTTTGCTACTTCAACATTAACAGTTGGTTCTGCAATTCCCCATTTTAAAGGATTTATGCCCCCTCTTAAAGTATAACCCTGGCTATCTAAGTTATATTCCATTCTATGGAATGTTCATACAGCTTTAGTAGCTTTTTATTAGTAATATTACTATTTCATTATCAAAGTAGACACTGTTCACAAAACTTAAAGTTTATTACTTTGTACTGCAACTCATGCACCTTTTTAAAGTTTATTAGTTATAATTTGATCACTTACACTTGTCCATGGTGAATTATTAATATATTTACTAGTCTTTTTCTAGTTTTTAACATGAAATATTCAACCATGGGGGGACTGTGAAGATTTGTTTATACAAACTAAATAATAACTTTTTGAATGCACTAATATTTAATACTACTAACACTTTTAGTTTTTTGTCAGTTTTACAGTGATATGGTTTTTTGGGGTGTTATACTTTCTCTTTGGACATTCATTGATTTTGGGGTTTTTGGGGTTCTTTCCCTATGGTGTTTTTGTTTTATATGGGTCGTCTCACTTCTTTCTTCTCTGAGTTTGGTTATTCTTCTTTCTTCTTTGAGTTTGGTTATTCCTCTTTCTTCCTTCTTCAGTATTTTTAATTATTCTTCTTTCTTCTTTGAGTTTGGTTATTCTTCTTTCTTCCTTCTTCAGTATTTTTAGTTTTGATTATTCTTCTTTCTTCAGTAGTTTTGGGTTATTCTTCTTCCTTCCTTCCTCTGTAGTTTTGATTAGTCTTCTTTCTTCTTTCTTCAGTAGTTTTGATTGTTCTTCTTTCTTCATTCTTCAGTAATTTTAATTATTCTTCTTTCTTCCTTAGTTTTGGTTGTTCTTCTTTCTTCAGTGATTTTAATTATTCTTCTTTCTTCTTTGTTCAATAATTTTAATTATTCTTCTTTCTTCTGTAGATTTGGTTATTCTTCTTTCTTCTGTAGATTTGGTTATTCTTCTTTCTTCAGTAGTTTTGGTTATTCTTCCTTCTTCTTTCTTCTGTATTTTTATTTATTCTTCTTTCTTCCTTCTTTAGTAGTTTTGGTTATTCTTCTTTCTTCTTTAGTTTTAATTATTCTTCTTTCTTCTTTCTTCAGTAGCTTTGATTATTCTTCTTTCTTCAGTCTTCAGTAATTTTAATTATTCTTCTTTCTTCCTTAGTTTTGGTTGTTCTTCTTTCTTCAGTGATTTTGGTTATTCTTCTTTCTTCTTTAGTTTTAATTATTCTTCTTTCTTCTTTCTTCAGTAGATTTGATTATTCTTCTTTCTTCTGTATTCAGTAGTTTTGATTGTTCTTCTTTCTTCATTCTTCAGTAATTTTAGTTTTGATTGTTCTTCTTTCTTCCTTAGTTTTGATTGTTCTTCTTTCTTCCTTCTTCAGTAGTTTTGGTTATTCTTCTTTCTTCTTTAGTTTGATTATTCTTCTTTCTTTTTTCTTCAGTAGTTTTAATTAGTCTTCTTTCTTCTTTGTTCAATAATTTTAATTATTCTTCTTTCTTCTGTAGATTTGGTTATTCTCCCTTCTTCTTTCTTCTGTAGTTTTGGTTATTCTTCTTTCTTCTTTAGTTTGATTATTCTTCTTTCTTCAGTAGTTTTGGTTATTCTTCTTTCTTCCTTCTTCAGTATTTTTGGTTATTCTTCTTTCTTCTTTAGTTTTGATTGTTGTTCTTTCGTCTTTAGTTTTTCGCTGTGTATGCCTTTGTTTCTTCTGGTCTGGTTTCTTTGACGGGGTATATTAATTGCCTGCTTCTATCTTACCTGGGTAATTTTGTTATTAACATTTTTAGTTTCCTGGGTTTTTAAATTTGTATTATATTATATTATTTGCAGAATTTTTCTTTATTTAACCTTTCTTGTGAATATATTAGTAAATAGTGCATTTTAATTGATTCTCATCTGGATATTCCATATATTAAAACTTTATCCATGATCATTGAGTAATGTATTTGTGTGGATTATCTGTCACGCTACACAGTTAAACAGTTCGTAATTAACAACACAGTCTCTTATAACAAATCAAATAAAAATTGTTCACATGCAAATAAATGTCAACTAATATTAAAACACAATTGTATTACAATATACCGTCCGATTATAAAACACAACACTTAACTAATAACCACTTGAACGCACACAGTAATATCGCTTGTAATCGTACGACAATAACTAAAAACTAAGCAGCAGGTATGGGCTATTTATAGTCTACTGTGTTCCATAACATGCGTCCTTAAGAAGCCATCGAAAATTCTAGAGGACACTTCAGCGCAACCTTCGCAGAAACACGCACCGCTGGGCTAATTGAGATGGTTCCAGAACGCACGAGACGTGCCGCATTACGTAATACTGCCTCACATGTCAAGTGTCACGTAGGCCACCACATTACATTCCGGATCCCTCTCGAACATTCGATAAACACGTAGATTGTTCTGTGATGTCGTAACAATATTATAAGTGGGACTAACTGGGGAATATTAAAGTATTAAAGTTAGTAAACGTCCGTAATATGAAAATGTTATTTGACAAACGGTTTTTCTAACAACTCTCATTATCATCTTTATCGTAACGTACATATTTATGGTAGATTTTCCGAGAGTCCGTAAGGTGGTTTCCTTTCATTTCAAATACTTCTAATTTCTCACGGCATCCACCTTTCTTTTGCTTTGACCCGGGTCTTTTCTTCACTGACTTTCTCTGACTTCCAAATGTCTATGATTTCCATAAAACAATATTCTCCATACCAAAGCTTAATGTACTACCATATACCGTAATGTTTATTGCCATAGCAAAACTTAATTCAAAAAAATATTAATAGAAACTAAGTATCGTATTAGTAACAGAAACTAGTTGAAACTAAATTTTATACTGGACGAAATAAAAAGTCAATTTGCTACTGCAAATTACTTATTGCAAATATTGTTATGCTAATTTGCACCAATATTTAACAGGTAAGTTTTGGCATGTCGCATCATGGTACTGCATTTCTAAAGATACTGTACAGAAAATAAACCATAGATATAATAATTTTATGTACTTGTAGGGTTGGAAATATGAACCAAATATATTATGTCCTGTCACGTAAATAAATTTAAAAATGTATGTTTACAATTGTGAAGAACATTTCACATAAACTGGCTGAATTATCGTTGCCAATTATTTATGGAAAGATAAGTTTCCTAAATGTACAGCTTTTAACTTTTCTTATCGGTTGAGACGTGTCATCCATTTGTTAAAGAAGCACAAACTACCTATCTTTCCTGCATTTCCTGCATTCAAATCAACAGCAGTAAGTTTTAAGGTAAATTAATAACACGTTTTCAACACTAGTCAGAGTTGTAATTTGTGGATAAAATACTCTTATCATTGTATCGATAAACAGCATATCGTTAAGGCGTTTAGGGGTTTTATTTCAGGAATTATTAATTATTTCTATCAAGGCTCTTATTTCTAAATTATTGGTAAACGTTGGGACACGGCTACTATTTTATCTTTCATTTAATTTTTAAAACTTACGCTGCGTATTTTCTATTACAAACGTTACATGAAGATATAACAAATCTTGGCACGTTTCCATTCTGTTGTCCAATTCTCATTTCCTACGCTCCCTGATAAAAAGATTTAATTTATCCCTATTAACTTAAACATTTTTTTATTTCTAAGTTTTAACAAATGTTTAACTATATAAAGCTATCACTTAGTATCTTAACTGATTGTCTGTAAAGTCAATGACATTAACACGTTGGAAACTATATCTGTTACTGCAGACCATAATGTGTAATACTCTTAAAGGAATCTGTGATATATGCAGTGAGTTATTTTGGATAGGTCTTCAAATAAAAACTTTGAAAACAAACATATGTACACAAACACACACACACACACACACAAATTATTATATTTGCATGTTAAAAATTGATGTTTAAAATTGAATGTGGCTTGGAGTAATGCTTTAAACCTAGAAGCTACAGTTACATAGGAAACTGACATTTACTTAATATAAATTACTCAGTTTATTTTATTTTAAAACAGTGGTAATGAGTGTAGTTCTATTTAACAGAACAGAAGGGAAAAGAAGCATGGTCACTGAGATGTATATGGTATAGTAGAATGTCAAGAAAAGATTGTGCAAGTAATGATAGGATCGTAAGAATGATAAAGTAAACGAAAGAAAACTAAAACTTAAGCTTCAGAATGGAAATCTCTGTATATAAGAACACAAGTGTTACCACGATTTCTAGAGAGCTGGAGTGAAAGGGTTTAGTCTTCTCTGAACAGTAAGAGGAACGTAATTTTCATAACTTGTAAAAAATACGTTACCCATCTCTAATATTAAAACAGAGCATTTAGGGTACACTAGAAATCTGTAGCTCTCTAAATAAAATAGTTTAAAAATATAAACAGATAAAACAAACACAACTTTATCGCTCTATTTATATGAGATGATAGTAACTATCGTAAATAAATGAAACAATTTACAGAATCCGGTTGTCAAAAAAATGAGTAGAAACCTTCATCAAAAAGCAGAAACCAGTTACAGGTAGGGTACGAATTACAGTTACAATGGGAAATAATCCTGATGGGACTAATAGGAAAAGAAACCTGAGCAGTGCGACCAAAGTTTCAAACGTTTTATCTTGAAGAAGCTGAAGTGAATGCAATCTCTGACCACCGGTCAAGCTGGCGCCATCGCTGATTAAGGTGAGCACTGATTGACGCCGATTCACTGCGCACGAACTATGGGCTAAGTCCGTATAGTTCTTCTGATTTTGAAATATTTGTTTATATGACAATTAAGTTATTCGTAAATTTTCACAATTGGTATAGTGTCTTGCGTTTACTTAACCGTGTATAAATGCATTGTGATTTATAAATTTTTCAATTTGCGAACCAGAAGTCATCTACTAGTTTCTGTTGATATCACTTTAGCTTTTGCCGGACATGTCTTGTATTTTTCATTTTTCGTCTTTCTGGCGGGCATATATATTAATTGCCTGACGTTAATAATATTCATTATCATTTTGCACTATGTGATTTAAAAGAAAAAAAATTCTTGTATGGATTGTATTATTGTGATAATATGTAATTTAAAATATGTTACTTACAAAACATATGTTACTTACAAAATATTTACTAGTATTCCTTTCACAATGAAGGAATAAATATATTCAGTTACATTTATTTACTAAAAATAAATGTTATTGGCGAGGATCATCTTGTAGGCCTAATTGGTATAGCTGATACATTTTTATATCAGTGATCGCCAAACTTCCCAGTAAGATTCTTATCCCTTTTGAGAATATATGATGAGCAACTTAAGCTTAGCGAAAGTCTCTTTGGTGATACGCTTCTCTCATTAAACGGTAAACATCACGTTTCACGTTTTCAGGAAAAACTCAACTCAAAAACATTTTTATTCCCTGTACTAATGCAGGAATAATTAATCTAGAAAATTACTTTTATTTTGGGCATACACAGCAAATTGTTATTCTCTGTTGCGTATTACGTTTAAATTTTTGACAACAAATTCTTCTGCTTACTGTTTACAAAGATGATGACTAAAGTTCAGAAATGTTATCATTATGAAAAGATACTGTTGACAATCATTGTATTTTTACACAGTTTACTTGTTTATACAGTTTTTACTTGTTTATACAGAGTCAGTTATTCAATTGCTCTGTACTAAACCTCAGAACAAACCTATAATTCTATAGATAGTAGAATACATTCTTTGACCTCTCCCGCAAAGAAGGTACCTATACTTAATCTGCCCTGATAATTATCGGCGATAATTTTGCAGTATATTCAACTTATACCGAGCAACCGTTAAATATCCTACTAGTTTCTCTAAACGACAGCCAAACAATAACTTGTATAGAAAATCGTAAAGTGAGCTGTTTTGAAACTGTTTAGTATTTATTTGAATGATTTTTCTTGCTTTCGTGACCAAAGTCCTATTTCTATTGAAAGAAAATCCTCCATTTGAAAGTGTTGAATTAAATTTAAATATGTAGAAAAGAGAATCTACCGTTAGAGTCTCGATTCACTTATACATCAACACCATACAGATGACCCTTAACTATCTTGTTGCTTATATTTTGTTATAAGACCAAGGTGTAGGCTATTCATTTGTCAGTTAGCGAGCTAAGCATTTGTTTCGTAACACGTCGGATGTCACAGTTTTTAATTCAGGAACATATAGGTGGTACACTATTATGTATTTGCTAGTGAGTAATTTTGTTCAGTGTTGGCAAAATTTATTTATTATTTTCAATCAATAGGCATTTTATATTTATTTAACGTACTTATTTTTTATTTTACCGACACTAATTATTTAGATTTGACAGAAAGAAGAGAGTAATTAAAAGTCAAATCATCCAATTAGTCTAGATAAATGAAAAGTCTCTCGGTTAATTAACGGTGTACATAAGTAAAGTAGCACAGTCGTGTATATTACGACAACTATCCAAGTTTAATATCCCTCTATTTAAAATGTTAATGTATGTGTTAAGCTATGCGAGTGACGATACAGTGTGTCACTGTAGTAATATTTATTTTTGATTGAAATAAACCATGTTACCGTACAATAAGTCAGAGTCAGAGAGTAAAATCTAAATGTACATTAAAATTACTTTGTTTTTGAGTTTTACATTTTCACTACACTCTGTTAACACAGCCCATAATCCTGCTGTGTAAGTGTGCACCGGATGGTTGTTAAGTAGATGTTTTTTGTAGCTGATTTCTGAGCGATTTGACAAATACCTATTAACTAAAAGTATAAATTCACTACGTTGCTATATTTGGTGTAGCACGTGTTTAGTATAGGCCTACAGTTTAGGAGAAAAAGCATTTATACAAACAATTGTTTCTAATATGTAAGACTTAAACTATGAATACTGTGAGTAGGGTCCTACGAGAAATATAACGTATGTTTAACTTCCTTTCTTTCTCGCAGAGCGATAACAGCCACAGGATAATATTTTCTTAAATAATACGTATAAATATTTTAATTTTTTCCTTCCAAGTTGGAATTAAATTGTAGATTATTCATTATATAAAGTTGTATAGACGAAGAGCGGTGTACCTTTGGGTCCCAGCGGGCTGTCCAAACTTCTGCATGTGGACTTAACATTGCCGACTATAGACAGCGACTATGATCGCTTAGCCAGGAAGGTTACCTTTTTTGTATAAAAAAATAGAAATGTACATTTTTATATAAACGTTTTAATTGTTATAAATTTATATAACACAAAGTGATAGTCACGAGTTCTCAGTAACGACAAATTAAAGCGAAAATGTCAGAATATAATCTAATTTGGTTATTATTTATCTGTTAGTATGTTTAGTGGAATTAAAGATTTAATTTTAAATAAGAATTCGTTTGATACTTGCATTTGTTTTAAAAAGATACATTTAACTACTGTAAGAGCGGTCGTGGCGTAGTGGTTAGCGTGTGGCGCTGCTACGCTGTCGGCGCGGGTTCCATTCCCGTCAAGGGGCCAGCTAATTTAGATACGACCGTTCCCCCCTCGCAAGACGATGGCAAACCAGCGAGAGGTATCCTGCCTAGTATAAACCCTCACCAACTATGCCGTTCGGATCCGGCGTTAAACTGTAGGTCCCATATACCTGTGAGAGACTCCGTAACACACGGACCACGGGTATATGCGGGGAGGGTATAAAACCAGTCGAAGGACTGAAGGACCCAATAATAATAATAACTACTGTATCTTTGATACTACGTTGTAGAACTCTGTCATGAGGGAAGTCTATTCTTTTTCTGATTACAGATATAACTTTACTGCATACTGATGACTACAGGTATAGTGGTAGTGTACGATAGTTTAGCAAACAAGGTCAAGTTCATTTCGTAAATGAATAAAAAAGTATTTTGGTTTATGAGCCAAAACTAAATCCTAATTTATACAAAACTTAATAATAAAAAATGATAATTCTACATTATAGGGAAAGACAAATTAAACTTAAAATATCAAAACATAATCTAAATAATCCTTGTTCAAAACAGTATTAATTAGTTCCTTTCGGTAAATTTATTTTGTGTAATTAAAGATTCAGTTTAAGTTGAGAATTTAACTTGTGTTTTCGATACTACCTTATATATTCTATCTTTCCGATAATCTATTCTGTCTAGTCAGGGTAACGAATAAAAATATAAACGTATTGTAACGAGAAACCTATCCTCCACCCGTCTCCCGCAAATCGAGCAGGTGTAGCCTCAGTCAATTTAGCACACGAGTACATACGTTCCAGAGTACTTTGGAGGACAATTGAAATACGCATTAGCTGGCATACCGCATTAAGGCTGGATAGTTCATTCTAGATCACGTGAGCAACGTATATAAGGGGCAGAGGCTGGCTTTGTCAGATCAGTTGTGTTGAGCGATTTTCTTAGTGCGGATCGAGTGGCTGTTCAAGTATTGTAGCGACGTGTTATTGTGTTATAATTAGCGTGGAACTCTATTATTTGACATTATTATTGCGTGTGAACAAATTTAACTGGGATTATTGAACGAGTTGATTACAAATTTTTATTTGTGATTAATTAAAGCTGGTTATTAGTGACTTCACTGGTATCTGTATTTCTTTCCACTGTACCATACGACGATCAGAGTGACCGTCGTAACAGTATCTTATTTGTATTACTGTCGAACAGATAATTTGTATTACTGTACCTCAATTCTATAGCCTGACTTAACGGTCACAAGAAACTTTCTAAATAAATTTTGTTTTTGTTTATATTTACCTTACCTTAACAAATCGTATTATTAGATAGGCATAAAACCTGCCGCAGGTGAGAAGGCAGAAGTAGTGTTAGGCGGGTTACAGAAAAATGGCTGCTACCACATCAGAAAATAGCCAGTTCTCTGTATAAATGCCATCGTGCGTAAGTTGTGATACCTAAATTGTATAGAAAATTTGTGCCTGTAGTTTTATGTAAACTTTGTTGGTAAATAACAACTTTCTGTAAGTTGTAAAAAACTGAATTGTTTTAATTAAATATCTTAAATTAATTAACATTGCACTATGTCATCGCGGTAGCTGCATCTCATTTTATCCAAACAATCCCCCCCCCCATTAGACTAACCATTATGTAATGTCCTGTACTGGTTCGGTATATTTTGGTGGTCCTAATTAATAAATAAACGTGTGTACGCACGCGCAGAAATGTGTTCGAATTTGTTTGCTGCTAAGTTTTCCGCAGAAAAATGCAGTTTTTCTGTTTTGTAAACACAATCTCTCACTATGGCCCAAATAATTTCTGTAGGGTTGAGATCCGCGTACTACGATAGAAGTTTTAAAACGAAATATCCGTGTTTTGTCAAATTAGCGCATACATTTCAGATTGTATCACAGACGATTACAAGCAATTCCGTAATTCACTGACTAGTGCCTGCCTATGTTACTGATGATGTGAGGGTCAAATTTCTGAATAAATACACATTTATAGGGTCTAATAAACAAATAATGTGTGTGCCACGCTCATGATTCTTTTCCGTACGTTTCCATCGAAACCCGTTTTGAGTAATAGGCCTGCTGTTTCTCAGACTGAAAACACTACCCTTATAATTAATTCGTTGTTTTTAAATTATTAAAATACATTTCAGTGTTCTTATTTCCCTATCTATCGAGTAACATTTGTTAATTAATCGTCTAGTAATACGCTTCTTGAAATTGTCATTGATTTTCACGTTACCCGTCATTGTAACGTCATTGTACCCGTACAAGCTGATGCTTCTTTAGTAATCCTAAAAACATTATTTAGAGAAATTGCAAGCCAGAGATACCAATTCTTTCTGACATTATTCATCAACCGATTTCAAAAACTTATACACGTTATGGGATAAATTATTTTTCGATTTACCTACGTATGACTTCCCTTTCTACAGACGTTCCTGACAAAAACACTTTAGACTAATGCATTTTATTTCGTACATCGGTAAGCATAGCAATAAACAAATGAAAACGCTTTTGATAAAAATTGATATTCTTTGAAAAGTACAAACACAGCAACGTCCACCCCTTGTCGTACAGAACTGAAGTAAAATTGTGTGCTGACGTATGAGTCCTGAAGAACATGGACCGTTGGCACGAAAGTAGTTAATTCATGTCTAGCTAATATGTACCTATATTATTACATTTTTTCAACTCAAGATTTATATTTGTATTGAGATTTAGTGTGTAATTAAATTGATTTGTATTATTAACTATAACAAAGCTTACATTATTTGTATTTGATAATGATGAAATTATTACTTCAAAGAATATTAATTTTAACTCGACCAATCATAAAATTTGAGTATATAATGACAAAAAAATAATTCCTTTTTTGTGTTATTTGAAACTTATATCTAAAAGGACAAGTCTCGGGGTGATCTGGGGCAAGCGCCCTTCAGCCGAATGAAGAGATGTGAGGAGACGCACGCCCGTGCAGGCCGGAAGCGAAGAAGATGGAGGCACCTTGGAGGTAGAGCAGTGCGTGAGTGTATTTTGTGTAGCTGTAGTGTGTAGCCATATAGGTAATGGAAGTGGCTGATAGAAGTGTCATAAGGTTTATAGATGAGAGCGGCCAAGACAGGGACGAGTAGCGCAGGTCGCCAATGCTGGAAGGAGGTGACAGAGTGGCGTAAAGGTAGGTGGGGGACATAGAGAAGAGGGCTAAAGGCAAAACGAGGATTAAGTGTTTCTATGTTTATGACGCTGGCGGCGAGGAGTTCTGGAAGTAGGTCCATCGGCTGTGGTAAGGAGGCGGCTTATGAGCAAGGAAGGTCTGCGGGTGTTGCGAGTAGTTCTGTTGATGAAGATGTGTTGCATTCGATACTGCAAAGATCGTTTTCAGTTTGGACTCTATCACTTGCTAATGCGAAATCAGCGTCATCGGATTCAATTTGAGTTTGAGTATCATCGTATTTGGTGGATAATTCCATCAAATGCCGAAGCTTTATTTTTAGTGCGTGATGATCGCTGGTTTCCGGATCAAAATTATCCGCGAACGTGTTCACGCGGGATATCGATGCTTTAATAGTGCCTCGTTTCTTTATTAGAGCTTCCACATCCGTCATGATTGCAATTGAAAATATAATCTAATAGAATTTAAGCGTAGAGCAGGTGAATAATTGACGTAATTTTGATAAAATTTGGATATAGTGCGGTAGCTAGTGATCGTCATATAGCTTAACACATTACTTACTATAACATATACTTATTATCTCTATTAAAAAACAGCCATCAGCGTTATTGAAATTATGAATTTAAATAATAATGCGTATAGCCTTATCTCAACACTTGAACTCTCAATGAGTTATTAAGCTGTTACGAAAATATGCTCAATTATAACGATATATGTTTACACAAAAGTATCAATAATAGCATATTATATATGAAATATTACTACGATTGTTATATTCATGCATTATGTGAACAATTATACTGATAAATGAAAGTTCATTATCACGTGGACTCCTGGCGTTTTCCGAACTGCTTCGGTCCTGTTGGTTCCGCTCTGCTCCAGTCCGTCAATCCTGTGGCGTTGGGGCCCCGCCTGTTCGTGCTGGTTGGATGAAGATTGTCGTCGTATCTCAGCGTGATTTACCGTTGTGGAATTTGCTGCTATTGAATAACTGCCTTGCCGTTTCCTGTCGTGTCAGATCTGACGCTCTGTTGTATCTTTCTTGTTTGTCACTCCTGAAGGTCGTTTTTGCGTTAGCGAAGGGCATGCCACGGCCAACAATTTCAATTTGAAAATATTTGAATTTTGAAGACTGTTTGGGACCCAGGCTTTTTGTGCCCATTAAATGAAACATTCTGAAGCAGTGACCCAAAATGTTGCCCATAAGGCGGAAATAAAATCCGGATTGGTGGACCAAATGCTGTCGCTGCGGACAAAGAAATGCGGTCGCTTGTGGACCATAAAATGCGAAATCCTGCCCGTGAGGACCAAATGTTGCGTACTGGAAGCTCTTGAAGGTTCTCGAGTTATTTCTAGAAACGCTGAATAAAGAGGACTGGTTTAAAGTAAATAGAAGTGGACTGTATAATTTTTTATGTAATGATCCTTTATTGAAAACGGTTAGATTTTGAAGCTATTGCTGACACGTGCAGATGTTTTCTCGCCATGACGCCCGTTAATTAGTTAATTAATCAGTAGTAGAAGTCGATAGATATAATGAATGAGGTAGAGAAAGCCCAGTATAATCAGTGCATGCTGCACATAATAAATGATTAAATAAAGAAATCCAGAATCAACGGCTGGATGAGAAATGTTACGAGTGCTCAGCTCGGAGTATTTTGAATAACTAACTAAAATTTCTCTACCGACCGCCCAGCTGTGCCGGCTGCAAGTGGTAGATAAGAAAAACGTGACGTCATCTGCGCGTGCCGCGTGTCGCATTATAGTCCTTAAAGTACAGAGTTTACAGGTACAAAGTCTGAACAAGATGGCTATGGATTGTAGGGAAGTGCGTTGTTTTGCAGTTTGTGAGTATTTCCAGTTGATCTTATACAGGAAGGAGTCGAGGTGTGTAAAGAGTTTGTTGAGTGTATACAGAGCGTTATTATAGGTTTCAGTAAGGAGAGGTCTGCGGTAGATAAGTCGAAGAGCTCACCGTCCGGTGATTTGGTAGGGTTTTAGGCGGGCAGGTTCAGCAGTCAGAAGTATGGGATGGGCGTATGTCATGATCGGGCAGATACAGGCTGTGTAGATTTGGATAAGTAAAAATCAATTAGTAAATATGTTTAGATTTATAAATTAATTAAAAAAATTCTATAAAACTGTTCCTATTAAAAGATCTTAGTTTCTATCTTAATTCAAAATCCCATTTTAACTGGGTTATTGGTGAATTGATATTGCATCGTATTGGACGTGGACTTGATAATGGTGTAGACACCCAAATTCTTAATTCAAATCGAAGCAATTAGCTGTTCGACAAATTCTTCGACAAAGTTGGAATTACGAAAAAAAGTTAACGTGACTGAGAACCAAAGTCAGAAGTTATTTACTTTATTTGTATTTCATCACAGTATCCTAACAAACATAAGACTGCTCTGTGGCTGCTAACTATACGTTACTACAATCATGATCAATTTATTTTTAATTATTGTGTAAAATCTTAAAATATTCTGTTAACGCCTATATTTTTAACAAAGTAAAATAGTTTAAATTATAATAGAATATTTAAGAGTATGTATATCGACAGTAACTATTAAAATTTCGTATAAAATCTACCTCAGTTGCAACTACTAGTTGTATAACACACGCACGTTTAAAAACAGTTTGATGATTTATGTCTTGGGGATGCCAGCACGTTTTCAATCAGATTTACTGTCTTCAAGTATAGCTAGCTTTGCTAGATACCGTTACAACACAAGCAATGCAGTAGTAAAATTTTAGTTCCGGAAGTCACACTAACCAACATCTGTGCTTCCAGTATTTTATTACAGATTTTGCAACACACATAAACAACACAGGCAAGAGACTGTCATTTGAATTTTACTACCTGCAGTAATTAACAAACTGGATGTACACTAATATGCACTTACCGTTTTCTATTTTTTGTAATTAAAAATGCTAGTTCTGGCGTTTAAGTTTTATTATTTAAACTTTTCAGTCAACCATTTCTGTTATAATTTTGAAAATACTTTTCAAAATACTTATAATTGTTATAAATTAACACATTTTTTTATTTGCATCGGCCATCTGAGGACCACATGCAATTTCAATTCTTCATTCCTTGTTTTTTTCTTTTTCTCCAGTATTCTTTCAACACTTTTTTTTCTATTTGAATCGGCCATCTGAGGACCACATGCAATTTCAATTCTTCATTCGTTGTTCTTTTCTTTTTCTCCAATATTCTTTCATCCTTTCACTATGTTCCTTCTTCCTGTCTTCAGTTCACTTTGAACCTGCGTTTTGCTCTCTCCTACCCTAGACTCCTTCGATTTTTAACACTTTTGGACGAACTTTCAATTGCTTCTTCTGCGTTTATATTATTTTTTTAAAATCCTTTTTGACTTCTTTAATCCAACTTGATGTTGAATTCATTCCCCACAGGTTTTTGAAGATCTGTTTTGTCGTCCATTCTTTATAATTGTACAAAAAATACTAGTCTTCTTTTTCTTATTGTTTCTGTTACATTTTTTATATTTCGATATATTTCATCATTACTTCTTAATTTCCAACCTTCTGAAGTTTTTCGTGGGTCTAATATATTCCTAATAATTTGTCTTTCCAATATTTCTAGTTTGCCGAAATTATAATTCAATGCTAGACATTCACTTGCATATAGGCATTCTGGCCTCACTACTTTACTGTAATGCCTTATTTTCGCACTTTTAAATATGCATTTTTTATTGTAAATATCATTAGTTATACCATATGCTCTTTCCATTTTATGAATCTTTTTTTCTATAGCAGATTTTTCTAAACCATTCTATTGAATTATTTCTCTTATATACGTAAATTTTCTAACTCTCTCTATTCGACCAGTATCTGTTAGCAGGAAGTTTGTCGCATTTTTAATGTTCGTGAGAAATTTGTTTTTTTCTGTAAAAGTTCTTAAGCCTGTTCTCTTGGCTATGTCCTCTAAAAAAGTAACTTGTGTTACTGCAGATTCAGATGTTCAGAAAGTATAGCAAAGTCATCTGCGAATGCCAAACACTTTATTTCAATATGTTTGTTCCTCCTTCCCAACATGATTGGTGATATTTTGCAATCCTTTAATTTTTCATTTCAAATTCTCATTACTTTCTCCAGGACACAGTTGAAAAGAATTGGGGATAAACCGTCACCCTATCTTACACCTGTATTTATTTTGAATGGTAGAGACAATTCTCACATGAATTTTATTTTTGAGACTGTGTCCGTAAGGGTTTCACGGATTAGATTTGCCAATTTAGATTTAACACCAAATTCTCGGATTATTTTATCTATAGTTTCTCTATCAACAGAATCAAAGGCCTTTTTTAAATCAACAAATGTTACTACAATCTCCTTTGAATTCAGTAGCCTGTGACAGATTATTGATTTCAGATTGAATAATTGTTGGATCTGCCCTTTCTAAAGCCACCCTGATATTCACCCAAATGGGGATGTATTATTTTTTCTACTTTGTTCAATAGAATCTTTGAAAATATTTTATACTCAACTGGAAGTAAAGATATTCCTCTGTAGTTGTTAACCTCTTGCTTATAACCCTTCTTATGCAGCGTATGTATTAAGGCCAGCTTCCATTCTTCTGGGATTTTGTCTGCTTTCCAAATTTCTTCCAAAAATTAATTGTAGATTTTTCATCTTTGGTAGAGACCATTTCAAAAGTTCAGCTGATATGGAGTCTTCTCCACTAGCTTTACTGTTTTTCAAAGTTTTAATTACTTCTTCAATTTCTTCGATTGTCGGAGGTGTATCTGTTTCTAAATTTTTATAAATGTCTGACAATTCTAACTTCTGAATCGGTTCCGGGCAATTTAAAAGTTGGTAAAAATATTTTGCAAGTATTTCACAATTTTCGTATTGCTTAGGCTAATTCGACCACTTTTATTTTTAAAACAAACACTTAGTGTTTGGCTACCCTTTAGTTTATTTTTAAAAGTCTGATAGAAATCTCGACAATTATTTTTTACAAAATTTTCCTGCATTTCAACAAGTTTTAATTTTTCAAAAAATCGTTTAGTTCTCCTTATTATCCTTGCTGTTTCTTTTCTTTATTGCTTAAATTGCGCGTAGTGTTCAGTTTTCCTGAGCATTTCTACTTTTTTAATTTTTTGGCTCTCTCTCTTTGGCTCTTCTTCACGCAATTTATTCCACCATACTTGCCTGTTATTTTTAACTAAACTGAATGTTATATTTGCTGCATTATTGATTTATTTAGATAACTCTTGTCATGCTTAACTATTTTAATTTTTTCTTGATATTTTTCTCTGGATTCTTCCGTTATGGCAAAGTCTGTCTTATACTATAATAGCTTTTGTAATTTTCGATTAACTTTATTATGTAGGAGATTTAAATTTAAATTTAGACAGGTAGTGATCGGAATCAATTTCGTCATTTTTTATTTCTTTGACATTCATAATTTCCTTTATATTTCTTTGAGAAATAGCTACATACTCTAACTCAAATTCACCTAACCTCGGGTTTGTAGGTATCCACATTTAGTCTTCCATGGAAACTTTTTGAAGAAAGTAGACATTAATTTCAATTGAGAACTGTTACATAAATTAATTAGTGTCATACCATTTTTATTCATTCTTCTGTGGGCTGGATATTGTCCTACTATGTTTCCAAATTTCTTCTCCCTGCCTATTTGAGCATTGAAATTGCCCAGTAGTATTATAACAATCGATTTGGGGATCCTGGATATTTCAATTTGCCTATATTTGTTGGTGCGTGGCAATTATAAAGTGTGTACTTTTTGTTTTTACATTTAATTATTAAAAGAGATATTCTTTCTGAATTAGATTTGAGTTCTGTTACATTCTCTATTATACTTTTGTGGACATAAAAAGCTGTGCCTAGTAATGGCATTCTTTTCATAATTTTGATTCGCTGGTTTAAATTTAAAAACTCTGTAATTCTGTGTATCTGCTACATTTTCCTCTAAGAATATGGTTTCTTGCGTTGCTAAAATTTGAATTTTATTTTTGTCTAAAAATATTTCCAATTCTTTTTGTTTACCAGTCTTGAGTAAATCATTAATATTTAATGTGCCTAAAAAGAATTTCTTCTTAAATTTAAGTTTAGAGAGATTCCGACTCAAAACTTTGGTTGCATGTGTTCCCCAGAACCCTTGGTTCCATGATGCCATGGATGATTTCTAACACATTTTTATTATAAATAATTTATTATTATTAATCATTGCTATAAATATTAAAAATGAATACCTGAAATATAAATTTTTTGAACAAGCGAAACGAAACATGTTCCCAGTTTTAACCTGACCGATTGGCATTTGTTTGTCTACCTGTCTGTTTAAGTTACGTCTCATGATAACTTTTGACGTACCAACCAATTTCCATAAATCTTGACATGCGTAACCACACAGACACTTTTACCACACAGAACTCCATTATTTTTTAGATTGATCCACCCAAAAGTACGAGGAGCAGGGTCAAAATTAAGTGGGCAGAATTTTGGAAATTCACTAAATTTCATGTAGGTTATGAAATTAAAGACTTTAAACCAAAATGTCATTAAAGTGTTTAATATCTTAAATTTCTAAATTTTAAACTTTTTAATTTTAAATTTCTTCTTTCTTTTTCTTTATGTCTTAAACGGTTTTGTCTTTTCCGGCTCCAAACTGGTCGGACCATCTCTTCTTGGGGTTTTCCAGTCTTCTCTTCTGTTTAGACTGACATAGTAAGGCTATCTTGGGGAACCTGTCACTGCCTATTCTGCTAATGTGTTGTTTCCAGCTTTATCTATACTTATTGATGATTCCGTTTACTTCGACTTTCAGTTCCTATCTTATATGATTGTTTCTTTTCATATCTAATTTTGTGTACCTACCTGTGGAACGCAAAAACTTTATTTACATATCTTGAATTCTTAATATTTATCTAGCAGACCACGTTTCTGAGACATAAGTAAGAGTAGGAACTGCCATGGATTTGTATAATTTTATTAGGACTCTTTCTTTGCCTTGTGTTTTAGAGCACGTCGGAGAGTTCCTATTATCTGGTTAAATGTATTCATTTTTCCATTAATATCTTCTTCATTTTTGTATGAGATCGTACAGCCTAAATACCCAAATTCCGAGATGTGTTCTATAATTTTACGATCTAAAACAATTTTAGATCTAACTGACAATGTTCCTTTAAAAGGCATATATTTTGTTTTTTTGTCAGATATTTCCATATTAAATTCTTTCGCAATGTTATTTAAGGAGTGGATCATTCTTCGCAGGTCATCTTCAACTGTCACATCAAAATTTAAAATTAAAAAAATTGAAAAAATTGTAAATATTATAATGTTTTTTCTTTATTTATTTTATTTTAATTTATTTAACTTATTTAAATTCTGTATTGATTATTGTGAATGTATACTATTTATTATGGTACTCTTGAATTAATCTGGGTTGGTCTTAATTTCGGGGTGTCAACGTTGAAATAATTTAGTGATTATGATTTGACCTGAATAAATAAAAATAAGAATTTTGAGTAAGTTTTTTTTTTGAAGCTTTATGTTTGACTAATAATAAATAAAACCACTCTCTTCAAAATAGAAAAACTGAAATATTTTATTTTCTTAGTAGTTACCTTAGTTTTTAACTATAACATTGCACTTACAAATAGAATTGGCGATACTAGTTGAATTAATTGCAGTATGTGAAAGTTGGCAAGACTCGTCTCATGGATTAAAAAAAAACATATTATTTTTATTTTTATTTTATTAATATTAGTGGATTCTTTTGACTACAAATATTAATGTTACGAAAATACCAAAAGAAAGTACAGAATAATTACAATATTCAATCGATTTTATTCTATACTAAGTGTAGTTAGTCAGCTTAACAGATGGCAACACAAATTTTGTTCGCAAAGATGGCAAGATGGCGGACCTATGTTTACACCAGTTCGTTTTTTCGATTCGAAGTGAACGAGTTGACAATATAATAAATTGTTTACTCCTCTCCAATAAATGATTACCAGTGTTAAAATTTACATAAAATAGTGTGATTTATACGTTCTAGTGTGTACAGTGAACAATAAATTTCATCAGAAATAAGTGTCGTGATGGTTAGTGAAGTTCGTGTTATATTAATATAAAATTATTTTTTATCTCACCAATTAATAATATGTGTGACCCATTTTCTGTTTTTTACTATTTTAACTTTAACTAACTCTTCACTAAGATAATTCCACGGAATACACTGTTTATTCTAAACGCTGTTTGGTTCAACCTAACCTGTCTTGGGTTCGATTATTAACTTCCTTGCCATGAATTACTACGGAGAGTATATCTGTACACAACCACGTTCAACAAACGAATGACGCTTTTTTCTGAATTTCGCTGGCGTCCTTGTCATAAAGTAAAAATTTCTGATTGCCTGGATTAGACTGGCATTGTTAACTGACCAGCATGGCTTTGTGCTAAAATAATAAGTTGATTTTTCTTTCACAAATCCTGAAATTATGCAAAATTTAATTTAAAATACATTGGTAGATCTAAAATCTCTGTTTGATGCTGACAATTTTGATATCTCACAAGCCATAGTTTGGTTGCAATATTAACTTACTAAACTACACTGTCCAAATCCACATACTAAATTTTATCTGAATTTACAAACATTTAGCATAAAAAAAGTTAAATATAATGTGAGTTGCTTGCCAATTTTACTCGTAATCCCATTTTATAAATGGTGAACATTAATTTACAAGTTACTAAACAAAATACATATTAAAACATCTTTTAGTTATCAACATAAACCTCATTAATTGTAACATTAAAACTAACATTATGAAAACTGACATAAACAATAGTTCAAAATTAACATTTAACAGTTATTGTACTGGGTTACTGTTAAAATATTACAAAACATTTATATAGGGAAAAGTCAGTACCCATTACAATTTTTCAACAAATTGCAATCATTATGTATTTATAGACACCAACCTTATATAGTATATACTATATAGGAGTGTGTACATTACAAAATGCTTTAATGCTGAGGGCAATTAATGATGTCTAAAACATATTCAAAGTTTGTGTGTACTGGTTCACATTTCAATACAAAAACAAAAATCATCTACATCATAATTCATCACAGAAATATTTACTGGTTACTGGTCACACAATAGTTAAACATTCTAACAACATTTCTTACTAATTGAAACAATTATATGGATGGTTCAGAACCAAAATAAAAATTCTATGTTTCATAGCAATAATTAACCATGTCCTTTGTAAATCTTCCCTTTGTCAGTTTTGTCACTTACAGTATTATATCTAGATTAGAGTTTATTGATTCACTTTAGACTAATATACAGCACTTTATTTGTATTTAGTGTCACTTCTCACTTACTATATCTAGTATGTCACTTTTACACACAGAATTCTTTTTTAACATTAGAGTGTCAATTTCACTTTCTTTTGTTTTCTTAGTCCTTCATTAGTTATATGGGCAGATTACTTATTATTACACATCTCTGATATGTTATTAATATAAACAAAATTAATACCTTCATACAACACTTCTAACTATATAATAATTAATGAACCTAACTTATTTTATTGACATTGTACCTAACCTATCTGGTCTAGGCTCTGTTTATTTTGTACTTTCTTATTGGTTTTGTATTTTCTTATAGTTATGGTGCAACATAGTTATAGGTTACTAATTAAGCTTTATCATTTAATTTTATTATATTCACTCTAATTAAAATGATTTGTTAATAGTTAGGTTTAATAGAAAGGGTTTTTTGGTGATCATTGGGTGTTAAATCACAGTTTGTTTATGGAAGGTGCAAACTGTCACATTACAATATACATTTTAAAAAGTATACAGGAACATTAAGAAAATTGCAAAATTCCATGCCAGCTATCAAACTAAACATAATTTGACAAAAATATGAGTGTGGGGTTCTCCTTATTATTTTTTATTTATTTTTTGTTATCCTTGCAGTGTTTTCACACACCTCTAATACTACCGGTCCACCTACTGGGATAGAAGACACCCAGTAGAGGGACAAGTGTGAAAGAACGGTTCATAGAATCATGTATACCACTCTTGAAAAACACAAATATCTGAGCGGTTTACTGTGTCAAGTAAGAGGACAATGACACATAAAAGACAGTAACTTATAAGTATTACGTATAATTATGTTTAATTACGTACATTTATATCTAAAACCATATAAACATTCTAAAAAAATTGTGACCTTCATGCCGGATGAAAGACTAAAAGGAATTCAAACCCGAATATAGTGGTTGCTCAGGAAACGTTCTAACTACACGGGCAACAAGGCATCAAAAATGGAAGTCAAAATTCTGAAACAAATTGTAAACGTCTGTAAGCTGCAACAAATTGTGAGGAATTTTATTCAAAATTTGAAATTGATAACTACAATAATATGATAAAATTAAGATATATCAACATCCCTTCAAAATTCTGAATCGCCCTCAAAACATTTTAAGCTGTGCTTGCAATAAAACTTTACATACTGTTAGGAGTTAAGCCTACATGTGTTTAGAAAGTTATCGTCTTCAAAAACTATTAATATATGGTCTGAAAAACTTTACATATTGTTATGAGTTACATATATTTGTTCAAAGTATTCCATGTAGGCATTTATTTGTGGAAGCATACATATTTCATAAAATTATAAGATATGACTGAAGTGCTGCACATTTAAGTATAATGGTTATAAATTTTACCTAAAATACACCAATGCTGTTTTCGGAATTTGTAGTGTTTATTATATTCTTTTAGAATACAAGAAGTAATAATGAGTGTTACAAATGCTGCTTTACAATTGTTATTTTACAAAAAATTGTAGAGTAGTCAGTTTTTATATTTTTGTCTCGTACTTGATTTTAATTTGTAAGGTACAGCAAAACCTTTATTAACCATGATAACACCGTATGGTTACCTCCTCGTGGTATTCGTTGGCTAACGCAAAGAATCGTAAATATCAAGAAATTTACTCACATCTTTAAGAAATAAAATTTATTAATTTGATCTTATCTAATAATAAATACACTTTGTTCAAAATGGTGAGCACATTCTGCAGCTCCAGGGAGCTTACTACATTTGTTTCTGTGCTATACAAACTGGAATAGTTCCAGCTTTAAGTTAAAGGCCACCGTATTGGAAAACCCACACTTCCCAATGGTAATTAATTTTCCAAAATCAGATGAATGTTTCACTAACTTATTTAACGGTAAAACGACTGTTGGAATCACATCCCGTTGGCTCGACTTCATCCCACAAGTCCGATTATTTATATTTCAGTTTTTATTTCCTTAATACCATTTAAAATTTTTAAAATATTAAAAGTACTTTCTACTTTAAATTTTTTCGTGCTTAAAAAATAATCCTTTAATTATTTTTTTACTAAATCTTTTTAATAAAAGATAATACGAAAACCTGCATTTATTGAACCCTAAATTTTCAATTTTACATCTATAGGCTATGTTAGAGTACAGGTAATCACTAGTAGAAGTATGTAAAAAAATGCACACTATGTAGTGCATTTGCAAAATGAAATGCATTACGTAGCAAACGAAAAAAAGCATAACGCGCGCGCGCACGCTAACACACACACACACACACACACAAACCATGTACAACGTAACTTTTACCTTGAAAGCATTAAGGCTGTGGTAATGCTAGAAGGAAAGAACGTTTCTGGAGTTGTCCAAAACATCTTGTTCTAGCACTGCATCACACACTCCGTATATAGTTGTACACCAACGAACACAGCTGTTGACTAATAAGAAAAATCAAATAAACTGAAGTGAACTGAAATAAGTTAACTAGGAAGTGATTGAACAATGCTCGGTTAGAGAAAACTCTCCTATTTTTGTAACTATGTAAAGGTAAGAATACGAAATAAAGTGTAAGAAAGAAATACTACTCGGGCGGTAACACAGCTCGTGTGAAATATTGCTCGTGAGGAAAAACTTGTGAACACTGTGTGACCACGAGATCAGTAGGAGTAATCAGATTCTCGGAACTAGTTAACTAGCGTGAACTATTTAGGAATTTTAGAAATGAAATATTGAGTTCAAGAATAGAAGATAATAGTACATTCAGCTACAAGCGATCATAATGTAGAACAGCAAATAATGGAGAACTTTGGACTAACATTTGGTGTTGAAACAAAACACAAGTACAGATAAAGATTTCTAAGGGGAGGATTCATCTAAAGTAGAACTGTATATACATAGTCAAATTTAAGCTATCGTGCATTAAATCTGCTTACATCTATATTCAATATTTTAAATCTATTTTACTTGTAACGAATACTACAGAGTGGGCCATGAATAGCTGGATTAAGTGAATTATAAAATAATATCTATGGCAAAAGGTTTTGTAAATGTCGCTTATGTACCTCAATTAGAGCTATAATTTTGATTGATGTCCGTATTATAATTTTTTCTGAGTAATTTAGCAGCTGTACACCGTCAACAACTGCGTTCGTGTAGATCTTGGTCGTTAAAAAAGTAGAAGAAAAACCCTGAATTGAGTTATAACTCGAGTCCGAAACGTTGTTTTAACGTAGCAAAGGGAACCAACATTTAGAGATCTCGGCTCTTTCTATATTCAACAAGCACGGAAAATTGTAATCAAATTAAAATATAATTGTAATTCTAATATATCCGCAGTTTTGTTAACACAATGAGACTCCGTAAGTAAAGAAGAGGATGATTGCTATTAGCTTCTTTGCAAGTAAGTAGAACATTCTTAAATTTGTAAATACGGTGTTATATGAAACATCTCTCTCTTAATAAAAAAAAGAAACATGTAATTTGTGTTCAACTTGAAAACACTGGCTGCGAAATAATTTCGTTTCTTCCAAATTTTACCTTGGACTTTTTCATTCAATGTTTACTCAAAAATTTGAAAATTTTCACTGCAGATTTATCAAAACGTTTTATCAGTGATATTGAACAGAAATGTACAAATAACTAAAGATCTGTTATCGTTTGGCGATTCTGTACTTTTTTATGTCTGCCTTTATGCTGAATTATGACAAGTAAAAGCTTATCATAATAACCACGAGAAACGCAGAACATTTTGTGGTAAACCTTGACAATAACACAGGTTATTTTCCCCTCTCAGGAACCCCTTGCATAAGTAACCGTATTGAAACTAGCACATTTACTACGAATCAGTCCAAAAGACTTTACTGTGTGTATAATTTCCTTAAGCAAAGGCAGGAAGCAGGGAGGATACAATGGTGAAGGCAATAGCGTGCTCTCTCTATTGGCGACCTGGGCTGATGATGAACCCATAGAGTTCAATTTTACACTTTTTCTCTGAATAGGTATATTCGGTTTGCAATTTTTAATAGTACTAAATTACCAGTTTTGTACCCGAATTTTTCTCGTGAAAAATAAGTAACATTTTAATACAAAACCTTTCAAATTTTTAGTTTGTTATACAAATATTTATGAATATTGACGTAAGTGTAGATTCGAACAAACTTATATTGTCACCATGAATTTAAAATAAAATGAATTAAATTTATTTTAACCCGTTATAATCTTTTTTAATTTAGGTGAGACATCTTTATCATTTTGGGCCTATTCCGTGTACTCAGTAAACATAACTCATAGTGATGTACAAATCATGAATTCAGTCTGTTCAGAGCTCCTACAGCTATAATTTTTTTATTACTCTTATAAATTATTAAATTACTTACCAGCATCTACATTTTTCTATTACCTGTCTACGAAGTACACTCAAATAGTAGGTTACTAACTACGATCTTGTCTAAGCAGAGGACATGTGTAAATTCATGTCCATGTCCGCAGTATTGTCACTAGTTTACTGAATATAGTTTAAATTCAAAATGAACAACAGAGTTTTGATGAAAGAACGCAGTTGGCATGTCACTTCTATTCATAAACAGAAGATAGGTTTCAGTTAACAAGGCGAATGTCTATTTCCAGCTGTCAGTTATAAAAACCAAGAATATGTTTAAAACAACTATTTCTGTATTTACCCAGAAAGTTTGGTATCTGTGTAAAATATTCATTATATGGTCTGAGAAAAGGAAAACGTTTAAGGGTATGCACTATCCCTTTATACTGCTACTACTACTACTACTACTACTCCTACTACTACTACTACTACTACTACTACTACTACTACTACTACTACTACTACTACTACTACTACTACTACTACTACTACTATTACTCTACTGTTGCTGACACTGTATAATAGTGTCGTAAACGATTCATAAAAAATACACAAACAGTGAAATTTGTATATAAAACGTACCAAGTACATCAGCAGTAATATCTCAAGATAGAAATTGCACTACAAACATAACGAATTGATCACAACACTGTTGCAGAAACAAATATTTGTGCAGTTGAGATGGTATAATCTATTTTATTTACTTAATAACATTTTGTGTGACCCGGTTTTAAATATCAGGCAATAACGCAATTAGTTCTAAACATTTTGTTCGCCGCTTTTTTAAATAGTGCTTTTCCTTAACTACTAAAAAAGCGGAAACAAGTGTTCATTGTTACATGGAAATGACCCGCACTTGCAAATAAAAGGTCATTTTAATAGTTAATTAACTCACTTGCTTCTGATTGCTGGATTATACATGTGTTTCAAGTGATCGATAACAAATGTTTTAAAATATAAAGAATTATTATATTTAACAATATGTAACAAAATTCCGTATTCTGTGTATGCTGTGTGTTGTAATTTGTAGTTCATGAAAGTAATTTTACACAAACGGAGTAGAATAAAGTAAACCTCTTATAATAAAGTATTTTAGATTATTAATTCTCTTCTGTTGGTTTTCACATTTTTAATTTTTTAAAGTTTTCTACGTTGATAATGTTTTGTAGTTTTATTTTCTACGCAATCGACTAACATTTAACAATTTTGGTAATAAATGTTTTCCAAAAACATTATTCTAATAGCAGTAATGTGTTATGACGTTTTGATTCGTAAATGTTTAATAGATTCAGTACACGTACCCACACATCTGACCAGCGTTTATGATTATACATACACATATATCACATAATAACCTATATTTAACACACGAACTTGTCATGTCGACACCCACTAAACAGCAGGATCTTCTAATTCCAGTTAAACTATATCTTTGTGCGGAAAAATAGACTGGAGTAGTTACAAATCTACGTTAAAGGTCACCGTATTGGAAAACCCTCACTGGCCGGGGTGGGGGGTTCTATTTTCCAACATCAGATAAATGCTTTAATAACTTATTTAATGGTGCAACCATTGTCGGAATCGTTTTCTGTTGGCATGGTTTCCTCCCGCAGATAAAATGACCACTATTTATGATTCAGTTAAATGATTTTTTTCTTTTTTTTAGTTATACTATTTTACACACTTAGCAGGCATGACAAAATGTTAAGTTATATGACGACATTAAAACACATTCTGTATTTTGTTTTTTCAGATGACTGACAGGATAAGCATTTAATATCTTTGGGCGCACATTATTGTTATTAGAAAGATGTTGTTTGGAAAACATTTATTACCAAATTTTTAAAATATTAAATAGCTAGGTAAATTGTAAACTCTTATTTGTCAGAATTCCTTAATGCATGTAAGTCGCTCTATTTGACATAAGTTTTATTTTATAGTTACACTATATCAATACGAGATTTATGATAATTGTAAGTTATTTAAATGATGATTACGAGATTGAATACTATATAATCGTACTGCATACTGTGATTATAATACATGCACACTTGTGAGAATGGATGGACATTTTAAACATTTTCAGATGTGTTAAAAAAAAAAATTAATGTTTTAAAATTCATCTTAATTCTTTAATCTCACTCTCTCCTTACCTTGTAGGCGTACTTATATCACCTTAGTCGCGTAGAACATTACGATTAATTAATTCGCAAAATTTAAAGCATAGAATATATTTAGGGTTAAAACGGGAACTTATTTCTTTGTATATATTCCTCCATACTATTCTTGATGTTCTACGTAATTATTAAGAAATGATAAAGATACAAAGTTTTCTATTATGGCTCTAAAATTATTTTACATCACTATAATATAATAGAGCGTCTATAAACTGACGTTTTGAGTAAACAAAAACGCTTAGAACATGTCAGTAATTTGTTAACTAATTATAGGGCATCTTAGATTTGTAACAGATTTTTAAACAGACGAATTCGAGTACTTGTTATTAGCAAGTGCAAGTGTGAACGTTCGAGACATATACGTCATTATTCTTTAATTTGAGTAACATAAACGTGGTTGACAGTTGTGAACTTCGCTGCAAAATTTATTTTCTGTTGTGAAATGCAGAATTTATGTGAACTACCATGCATTGTGAACATATTTGTGGTGTTGATAAAAAGTATAGAGAAATCAGTGACAGAGGAACAGCAGATCAAGTAAACACAAACATGAATATCGAAATTTGTTTTGTTAAATTAACATGAAGGAGAAATGTCATAAATTTGGTTAACAGTCACGTTTCTTTAAGGTTAAAAATTGACTACACGTGTATCTATAACAAGCTCTCTCTCTCTCTCTCTCTCTCTCTCTCTCTCTCTCTCTCTCTCTCTCTCTCTCTGTGCATTACATGCCGAGTTCTTGATGTGTAAGATCTCAAATGGATTGCATTAATACATTTTTCCAGAAGTTTCAATAACAGAAACGAAGAAAAGGAATCACTGCTGTTGAGATAAATATATTAAGTTCATGCAGTACATCTAGAAGAGACGATAATGATGTAATGATTTCCTAATAAAACAGATGCCGTAAACGAAAGAACACTAGAAAAAAATAAAACGACAACGTATTCGGTGCGCCTATTTCAAATGAACATAAGTATCAAAATAACCATCAAGTTTAGAATTATTTCGTGAAGATTTGAAAGGTGTCATTTTCAAACAGCACAAGTGTCGACAAATGTTACTGTAATTTTAAAAGCTTTATAACTGCACTTTAAAAACGCCTTTGTCAGCTTGTTGTCGATTGTGAATCTCCTGGCACATTGAATCTGGTGTTGTGTTCAAGCGGTAACTGCAAAGCTCGTGTACACTAACTTCATGGAGGCTTACTTTAAAATAACTGATATGTTATCTGTGATGAACATTAACAATAAGTAAAGCTATCTTTTTCCTTCCAGAGCTTATCTGAAAAAATATTCTTACATTTACTTACGTCACGTCCATATTCATTCGGTTTATTAATTTTGACCTCGTCCATATATACTTATGTTAGTCTTTCCTTAAATCTAGATCGCTCTATCTTACCTTCAAGCTACAATTTTGCAATTCTAAGAAGCATGTTTACGGTTATCATTTGAAGATCAGGAATGAAGAATCGAAATTATTTGTCGTAGAATCTGTTGAAGCAATAAACACCAAGGTTATTTTTCTCGACTGCACCAGTCTACGGATGGTCCTTTCCTCCTCCACAGGTGAAGATAGAATTAATAATAATGATGTAAACAATATCGGTTGCAGCCTACTAAAATCTTTAATTGTTTGCACATGAAAAACTTCATGTTATCTGTTACACACCGATATATTTAAAGTTGAAATTCTTAACAATTATAAGCTCTATTGTATTCTTAATATAGACAGACAATTTATTATTCCAATTAATGGAAATTAAATGGTATTTGAACTTTTGACAAACTGCTTACATTAAACATTCCTGTAACGCCTCAATCCTTGTACTACTATGTACATCTCTTTCTTTGTTTTTATTGGTGACAGGTAAAGTTAATATCAAATTTATTTTTATACGCATGTGTGCCTTTACAACATGCGATGCGCTTATTTTAATAAGCTAACCCTCGGAGGCAAACAAATTCTGCCGCTCCAAAAGAAACCGTTTGATCTGTGCGTATAAAGTAATGTACCTTGAAATCAGTGTTGCGTAAAAGCTACAAGAAAATTGTCTCTTTTGAACGAAGCATTCTCGTTATCATCACGGATTATCCTTGTTAGCAATTATTGCATATTTTATTTTATATAATGTTCAGTTTTTAAATATTGGTAGACAAACCTCGATCGATAACCAGGAATTGATTATGGTATATTATGGTGTTTTTGGCACCATATTGTGTAGCTTTGACTTAGGGGCAATATTTATCCTGACGAATCAAGGCGACGCTGAATAATAGAAACATAGGAAACACTGAATATTCTACTAACATTTTAGTAAAATATTAATTGTAAAGTGGAGAATCAGTATTAAATATTATATATTAACAATTAATATACAAACAATTACATATTATGGTCACAGTAAATACTAAAATTCACTATTATTGCACTGATCGCCATATCGTAGTTTAGATTGTCATTCAGGCCAGTAAATTATCGTACGATCTAAAAGAAACGCACTAAAATCGACTTAAAGGCAAATTAAATATCAAATAAATATTTCAGACACTAAGAATAGTTTTTACAGTATTTAATGTTGTTTACATACTTTTTTATATTTATGTTTTACAACAGTATTTTACACATACAAATATTATCCATTTTTTTTAAAATAATTTTTAGGTAACAAAATATCTGTCTTCTATTATAGCTCCCAGCATCCGAAAACATTAAAAGGTATAATATTTTCAGGCATTCACATATAGTCAAGACCTGATGCGCTACTACTCTTATATTACTGTACTGTGATATTATCAGGATTACTACTGTGTTTCAAATTAAATAATTCGAAGTTCACTGGATTAATTTATCCAAGTTGCAAACAGAATTAGTGCGATACATCTGGAACGCGAGCAACTTTGTTTAACATCCAGAAAAAGATAGCAATCACGCTTTCTGCCGTAGTCTGATATTTTGTTCAGGAATGATGGATTATTACTGAAAGTACAGTATGTTCTGATGATAAATGTCCAATTTAGGTATAAACAATAAGACACACTCACAGCCTTGTTTTGATATTTCGTATTTTGTGTTCATATATTAAAAATATGGCTGCTCAGTAGACCAGTGGGTATGGCACCTGGCTACTAACATAGCCTAGAGTTCCCGGGTTCGATTCTCGGGCCCGCACCATAAAATCAACGTATGTTTTTCAGCCCCCAGGTCGCCTCAGGCTGTTGAAAATGAGTACCTGAGATAACATCGTGGGGATAATAATGGGCGGCTGAAAAGTAGTGCTGGCTACTCTTCCTTCCTTGTATGCAGTACGGCTCGCATATGGTAGCCTACCCTGCCTAAGCTGTATCCTAAGATGCTTCGGTGGTACACATGGAAGCCATTAATATTTATTATTAAAAATATACAGACATTCAAAGTGTAGAGGTTTATTATTGGACCAGTTACTTATTTGTAACATATGTGCTAATATGCACAGATCTGTAAATTTATCCAAGCCATTGATTTAAACCTTCAATAATACAAATGCAATGATACGTAACGGAAATCCTTATCAAGTTTTAGGTCAGGGTACATGTTAAAATTAGTTTTTAATTAATCGTGAAAAACAATTACTTAGTTTATAGGAGGTATCAGAATGACTAAATCGGTTTTATATTAATTTGTAAAGATACATATATTATAAAGTAATGATTTTATCAAATATACCAGAGTTTTGTTTTACGGAATTATAGGCTGATGTACAGTTTATATTTTATGTTAAATTTAGTAACGTGTAATCGATGTATTAAAAACTATTCCGTATTCTGTAATTTCTTATAAGTTTTAAATCTTTGTATTATCCATTGTTTGAAAACCTTAATGTATTTGTGAGATTAGTAAGAAGCATTATGTAATAAATTAAATTACATTATTTATTTTTTATACGGGTATATATAGTCATATTACTAAGTAATGGTAATTTATTAGTGATCTAAAATAATTTATGATGGGCGTATTTTTAAGGTTAGTTGGACACATAACATTGATCAGCGCCATTTATCAAACTAAAACTTCAGCACTGCCATGTGCCAGCAGCGGAGCCGCGATAAACATACACACTTCACTACAGATTGTATCATGTGTTCATAACTTACCACTTCACTACACGTGTGTGTGTGTGTGTGTGTGTGTGTGTGTGTGTGTGTTGTATTATTTACGTTTGGAAGCGCAGTAAAATAGTCTAGGGTGGTACACTACTCAACATATCTCCACTCTGGCAATAATACACTTTCTAAATCAGTCTATGTTAACTTCTGTACACGATTTTGTGTCTCGTAATTAGTAATGTATACTTAAAATATAAAATTTATAGCGTTTGTCACATTACAGAAAGGTAGTCATAAACTACGAGCTGTTGGAATTGTCTCGACCGTTGGTTTTCCATTACTATCCATTAATAATATCATTGGCTGAACTATCGTCCTCTTCCTAATGAACATTCAGAAATGAGCGTTTGAAATTAGAAATATTAATTTTAACTGAAAGTATATTACAACTACTTATTGTTAAAGTCAAGTTTTACACATGATTAATTATTTAGAATATACAATTTAGTCCCACTTATGTATAGTCAGTAAGAAAAAATTAAAGGTGTACTAAATTTAAAAGGCCTGACTGATAGAATTCTGAAATATTGAAAACTTAAATGTAACCACAAGGCACTACTGCTACTAGTGTACAATAACTACAAAGTTTTTGTGTACAACGTTATTAGCTCAGTTTTCTGTTGATGCTTTGCTAATGATAGAAGGTATATAGATTTGTGTAAGAATAAGAGGTTTTCTCATTTATTAAAAAAAAGAAAGAAAAGTAAAGCACATGAAGAAGAAGAAGAAGAAGAAGAAGAAGAAGAAGAAGAAGAAGAAGAAGAAGAAGAAGAAGAAGAAGAAGAAGAAGAAGAAGAAGAAGAAGAAGAAGAATTTTATCTTCATTCTTTGTTTTGACAGTGAAGAGACAATTAATTTGTTTGGCTACGGTCACTGATTTAAGAAAAGTCTGACTTAATAAATAATGATGCTCGATAAATGACAGGCATAATTATTTCACTATATTTTCCACATTTCCAAATCTATTATTCTAAATCCAAATAAAGCTTGAAGTTTTCGGTGGAACGACATGGAGACCTTTCCTGTTGCGAGAAATATTTACTCTCTCAATTGTGCCTAGCTTGTGTAAACGCTTGTACTCACGCTTGAACTCACACAGGCTATACATAGAAGCACACACTTGCACAAAACTATTAGTTCACGGATTGGGTCTAACAAGGCTTACAGAGACAAAGAAAACTGTTACACAGTATCAATCAGAAAAAACTAATTATTTCATCTATTTTGTACTTATTTCATTATAAGGGTTAACGTATATAACAACATAAGATTTTTAAACAGAATTGAGTTCATGTTTATTCAGCGATTAACTAAATGAAGGAACATATAGTTGAATGAAAGATATCTTGTGTACTGAATTAGTATAAACAAATGTTTAATAATTTTATGAAGAGGACCAATATTAATACCGGAAAATATAGGGCTAAAACGGTCAACTTATTTTGACCATAAGAAATAACAGCATCTCTGTGTTAATAGGGTTTACTACTGCCATCTCTGCATGACCTACCCTCAAAATTTGTCTGAATAAGTTTACTTCTCACTATCAGCTTAATTACCCTCTGATCTTTAATTCTATAAGCGCTCTTCGCTCAGTATTCCTTGTTTATAGAAAATATTATTAGTTTTGCTCTTACATGACAGTAAAAATACTACTCCTGAATTTTACCACGCTTCACACTTTGAAAGTTCATAACCACTACGAAAAATACGGAAGATTTCGCTATATTTTTTTATTGTAATGTATAGTGTCTTCTTTGCAGCACATTAACCATTCTGTAAACAATGAACTCCTCTATGAGAATCAAAAGGAAGAAAAGCTTGACTCTTCATTTATTATTACTAAGCTGTTACAGCATGTGTCAAACCGCGTACTGTGATATTATTAAGGGTGTATTCATAGAATGAGCACAAGGGACATAATAACTGACACTTAAAGTGACTGACGTACGAAGCAATGAAGGGATTAACATACTTCACCAGTCTTAACGATGGAAACACATTTGTGTGGCATGCAAACTGCGCTTCTGACAGCAGATTCGTAAGCACAAAACCACCAGATGCAACAAGAAGAGCCGTCAAGTTGTCTACTAATGATACTTTTCTACTTGCATGCTTCTTAAGCCACGCGTCAACTCTTTCCAAGACATAATTATTTTACCTACAAACAGCATTAAGCTTACTTTATTAAATAGTCTCGTACAAAAATTATGTTACACTTTCTTTTGTAAAACATAATCAGTATTTCTTCAAATAAACATAATCGAATTTCTAAATGATTAATTTATAATCTTTTTAACCCTTTAGCAGTTAGTTAAAATTAGTAATTGTTTATTAGGGTTTCATATTTAGAGCATCCTGTTACCTAATGTAACTTCAAGATCTCATATACAGTATGCCTAAATAACGTCACGCCTACATATTCGCTAAGGTGCACAATCAGTAAGCTCTGTAACAGCAGACGCATAACTGCCTGAAGACCACCTGCGTTAACGTATGTAGAATATTGAGTGTTTAAAAAAATAACATGTACATGTGTATCTTTCATGTATACTGTGAGAGTGTGAGAGTGTTGTAGTGTGAGTCTAAAAAGAGACAAAGAGACAGAGAAAGAGACAGAGAGGCAGACAGACAGTGAGAGAGAAATAGTGAGAGAGGTTATGACGACCGACATATACATAAACTTACATGAGACTATGGTACTTTGTATTGAAAAAGTTCTAGGTAAATATCGTTGAACAATAAAATAAAATTTAAGTAATAACCATTTTCATATAACAGATTGGTTATCTATAATGTTGTGTGTGTAACAGGTTGTAACTCTTTAATGTAAGTTGGTAAATCTATACTGTTATGTGGTACATAATTCTCCAATGTATTTGAGGAGGATACTGTTAATAGAGATGGTGAGACTTTTAGATGCCATTGTAGAAAGAGACAAGAGAGAGAGAGAGAGAGAGAGAGAGAGAGAGAGAGAGAGAGAGAGAGTGGGGAGGGAGAGAGCAAGAGAGAGAGTGAGTTTGAGGGAGAGAGAGTGAGAGAGCGAGTGCAAGTGAGAGTGACAGGGAGAGAGAATGAAAGGTAGAGGAAGAATGGGTGAGAGAGAGGGTGTGCTTGTTGACATATTCATAATTTTACAACATTCTATAGTACTCTGTACTACAATTTACAACAATGTGATTATAAGTACAATCCAATTTCACTTGATAGATAGGTTTACCATAAAACTGTGTTTGTAACATTATGTAAATTAGCTGATGTAAGTTCGTAAAGTTCTACAGTTATTGTGTAATTAAGAATTTTCTAAATTAGTGATTGTTTTTAATACCAGTAGTGAGTGAAACATGTTAAAAATAACCTTTAATAATTACATAATTGAACATCCCTTAATCTGCATTTAGCTATAATATATTTTACTATGCTATATGTTGACTGGTATATGCATAAACGTTTTCTGTACCAATTCTATTATCTAATTGTTGATTATTTCTTTTATAATTAATTAAAAAATATCATTACATTATGAGTAATTTAAATTGCAATAGTGTATAAATTAAGTTCTGTGATATTATAATTTACTCGTTGTCTTTAAAGAAAACATTTGAAGATGTAAAACAAACTATCTCAACTCCTTCACATATATAATGATACATACATACGCACACACAGGCGTGTGCGCATACACACTCGCATAGACAAACAGGTTCACTCAAAGAATTGTTCTTTTGTGTTTGACATTTCTTTTGTATTCATACACAGGTCCTGATGATGACAATAAACTTTGTCGAGACGTCGACACAAAAATAAGTTAAATTTGTATTATATTTTTGACCCATACTCACAAACCCTTCATGGAGTAATAATAATAATAATAATGTTATTGTTATCATAATAACTTTATACAGCTTTTACTTTTTACTACTGTTATGTAAAAAATTCTAATCATTTGGTTAGGCATTTGTTGTAACTGTCGTGGCAAAGATGGATCCGACGTCCACCATACGGTAACGCTGTACATTTTATTTTTAACCAAAATGTATCTTATTTTTCAAGTTATTAAACGAGTATGATTTAAAATAAGAAGTTTCTGCAAGTTGTGTACTTTAAGTGGGAAATAAAATAGTAAATATTGAAATACGACTTCGCTAGTGTAAAGCGATCATCTAAATTATTAGTTAGGTCTATGTGTACATGTTACTAGGCAATCTATATCCTGAAAACTTACTGAAATATTCGAAAATATGTTTAATTGAAATATGCAGTTTTGCGTTGCTATAATTTTATCAAAACAAACAAGCTTCATCTCTTCCTCCTCGGGGTGCCGTCGCCCAGCGTATGTTGTCAACCGTCGAGGCTATCTCAATCTTTAATTCAACTTCCTTACTTCACAGCCATTACTTCTTGTATGAATTTTCTCCATACATAATTATAAACAGTTAATAATAGTAGCAATTGTTATTGTGTTATCAGCATATCTAACATGTTTAAGAAACAGCAAAATTCGAAAAATTTCAACAAAATTCAACAAGATGGTTACAAAATCATAGATGCGAAAACCACGTCCAAACAAATGGCAGTTTTGTATGACCATTGACCGTAGTAGAGTTCTGAAGCAAAGCAGTATATGGTTGACATCAATAATATATCCTGCGTATTAAATTCTAATCTTCCACATAAATGCGTTTGACTTCTGAATAAGCGATAAATTTATATTTATGATTGTTTCGTAAGGATGGTAGAAATAGCTGGGCGATTTATTCTATTGCATAGATAATTTGTCGTATAAAAAATCTATATTTTGGACTGGATGCATAATAGTACTACACTATTCACGACAACGTGCCTAGTAAAAAATAAAACGGTAAATAAAGATTATATTACTAAAGCAGTAGGCCTATATTAATACTGATAGACTAAGTGTGATGTATATATGATGTGCTTATGTGTGACAATTATGAATAAAATACATACCAACGAAGTGCACAATGTTATACGACTTAACACGGAGTAAAAGGTGACGAAATGTTTCAAAAACAAAAGGTTTTAAAGTATAAGCTCATTGACTTTAAAATGCATTTAGGCTTGTATTGATGCGACATATTAACAATTTTTTTGATATAATACAAATCAGTTCGTGGTGCTTGATAAAGCGACACATTCCGTAATGTGTGTGTGGGAGAGAGAGCGAGGGTGTGAGAGATAGGGGGGAGAGAGAGAGAGAGAGAGAGAGAGAGAGAGAGAGAGAGAGAGAGAGAGAGAGAGAGTGTAATTGTGTCTTCAGTGGTCGTCCAGAAAGTTGCTTGTTCCTACGTAAAAATAGAAGCGAGAGGAAGGAAGTAGTTAGACGATCAGGGAAGTACGTTGTTTAGTGTCCAGCTACTTAGTTACAGTAAACCACAGTTTATTTGGATAAGCTGTCTTAAAGACGACTTAAAATTTGTATGACTATAAATTTGTATAACTATTTATTAATGATTGTGTTAATAGTACAATAACGAGGTACTGAAAACACTGTGATTAAGTGCAAAACTTATAAATCAGTTACAACCGTTAGATCAGTTACAATCCCCGCACGTAAGTGTGTGAAACGCTGTAAAGTTGTGAAACTGCAATTACACGCGAATAATTTCCAAAGGGTTGAAAGTGACGTGAAACCGATATTAACAATTCTTGACAAGACGGGAACTGTTTAAGAAATCTCGGACATGACTGGAACGCTAGACCAGGTGCGAACAACAGTGTTGTCTATCACACACACACACACACACACACACACACACACACACACACACACACACACACACACACACACACACACACACACACACACACACACACACACACACACACACACACACACACACACACACACACACACACACACACACACACACACACACACACACACACACACACACACACACACACACACACACACACACACACACACACACACACACACACACACACACACACACACACACACACACACACACACACACACACACACACACACACACACACACACACACACACACACACACACACACACCATAAAAACAAGTGTAGAAATTTTTAAAAGAATTGACGTTAAATAATTTGATATAAAGGTTTAACTAAATGTAAACCAATACGCACCTAAATATTTGTATAGATGCACGTTGTTTTCTTTCGTATGAGTTTCAGTTATCAAAACGTTCTAACCTGATTATTTTACATTGCTTTATTTATTAGTTGTTTGTTAGCCATATAATTAGAGTATTTTTTCAGTTTAATTGTATGTCAATATGGCGTTTTTACTTGTAAATCTAATATTTAAATTCACATTAATATGATGAATACAAATGTACATACACCCTTACAAGTAGGGCCAATTTAACAATTAAAATTTTTGTTTTTAAATAAATAGTAAGTTTATTTTTTTATTTACGGTAATTATTTTATTTGATGATACTGTCTCCTCTGTACAACATTATTTTTTATATATAACGTAGTATTTAAACGTATCGTTAAAAGCACACACTCCCCCCCCCACACACACACGTACTTATCGTCGTAATGTGTGTGCGTTTGTGAGAGGGGGGAGGGTTGGGGTGTGAGTACGAGTGTATGTATGTCTGTTTGAAATAAATCTTTTTTTAGCAACGTTCATCTGTTGCTCGCATTGTGTATGTGGTGTCATTCCTGATACACTTAAACATTAAATTTGACGGATTTATTTTACTCAACAAATCTGTGCAAACTTTCAATCGTGTTCCCGTATGTAAAACTCTGGTAAAACAATGTGGTAGGCTGACTGAGGTGATTCAGATATATTAATGTTAGGGAAAACAAATATAATGAGGTAGGCACGCTCGTAAATCACCCTTCAAAACTACTGAACACACATTAATATGGAAACTTTGGACAATAAATTTAGAGGTGTTACATTGCTGTCGAATTAATTACGTGTTCTGACAAGCAAACAGCATTACTGCCTCTACATTTGCTACATACATTGTTAGTAAAGTAAGTCAAACATGAACTTAAGTGATGGATTAATGGACTACCAACCACTGTCAATCTCTCTACGGCTAAATGAAGTGTGGAAGTGTTGAGTGTGACCAAATCTACACAGACTTGGAAAGATTTTATGTTGTATCAACTGTAGATGATAGTCATTAATATGTCGTTATTAAAGCTTTTTTACGTACATCTTTTGGCTGTAGGACCTGAGAAATGACACACTTGAAGGCGTCTGAAACTATAGAAGGATGCAACCCGTTAGCGCAACAGTAACCTGTTACCGTTAAAGAACAGACTCGTTTATAATGTAATTACCGTATTAGGTTGACTCAAGTGAGACGAATTTAAAAAGTAATCATACATTATAAGAAGACTTTGTTGTAAGCCGCTAGCACTGAGTTTTTTCACTGCTGTCTAAATAAGCTAAATATGCTATATTTCAAGTTTATTTGAAACACTATAGACATAAAATTGTCAGTATCATCGCAGATCTAGTTCTTTTTTTATGTAGATGTCTATTGGTCTGAATTTTAATTACTTTCATGTGTTTATTGGTGGGGGAGTAAGAGCCTCAATATAGGACTAATAGCATATAATTTTGTTAAGAGTGTCTCAGTTATAAAATAAGTATTTTAAGTTTTTATATTTCTAAAAGATTTTAGCTATTTAGACGAGGGTCAAGTTTTATTTTAAATATACAAAATAGATTCGTGTTACATTAAATACGTTCTGATCTATTAATGTATTTGATCAAAATTGTTTGCAGTTTTCAACTTAAATTTTTCGCATTATTTTGCAAAAGTTTAAATTACAAAATTTGTTTTGTTATGAAAAAAAAGTTTTGTTCTAAAAGGTATATTTTACTACAAAAATTAATTGTTTGTGTTGTTCCTAATAAGTAGTCTACCTGTCGGGTACACTAAGTAACTACCGTTTTTGTTACAGTCGTTGCGGAAAGGAAATCTCTTGAACTTAATCTCTTGTGAACCACTGTGTACGTACAAGTGACAGTGACAGGTTTATAAATCACCAGGGAAACCAGCACGTGTACGATTTCCCGTAGGTCTCGTTTACTGACGTGAGGTAGTTAGCAGACACACTGGTCAATAATACATTAACTAATGTTACTGATGTCGGTAGTGTATACTGATACTGCATTTTTTGGGCCATATATCGCTACACAAAATTGTGTTGGTTGATAACATCTAGCGATGGAAGATTACTCGGCCATTGTCTATAGATACACCGACTTTTAAAGTATTCCTTGTCAACGTTTCAACAAAGTTTATTGCCAACATCAGGACCGTATGTAAGCAATACTGCAGTAATTAATACACATATATTTAGTATTAATATGCGTACGCATACTAATATTAATACGAATATTACAATTGTGTATCATTAATAATTGGCTGAAGATCAGTGTCCAGAAGACCTTTGTCATTTATTATTTCATGATCACAATTAATGAAGTGACTTTTGGCAGGCTCTGAATTATTATTTGCAATACAAAAACAGATACAATTAAGGTTAAATTTATATTTGTATTACTATACACATTGTTACAGTTTAAGTTATTATTCCAATTAACCAGATTTATATTTCACTTCAAGTGGCTGCCAATTTATTTTAAAATTGAATTAAAACCATACATACACAGAAACTATTCAGCATACACACATATTACTTTACATACATCTCATGCAAAGAAATATTACATTGATGAAAAGAAATATTCAAAAAACTTATAGATCTCTTAAATTATGTGCACGTTTTGTAGTAGGCCTAATTGTGCTTAGTGCGACAACGGAACATGTAAGTTTCTTTTATTAAAGTGCACTCACTTCCAAATATACGTAAATAACTTGTTTTTACATATATTTTCACCATTGGCTTCTCTTGGTAAGACTAAAAACTGGTAGCCTTATGTGTGTGGCGTATGCATGTGTTAATGTATGAGAAAGTACCATAAATAATATTGTGGAAATAAAATGTGAACAAGAAAAAGAAAGACAGAAATGGCGAGAAAAGATAGCAAGATAGCAGAGAGGAATACGCAAGAGACACTGAATAAGCACTTTGATTGGTGTATTATTCATAGAGAAGCAGTCTACGTAGTTTGGTAAGTTGAATCTTCCTTAAGTAGCATCTTCACTACACAAGTATCTGACGACGGTCTGCACCAATCACAATCCTGTTACGTAAGTACCTCGACGTAAGCAGCTACATTCAACATGTAATGTAGGCCTACTTCTGCCTTTGCCAGATCCGATTTGAACATTGCTCAGAGTTTCTGAAAACAACGCTTTGGTCTGTCGAAGGCTGTGTCAGTACATCTTTCATAGAATCGTGTTGTACTGTATATGCTTTTGCTACTATTGTACTGCGTAGTACTAGTATCTTTAGATATAATAAGATCTTCATTTTCCCAAATACAGAGACAGGTCCCATTCCTATCAAGTAGATCTCGCTTACAAGTTCGAAAAGAATTCTTGCTTTTACGGAATCCAGGTTTCTTTCGACAAAACCACTTTATCTGGTGACTTTAATTTCTAATAAAATTAATTTCGTTTACTCCGTATTTTTTTGTTCTGTTTACGTAATATGAAAATTTAATAATAACTATTTCGTTTAGTTTATTTATTCATGAAAAGAACATATTTATTCCAAACCCTAATGGACGTCAATCCTATAGTTTTCACTTATTCTTATAATATTTTCTGATTAGATGTGCTCACAGTATCTGACATTCAGAACTATACGTTAATCGTCAGTTATGGATAATGAAAATTTATTTTCCTTGCTTTAAGTTTTCTTCGTTTATTTTGAAATTCTCCAACTGTAGTAACATTTGAATATCGATCTAAAATACCGTAACTCAAGTATTCAATAAAAACAAACACTTGTGTCACAAAAACCACTTCTTTCGCTACATTAGGATTACAACATAGTTGTACGACCTAATCGAGGATTACATTGTAACTACCCTCGTACATTAATGTATGTACGCTGCACGCCTATTATGTCGTATACAGAAAATAGATTAAGCGTTAGCCAGTAACATGTGTTATTTTGAAAATACAATAAAATTATCAAAGTTTATCTGAAGTTACAAAAGTCTGACAATCTTGATTAAACAGATTTTCCATTTCACACGCTTGCGCGCCTCTACAAAAGAACTTCCGTTTTTAAACGTTTTATACAGTGTATATTCGGTTACGAGTAGGCCTATAATCTACAAATAAAGAATTTTATTTCTGTAAGTACCGCCATATGAGCATTACAACACTTGTCAACACAGTTTAGGTATTGCTGGTCAAATTATCATTGCTATTATTTGTACTGCATGTTATTTAAATATTTATCATTAAAGAAATCCCAACACGTCCATTTTTGTGTTTGCGTGTCTCAAATCGCCACTCCTTACCAGAATTTAGTATTGTTACGACGGCCTCAATATTTTTTTTTAGATCGTCATATGGTACAGTAGAAACAAAATACAGACACCAATGAAATCACTAATTACCAGCTTCCATGATACACAAATAACAATTTGAAATCTACAAGATACTCTCATTCAGAATTCAAGTTAAATTAATCCACACCCAATAATAATGTCAACTATTAAGAGAACCGCACGAATTATAACACAGTAATCACTTTCCACAACAATCACTTGAAATAAAACATGGAATAATTTAAAAATTTTTGGACGCATGTTGATGTTAATCGTACGCTGTTAGGTAATTCTTAACAAAGTTATGTCTGTACACAATGGGTTATATAAGAACGATTTAAATTTAAAAAACGAAGTAGCAAAATCTTAAAAAATTCGGTATCTTGTAAAAGCCTCAATAAGTTAATAATATTATTAAATAGTGGAAGTATATTATTACTTGACGAAGTGATTTGATAAAAATTTTTGTAGCATCATGAGATGCTTGATGCGATTGTTATCGTAATAATGTTTGTTAAGAAGTTTTGAGAGCTAAGCAGTTCTCCCTTGCCACAGCGGCTGCACGTTAACTATGTGACTGTTCCCGCCACCGAATTAATGTTATCGGCGAAGAAATTCTGACGGCATACAAATGAGGTATTTAAGATTTGAGGCAAGGTTACGCAACATTCTAACTTAATTCTTTTTTCCGTATGTATCTGACCCGAAAAGAGTTTGTAATTTAGTTACTGTTAGATGTACTTTATTTAGGCATAACTTATGTGTAAACTTAGTTATTTAAGATTTTTGAAGTAATAGTGTTTTCAAGCAGGTATCACATTTTAATTATATAGGAAGGACTACAAGAATATCGAGAGAAAGTTAAATAAATTTAGTTATAAATGTGGAACAATAAGACGATTATTGCAGCAGAGGGAGACACAGCTAAAGTTCTATAAGGTCGTGGCTATGCCGATTTTAATGAGTGGATGTGAAACATGGAGTCTCGTGCAAAAATATATTTTAAATATACAGGTATGGTAAATGAAATTTATAAGAGCAGTTAAGGGATGTAGTTTGAGAGATCGTTTACGAAACGACGACATAAGGAAAGATCTGAAGTTACAGTAGATTCTGGAGATACTAAAGGAATACAGGCAGAATTTGATGTCCCGTGTGGAACGCATGTGTAGACACGCGTATTCCTAAACAAGCGTTTGAATATAGGCCAGTGGGGACGAGAGATCGTGGAAGACCCTGGAAAAATGGTCAGACACTCTATGAAGTCGGATCGGGTTATAGCCTAACGCATGTAGTCTAAGAATAAGAAGAAAAAGAAGAAGAAAAAAAAAGAAAAAAAGAAGAAGTTTTGTCTATTAATCTAGAGGTTTTGGATTCGATTCCCTGACACACCATAAAAGCAAGGTGCGTTTTTAGCTCCCGGGTCGACTCAACCTGTGGTAATGAGTGCTGGGAAATATCCTGGGGTAATAATAGGCAGCTGAAACGTAGTGCTGACCACACTAACGTCTTTGTATGACGAATGCCTCACGTAGGCAGCCTATTCTGTTTCACTCTTCGACTATTTTGGCGGTAAATATAAGAAATTATTATTTTATTATGAAGTTAGAAAAGAATTATTTTGGAAAATTGCCTACAACTGGATTATCTTCATCCTTAACATTAATTTATCTAAGTACATACGAGAATTAGGTACATACACATGCAGAGCAGTACATACTTATTATACATATATAATTATTTAATTTCTGGAATTTAGACGAATGACACGTAACTGTTAACGCACACTTTTAGTTTCACCTTATTGCGGTATCGGGTTGAAGACTGTTAAATTTCTATTAAGTAAAGATAAAAGCGTTTTCAAAGCGATGTTCTACTTGTGCTGAAAACGCTCAAACTACTGTTTAAGTAAAAACTAATTACCGCCGTCTTTGTGTGCTGAGTACGTAGATAATGCAATACGACAGTGGCCGTGATTAATGACAACTTTATTGTTTGTAACCATCACCACATACAGCACAACTGATTACATACACCAGTTACGTAGTCTTTGAAGACGGAATTTTAATTACAGGGTTTTCGAAATACTCCATACAAATGACATTATATTTAGATAGACATACAACTGCTTAACGTACGATCATACAACACAAGAACTACACAATGGACGTATATACAATACGACTGTGCAACTAAATTTCAATTATCAACAAACCAGTAACAATCAGCATATCAACTGCATAATTAAAAGTAACTTTAATTAATATCTATATGCAAAAGGTTAATTTAATTTGCTAAAATCTAATACTCAGCATGTTTAGTACTCAACAGTTTTCTATTACTTACGGTTCAGAAAAAGAAACAGTTTTAAATTGTGCGGCATTTTGAAAACGTTTTGCTATTTAAACTTTCTGTGAAGGCAGGAAAATAATTTTTTCAACATAATAGGCATATATGTTTTAATAACACTCATACTTATAGATGACAATCAAAAAACGTGATAGTAAAATACAGGCCTCGGAAATGGCATTCTTAAGAGGAGTAAAAAGGTGTTCTATACTTGACTGTATAAGAAATGACACCATAGAAGAAGAGTTAATAGTTTTTAACTTGAATTGAAAATTAAAAGCGTACAAGCAACGGTGAAATGAACGGTAGAAAGAAAGTCAGATCCCAGACTGACCAAACAAGTCTGAAAAATACAACCTATAGGACAGGTGTGTAGGTAGACCCAGGAAGAGATGGCTGGAGGATTTTTAAAGACCGAACAAGCAGCACCTTACCTATGTCATGTTGTGAAAAAGGTGATGATGATGAATAACACTCTCACAGAACGTACTGGATTTCCATTGTCAGAATAGAAACTAGGTTTTCATTTGAAAGAGTCTTTTCTAGACAGTGATTTTTTCACGTTTGAACTAGTCCAACTGTTTGTGCTGGTCCCATTAGTGATCAGCGTGTTCATGTCTATAATGTATATCCTTTTTAGGCCTAGAGATAGGTACGATGTAGATCTCTCACTTTTAAGTGGATTGGAAATTTTAATTACCGTAAATTTGTTAAATTTTATTTAGCAGTTCTTTACTTCTGTTCTTGTACAGACCTGTGTATAACTATAATTTATTTTTGTAGGATTTTGAACGTGCTCTACGAATGTGTAGGAAGCCTACTACGGACTAAGGGATCGCTAAATATTTCCTCCTTGAACACATCCTAAGTCTGTTAACCTCGCAGGACTACTTCCAGCTACTCATTACTTCGGATAGTTGTAATGTATACAGGTCTCAGCCAAAGCTCTTACTCTGATTTAAGGAGACTTTTAGGAATGACATATAGGTATTCTTACTCTAGTAACACAGGAGGCTCTGCACGGATCCCCTCACATCCGAGTTCCGTAATCGAAATTAACGCATAGTTGCATATTGCATTCCATAATTCTTGGAACGTTATCATAGACGTTATCATACATTCCACAATATTCTTGAAACTCAGTAGTTTATTTGGAAATAACACCTACACCCTTCTTTGTAGCTCACTGAGGCGGGATCAGCTGAAGAGTACGTGTGAAGAATACATTCAATCATATCCTGACAATTTGAATCCTATGAGTACTTCGGCTTGTCGGACTGTAAGGCCGTGGTCCATTGTTGTTTTGAGCAAAGGTTTTGGCCGTAACTTCGACGGCCATCTTCAGTGCAGATGCCATCTTTGAAATCCATACGGATCAAGGGAGGAATTTCGAATCAGGAGTGTTTAATGAATTATGCCGGTTACTCGGAATTCGAAAGACCAGGACAAGGGCCTCTCCATCCTCAGTCGGACGGAATGGTCGAGAGATTCAATAGGACACTTGAGCAGCATCTCTCGAATGTTGTTGACGAGGACGAAAAGGACTGGGACCAACGTATACCACTATTCCTAATGGAGTGTAGGTCTCGGCTATGCCAGCAGAGCCCAGCTGTAATGTGTGTGCGCGTACTTATTGCTGCTACTTTGAGACGAAAGACAATTACATGGCACTTATCATGCGTTAGGAAACGAGACTATTCCAGACTGTACCGGTCAGCACAGTGTGTTCAAGGACACTGTTTCTAGTGGATTCGAGATCGCCTGTTTGTTTAACACGTCATCCAAAGTTACCGATTATTCTGCCATCTCAGCGGGGTATAAATATAGGCATTCAGCGACGGTCAGTTCAGTTTATGTCGGGCGATTACTCAGTGCGTTCAAGTGGTTGATAGTGAAAAGTGATTATTGTGCGGGACTCTATTAGTTGACATTATTATTGTGTGTAGACAAATTCAACCGAATTACTGGACGAGTATATTCTTGTTGAATAACTTGCTCATTTCAAACTGTTAATTGTGATTAATCAAAACAAGTAATTAGTGTCATAGTTGATGCATTTATTTTGTTTTCCACTGTACCATTCGACAATCACTAAGACTGTCGTAAAAATATTATTACGAGTTACATGCATTTAAAAAGTTACCGCCTTTAAAATCTGTTAATCTGTGGCTGGAAGACACTTTACATATTGTTATGAGTTATATTTACTCGTGAAAAGTATTCCATATAGGCCTATACATATTTATGGAAGCATACATACATAAACTTATAAGATAGAACTGAATTGTCGGTCACTTAAGCATAATGGTTTTAAATTTAACCTCCCCCTCATAAAAGAAAACAATGCTGTTTTCGCCATTTGTAGTGTTTATTGTGTTCGTTATAATCCAAGAAGTAATAATGATTGTCGGTTTTACGATTGCTATTTTACAAAAAATAATAGAGTAGTCAGTGTTTGGTATTTTTATCTCTTAGTTTATTTTGGTTTGTACAGCAAACCCTTTATTAACCATGGTAACAACGTATAGTCACCTCATTGTGGTATTTTTCGGCCTAAACACTTAATGTACACCATGCTAGAAAATAGAATTTTTTTACAAACATCATATAACAGTTATAGTAAAGGCAGATAACAATTTCCTTCGATTTGTAAAAATGTGACAGCTGTTTGCTATATAGCAAAACACGCTTAAGTTTTTAAGAATTGCTAATAAAATTTTACAACAAAAATGACAGATTTATGCTTTTTGTGTAATAATTGAGTAAGTGAGCTGTAAATATTTGTAAATAATTGCAATATATACAAATAAATATTTGTAATATTTTTTTCTTGAAATAGCAATAAATCACAAGTATACAATAAAACTTTCAACGAATTAGAAAACAAAATGAAACAAATCTGTTAATATTGCTGTTCACTGCGGGGGCGTTAGGCCGTGGTCTAATAGTCTACTGTTTTCAACAACAGGCGTTACGGTCTTACCACTGGAGGCCATCTTCAGTGTTTCAACGACTGAAAGTATTTAACTGGAAAGATTTGCACCAACAGTCCTGTGGGAATTGGCGCACATCTTGCCAGTTACTTTCAGTTCTTGAAACACTGAAGATGGCCTCCAATAGTGTGATGGGGCCAAAACGTCTGTTATTGAAAACGGTATCAGAGCACATCCTAATGGCCTGGAAATAAACAACAATAATAACAGAGTTGACGCTGGCCGTGAGAGCCTTATTATTATTAACTCCTAAAGGCAATGCCTTGTCGCTGTAGCCACGTCACTCTATCCCTTGCGATATTCTTCATTTCTTCATAGGACCCACTATTCACGACACTCATTGTGCTGCGGAAGTATGCAGTTCTTGGTCTTCCTTTGGCCTTCTTCCCCACTACTTTGCCCTCAAAGATGTTAGTTAAAAAAGCACTATGTCTGATCACATGCCCTATCAACTTAATCTTCCTCACCTCTATACTCCTAAGCAGTGTTCTATTCTCATTTATTTCCTCTAAGATCTGTCCATTCGTCTTCCTATCTGTCCAACTAGTTTTTGTCATTCTCCGCCAAATCCACATCTCCATTGCCTGAAGTCTGTCACTCTCCACCTTCCCTAAGGTCCACGATTCACACCCGTAAGTTAAACCACTCAATACAAATACCTTAACAAACTTTTTCCTTGTTTCAATACTAATATGGTTGCTTGTTAATAAGTTCCTTTTGCTCTGGAATGCTTGTTTTGCCAGAGCTACTCTCCTCTTAATCTCTGCCAGACACTTATTCCCACTTGTAACTATGCTACCCAGGTAACAAAATTCAGTAACGTGCTCCAATATTGTGTTGTTCAACATAATGGTTGATTTAATGTCTTCTCTCTTTTTTTTTTTTTTTTTTTATCCTCAATCTCCAAGCGTGAAGAATTTTGTTAAACGTACCTAACATTCGGGTCATATCCTTTTCTGAGTCAGCCATCAGTACAATATCATCTGCGAAGCGAATACTGTGTACCTGTTCCCCATTTATTTTAATTCCCCTAGAACTCCTTTTCATCTGAGTTACAACATCTTCTATAAACAAATTAAACAAGTACGGTGACAGTGGGCAACCTTGTCTTACCCCTCTTCTTATTATTGCTTCCTTTTTACATCCATTTATGTCTATTTCAGTACTTTGCAACCTATAAATATTGAAGATTACCCTTCTAACTTTCCAGTCGAGTCCTGACTTCCTCATAGTTTGAAACAACAGCTTCCAATCAACATTGTCCAACGCCTTCTCGAGATCCACAAATACTAAATAGGTTTTCCTATTCACTTCAATTCTCCTCTCCAAGATCTGCCGCAGAGCCAAGATTGCTTCTCTGGTTCCTCTACCTGCTCTAAATCCAAACTGATCCTCCTCCAAAGTGTGATCAATCTTTCCTTCCAGTCTGTTCTTCACTATGTTCAGCAAAATCTTAGCAGCATGAGATATTAAGGCTATCGTTCTATAATTAGCACAGTGAGAGCCTTAGACATTCAAAATGAAACAAAACTCACGAAACTGACACGTCATAAACATATATCAAAAAGTAAATATCGGTATGGAGAACCATACATGACTTCCATGTTCTATGATTTATATTTAAAATCATTTTCGAAATGAAATATTTCCATACAAACTACTTCTCTCTACTTCTTTCTTCAGCCTTAACCACAGTACTGTGGTCACTAATGTATACCGACACACGTTATCGCACTCGATTCTCATTGATGATGGAAATCGATGGCACTGTCGAAAAGGTCTGGTTTTGCAGAAAACATTGGACTACGGCCAAATAGCCCGGGAAGGAATTTTAACAACAAAATACTTCTTTTTTGCCAATAACGTAGTACACATATAAAAAATCGGTATGGAGAACCATACATGACTTCCATATTGTAAGATTTATGTTTAAAATAATTTACTTGAATTAGGTTCGATAATTTCTAAAAAAATATCGCCCACCCTCAAATTAATTTCACTATTTATAGATATTTTTGTTATTATGGGGTAGTCGTTTAATATAATGTTATTTTCAGTCACTTTACCCATAAAAATTAGGTAGGCTTACTTTATTCTTATAAAGAAACCGAACTAAGCAGATAATCATCCCTCCTCAGAAGCTCTCCGAAGTCAATCATGGACCCAGAGCATCTTGCACAGGGTTCATTCCCTAAAGACGAAAAGTCTGTCTATGAACCGTTCCTCTGTAAACACGTGCAGTTACACTGCCCAGCGATCCACAGGAAGCAAATCGATATCCACGCTGGACAATTTTTCGCTTGCACGCGTTGTGTTGGTGTGGGTTTCGGCACTTTCCATTTAAAAACCGTGCAAATGTAAGAAAATAAACATGAGTGAGGCCAGAAATAACGCGAATTGTGTGTGTGTGTGTGTCTTGCCTGCCTTTTTATTGCGGTAATCATAATAATAAAATGAAAACGTAAACATTACATAATTGAGATATGCTTGCCTGCCACGAACGATATATATTCTCTCATACATGATTTAAATTAAAAGGAAAAATTATAGAATTTTGTTAAAGTTAAATGAAATGTTTCCATAGAAACTACTTCTTTGTTGTCAATAACGTAGTACACATCTAAAACTTATAAAAATTTACCTCCTCCATCATCAACTACCATTTTAATTTATAAAAAAAAATAACCCCTTCCCCCTTCAACTACCCTTTTTATTTATAGATATTTCATCTACCTTTCTACAATGGATTATTATGACCTTCTTTTCAGGATACTTTATTTATCAAAATTAAGCACTTTACTCTTGTTAAAACGTAAAATGTTGCAAGTAAACTACCCCTTTCCCTTAACCGATCTTCACCAAAAACAAAATGCCTTGAGTCCTCTACAATTCATAACAGTGTGCGAAAAATTATTTGATTCTGTTTGAATTTACGGCTGTTATCGTTTGCCATAAAAATAATTACACACACACACACACACACACACACACACACACACACACACACACACACACACACACACACACACACACACACACACACACACACACACACACACACACACACACACACACACACACACACACACACACACACACTTTTAGAAAAATGACTTTTCTTAATGTTTTGAGGGTAGTGCAATCAGAATCAGCCGTTATCTCGAACAGGATTTTTTTCGCCATGACCATACTTCCATTTCCTTATGAAACATGGAAGTAAAATTAATAATGATACTCAATCTCGTTGAAGGATGCTACCTCATTAGTAAAATTAGCGTCAATGAACCTACTAACAACAACAGGAAGATTAAATTTAGATCAAATTTAGTAGTAAAGACGCTAAGTAATCTACCGGAAAAAATGTTTAGATTAGTGGATATCATGCAGAATTAATAGTACTCTCAATAGTCTCATGACTTCATCTTCTTTCCTATGTTTCTTCTCACTTGATTACGGCTAGTACTGGTTTTTATAATGAAGGCAGTAGAGAGCTTGTAAAATTTTACAGTTTTTGTACTTTTAGATTGATATTATCTAAACTATCAATCTGTCTGGCACTGAAACTGAAACTGTCTGGCACCGATCTAAAGTAATCGTAAAATTTTTGTTTGTTCCAGCAGGCAATGGAAATAACTGTAAAAAGTCTCTACATTAATCGTTTTCAAAATGAGTTATTCACTCAGCGGTCTTCTGCACCTCTTCAAACTGAGAATTTAAGTAAATTTAAAATTGTTTTTCTTGAAAAAACGTATTAAGAGACTTTATTTTAAAATAAATTTTAAATATTACTTGTGAAGAAAAACTCATTAACACTGTGGGACTGGTACAAGTAATCGGATTGTCGGAATTAGTTAACTGGTATGCACTACATAGGAATTTTATAAACGGAATATTGCAGGCAATAAAAGAAGGGAATAGAACATTCAACCACAAGCGATCATCATGTAGAACAGCAAACAATTGAGAACTTTAGACTAACATTTGTTGTTGAAGCAAAACACAAGTACAGATAAAGATTTCTAAGAGGAGGACTCATGTAAAGTGGAACTGTATATAAGTAGTCAAATTTAAACAATCGTGCATTAAATCTGCTTATATCTGTATTCAATTTTTAAATTTTGTTACTTATTATGAATACTACAGAGTGGACCATGTATCGCTCGACTAAATAAATTATAAAATACTATCGAGTGGCATAAGGTTTTGTAAAGTTCGCTTACATACATTAACTGAGACTATAATTTTTATTGCTCCCCGTATTATAATTTTTTTTGCGTAATTCCACAGCTGCAATCTGTCGACAACTGCGTTCGTGTAGATCTAGGTCGTTAACAATGTAGAAGGAAAACTCTGAATTGAGTTATAACTTGAGTGAGAAACCTAGTTTTAACGTAGCAAAGGGAACCAACACTCAGAGATCTCGGCTCTGTGTATACTCAAGTACGGAAAATTGCAATTGAATTAAAATAGAATTGCAATTTCTATACACCCGCAGTTCTCTTAATACAATAAGACACAATAACTGAATACGAGGGTGATTGCTATGAGTTTCTTTGCAAGTACGTAGAACACTCTTAAATTTATAAACACGATCTTATAAAAAACGTCTCTCTCTCTCTCTCTCTCTCTCTCTCTCTCTCTCTCTTTCTCTTAATAACAAAAAGCAAAAAACGTGTAATTTGAGTTCAACGTGTAAACTATTGACTAAGAAATAATTTCGTTTCTTCCAAACTTCACCTTGGACTTTTTCATTACATGTTTACTCAAAGCTTTGCAAATCTTCACTGCACATTTATCAAAACTCCTATCAGTGATATTAAAGTGAACTGTACAACTATCTGAACATCTGTTATCGTTTTGCAGTCCTATGGTATTTGATGTCTGGCTAATGAAGTTGTCATAACCACCACGAGAAACGCGGAGCATTTTGTGGTAAACCTTGAGGATAAAGCAGGTTATTTTCAGCTCTCAGGAGCCCCTTGCAGGAGTTAACGTATTGAAAGCAGTACGTTTACTACGAGTCAGTCCCAAGAGACTTTACTGCGTGTATAACTTCTACAAGCAAAGGCAGGAAGCAGGGAGAATACAATGGTGAAGCCAATACCAAGCTCTCTCTATTGGCGACCTGGGCTGACGATGAACCCATAGAGTTCAATTTTACGTTTTGCCTCTGAATAGGTATATTCGGTTTGCAATTTTTAATAAAACTAAATTACCTGTTTCGTAACCGAACTTTCCTCGTGAAAAATAAGCAACAGTTTAATACAAAACGTTTCCAAAGTTTTATTTTGTTATACAAATATTTATGAATATTGACGTAAATTAAGTTTAAAATTAAGTTGTAATTTCTACATGGATTTAAAATAAAATGAATTCACTTTATCTTAACGCTTTATAAGCTTTTTGACTTAAGTGAGACTTGTTTAATATTTTACTATTCCCTGTACTCAGTAAACATAACTCATAGTGATGTACGAATCATAAATAACTCGTAGTATACGTTTGTAGTTATTTTCTTGCTCCTTAGTTCACAGTTACTCGCTTGTCTTCTGTTGTCCAGATCTCTTCAGTAATTCAGATCACCTACAACTATAATTTTTTAAATTATTCTTACAAATTATTCAATTATTTACCAGCATTTAAAATTGTCTTATTACCTGTTTACGAAATACAGTCAAATAGTAGGCCTCTATCTAAGATTGTTTCTATGCAGAGGACATGCTGTGTAGTGTTAATTCATGTCCATGTCCGCAGTATTGTCACTAGCTTACTGAAAATAGTTTACATTCAAAATAAACAACAAAGTTTTGATGGAAGAACGCAGTTTGCATGTCACTTCTATTAAAAAAATGATATGTTTCTGTTAAGAAGGCGAATGTCTGAATGTTTATTTCCAGCTGTCAGTTATAAAAACCGAGAATATGTTTAACAAACTATTACTGTATTTACACAGAGAGTTTGGTATCTGTGTAAAATATTCATTATATGGTCTGAGAAAAGGGAAATCTTTTAAGGATATGCATTATCCCCACATACTGCTACAACAACAACAACAACAACAACTACTACTACTACTACTACTATCACTACTACTACTACTACTACTACTACTACTACTACTACTACTACTACTACTACTACTACTACTACTACTACTACTACTACTACTACTACTACTACTACTACTACTACTACTACTACTACTACTATTCTACTGATGCTGACACTGTATAATAGTGTTGTAAACGATTCATAAAAAATCCACAGTCAAATTTGCATATACATAAAACGTACTAAGTCATGGCCGGCTCTAGTAGAAGGCCGGAATATTAAACATAGCAACACTGAAACCAGCTGATATTTGAGGGCGACTAGACGGTCTCTTAATTTTTGAATAACCAGATCACGTCATTTTGATTTTCCGGTTAACAGCAGTTTTATAATTCTTCATTTTTTGCAAATTAAAAGTTTATTATGTAAAATACTGTTAAATTATTTAAGAAATAAAATAATAATTAACTCAACCATATGATACGAATTCAATAATTCAAACAAAATTAATTCATTAGGCCTAACACTAATTCACTAATTTCTTCAATTTAAACGTATAGTACTAAGTGCGCACATTCCTATAAATTAGATTTAGCTGTAAATAGGCCTACTCATGATATCAGTAATGCTATTAAATTAAATCAGAATATATCATGTTCACATTAGCTATTTTATTACACTATGCTTATATAGCGTAGACGCAACGTTGAAATATTTTATATTCCGGCCTTCTACTAGAGCCGGCCATGACCGAGTACATCAGCAGTAATATCTCAAGATAGCAATTGCACTACACACATAGTGGATTGATCACAACACTGTTGCAGAAACAAATGTTTGTGAAATTGAGATGGTATTATCTACTTGACTTACTTAATAACATTCTGTGTGACCCAGTTCTAAACACGAGGTAATATCGCTATTAGATCTAAGAATTTTGTTCGCCGCTTTTTAACCAGTTTTTACTAACTAAAAGAAGGGAAACAAGTGTTCATTGTTACACGGAAATGACCCGCACTTGCAAATGAAAGGTTATTATAATAGTTGAATAACTCGTTTGCTTCTGATTGCTGAATTACATATGTTTCCAGTGATCTATATAAAATGTTTGGGAATATAAAAAATTATTATATTTAACAACATATAACAACAGTCCGTATTCTGTTTATGATGTGTGTTGTAATTTGTAGTTCATGAAAGTAATTTTACACAAACGGAGTACAATAAAGTAAACCTCTTATAATAAAGTATTTTAGATTATTAATTCTCTTCTGTTGGTTTTGACATTTTTAATTTTTTAAGGTTTTCTTCGTTGATAATATTTTATAGTTTTATTTTCTATGCAATCGACTAACATTTAACAATTTTGATTATAAATGTTTTCCAAAAACATTATTCTAATAGCAGTAATGTGTTATGACGTTTGATTCGTAAGTGTTTAATAGATTCAGTACACGCACCCACACATCTGAAGAGCGTTTATGTTTATGCATACACATGTGTCACATGATGACCTATATTTAACACATTAACTTGTCACAGCGACGCCTACTTAGACAGATGGTCCTCCTAATTCCAGTTAAACCATATCTTTGTGCGGAAAAACAAACTGGAGTAGTTCCAACTCTACGTTAAAGTTCACCGTATTGGAAAACCCTCACTGGCTGGCGGGATTCAATTTTCTAACATCAGATAAATTCTTTAATAACTTATTTGTTGGTGCAACCATTCTCGGAAACGTTTTCTGTTGGCATGATTTTCTCCCGCAGATAAAATTACTAGTATTTATGATAATTTTTTGAGTTATACCATTTAACACACTTGCAGGCAATACAAAACGTTAATTTGTATGACGACATTAAAACACAATCTGCATTTTGTTTTTCCGCTGCTTGACACGCTAAGCAATTAAAATCTTTGGGTCCACATTATTGCTATTAGAATGATTTTCTTTGGAAAACAGTTGTTATTAGAGTTTTAAAATATTAAATAGCTAGGTAAATTATAAACTTAATTTTCAGAATTCCTTAATGTATGTTAGTTGCCCAATTTGACATAAGTTTTATTTTTACGTTACAGTATATCAATACGACAATTATAGTAAGTGTAAGTTATTTAAATGATGATTGTTACGTACTGTGATGCACACTTGTAAGAATAGACACACATTTAAAAAATTTTTCAAATTTGTTTTTAAATAAAACAAAATTTTAGTGTTTTTAAATTCATCTTAATTATTTAATCTCACTCTCTCCTTACCTTGTAGGCGTACTTATATCACCTTAGTCGCGTAGAACATTATGATTAATTTATCCGCAAAACTTAAAGCCTAGAATATATTTAGAATTAAAACGGGAACTCATTTCTTTGTACTTATTCCTCCATACTATTCTTGATTGTTCTACGTAATTATTAAGAAATTATAGTGATACAGAGTTTTCTATTATTGCTGTAAAATTATTTTACAACGCTGTAATATAATACAGCATCTATAAACTGACGTTTTGTGTAAAAAAACGTTTAGAACATGTCATTAATTTGTTACCTAATTATAAGGCATCATAAATTTGTAATAGATTTTTAAACAGACGAATTCGGGTACTCTTTATTATTAAGCGTAAGTGTGAATTTTCGAGACATATACGTCATTATTCTATAATTCGAGTAACACAAACTTGGTTGACAGTTGTGAACTTCGCTGCAAAGTTTATTTTTTGTTGTAAAATGCATAATTTATTGTGAACATTATTTGTGGTGTTGCTAAAACTTATAGAGAAATCAGTGACAGAGAAAGAACAGATCAAGTAAACACAAACGTGAATAAACAAACGTGTTTCGTTATATTACCATGGAGGAGAAATGTCATAATTTTGGTTAGGAGGCAGATTTATTTAAGGTTAGAAAATTGACGACAAGTGTGTCTATAACAGGTTTTCTCTCTCTCTCTCTCTCTCTCTCTCTCTCTCTCTCTCTCTCTCTCTCTCTCTCTCTCTCTCTCTCTCTCTCTGTGCATTACATTTACATACTGAGTTCTTGATGTGTAAGATCCCAAATGGCTTGCACCAACACTTTTTTCCAGAAGCTTCAATAACAGAAACGAAGAAAAGAAATCACTGTTCTTGAGATAAATATATTAAGTTTATTCAGTACATCTAGAAGAGACAGTAATGATGTAATGATTTGCTAATAAAACAGATGCCGTAAACGAAAGAACACTTGAAAACATAAAACGATAACGTATTCGGTGGGCCTATTTCAAATGAACATAGACATCAAAGTAACCATCACGTTTATAATTATTTCGTGAAGATTTGAAAGGTGTCGTTTTCAAGCAGCACAAGTGTCGACAAATGTTACTATTATTTTAAAAGCTTTATAACTGCACTTTAAGAACGCCTTTGTCTGTTTGTTGTCGATTGTGAATCTCCTGGCACTTTGAATCTGGCGTTGTGTTCAATTGGTAAGTGCAAAGCTCGTGTACACTAACTTCATGGAGGCTTTCTTTAAAATAACTGATATGTTATCTGTGATAAACATTAACAATAAGTAAAGCTATCTTTTTCTTCCAGAGCTTATCTGAAAAAATATTCTTACATTTACTTCCGTCACGTCCATATTCATTCGATTTATTAAATTTTACCTCGTCCATATATACTTATGTTAGTCTTTCCTTAAATCTAGATCGCTCTATCTTACCTTCAAAGTACAATTTTGCAATTAATAGGCATACTCTCCATTCTACAAGTTCCTTGAACAACGTCTTGTTTCCTCCTATTCTTGTCTAAACTTCCTCGTTTAATATTCTTTCGGTCTGTTGAATCTTCAGCACTCTCCAGCAACATATCTCTAAAACCTCAAGCCTATTTTTATGCCGGCTCGCGGTGTAATCTTATAGTGTAATTATTTGAGTTGCCTTGCCTTTACCAATTATGTGGAAGATATAGTGCGACTTGGGAGACTGCGTTAGCTGTCTACTGGAGCAGTTATTCTTCAGCTTCGGTCTTCTTTGTAGCTTCCTGTAAGGTGGACAAATCGCGTACCTAAACGTCGCTGTACACTAAAGGTTAAGTGTTTGTTTAGCATAGAGTCTAGTAAAATTTTTCGATCCATAGGCCTGAGTAGATTCAGTGTATAGTGTGTATGCTATATTTATGGACATATGTGTATTTACACAGTGACCTTATTCTGTCTTGCTGCTTCTGAAACGTGTTGAGATATATTTCATTTATTTAAACCTGATGGAAAATCTAATTAAAATGCTACACACCACATTTATTTTACCCAGCCAGTTAGAGAGGCTGTTAACTGCATTCGTTAGTTAATTTTTATTTTTATATAATTTATTTTAAATTGTTATTTTTATTTATTTTATTTGTTTGATTATATTGAACATTAAATTGCGTTTTCTTAACCCTTTTGTTTTAAACTACTTACAAATCCTTGCACTTTTGTAGTCCAAAACTGACTTATAAAGTGTACGTGAATGTGTTTTACACGTTGTTTTTTGGTTTTGGTTACAACCAAATGGTCATGACAAAGCAGTCTATGAGAATTGTTAGAGGAGTTTACACGAAAGGACCGTTTAATATTGCAATCTAAAATTAAGAGCTAAAGGCACCTACGCCACTTTATTTGCAAATGAAAAACTAAATATTTTAAAATGTGATGGCTATATATACAAACAAAGTTTTAATAATTTACTACTATAATTCAAATGTATTGCATCAAAAAGAAATTAAGCAAATCCATCATGTGTACGGTTGTTATTTGAAGATCAGTCATGAAAAGTCGAAATTGTTTGTCGTAGAATCTGTTGAAGCAATAAACACGAAGGTTATTTTCATCAACAGCGACAGTCTAGAGAGGGTCCCTTACTCCTCCACAGGTGAAGGTAGAAATATTAATAATTATGTAAACAAAATCGGTTGCAGCCTACTACAATCTTTGTTTGCACGTGAAAAACTTCATGTTATCTGTTACACACTGACCGATATATTTAAAATTAAAATCTTGAACAATTATAAGGTTTATTCTTTTCTTAATATAGACAGATTTTAAGACAGACGTTATCATTTCAATTAATGTAAATTAAATAGTATTTGAAGTTTTGACAAACTGCTTACATTAAACCTTCCTGTGACGCCCCAATCCTTGTACTACTATGTACATCTCTTTGTTTTTATTGGTGACATGTAAAGTTAATATGAAATTTCTTGTTATACGTAGGGTATGTGTGCCTTTACAACATGCGGTGCGCTTATTTTGACAAGCTAACCCTCGGAGGCAAACAAGTTCTGCCGTTAAAAAAGAAACCGTTTGATCTGAACGATAAAGTAATGTGCCTTGAAATTAATATTGCCTAAACGCTACAGGAAAATTGTCTCTTTTGAACGAAGCATTCTTGTTATCATCAAGGATTATCCTTTTTAGCATGTATTTCTTATTCTGTTTTATAAAATTTTCAGTTTTTAAATATTGGTAGACAAACCTCGATCGGTAAACAGGAACTGATACTATCAAACAAAGTTCATATCATTAGAAGTGAAAAGCAACAAAATGTTACCATAAACGCACAAGAATACCGATATCGACTGCTTTTGCTTTGTTTTCCGGATGTTGAGACTACGTTCGCTTATTGGATAACTTCTTCAGTCAGTGTTTTGGCTACACTTCTCCCTTAATACTTTTTAATAGCTGATCGATTCAGCGACCATTGTGTTCTTTTGTTTATTTATATTATTTGTTAGTGTCTCGTGTAAATAGGGTGATACATTTGTGGTTTTGTTTATTTTTTTACTTTTAGAAGTATGTTCTTTAAAACGGTTAAAAATTTTAAGTACAACCCAAATTTCCTATTACAAAAATTAAATCAATGATGATTTACGTCATTGTTTAAAGTTTTAACACTTACCTCTCACCATAGGTATTATATAAAAAGTAAAGCTTTACACCGGGACAACAAAACGTGAAAAACAGGAACCACAAATTTGAGCGCTTACGTTACTAATATTCTTATATATTAACTTGTGTGTAACATTAAATGTAATTTTTTTATTATGCCCAAAAAATTTTGAATGCTATGAAGTAACATGCTGTGAGAGTGACACATCATACAATAAATTTTTGTTATGGAAGCAAAAATACCTTTATGTTTTTATGGTATGTATAACATTTGTTTTCATGTGTGTGCCTTTATGTTCAAACAATTCATTAAAATTTTATTACTAATTTTTTAACACTTAAATACGTTTCTTAACGCCTACAAGACACTAAGACCTTATTTTATGGAAATTGTATGGGCTTGCATTGGTTGTGGGTAAAAACATGAATAAGCTGACAGCACTGCTGCGTTCATCCGTTCATTGAACACTAAGAATACATGTTTAGTGCTTCTGATTTTGACAGCATTGTTTCAATAACAAATAAATTACACGTGAATTTTCACAGTAGGTTCTAGTGCATTGCATTTACTCATCCTTGTGCAAGCTTGTTATAATTTACAAATGTTACAAGTTGTGAACGAGAATTGTTCTACGATTAGGTGTTGACTGTATAGCTGTTGGCAGACATTCCTAATATCGTCTTGTAACTGACACTGCTTCAGCATTGAATAGGAGTTTTTTACAAACCACTATGTTGTCTTTGGTATTGACGAGCGCTTTCGGCAGTCAAGCCATCTTCAGGTCATTTACCAACGTGAATTTACCTGAAGATGGCTTGATAAGTGACCTGTAGATGGCTTGACTGCCGAAAGCGCTCATCAATAAAAAAAGACAACATACTGGTTTGTACAAAATTATTAGTAGAAATATTTGAGACCACTAACACTCCAAAACAACAATAAATTGAATAGGCGGTTGCAACACAAGCTGTATTAAAAATTCTAAGTGTTAACTTAAATAGTTTGTCCGGCTTTTGTAATTAAATTCTTGCATTTCCTGAAAGAATATCCTTCTCTTCAAACTGTAGAAGGACAATTTAAATACACGGGATCCACTGTTAGAGACACATTTCAGGTATGTTTGTATGCAAACACCATATACGACGCTTCAGTCAATCTTGTTGTTTATATTTTGTAATTACTCAACGATGTTTTCATGCCTCAGTCAGTGTGCTAAGTTTCTGTTACAGTAACACCTGGGATGTCACAACAATACCTTTTAATTTGCGAAAACATTAGAGGTACTAGTGGGTGCGGTTGAGTAACTAGTTGTATTTTAGTATTCCTGTAGCTTTTACTGTTATATAGTAACCACAATTATGACACATTAATTCTTTGAATCATTATTTTGATTTAAATGAAATAAAAAAGTGATTCAAAATCAAAGTAACCAATTAGGCTATCTAGTTATCTATATCTAGGCCATCTAAGTGACTAGTTAATCAGCTGTATACATAAGGAGACTAGAGCAGTCGCCAATCACAAAAGATGCATTACGGCAACTTAGTATACGAAATTAATATACGATACCAAATACTTACACTGACTGAGACATGAAAACATCGTAGGATGATAACAAATTGTAAATAACAAGATTATTAAAGCCAACGTGTATGGTGGTCGTATGCAGATATTACTGATACATAAATAGATTGCACACACACACACACACACACACACACACACACACACACACACACACACACACACACACACACACACACACACACACACACACACACACACACACACACACACACACACACACACACACACACACACACACACACACACACACACACACACACACACACACACACACACACACACACACACACACACACACAATAGATTGTATATATATGTATATATTATATAGTAGGTGTATTAACTTTTGTGTAAATTAATAGAAAAATATTTTTGTTTTGTGAATGTTTTAATTTCCCACAAAACAGATAGTGCATATTCTATGAAAAAGCAAATTAAAGTGTCAAAAATATCCTAAATTGTTTTACGAATTTATTTGAAATTTATGTTTGCTTGGAAATGATGCTGTGTTTTTGGCACCATATTGTGTAACTTTGACTTAAGGGCAATTTATTCTGACGATTCAAGGTGACGCTGAATAATAGAAACGTATCTTACGGGTGTTACGGTGAAACAGTTTCCTCTCACCCGAGGCGCTTGGGAAATTTTGTCTGTCCCGTGAGTGTATACAAACTGGAAAAGCAGCACAACGTGTATTGCCTCTCTACTCTGCAGTGTTAAGTAACCACCACGATAACATTTAATTTAATATTGGTTTTATTTGGAAATATGTATTGTCAAAATAAAAACATGTATATTACAACATAGATAACGTTTTGTAGTTATTACCAATCCACGCTTATTTACATAGTTATATAATTTGTTTGATACAACAGAGAAATGATTCCCCAGACAGTTCCAAGAATTCAGTTGCATGGCATGTACTAAGACCTTTAGTGTTTTTTGTGCCATGTAAAACACTCGTATAGAATAATTCTGTAAGTCTACAATACTCCAAGACACCCTATTTTAAGAAACAACATCACACACACAACACTGTCACAATAAACAGTAGGCCTACATGTCACCAGTTACATAAGTCCATACAGTGCCGTAATTCACAGTTACTATTTACACCAAGCCGCTGCCACAACACGCGTCGCATCACGAGTTCCCAACTGACTGGTCGCTTAAAAAAACAGTCATTTATAATTTATAATGGAAAAAGTTGCGAGATTGTTTCATGTCAATTTCTGCGAAGAGCGGAGAATAATCGGCTAACTTCTAGAAGTCGTAGACATATCTAGACCCTTCGAAATTGCGACTTTTCCGGATCTTGTAAACATCACCACCAGAACTATGACATAGCCCTTTAAGCTACATAGGTTGCCTACCTCATTTACGTCAGACTATTTACAATAAGTTCTCGCATTGGTAAATCAGTTTCTTGGACATTATTCGATTACGCTCGTGTGGTTAAAAATATCTCTTTACAGAAGCGTGAGTAAAATAATGTCGTCGTTTTGAAATTAAAGTGTCGTCTGGAGAGTATTTAATAAGCAACGGTTCAAGAAAAATAACTGCACTAGTTTCTTTAGACTTAGTTGAATTCTTTGATTCGCAAAGCGCCAGTGCTATAATGGTATGATATGTTGAGCTGAGTAAGGGAGGTATTTGCAATTTTATTTATAAGGTAAAAAATAAATATAAGTATAATACTACTGACTCGGAAAATTAAGTTTTTTATTGGTAAAAGTCTAAAATTGTATCTTGTAACCTGAACCAATTTTCGCTTTTTTCTCTGTTTGTACAAACAAAAACACTTAAAACGACATCCTAAACGAATACATACAATTCAAATCAAACATACTATTCGAACACATCTCAGCGCACACACAAAACATCGATCTTTCAAACGACGGCGCCGTCACCAAGAACAAAACATACAGCGCTCCTAGTGGCAGCCTCTGACGCAGCTTATAATAAGCGAAAACTGGTTCAGGCTACAAGGTAAAAGTTTTACATTTTACCAATAAAAACTTAGTGTTTCGATTCAGTAGTGTTATACTTATATTTAGTTAATCAACGGACACGTCATGTACAACAAAATCCAAGTAAAAAATAATTTCAAAAATTTAATATTAAAGTAAAATATTTCCTTCAATTTTAAAAGTTGCACATAATGTAGAGTTGTAGTATTTTGTTTCCATGTTGAGAGGATTACCCTGTCTCAAAGAAGAGAACGTGTTTCGTTACTGAATAGAATACCGATACGTGTGTATTTGTTAAATCGTACAACTATTCCGCAACTGCTTTCCGCTGGGAACAGGAAATGTGATTGAATTTATGTACATATAGAGAGGTAGAAACTGTAACGTGGTGTTACTGAATATGTAATATCTCTGTTGAATAGGAAGGAATTACGGTGCAGTATTTCTAACAAGTTATATGTTGAAACAGTTTTTATTTTATTCCTCATATCAAAATTAACTCTTAATAATTAATATTACAGTTATAATAATGGTCGTTAAATTAAGTGTGATTTATTGAAATAATTATCAAGCCACGTTATTGATTGACTGTCACTAGTATGGATTAACCGAACTACAGATCAGTACAAATCCCATAAAACGTGTTTCATGATTATTTAAATTTAATACGACTTAAATACGATACAAACAATATTATTGGTAACAAATTGCTGTTCTTATGTTACGTGCAGTAAAATGCATATGGTAAGAAGTTTTTTATAATAATACCACTAGTAAGCTCCCTGAGCTGTAGAACTCATGCACTATTTTGAACAAAATAAATTTATTATTAAAATATATAATAGATACTATAGTTTCCAAAGTTATAAGTATAATTCATCGTACGTTCGATTGCTTAGCGTTAACCAAGGACAAGACTACAAGGGGGTGACTACATGTTTTCACCGGTTCTCAAATGTTTAGCCTTAAAAAGTAATAAAAGGAACACAAAACATAGGAAACACTGAATTTTCTACTAAAATTTTAGTAAAATATCAATTGTAAAGTGGAGAATCAGTATTAAATATTATATATTAACAATTAATGTACAAACAATTACATATTATGGTCACAGTAAATACTAAAATTCACTATTATTGCATTGATCGCCATATAGTAGTTTAGATTGTCATTCAGGCCAGTAAATTATTGTACGATCTAAAAGAAACGTACTAAAATCGACTTAAAGGCAAATTAAATATCAAATAAATATTTCAGACACTAAGAATAGTTTTTACAGTATTTAATGTTGTTTACATACTTTTTTATATTTATGTTTTACAACAGTATTTTACACATACAAATATTATCCATTTTGTTTTTTTTTAATAATTTTTAGGTAACAAAATATCTGTCTTCTATTATAGCTCCCAGCATCCGAAAACATAAAAAGGTATAATATTTTCAGGCATTCACATATAGTCAAGACCTGATGCCCAACTACTCTTATATTACTGTACTATGATATTATCAGGATTACTACTGTGTTTCAAATTAAATAATTCGAAGTTCACTGGATTAATTTATCCAAGTTGCAAACAGAATTAGTACGATATATCTGGAACGCGAACAACTTAGTTTAACATCCAGAAAAAGATAGCAATCACGCTTTCTGCCGTAGTCTGAAATTTTGTTCAGGAATGATGGATTATTACTGAAAGTATGTTCTGATTATAAGTGTCCAATTTAGGTATAAACAATAAGACACACTCACAGCCTTGTTTTGATATTTTGTATTTTGTGTTCATATATTAAAAATATGGCGGCTCAGTAGACCAGTGAGTATGGCACCTGGCTACTAACATAGCCTAGAGTTCCCGGGTTCGATTCTCGGGCCCGCACCATAAAATCAAGGTATGTTTTTCAGCCCCCAGGTCGCCTCAGGCTGTTGAAAATGAGTACCTGAGATAACATCGTGGGGATAATAATGGGCGGCTGAAACGTAGTGCTGGCTACTGTTCCTTCCTTGTATGCAGTACGGCTCGCATATGGTAGCCTACCCTGCCTAAGCTGTATCCTAAGCTGCTTCGGTGGTAAACATGGAAGCCATTATTATTTATTATTAAAAATATACAGACATTCTAAGTGTAGAGGTTTATTATTGGACCAGTTATTTATTTGTAACATTTGTGCTAATATGCACAGATCTGTAAATTTATCCAAGACATTGATTTAAACCTTCAATAATACAAATGCCATGATACGTAACGGAAATCCTTATCAAGTTTTAGGTCAGGGTACATGTTAAAATTAGTTTTTAATTAATTAGTGGAATCGTCAAAAACAATTGCTTAGTTTATAGGAGGTATCAGAATGACTAACTCGGTTTTATATTTGTAAAGACAATGGTCTGCTGTTTTAAGTGATTTTTATTACTCTGAAAAAAGGAGGGATCACAACTATAGGTAACAATAATAGTTTTTGATAATTCATGTGTGTTATGTATTTAATAGAATATATGGTTTTATCAAATATACCAGAATTTTGTTTTACGGAATTATAGGCTGATGTACAGGTTATATTTTATGTTAAATTTAGTAACGTGTAATCGATGTATTAAAAACTATTCCGTATTCTGTAATTTGTTATAAGTTTTAAATCTTTGTATTATCCATTGTTTGAAAACCTTAATGTATTTGTGAGATTAGTAAGAAGCATTATGTAATAAATTAAATTACATTATTTATTTTTTATACGGGTAAATATAGTCATATTTCTAAGTAATGGTAATTTATTAGTGATCTAAAATAATTTTATGATAAAATATACAAAGTTTTTGTGTACAACGTTAATAGTTCAGTTTTCTGTTGATGCTTTGCTAATGATAGAAGGGATATAGATTTGTGTAAGAATAATAGGTTTTCTCATTTATTGAAAAAAGGAAAGTAAAGTAAAGCAGATGGACAAGAAGATGATGAAGAAGAAGAAAAAGAAGAAGGAGAAAAAGGATTTTATCATCATTCTTTGTTTTGACAGTGAAGAGACAATTATGTTGTTTGGCTACAGTCACTGATTTAAGAAAAGCCTGACTTAATAAATAATGATGGTCGATAAATGACAGGCCTAATTAATGGACAATATTTTCCACATTTCCAAATCTATTATTCTAAAGCCAAATAAAGCTTGAAGTTTTCGGTGGAACGACATGGAGACGTTTCCTGTTGCGAGAAATATTTACTCTCTCAATTGTGTCTAGCTTGTGTAAACGCTTGTACTCACGCTTGAACTCACACAGGCTATATAGGCCTATAGAAGCACACACTTGCACAAAACGATTAGTTCACGGATTGGGTCTAACAAGGCTTACAGAGACAAAGAAAACGGTTACACAGTATCAATCAGAAAAACTAATTATTTCATCTATTTTGTACTTATTTCATTATAAGGGTTAACGTATATAACAACATAAGATTTTTACAAAGAATTGAGTTCACGTTTAATCAGCGATTAACTAAATGAAGGAGCATGTAGTTGAATGAAAGATATCTTGTGTACTGAATCAGTATAAACAAATGTTTAGTAATTTTATGAAGAGGAACAATATTAATACCGGAAAATATAGAGCTAAAACGGTCAACTTATTTTGACCATAAGAAATAACAGCATCTCTGTGTTAATAGGGTTTACTACTGCCACATCTGCATGACCTACCCTCAAAATTTGTCTGAATAAGTTTACTTCTCACTATCAGCTTAATTACCCTCTGGTCTTACTTCTATAAGCGCTCTTCGTTCAGTATTTCTTGTTTATAGAAAATATTATTAGTTTTGCTCTTACATGACAGTAAAAACACTACTCCTGAATTTTACCACGCTTCACACTTTGAAAGTTCATAATCACTACGAAAAATACGGAAGATTTCGTTATAATTTTTATTGTAATGTATAGTGTTTTATTTGCAGCACATTAACCATTCTGTAAACAATGAACTACTCTATGAGAATCAAAAGGAAGAAAAGCTTGATTCTTCATTTATTATTACTAAGAACATGTATAACAGCATGTGTCAAACCGCGTACTGTTATACATACATAATAAGTGACCTAAATATGTGATGATATTATTAAGGGTGTATTCATAGAATGAGCACAAGGGACATAATAACTGACACTTAAAGTGACTTGTACGAAGCAATGAAGGGATTAACATACTTCACCAGTCTTAACGATGGAAACACATTTGTGTGGCATGCAAACTGCGCTTCTGACAGCAGATTCTTAAGCACAAAACCACCAGATGCAACAAAGAGAGCCGTCAAGTTGTCTGCTAATGATACGTTTCCACTTGGATGCTTCTTAAGCCACACGTCAACTCTTTCCAAGACATAATTATTTTACCTACAAACAGCATTAAGCTTACTCTATTAAATAGTCTCGTACAAAAATTATGTTACACTTTATTTTGTAAAACATAATCAGTATTTCTTCAAATTAAACATAACCGAATCTCTAAATGACTAATTTATAATCTTTTTAACCCTTTAGCAGTTAGTTGAAATTAGTAATTGTTTATTAGAATTTCATATTTTTAGCATCCTGTTACCTAATGTAACTTCAAGATCTCTTATACAGTAGGCCTAAATAACGTCACGCCTACATATCCTCTCACGAACAATCAGTAAACTCTGTAAGAGCAGACGCAGAGCTGCCTGAAGACCACCTGCTTTAACGTATGTAGAATATTGTATTGAATGTTTAAAAAAAAACATGTACTTCTGTATCTTTCATGTATACTGTGAGAGTGTGAGAGTGTTGTAGTGTGAGTCTAGAAAGACACAAAGAGACAGAGAAGGAGAGAAAGACAGACAGACAGACAGTGAGAGAGAGGTAGTGAGAGAGTATAAGTGAGAGAGATTATGACTACCGACATATACATAAACTTACATGAGACTATGGTGCTCTGTATAGACCAAGTTCTAGGTAAATAACGTTGTACAATAATATAAATGTTAAGTAATAACCATTTCCATATAATAGATTGGTTATCTATAATGTTGTGAGTGCAACAGGTTGTAACTCTTCAATGTAAGTTGCTAAATCTATACTGTTATGTAGTACATAATTCTCCAATGTATTTGAGGAGGATAGAGTTAATAGAGATGGTGAGAGTTTTAGAGTGCAATTGTAGAAAGAGAAGAGAGAGAGAGAGAGAGAGAGAGAGAGAGAGAGAGAGAGAGAGAGAGAGAGAGAGAGAGAGAGAGAGAGAGAGAGAGAGAGAGAGAGAGAGAGAGTGAGTGAGAGTGAGGGGGAGGGAGAGAGCAAGATAGAGAGTGAGTGTGAGGGAGAGAGAGTGAGAGAGCAAGTGCAAGTAAGAGTGACAGGGAGAGAGAATGAAAGGTATAGGAAGAATGGGTGAGAGAGAGGGTGTGCTTGTTGACATATTCATAATTTTACCACATTCTATAGTACTCTGTACTATAATTTACAACAATATGATTATAAGTACTATCCAATTTCACTTGATAGATAGGTTTACCATAAACTTGTGTTTGTAACATTTACCATAAAACTGTGTTTGTAACATTATGTAAATTAGCTGATGTAAGTTCGTAAAGTTCTACAGTTATTGTGTAATTAAGAATTTTCTAAATTAGTGATTGTTTTTATTACCAGTAGTGAGTGAAACATGTTAAAAATAACCTTTAATAATTACATAATTGAACATCCCTTAATCTGCATTTAGCTATAATATATTTTACTATGCTATATGTTGACTGGTATATGTATAAACGTTTTCTGTACCAATTCTAATATCTAATTGTTGATTATTTCTTTTATAATTAATTAAAAAATATCATTACATTATGTGTAATTTAAATTGTAATAGTGTATAAATTAAGTTCTGTGATATTATAATTTTCTCATTGTCTTTAAAGAAAACATTTGAAGATGTAAAACAAACTATCTCAACTCCTTCACATATATAATGATACATACATACGCACACACAGGCGTGTGCGCATACTCACTCGCATAGACAAACAGGTTCACTCAAAGAATTGTTCTGTTGTGTTTGACATTTCTTTTGTATTCATACACAGGTCCTGATGATGACAATAAACTTTGTCGAGACGTCGACACAAAAATAAGTTAAATGTTTATTATATTTTTGACCCATCCTCACAAACCCTTCACCGAATAATAATAATAATAATAATAATAATAATAATAATAATAATAATAATAATGTTATTGTTATCATAATAACATTAAAGAGCTTTTATTTTTTATTACTGTTATTGTAAAAAATTCTAATCATTTGGTTAGGCGTTTGTTGTAACGGTCGTGGCAAAGATGGATCCGAAGTCCAACATAGGGTAACTTTGTACATTTTACTTTTAACCAAAATTTATCTTATTTTTCAAGTTATTCCACGAGTATGATTTAAAAAAATACGTTTCTGCAAGTTGTGTACGTTAAGTGGGAAATAAAATAGTAAATATTGAAATACGACTTCGCTAGTCTAAAGCGATCATCTAAATTATTAGTTAGGGCTATGTCATGTTAGGGCTGTCAACATGTTACTAGGCAATCTATATCCTGAAAACTTACTGAAATATTCGAAAATATGTTTAATTGAAATATGCAGTTTTGCGTTGCTATACTTTTTATCAAAACAAACAAGCTTAATCTCCTCCTCCTCGGGGTGCCGTCGCCCAGCGTATGTTGTCAACCGTCGAGGCTATTTGAATCTTTAATTCAACTTCCTTACTTCACAGCCATTACTTGTTGTATGAATTTTCTCCATACATAATTATAAACAGTTAATAATAGTAGCAATTGTTATTGTGTTTATCAGCATATCTAACATGTTTAAGAAACAGCAAAATTCGAAAAATTTCAACAAAATTCATAAAGATGGTTACAAAATCACAGATGCGAAAACCACGTCCAAACAAATGGCAGTTTTGTATGACCATTGACCGTAGTAGAGTTCTGAAGCAAAGCAGTATATGGTTGACATCAATAATATATCCTGCGTATTAAATTCTAATCTTCCACATAAATGCGTTTGACTTCTGAATAAGCGATAAATTTATATTTATGATTGTTTCGTAAGGATGGTAGAAATAGCAGGGCGATTTATTCCATTGCATCGATAATTTGTCGTATAAAAAATCTATATTTTGGACTGGATGCATAATAGTACTACACTATTCACGACAACGTGCCTAGTAAAAAATAAAACGGTAAATAAAGATTATATTACTAAAGCAGTAGGCCTATATTAATACTGATAGACTAAGTGTGATGTATATATGATGTGCTTATGTGTGACAATTATGAATAAAATACATACCAACGAAGTGCACACTGTTATACGACTTAACACGGAGTAAAAGGTGACGAAATGTTTCAAAAACAAAAGGTTTTAAAGTATAAGCTCATTGACTTTGAAATGCGTTCAGCCTCGTATTGATACGACATATTGTAACGTCACAGAACGTTCCATAAAGGAAATTAATTGCAAAGTAAATTATCATAAGAGGAAGGTGAGATGAACAGTATCGAACCCAAGTAATCCAAAAAATTTTGTAATATTGTCCGATAATTAATATCATTAACATGAAAAAACGACAAAGACTATGACCAAGACTCAAACCCCATATATTGTTTAAGTGAAGAACAGTACAAAACTGATAATGTACTATAAGAGAAACAGATAATCTCAGAAATGACCAAAATGAGGTCATGAAATATTAAGAAATGTAACTCTGAATAGGGTATAAAAAAACTATTTATTGTGAATTAATGGACAAGATCTATTATTATACTTAATAATATAAATAAAATAAATGTATTAAATTATTTGAACACATCATTAAAAAGGATGTAAGTTAAAATAAAAAATATATAAATGCTATGACAAAAAACCAAGGTTTTGGAGTTGAGACCAATCACTCAGATTTTATGTGAAAATTAATTATTATAAAATTAATATAAAAACTATATGCAAATGTTAATTAGAGAAAGAAAAACAAATTATTTTAAATAGAGAAAGCTGTAAATTGATTAGAAGTCAATTAAAATAATCAAAAACTGTGTTAAACTGAAAACATGTGATGAACATATAAAATTGTAATATTTATGAATTTAATGTTGTCAAAATGCAACAAAATTGTATTCTAAAGTTGAAACACAATATGAAGTAGCTATACGCATATATATGACCACCTAAAACACTTGAACAGTCAAGTTATAAAACTATTTACCTATACCATACCAGGCTGAGGCCAAAAAACAATCACAAAAAATAGTCATATTTGACAGAATAATTGCAGAATATTAGAAAAAATAAAGGAAAAAGGTACAATCCTATAATGTACAATGGAAACATACTTGCTCAATTGAAGACAAGCTTAATTCATAGAGAATTTTTAAATATAAAAGTGAAAATTTTCACACCAAGAAAATAACTCATCTTTGCAAAACAGTGAGATGCTAAGTAATATTACAATAAAAATAAAATGTATTAGGATAAACCAGGTATTCCCAAAGATAAACAATATAACAAACTCTAAGTGAATACCTGAAAAATCCCATATAAAATACCGAAAAAGACAAATTATTATAAAAAACCAGTGACAAAAAACCTAGGCCATATTTAATGCCTACACAAAAACGAACTTATTTATATGTTATATGTTTTAATATTTGCTCATTTTGTTATGTAAAGATAATTATGTTATGTATTAATGTTATAGCAAGAACCAAGCAACTTCATAACATTTTAATAATTAGAAAATTAAAATTTTGTGCACTCTGCCTATAAATAACATTATATTAATCGGAGCGACGGGAAGGCAGAATAAATCTATAAAGAAACAGGTGTCGTTAGAGATGACCAGTAATGGTGTAACGTTGCCAATAGGACTATTAGTAGCGAACAATTTACACATGAGTATTCTAATAGGCTGTGATATACTTAGGCCATATAAAGTGATAATAAATTTAGACAGTAAGGTAATAACGTTAAAGACGAATGAGGGAATTTGGACCAATAAGTTAATTGATACCCAAGGAAATAGTACATCTAATACACATTATCAAGCCATTGTAAATCATTATTATTGTGCCGATCGACCACTAAACATGCCCTTATATCAGGAGGATAACCCAGAATTATGGTTAGAGAAATTGGAAGAAATAAGGGAATTCCAAAGGACGAAAGCAAGGGGTCAGATTAGCGAAGCACAGGCCGAACGATTGATTACTGTGTATAATAATTACCGACATATCTTTTCAAATGCTCCAGGCAAAGTCAGAAATTATCAATGCGCCATTAAATTTAAAACCCCTGTAGAATTTAACAAAAAATCATATCCGATTGCTTACTCACTAAAAAATGAAGTTAGGGAGGAACTGAACAGGACGATAGAGGACGACATAATTGAATATAGTCATTCGCCCTATACTAGCCCAATCATAGCTGTGCCGAAAAAGAATGGACAGGTGCGTATATGTCTCGATGCTAGGGAGATTAACAAGATGATTGTTAACGACCGCACATCCCCTGGGGAGATAGAAGAAATACTAAAAAGTTTCACGGGACAAGGTATATAAGTTCATGGGATACAGTATGCGGCTACTGGCAGGTAGAACTCCACCCAGATAGGAAATATATGGCATTCATATTTGAAGGCAGAAACTATCAGTTCAAACGATTACCCTTTGGTTTGATAAATTCAGTGGCGGTATTTGTAAAAATAATGGGCAGGATATTGGGACAGGAAGTGCTGAAATTTACGACAGTATAAGTCGACGATTTACTGGTAACTTCAGCGAATTGGGATGACCATTGCAATAGGGTTGAACAGGTGTTAGAGAAGCTATCCGAGAATAATATTACCCTCAAATTAGATAAGTCTCAGTTTATTGCAAACGAGGTAAAATTTTTAGGTTTTAATCTAACCGAGCAAGGGATTACTCCATCCAAAGAGAAAATAGAGGCAATACAGAAGTTCCCCACCCCAAAAAACAGGAAACAGCTTCAATCATTTTTAGGAATCTGTAACTATTACAGGAAGTTTCGGTCCAATTATTCAGAACTAACTGCCAGGTTTCAAAAGCAGTTATCAGCTAAAGACAAATGGACTTGGGGACCAGAGCAAGATGGAGTGCTCAATCTGATAAAGGGGAAATTTTTAGAAGCAGTTATGTTACACACCCCGACTTTACGAAACCATTCTATCTAAATTGCGATGCCAGTAATGTAAGTTTAGGTGCAGCCCTATATCAGGAAGATCAGGATGGAAACCATTTAGTGATTAGCTTCGCCATCCGCGTGCTGAACAGTTGCGAACGAAACTACAATACCACTGAAAAAGAGTTATTGAGTGTAGTTTTCGCATGCGGTAAATTTCGAACGTATATATTAGGATACCCCATCACGGTTAGGAGTGATCACAAATCAATATCATTTTTAAAACATTGTAAGTTAAATCATGGAAGGCTGACGAGATGGGTTTTGGCCCTACAGGAATATAATGTCACGTGGGAATATATACCAGGCAAGCAAAACATAGCAGCCGACGTACTATCCCGCATCAATTTACAAAACCAGACGTTTGACGGCGAAAAGGAACAAATAGCGAAGGTATATCATATCATTAAAAGCAAGGAGGATTTAAAAGTATTTTAAGAGATGTGAAGGCACTACAAGAGGCCGACCCAAAATTAGGAAATATTAGGAAAAGGGTACTGGAAGGCGATGAAGTTATAAATAAATATTACTGTATACACGACGATACTTTGTTTATAAGGAATACCCCACACCAAGAGAATTGGAAGTTAGTAATTCCACTAGGGATAGAGAGGCCACTAATTATTGATTATCACGATAGATACGGACACATGGGTGCCCTCAAGGTAAGGAAAGCGTTGGAAGAACAGGTATACATCAAAGGGATTAATAAAAAAGTACAACAGGCGATACAGTCATGTGATATTTGTCAGAAGGTAAAATGTAATAACGAGAGAAAGGAAGGGGTCACGATAACCATAACATCCACCGAAAAATTAGAAAAGGTATTTCTCGATATCTGTGGACCATTTCCACGCAGCGGTGGAAGGCACAGGTATAAATTCATCTTAATTATTTTTGACCATTTCAGCAAATATACTAAGCTTTATCCGATAACTATGGCTACGACAAAGAAAATTATGGAAATTCTAATAGAACGGTATATAATGGAGGTAGGCAGACCATATTCTATAATTACAGACCACGGTACCCAGTTTAAAGAGAAATTATGGAAGGAGAATCTTATAGAACACGGAATAAAGACGTATAAGACATCCGTGTATCACCCAAATAGTAATCCAGCCGAGAGAGTGTTGAGGGAAGTAGGACGGTTGTTGAGGACCTACTGCCATGATGAACAGAAGAAATGGCACGAATACTTAGCGTCAACAGAGGACTTTCTCAATTTATCCTATCATAATACAATAGAGGAGTCACCGTACACAGTTATGTTCGAAAGACCCCCACCCCGGGAAATAAAGGAGATTATCAGTTTTCCCAGCGAACCTGAATACCAATTTGAAGGAACCAAATTTTATAATAGAGTATTAGAAAAAACGGAACAACGACGGAAGAAATATATTCAATCCCAACCAAAGGCTATTAAGTATAAGGTAGGAGAAAAGGTGTTAGTCCGGAATAGAGAATTGCCCAGTACTATACAAGGTATAACGAAAAAACTATTACTTTTATATACAGGACCTTTTACAATTACGAAAAATAAAGAAAACAATACATACGAGGTAACAGACACTGTCAATAACAAAATAAAGGGTACAGATAATCAAGCGTCGTTGAGAAGGTACCATGAATAAAAATACAAGAGATAGGAATAGATATACGATACGATACAGATACGATAAATAGGAATAGGAATAGATATTATTAATAAATAAAAATACGAGAAGGACACCTTCCACCAAAGGCAAAAATATATATATATAAAATATAAATTCATTTCCAATAGCCAAGTCAACGTATATTTATCAACTTACCCGTACTTAGAAAAGGAGAGAAGATTCATAAATAAAAATACGAGAAGGACACCTTCCACCCAAGGCAAAAATATATATGTAAAATATAAATTTATTTCCAATAGCCAAGTCAACGTATATTTACCAACTTACCCGTACTTAGAGAAGGAGCGAAGGAAAGAAGGAAAAGACATAATTAATTAAATAAATTATTGAACAATCAAATAACAATTGATATTACTAAGGAGGAGAAATACTGTCATATAATTGATACTAAAAGGAAATGATAAAAGAAAAAAAAGGGAAACAGTGTGTTACATAAGGAGGTAATGATGAATTTATAAATATAGCTATTGACATTGAATGATTTTAAAAGATAATTTTACCTGCGGAGAACAGTATATTAATATAATTGAGAAATAATCAGAAGAGATTAAGAAAGAGAATTTATGTGTAGGAGCCTATGATCTTTGAATATTATATTTTATTATTATTATTATTTGTAGCGAAAGTGCAATTATAAGTACGTCTTATATATTTTCTGGACAGAGATGTGTTTCCTGTGATTTCAGTGGTTATAGATAGGGAACGGCGGATATTGGATTGCCAATGGGGCCCCTCTGACTCCGAACCCGCTATAAAAGTTAGGGAATAGTTAGGGAGTTATATCAAAGAATAAATAATTAACATCAAGGTAAAGGAAAGGAAAAGGAGATATAGTAAAGATTGGGACATGGATAATGAGATGGATTAATATATTAAAGGAGTAGTACAGGAATCTAATTATAAGATAAAAGAATGAAATGTAAGGAAGCTAATAAAAGGTTAATATAGAAATGATAATTTCATAAAAACTAAAGAAAGGTTTTTCCCAAATTATCAATTTTAACGGGGAGGAATATGTAACGTCATAGAACGTTCCATAAAGGAAATTAATTGCAAAGTAAATTATCATAAGAGGAAGGTGAGATGAACAGTATCGAACCCAAGTAATCCAAAAAATTTTGTAATATTGTCCGATAATTAATATCATTAACATGAAAAAACGACAAAGACTATGACCAAGACTCAAACCCCATATATTGTTTAAGTGAAGAACAGTACAAAACTGATAATGTACTATAAGAGAAACAGATAATCTCAGAAATGACCAAAATGAGGTCATGACATATTAAGAAATGTAACTCTGAATAGGGTATAAAAAAACTATTTATTGTGAATTAATGGACAAGATCTATTATTATACTTAATAATATAAATAAAATAAATGTATTAAATTATTTGAACACATCATTAAAAAGGATGTAAGTTAAAATAAAAAATATATAAATGTTATGACATAAAACCAAGGTTTTGGAGTTGAGACCAATCACTCAGATTTTATGTGAAAATTAATTATTATGAAATTAATATAAAAACTATATTTATGTAAATGTCAATTAGACAAAGGCAAACAAATTATTTTAAATAGAGAAAGCTATAAATTGATTAGAAGTCAATTAAAATAATCAAAAACTGTGTTAAACTGAAAACATGTGATGAACATATAAAATTGTAATATTTATGAATTTAATGTTGTCAAAATGCAACAAAATTGTATTCTAAAGTTGAAACACAATATGAAGTAGCTATACTCATATATATGACCACCTAAAACACTTGAACAGTCAAGTTATGAAACTATTTACCTATACCATACCAGGCTGAGGCCAAAAAACAATCACAAAAAATAGTCATATTTGACAGAATAATTGCAGAATATTAGAAAAAATAAAGGAAAAAGGTACAATCCTATAATGTACAATGGAAACATACTTGCTCAATTGAAGACAAGCTTAATTCATAGAGAATTTTTAAATATAAATGTGAAAATTTTCACACCAAGAAAATAACTCATCTGTGCAAAACAGTGAGATGCTAAGTAATATTACAATAAAATAAAATGTATTAGGATAAACCAGGTATTCCCAAAGATAAACAATATAACAAACTCTAAGTGAATACCTGGAAAATCCCATATATAATACCGAAAAAGACAAATTATTATAAAAAACCAGTGACAAAAAACCTAGGCCATATGTAATGCCTACACAAAAACGAACTTATTTATATGTTATATGTTTTAATATTTACTCATTTTGTTATGTAAAGACAATTATGTTATATATTAATGTTATAGCAAGAACCAAGCAACTTCATAACATTTTAGTAATTAGAAAATTAGAATTTTGTGCAAACACTACAAGGTAAGAATTGTATTTTATGTTAATTTATTAGATTTAATTTGTTCAAAACCAATCGTGTATGGTATCACTTTATTCAGTTGAAAGCAGAGAATCCAAAAATAATAATGTCATGCAGATTGTAAGCAGTTCTGTAAAATTGTTTGACAAATACCAGAATAATTTCAGTAATATCCTTTAGTATGAAGAATAAGAAGTTTTTGTTCTAAAGCTTCTACGGAAGTCAAATTTGTTCTATGATGTTCTACTTGCATATTCTCGAACGTTTCAGAAGAAAATTTTACTCAAAAATACCGGAAGTTCATGTTTAAAAATTAAAACAATGACCCTTACAGAGTATAAAAGGAAGACGAAATTTTACACAAGAAACACTTTATGCTTTGAATCCACAAGAGACACATCACCTACGAATCCGATCATCTCGTCCAAGGCGAAGTCGAAGAACAAGAATTCAACCCGAGAACACAGAAAGGCTTTTTCCCGTACATGACAAAAGACTGACTTAACCTGTATAAGGAGTATATCGCTAAGCGCTAACGTGTTGTTCAATAAAGCAGCAACACGCCATATTTAATAGAAACGCACACAGCCAGATATCCAGCGGCCCTGAAAAGGACCGATTTTAATAGAGAAAATCAATTTTGCTGGTATTTGCTAAGATAAACCGACTTTGACAAAATTTCCAAACAATTTACTGACACGAGCCTTCTGCATTGAGTTTGGAACTAGCGCTGAGACGGCAGAATAGAGAAACCACGCAGTCAGCTGTTCGCCGCCGCCAGAATTCAAAGCATAGAAACAGTACGAAGTTTATTTCAATCGTGCGGAGTTTTAAAACCGTAATTTGACTTATAAATAGTTACCAGTGCGTGAGGAACGTAAACACGAAGAGGCGCAAGATTAGAATCGTCCCCAAGAACAGTGTCCAGTAAAGGAAATACTTACCCACCGGAACGTGAGTTGTTCAAAAGTTAAAATCATTTTTACCTGGTATCCTTGTCACACAGTTGTACTACACATGTCAAACACCTTCAAATCACACAATTTTTGTAAAGCATCCCACTGATTTGTCTTGATAGTTCAAAGGAGTCACGTCCTGAGTATAAAGTTTTTTCATACATTAAATTCATGCTATTCAACTGAGCAATAAAATTTTTATCAGCCGATGATTAATAAAAAAACTTGTCAATAACTTGTTTGTAACTCTGTAATTTTGTTTAATTTGAGTGTTAGTCTTTCAGACGATTTTTATGAAAAGAAAGATCATTAAACATACGTTATTTATAATTCAAACTGTCTTGTTCACATTTTTTTATATAATTAATTTAACAACTAAAAAATAAATTTTTAATAATAATAATTTCTTGGAACAAATATCCAAGTGGCGCCCACATACACATATTAGCATAAGTTGTGTTTGCAGGACAACATCGTCGCAGAGAACCCAGCAATTAGTAAGTATTAAAAGTGCGCGGAGTGTAACACCCGATATCACAACACAAAACAACATAAACACATACAATATCAGTTGGTTATAATATTCTTGTCTTCAGTACGTACTATGATATTCACTGCATCAGTGGTTAAAGAATTACTACTACTAATCAATGTTTTTGACATAATACAAATCAGTTCGCGGTGCTTGATAAAGCGACACATTCCGTAATGTGTGTGTGAGAGAGAGAGAGGGTGAGAGAGATAGGGGCTGAGGGTGGGGGAGATATATATATATATATATATATATATATATAGAGAGAGAGAGAGAGAGAGAGAGTGAGGGAGGGAGCGTGTAATTGTGTCTTCAGTGGTCGTCCAGAAAGTTGCTTGTTCCTACGTAAAACAAGAAGCGAGGGGAAGGAATTAGTTAGACGATCAGCGAAGTACGTTGTTTAGTGTCCAGTTACTTAGCTACAGTAAACCACTGTTTATTTCGATAAGCTGTCTTAAAGACGACTTAAAATTTGTATGACTATAAATTTGTATAACTATTTATTAATTATTGTGTTAATAGTACAATAACGGGGTACTGAGAACACTGTGATTAAGTGCAAAACTTATAAATCAGTTACAACCGTTAGATCAGTTACACTCTCCGCACGTAAGTGTGTGAAACGCTGTAAAGTTGTGAAACCGCAATTACACGCGAATAATTTCCAAAGAGTTGAAAGTGACGTCAAACAGGTACTAAATATCTTTTACAAGACGGGAACTGTTTAAGAAATCTCTGACATGACTGGAACGCTAGACCACATAAACGACGAACTGTGTCATACTATTTTCAATCTGGTGTTTTCAAAGGTATTTTCAATCTGGTCTTCGAGGTGCGAACGACAATGTTGTTTATCACAGATCGGTAACACGGTATCAGGATGTTGCATCGGAACACCTGATAAGCCTGGAGAACACACACACACGAACACACATAAAAGCAAATGTAGAAATTTTTAAAAGAATTGACGTTAAATAATTTGATATAAAGATTTAATTAAATGTAAACCAATACGCATCTAAATATTTGTATAGATGCACGTTGTTTTCTTTCGTATGAGTTTCAGTTATCAAAACGTTCTAACCTGATTATTTTACATTGCTTTATTTATTAGTTGTTTGTTAGCCATATAATTAGAGTATTTTTTCACTTTAATTGTATGTCAATATGGCGTTTTTACTTGAAAATCCAATATTTAAATTGACATTAATATGATGAATATAAATGTACATACACCCTTACAAGTAGGGACAATTTAACAATTTCAATTTTTGTTTTTAAGTAAATAGTAAGTTTATTTTTTTATTTATGGTAATTATTTTATTTGATGATACTGTCTCCTCTGTACAACATTATTTTTTATATAGAACGTAGTATTTAAACGTAGCGTTCAACACACACCTACACACACACACACACACCTACACACACACACACACACACACACACACACACACACACACACACACACACACACACACACACACACACACACACACACACACACACACACACACACACACACACACACACACACACACGCGCGCGCGCGCGCGCGCGCGCGCACTTAACGTCGTAGTGTGTGTGTGTGTGTGTGTGTGTGTGTGTGTGTGTGTGTGTGTGTGTGTGTGTGTGTGTGTGTGTGTGTGTGTGTGTGTGTGTGTGTGTGTGTGTGTGTGTTTGAACTAAATCTTTTTTTAACAACGTTCATCTGTTGCTCGCATTGTGTATGTGATGTCATTCCTGATACACTTAAAAATTAAACTTGACGGATTTGATTTACTCAACAAATATGTGCAAACTTTCAATCGTGTTCCCGTATGTAAAACTCTGGTAAAACAATGTGGTAGGCTGACTGAGGTGATTCAGATATATTAATGTTAGGGAAAACAAATATAATGAGGTAGGCACGCTCATAAATCACCCTTCAAAACTACTGAACACACATTAATATGGAAACTTTGGACAATAAATTTAGAGGTGTTACATTGCTGTCGAATTAATTACGTGTTCTGACAAGCAAACAGCATTACTGCCTCTACATTTGCTACATATATTGTTAGTAAAGTAAACATGAACCAACGTAAGTGATGGATTATTGCACTACCAACCACTGTCAATCTCTCTACGGCTAAATGAAGTGTGCAAGTGTTGAGTGTGACCAAATCTACACAGACTTGGAAAGATTTTATGTTGTGTCAACATTAGATGATAGTCATTAATATGTCGTTATCAAATCTTTTTTACGTACATCTTTTGGTTGTAAGACCTGAGCAATGACACACTTAAAGGCGTCTGAAACTATAGAAGGACGCAACCCGTTAGCACAACAGTAACCTGTTACCGCTAGTAAAGAACAGACTAGTTTCTAATGTCATTACCGTTTAGGTTGACTCAAGTGAGACGCATTTAAAAAAATAATCATACGTAAGAAGAAGACTTTGTGGTAAGCCTCCAGCACTGAGTTTTTCACTGCTGTCGGTATTAATCAGCTATATTTCAAGTTTATTTGAAATACTATAGACATCAAATTGTCAGTATCATCGCTAATCTAGTTCTTTTTTGTGCAGATATCGGTTTGCCTCAATTTTAATTGCTTTCGTATGTTAATTGGTATGGGAGAAAGAGCCTGAATATAGACTAATAACATATGATTTTGTTGGGTGTATCTCAGTTACAAAATAAGTAGGTTAACTATTTGTATTGCTCAAAGATTTTAGATTTTTAGAGGAGGCTCAAGATTTATTGTAAATATAAGAAATAGATTCCTGTTACTTTAAATACGTTCTGATCTAGTATTGTATTTGATCAAAATTTTTTGCAGTTTTCAACTTATATTTTTACCATAATTTTGCAAATGTTTAAATTACAAAATTTGTTTTGTTATGAAAAAAAATGTTTTGTTTTAAAAGGTATATTTTACTACAAAAATTAATTGTTTGTGTTGTTCCTAATAAGTAGTCTACCTGTCGGGTACACTAAGTAACTACCGTTTTTGTTACAGTCGTTGCGGAAAGGAAATCTCTTGAACTTAATCTCTTGTGAACCACTGTGTACGTACAAGTGACAGTGACAGGTTTATAAATCACCAGGGAAAGCAGCACGTGTACGATTTCCCGTAGGTCTCGTTTACTGACGTGAGGTAGTTAGCAGACACACTGGTCAATAATACATTAATTAATATTACTGATGTCGGTACTGTATACTGATACTGCACTTTTTGGACCATATATCGATTCACAAAATTGTTTTGTTTGATAACATCTAGCAATGGAAGATTACTCGGCCATTGTCTATAGATACACCGACTTTTAAAGTATTTCTTGTCGACGTTTCAACAAAGTTTATTGTCAACATCAGGACCGTATGTGAGCAATACTGCAGTAATTAATACACATATATTTAGTATTAATATGCGTACACATACTAATATTAATACGAATATTACAATTGTGTATCATTGATAATTGGCTGAAGATCAGTGTCCAGAAGACCTTTGTCATTTATTATTTCATGACCACAATTAATGAAGTGAGTTATGGCAGATTCTGAATTATTATTTGCAATACAAAAACTGATAAAATTAAGGTTAAATTTATATTTGTATTACTATACACCTTGTTGCAGTTTAAGTTATTATTCCAATGAACCAGATTTATATTTCATTTCAAGTGACTGCCAATTTTATTTTAAAATTGAATTAAAACCATACATACACAGAAACTATTCAGCATACACACATATTACTTTACATACCCCTCATGCATATATTGATGAAAAGAAATATTCAAAAAACGTATAGCTCTCTTAAATTATGTGCACGTTTTGTAGTAGGCCTAATTTTGCTTAGTGCAACAACGGAACATGTAAGTTTCTTTTATTAAAGTGCATTAACTTCCAAATATACGTAAATGCCTTGTTTGTACATATATTTTCACCATTGGCTTCTCTTAGTAAGACTAAAATCTGGTAACCTTATGTGTGTGGCGTATGCATGTGTTAATGTATGAGAAAGTACCATAAATAATATTGTAAAAATAAAATGTAAGCAAGAAAAAGAAAGACAGAAACGGTGATGAAAAGATAGCAAGATAGCAGAGGGGAATAAGCAAGAGAGAATAAATAAGCACTCTGATTTATGTATTATTCATAGAAGAGCAGTCTACGTAGTTTGCTAAGTTGAATCTTCCTTAAGTAGCATCTTCACTACACAAGTATCCGACGAAGGTCTGCACCAATCACAATCCTGTTACGTAAGTACCTCGCCGTAAGCAGCTACATACAACATGTAATGTACGCCTACTTCCGCCTTTGCCAGAGCCGATTTTAACGAACATTGCTCAGAGTTTCTGAAAACAACGCTTTTCTCTGTCGAACGCTGTGTTATTACCTCTTTCATAGAATCGTGTTGTACTCTACATGCTTTTGCTACTATTGTACTTCGTAGTACTTGTTTCCTTAGATATAATAAGATCTTGATTTTCCCAAATTTAGAGACAGGTCTTATTTCTATCAAGTAGATCTCACTTACACGTTCGAAAAGACTTCTTGGTTTATGAATCCAAGTTTCTTTCGACTAACCTACTTTATCTGCTGACTTTGGTTTATATAAAAGTAATTTCGTTTACTCCGTATTTTTCTGTTCTGTTTACGTAATATGAATATTTATTTATAACTCTTCCCTTTAGTTTATTTTTTCATAAAAAGAACACTTTCATTCTATTCCCTAATAGACGTCAATCCTATAGTTTTCACTTATTCTTATAATATTTTCTGACTAGACTTGTTCAATTGTTCACAGTATCTGACATTCAGGACTATATGTTAATGGTCAGTTATTGATATTAAAAATTTATTTTCCTTGCTTTAAATTTCCTTAGTTTATTTTGCAATTCTCCAACTGTCAACATTTGAATAATAATAATATTAAATAAACATGTGTGTTACGAACGATTTCAATTTGAAAAAACCAAGAAGTAAAATCTGAAAAAATTCTGTATCTTGTAAAAGCCTCAGAAAGTTAATAATATTATTCAATGGTGGAAGTACATTATTACTTGACGAAGTGATTTGATAAAAATTTGTGTAGCATCATGAGATGCTTGATGCGATTGTTATCGTAATAATGTTTGTTAAGAAGTTTTGAGAGTTAAGCAGTTCTCATTTGCCACAGCGGCTGCACGTTAACTACGTGACTGTTCCCGCCACCGAATTAATGTTGTCGGCGAAGAAATTCTGACGGCATACAAATGAGGTATTTAAGATTTGAGGCAAGGTTACGCTACATTCTAAATTAATTCTTTTTTCCAGTATGTGTCTGACTCGGAAGGAGTTTGTAATTTAGTTACTGTTAGATGTACTTTATTTAGGCATAACATATGTGTAATTGTAAACTTAGTTATTTAAGATTTTTGAAGTAATAGTGTTTTGGTGTAGGTATCACATTTTAATTATATAGGAAGGACTAAAAGAATATCGAGAGACAGTTAAATAAATTTAGTTGTAACTGTGGAACAATAAGACGACTGTTGATGAATAAAACGCAGAGGGAGACACAGTTAAAGTTCTATAAGGTCGTTGGTGTGCCGACTTTAATGAATGGATGTGAAACATGGAATCTCCTACAAAAAGGTATTTAAAATATACAGGTCTCGGAAATGAAATTTTTAATAGCAGTTAAGGGACGTAGTCTGAGAGATCATTTACGAAACGACGACATAAGGAAAGACTGAAGTTACAGTAGGTTCTAAAGAGAATAAAGGAATACAGGAAGAATTGGAAGTCCCATGTGGAACGCATGGCAGACATGCGTATTCCTAAACAGACGTTTAATGAAGAAATTTGTGTTAGTGGTTGAAATCACAATCAGAATGATCACTGTTGCACACCATTATATAAAAATTATTCCGATTAGCGCTTTCAAGCTTCACAGCTCATCGTCAGATCGGGAATAGACAGGAAATATGTCTATATTGTCTATATGTCGATATTTCCTGTCTATTCCCGATCTGACGATGAGCTGTGAAGCTTGAAAGCGCTAATCGGAATAATTTTTATATAGTGGTGTGCAACAGTGATCATTCTGATTATTTCTAAACAAGCGTTTGAATATAGGCCAATGGGGACGAGAGATGGTGGAAGAGCCTGGAAAAAATGGTCAGAGACTCTATAACGTCGGATCGGGCTATAGCCTAACCCATGTAGTGAAGAAGGAGAATAATAATTATAATAATAATAATAATAATAATAATAATAATAATAATAATAATAATAATAATAATAATAAGAAGAAGAAGAAGAAGAAGAAGAAGAAGAAGAAGAAGAAGAAGATTTTTGAAGGTGCACACTTCAAAAAGATTTGTCTATTAATCTAGAGGGTGCTGATTTGGATTTCCTTGCACACCATAAAAGCAAGGTGCGTTTTTCAGCTCCCTGGTCAACTTAACCTGTGGAAATGGGTGCTGGGAAATATCCTGGGCTGGGGTATTAATAGGCAGCTGAAATGTAGTGCTGACCACACTAACTTCTTTGCATGACGAACGCCTCACGTAAGGCACCCTATTATGTCTCACTCCTAGACTATTTTGTCGGTAAATATGAGATATTATTATTTTATTAAGAATTTAGAGAACAATTATTTTGTAAACTTGCCTACAACTGGATTATCTTCATTATCTACATTAATTTATCTAAGTACATACGAGAATTAGGTACGTACACATGCACAGAAGTAACATACTTCTAAAAATAACTATTATTTAATTTCTGGAATTTAAACGAATGACACGTTACGGTTAACTCACATTTTTAGTTTCACTTTACTGCAGTATCGGGTTGAAGACTGTTAAATTTCTATCAAGTAAAGATAAAAGCTTTTTCAAAGCGATGTTCTACTTGTGCTGAAAACGCTCAAACTACTGTTCAAATGAAAATTAATTACCACCGTCTTTGTGTGCTGACTACGTAGATAACGGAATACGACAGTGGCCGTGATCAATGACAACTTTATTGTTTGTAAGCATCACCACATACAGCACAACTGATTACATACACCAGTTACATAGTCTTTGAAGACGGAATTTTAATTACAGCTTTTTCAAAATACTCCATACAAATGACATTATATTTAGATAAAGAAACTCAAGTGTTCAACATGTTCAATCATACAACACAAGAACTCGTACACAATGGACATATATACAATACGACAATGCAACTAAATTTCAATTATCAACATACCAGTAACAATCAACACAAATCAACTGTACAATTACAAGTAACTTTATTAATAACTATATGCTAAATACTAATTTAATTTGCTAAAATTTAATACTCAGTCGTGTAAGACACTTTAGAAATTTGAAATAAACATTATTCTTAAGTATTCACTAATTGATACCACTACCAATCTGTGATAGCAATTTCTTGGTATGCCGAGAAAAAAAAAACAGTGTGTAGAAAGCCAAAAAACTGTGTCGAGAAAAGTACACTCTGTTAAAGCCAAAAGCCTATTATTGTCTGCGTTTCATAGTAGATTTGGAAATTATTCGAACAAGTCTGCAGGAATTGGAAAAGATTACGCATAAAATTAACCCTCTCTGTCCTGTTTCCCGTTAATTTAAATTCAGCGTTCCATGATATCCGTAGGACAATACTTGAAAATTTATATAAAAGTATTTACGTAAATATTTAAATAATTTTCTATTATTTACACTTCAGAAAAAGGAAGTTGGCTAAACAGTTTTAAATTGTGAGGCATTCTGGAGCTCTCTGTGAAGGTAGGAAAATAATTTTTTCCACATGATATATATTTTAATAGCACTCACAAAACGTATTGGGTTTCCACTGTCAGAATAAAAACTTGGTTTTCATTGAAAAAATAGGAGGTTGTCCCTGTGTCACACTTTTTCATGGTATTTGCTCTGTGTAACCCTATTTCTTCATGCTTGAACCAGTCACTACTATTTGTGGTGGTCCTATTGGTGGTCAGCGTGTTCATGTGTATACCTAATGTGTATCCTTTGTACGGTTTAGATTTCTCACGTTTAAGCAGATTGAAAGTTTTAATTGCCGTGAACTTGTTAAATTTTATGTAGCAGTTCTTCTCTTCTTTATCTGAGTAAAAGCTGATACTTTCATGTCCAACTCTGGGTTGCATATACTTGTACAGGCCTGTGTTGTAATTCTAATTTATTGTTTTTAATTTAAGATGCTGAAAAATGCTTTACGAATGTATAGGAAGCCGAGTACATACTAAGGAATCATAAAAATATCCTCCTTTGGCGTAGCCTAATTATGTTAACATCGCAGGACTACTTCCAGCTACTCATTACCTAGGATAGTTATAATGTAAAAAAAGTAAGCCTCTGCCGAAACTCTTACTCTGATTTGAGGCGATTTACAGGAATGACATATAGGCATTCTCACCCTAGTAACACAGGCTCTGCAGGGCACTTCTTCGTAGGATCCCCTCACATCCGAGTTCCTTCATCGCTATTACCGCATAGTTACATATCGCATTTCATACTTCCTTAGATGCTCTCATACTTACATGTGGGAATAATACCTGGACTCTTCTTTGTATCTCACTGAGGCTAGATCAGCTGAAGAACACGTGTGAAGAACACCCTCAGTTATATTCAGGCAACGTGGACAATTTGAATTTTTCTAGTGGAAAATTTTTCCAAATTTGCAACCCGCGAGTGCGCGTGTGGCTTTTAATCTGATGAAATTAGTCGTGGATGTATAGTCACAACCTCTGGAAGCGTCTAACTCCCTTTCAATTAATGTGACTGTATTTTCTTGTGGTATTCCAAATATATTTGCATTTACATAATCAGATCGCTCAACCTACAGAGTACTCAGCTCTTGATATGAAGGATCAGAATTTTGTCATGGAATTAAATATCGGACTTCTCTACCGCTTGAATGTAAAAAGTTGTATAAAGGCCGTCTGACAGTTTTAGTCTCACAGAGTCTTGTAGAGTCAGGTTCTTTTGAAGCTCGTAACTGAAAATAAAGAAATGGAGGAATAAAACTCCGTATATTTTCAAGAAATTATAATACTTGGGCTATAAAAATATAAAATTATATAGTTGTATAAAAATTAATTATGATATAAAGCAGTACGACAATTGATACTGAACAGATAGTAACTGTTGTATAACGTTTTGTGTTTTACACTTTAGTTATTTATAACCCGTAAAGTAAGAGAAATGCTGCCATTCTTAGGTTTTACTGTTGTCATAAATATGAATAGGTTCTTAACCCCACAGCGATACACTTCTGGGGCAATTGCCGGTCCCTCTAATGTGAACACTGGAATTTCATGTAGATTGCAAAAGATACAATTAATAAATTGTCAATTACATTATATGATTGAATAAAGTATAACACATGCCTTGTGTCGGTAGAATTTCTTTTAAATGCTGAACTCACGTACATGTTTTTATCTTTAACTTTGGCTATACAGAGATCAATTTTACACAAAAACGCACGAAGTTTGTCCTCGAATACAAATATATTACCAACACCTTCAAACTTTTCGTTTCTAGAACCTTGAAGTTGTAAGTTCAGCTGGTTCAAATGGCCAAAAATATCTACTAGATATGCGAGTTGCATCACAAAAGTTGGTTCACTCGATTGTTCCAAGAAATGCTGCATTTTCGTCACAATATAATATACTTTTAGCTCCTTCTCTCAACTCATATAAGCGTGTCAACATATTGCCTTTTGACAGCCAACGAACCTCAGTATGAAAAAGTAGTGTCTCGTGCTCAGAGTCTAATGCTGCACATAACGTTTTGAAAATACGAGTGTATAACGCACTACTTTTAACAGCGTTCACCATCTTTATGGCCAATTTCATTGTATTCGACAAGTCTTCCGGCAATGTTTTTGATGCTAATGATTGGCGATGAATTATGCAGTGCATCGTCACTGTGGAGGGGTTCTTCTCTCTCACCAACGTTGCTAAGCCTGAACGTGATCCTAGCATAGCAGGGGCTCCGTCGGTACAAAATCCAGCCAGCCTCTTCCACTCAATGCCATGCCTCTCAAAGTAATCACAAATGATTTTCATGATATCTTTTCCTGTCTATGTTGTTTTCAACTCTTCGGATATTAAAAGTTCTTCCTTGATTGTGTTGTTGTACCCTAAACACCGAACAAAAACTAGCAACTGGCAGCATTGAGCAACGTCGGTACTTTCATCACACTGCAAACTGAAATATGGAGACTTTTAAATTTCACAAACCAGCTGCTCTTCAATGTTATTGGACATTGGGACATTGTATCGATCCGTGCCTTCACAGTATTGTTCGCTAGGGGAATATCTTGAATTTTCTTAGAAGCTTCAACCCCTAAAACGTGTTCGACTGCTTCGATCAAACATGGCTTCACTAGGGTTTCGCCAATAGTATATGATTTATTTGCCTTGGCGATTAACTGTGAAACCTCAGATGAAGCTGAGAGGGCTTTTTCAGACAATTCATATGCTGTACCAGTTTTCCCTAATTTCATTTTCTTTAAGTTTCCTAATTTTCCAGCGAAGAATTCAGGTGGCCGGTCACTCAAGTTAGAATGAACTGTCTTTAAATGACGTTCTAATTTTTCAGGTTTTAAGGCTTCATTGCTGAGGACAGCAGCACAAATCACGCACTGGGGTCTAATCTCCTTATTTACCTCAATTGCTGTAAATCCGAACTTGATATAATCACTGTCATATTTCCGCTTTGGAGCCATTTTCAACAGAAAAAGTACAAACACGCACAATAATATCGCGCAATATCAGTAAACACAGCAAAAGCTACCGAAATGAATCGCACTGCTCTGCAAGACTCACTGATACAGACTGAGCAATTGAGTTTCCGACTGCCGTCTCATCACTACATGACTACACAGTACACACCCAGCACTGACAGCCAGTGAGCACGTGACTGCGCGGCGCGCGCAGACAGGCAGACATAACCACGAAGTGTTCACGTGATAGAGCTCAGATAGAGCCCTGTGCCTTTCTGGTTGTTTAATGTTGGTGAGAGTTCATTTGCCACATTTAAACATAAGTTATGAAAATTATTTTGTATCATATTCTAATAATAATTATTTTAAAGATATTTTAATTCAACAGCTGATAGTCATCGGCACGGATATATTCACCCCATCTCGTTCAACGCAGATCGCTTTAAAAATCCCCATTTGTTGGCAACTTTTTTATATGTGCTGTCGGACACTCCCGCGGACCACCGGTTGGGAACCACTGCTTTACAGGGGAGTGATATCAGCTAACAGTTTGTATAGAACTTAACACTAGATACAAAGGTTTTGTAAAATATATAAAAACACTTGGTAAGTTTCACAAATTTTTTAATTAACTCTGACAGCTGTTTCGACTAACTTAAGCCATTGTCAAAGAGGGAGTGAATGAAATTACTGAACACAGGATGTTAGAGTAGTGTAGGTGGTAAACATCTGTTTAGGGCGTATCTGGAACATCTGTGTTGTGATGGCGAGGGGTGGGGAGTGTGTGCATGAGACAAGGGAAGGTCTGGTGTCTTTAAAAACTAAATACAATCATGAATGCAAAATATAAAATTAACTGAACTAAATATAAACTGAATGCAAAATTTAAAATAATGATGAACATTCAAAATAATATAAAATAAACTAAACTAAATAACAGATTTTAATAAAGGGGATACACAAAATTCAGTCTGTTCATTGGTTAAATTTTTGTTATTTTTTATTGCTTTTTTAATTTCTAAAATTTCTAACAAATCCATTTTTCTACCTTTTTGTATGTTGTGGAGTAGTGTTATGTTTTTTGTGTCTATAAAGTGATTGTGTTGTAAGCAATGATCTGCAAAACCTGTATTAGATGTATTGGTTAAGGTTAGGTTAACCTTACTTACCAAGTGTTTTTATATATTTTACAAAACCTTTGTATTAATATGTTTCACCAAGTGCCCAACGAGTCATCAATTAATATCGTTAACACTAGATATTAATAAAAAAACCTTAATTTACAGTGTGGACCAAAAACAAGTAAAAATAACGGAAAAGATAGAATGTTTTGATAAAATTGTAAAGTTTTTCCTTTTAAAGGCAATGGTTTGCCAGATAATCACTTTTTATATATTTAAAAAAGTATAAATTTTAATTATCAAATTTATAGTAACGTATTTAAATTTATTTATTTTTTAATTTAATTACTCAGATGACTGGAAAGTGCGGTTTGTACAAAAAGGGTTAAATATACAATATGGAGAAGTATGTTACCTTGTAATCGTAAATTTAGATTCATGTGTTCTTGTAATGTGTATTAATTAATATTAAATTTTAAGAAGTAATAAAGTTGTAACATTTAACGTTAAATAGGCTTTGTGTTTCTTTTGTGGCGATGATCATACCTGCAAGAGTAATGTCTGGGTAGACCATTTGTATTTTGCACCGAAGTTTGGCTGACGGCGTGTTACAAGTAGGCCTACACAAATAATTTGTAAATCCACTAGCAGTACACTCATTGTTTTCACTGAAGTCGTCATGGGAGTGGCTGCCATCATGCGACCATGCTGAGCTCTTAATAATATTTACACAGTAAACACTTCAAATTCCCAGGTGCACGAGACAAACAGTTCTCGCAGAAAAGTTTTAATTTAATATAAAGTTTTGGGAACCGCCCTGCGCATTAAGTAATTTAATATTTTTTTCTGAAAACTTCCTGTAAGTAAAAACTGTTTACTTGAAGTCTTTGTAGTGACGTACGTCAGTCGCTTTTCAGATACCTTTGAAATCAAAGCATTTTGCAACTGCGAAGAAAATATATTTTTTTTTAAACATAAAAATAAAAAATGTGTATAAAAACATTTTTAGCCGCTTTTGTTGATGTACGTTTTGCCTGATTATGTATTTTATTTTGGAAGCACACAAAAAATCAGCTATTCAGTTTAGTAAGTAGTGCTATTTGATTAATTATAGGCAATAATTAAATTATAGCCAACGATTAAAGTAATAGCAATAATAGTAATTATTATTACAACATAACAATAATAATATTTTTTTTTTACGAGGGAGGCTGTGGAAAACTAATGTTCGCCGCAGGAGGGTCCGCATTCCTACGGTGTGTGGTACTCACACCATCAAAACCACAAACCCTTTTGTCCACGTCATGGATCTACCTTGGGACTCAGCTTTCGCAGTACTTCAAGGTAGTGCTATTTATACTTCGTCCTGTGCACGTTCATCTGTTTTAAACCTTCAGTGGGTCCACGTTACCAGTTTTCTACTATTCTGTCAGCGGCCCTAGCAAGATCATCTTCGGCTTCCTCTTTTACCTTAGTACCTTCTATATGTAGGCTGCTACCTGATTGCAGTGGTGTCGCTCTCCAGCATTATTCTGATGATATTTTCGAGCGTAATCTGTCCCACTACATTTTCCAGAGTTCGCCTCTCCCCTTTCCATCTATCACAGGTCAAAAACGTGTGATTCACATCGTCTAATTCCTGTTTACAGAAAATGCAGTTTGGTCTGTCTACTTTCCCATCCTATATAGGTAAGCCCGGAACAGGCCGTGGCCAGTTAGAAACTGCGTTATGAAATAATTAATGTCGCCGTGTTTGCGGTCAGTCCACTCAGCTAACTGTTTTATGAGGCTAGCGGCCCACTTTCCCTTCGTGCCACTGGTCCATCTTTCCTGCCACTGAGCCATAGTACGGGGCCTGGCCTCCTTGTGAGCTTGTACATTATCTACTTCCTCTTGTAAACCAATTTCCGTTCTTGTGCCAGCAGATCGATTGGGATTATTCAGGCGACAACAGAACGCGGACTCCGAAACCGTGCGGTAGGAGCAAACCACTCTGAGCGCGCCACTTTGCTGCACTGCTACATGCGGCGTCATCTGTATTTCTCGAGTTGAAGTGCATCAGCCCATATCTCCGCACCATTAAGCAGTATTGAATGCGTAACCGACATAAGCAACCATCGTTTCGAAGGTTTCGGCCCACTGGTGTTCTACTCATAATTCTACTCAGCGCCGCGGTCACAGTTGCAGCCTAATCAGCCGCCCGTTTTATTTGTAGCCAAAACGTAAGCTTTGTGTCCAGCAGTATACCCAGATACTTAATTGCGGCTTTTGTGTGTACAGTTTATTCTGCAACCTGCATTGGCAAGATGTAGGGGAGACACCTGTTTGTGATTAGCACGATCTCTGTTTTGCCAGCTGCCAGTTTTAACCCGTGGTCTGTCATTCAGGAACTGACTCGTCGCAGAACCTGCCTTAATCTCATCTGAGTCAGATCCACATCTCGTGATATGAGAACCGCTGCTATATCATCAGCGTACCCCACTAAGAGAGTATTTTCGGGCATGTCCATCCAAAGAATGCCATCATATGAAGCATTCCACAAATCTGGCCCAAGAATTGATCCCTAAACTGTCCTTGCTGTGACCTCTTTAATCTGGCATCCTGATATAGTATCATAAAGTAGTGTCCTGTCACTTAGGTAATCGCTGGACGTCTACAGCGATCCGCAACAGGTATGTGGGTATCCGAAACGTATGTTGCAAAGCGTCAAGAATATCACTCCACTTCGCTGAGTTAAACGCGTTTAAAAAGAGGCATACTGGCCGCGAGAAGTGGTTTTCTCGTTCGGTTATCCTTGCGGAGTATTAATTGGCTGCAAAAGACAAGGTTTTGTCAATTTCTCTAGCACCTTTCCGGCAGTGTCCAGCAATAATAATAATAATAATAGTAATAGTAATAGTAGTAGTAGTAGTTTTTTTTTGCTAGGGAGGAAAAATGCATTATGCACCATCAGGAGACACCCGACTGGTCTCCCGGTGTGTAGGACTCGCACCCACTAAACAACCTCCACTTTACAGGCAGGGAACCCCCCCTGGAACAACTATTCGTATGGCTTCAGGGTGGCACCTCGTATTGCGCCTACTAGGCTTCTACAGCTTTATCTATATGATCGACCTGTGAGACGGTCCAGTTCAGGCTTCTTCTGCCGCAGGACCATCCTCACGAAGGTCTCACAACCATGTCCCAGTTCTCTTTGGTGTTGAGCATGACGCCTATGATGTTATCAGGCGTCATGGGGTTAATCACCGATTCCAGTTCTCGCCTCTCCAGCACCCACCGTAACACTCGAAAAAAGTATGATGAACGTCATCAGAGTTTGAGTCGCCATACACGCACGACGGATCCTCCATCTTACCCATCCTTCGCAGGTATGCACAGAAATAACCATGCTCTGTCAGGAATTGAGTAAGGTAATAATCTACCTCGCCGTGCGTTTTATCCACCCATTCAAGGAAGTTCCCAATCAGCCTCGCCGTCCACCTAGCTCGACTCTCCTGCTCCCATCGTAGTTGCCAGCTCCGCATGGAGTGTGCCCTGGCCACTGCCCTTGCTTCTACAAACCCCAAATCTTCCTTGGTTGTGTAGACCCTCCTTCTCTCCTCAGCCATCAGATCTATTGGCATTACTCCAGCGACGACCAACACTGCTGGTTCCGACACCGTTCTGTAGGAGCTTGCAATCTGAAGTGCTCCTCTTCGTTGTACCGCGGCCATATGCTTGCGGTATTTTTCTTGGTTCAGTGTGTCGGCCCAGACCTCGCATCCGTAGAGGAGAATCGAGTTGATCCCCGACATCAGCAGTCGCCGTCTTCCTGCAGCTGGGCCTCCGACATTTGCCATTAGCCTGCTCAGCGCAGCAACGACCTTAGCGGCTTTCTCCGAGGAACATCGAATTTGCTCCCAGTAGGAAAGCTTAGTATCCAGGTGCACCCATAGATACTTCACCGCTGGCTTTGATATTATCGCCTTTTCCCTCACCACGAACTGTGTGATTGTGGGTATAAGTCGTCGAGTGAGCAGCACAATCTCTGTCTTCTCCGTCGCAAGGCTCAGATCATGTTCTTCCATCCAGATGCGGACCCTGCGCATGACCTGGTTCAGCATGCGCTGCGCCTCCTCTGCGTCTCTCGCGGTGATCACGGCAGCCACGTCATCAGCATATGCTACCAGAAAGGTATCATGTGGCATCTCCATCCGGAGGATTCCATCATAGAAGGCATTCCACAGGTCGGGGCCCAAGATAGAGCCTTGAGCTACGCCTTCTGTTATTTCTCTCCTGCGTGGCCCATCTGCTGTGTCGTACCGGAGCTCCCTGTCCCTCAAGTAACTTCGTATTATCCGGAGCAGGTAGTCCGGCGCTTGAAAGATGTCCTCCAAAGCCGCTAGCAAGTCTGTCCACCTGGCCGAATTAAAGGCGTTGCGTACGTCCAGTGTAGCGAGTAGCACCATCCTTCTGGAGAAGTTGGAGAAGTGATTACCCCGCTGGGCTATCACTAGTAGTAGTAGTAGTAGTAGTAGTAGTAGTAGTAGTAGTTGTTGTTGTTGTTGTTGGTCCAACAGATGAACCAACAGTAGCAATAAATTTTCTTTACCTTGGTCATTACGTAAATAATGTCCAGTGGCTTCAACCAGGTATTAAAAAGAGAAAAGGAAATAGTATTGTTTACATCTTGAGAAAAAGCTGTTTACAGGATTGACGACGACCTAGTCTTGACAACATCAAAGTACTTAAATCCACCAATATTTAAATATTTATATACACCGAAAACAATTGATATGTGGGCACAAGTAGAGGGAAATAAAAATTTTGATCATAATTTTTGTACTAATGTAATAGGTGTGTCTGTGTTTCTTAAATTTAAGTGTCGTAACTAATTTTTTGAACAGCTTCAGACGAATCACTACTCTCAACATATACAACTGTCAGTACTGTTCTAATATTAATTTAAGACATTATCACCTTACATTCTATAACAATTCGCTACAGACAATGCCGATAATTGGCAAACTAAATTGCCCACAACGGTAACGGAAGACTTTGTTGTGTGAGCTTCAAGCTTCGTCAGGCTTGTGTAACTAAATGACAACTGTATGCCAGTAGATAAAATGTATTACCTCTACTGTTTAATTATTTTAATTGCTTTAGTTAAAAATAAGTTTTTTATATTCACATTGAAACTGAAATTTAAACAATGTACAAACAACTTTTAAATCTGTTAACAATGTACTTATGTTTACCGAGTCGTCATGGGACTCCATAGCGTCATTTGATTCTGTTGATCTCCTAATAACATGTAGAGAGTGAACTCAAAAATTACCGGGTGGAATGAACAGAAAAATAAACAGTTGTAAAAGAAAGAGTTCTAATTTAATTTGAAGTTTTAGCAACCAAATTGCACAATTTTTGCAATTTTTTCTCAAAAGCTTTACGTAAGCAAACGTTTAATTGAAGTGTTCATAATGACATACGTCGCTCGCTTTTTAGAATAAAGCTTTGTGGCAACAGCTTTGTGAAACGACCTGGAAAACATTAAGAAATATATAAAATCATAATTTGCAGCACCTCTTGTTTATTACGGTCTGCCTTAAGTTTATTTTACTTTTTTAACCAACTTTGGGGATAAAGTATTTAATTTTAATGACTTCCTTATCATGGGTTAAAGGACTGAGTTTATATAATTATGTGTGAGTGCGTGACTTAAAATAACACGGTTATGAAAATTTTTAAGGCAAGTCTATTGTAACAATGAGTTACATATATTTGTACAATTTTATTTTATTTTTATCATTTGTTAACGATCGTGGAGAACGTAAGTAAATATAATAAATTATTAACTGTTATATAGGTGGACGCAATTATATTTTATAAGGTTTATATTATCAGAAAGTAACATAGTTTTTGATATAAAGAATTATTGTGAGTTATAATAACTGCTATATATTAATTGTAAACATATATATATATATATACAACAACAACAACAACAACAACAACAACAAAAACAAGGACAAGGACAAGGACAAGGACAAGGACAAGGACAAGGACAAGGACAAGGACAAGGACAAGGACAAGGACAAGGACAAGGACAAGGACAAGGACAAGGACAAGGACAAGGACAAGAACAAGAACAAGAACAAGCACAAGAACAAGAACAAGAACAAGGACAAGAACAAGTATAATAATAATAATAATAATAATAATAATAATAAGAAGAAGAAGAAGAAGAAGAAGAAGAAGAAGAAGAAGAAGAAGAAGAAGAAGAATAGTAATAATAATAATTATTATTATCATCATCATCATCATTTAATAGAGGGAGTGCTCTGCTCTTCGATTTTTAAGACAGGAGTGTGGGGGTAAGAAGTGATCTGTGAAAACCGACCTTGAAGATGAGACAACAGCGTCTCAGAGAAGCTGTCGTTCTTGAGGGCAGCCGACTTGATGAACTGGCAATAAAACAATTTGTTGGGCAACATCTAATAATTACAACAAAGGAAGGCCACTTTCTTCTAAATAATGTTGACACACAAGTTCTTATGCTCGGGAACACTGTGTAAAGTGTTTTTAAGTGGAAGTTATGGCGACAGTATTCTGGGACACGAAGAGACTGCTGTTAGTTAATTTCTTTTACAAAAGAGAAACAAATAATGCTGATCCTTACACTGAAACGTTACACAAATAATTGGAAGCCATTCGTCATAAACGTGTTAAAATATTGACCCGTGGTGTAAAGCTTTTGAATGGTAATGCAACTCCACACAATGCTGAGAGAACACGTTGCTGAGAAATCAGGAGGATGGGGTAGAAACCTCTTGAGCCATGATGCCGTTGTAGCCATTATGTGGTTCCCAGTGACTTACAGATTTTCAGGAAACTGAAGGAACATTTTTTAGGAAGACGATTTTGACAAAGAAGTGAAAATGGAGACAACTGGATATCAAATTCGGACGTAAACGTTTATGAAGTGGGTATATTAAAATTAGTCCAACTGGGACCCATGTTTACAGCAATTTTAAGGATTATACTAAATAACAAGGAATTTGGTATTGGTACCTTAACTTAAAGTAATTGTAATACAATTTCTGCGTTTCTTTCAAGTGTACGTTATTTTTGAACTACCCTCGTAGATATGTGAATATAAATACAATTTTAATCATGGTTAGAACGTCAGTAAAAGCAAATATCTATAGTATACAATTCTATTACCCGGTACATTAAGTAAGTTCTTTATTTTTGTGGTATGTTATCCATTTTTGACACTGTATATTAATTTTTAAATTGTTGCACCACGTATTTTGTCCCCTACTGTTCCTGCAGTGTAACAACTTTATTATTATCAATGTCATTGTTACTTTTTTGTAATCAGTATATTATTTATTGATTTCTGTGATTTGGTTTAGGATATTTTTTGAAAACTACATTCTTTAATAAATGAAATGACGACTTTCATTTATGTATCATACTTGTGATGAATGAATGTAAATAAGTGTAACGACTTCTGTAAAACATATGTAGTGCAAGATAAATCAGGAAAAAAGTTTTTATACTAATGTGAGCGGATTGGTAAATTTAAAAATAGTGTTTTCAAGTGGTTCTGTTTTTAAATAGCGTGAATGTCGTATTAAGTAATATCGGTGTTGTTGATGCTACATTACGTTACTGAGTCTATATTAAGAAGTCTTTGTTACAACATTGTTAGAACTGTTAGTTTGTGCTGTGCTGACTAATACAGTTGAAAGTTTTAGGCTGAAGTTGCTTGCTTTGTCACACAAAGTTATTGTTTTCCATTCAAGCTGTTTCATTGCACATGAATAAACGTATACAGTTTGTCCTAATTTTGCCGAAAGACTTTTCTGAACTGTACAAGGCTTCTAGATAGACTGTCAGATGAGATTACAGATAAAATTACAGAAACGGAAGAGTTACATTTCTTATCAGTTTTACACCTCAGTGAACAATTGTTTCTCACAGTGCAACTTAAAAATGGAAAATTTGCCGCTTCATTACTACTTTTGAATTGAACACAAAATCAACCATAATCGTAAACTACCGTTATGTTACGTCACACAGCAAAGCGTACTCGTAGCAACTAAAAGAAAGTGAAACTACAAAAACGCATAAACTAAATTGTTTGTCAATATAGTGGATTCTTAAATAAAAAAAAATTGTATCTCCATACAACTGTACTTATAGCGTTGTTCATATTTATACATTTAAGTTAAAACACGTTTAATGCTATTTTAAAAAGTGTTTTATTTTATCTAAAAATTTTTAAGACGATTTTCAGTTAGTAGCAACAATATATTACATAACAGACCTATATCGACGTAATGTGAAAGTTATTTATTGCAACAAGCGTGCACGTTTTTGAGTATTATTGTTAAAGTGCGATTACGTTTATATTTTTACGCTGATCAAGTGTTTACGCTTTATCATGCATTAAAGATGAATCGTTTCATTCCACTCTGTATTATAACAAGTTCACGTTCTTTATGACTATGATATTCTTATCTACTACGTTCTTGATTACGTTTGCTACTTAAAACACATCTTTTTGTTTCAAATAAACTCATAGTTTTGCTGTATAAGAAGAGTTTACCGGGCTGTTTGGCCGTGGTCTACGGTTTAATGACAAACCAAACGTTTCGACAGCACCACTGGCTGCCATCATCAGTGGAAATCTTCAGCCTTTACCACAGTACTGTGGGCCTGACGTTAACAACCTACGTTCAGGAGGTCTTGGATTTCTTTCACTGATGATGGCAGCCAGTGGTGCTGTCGAAACGTTTAGTTTGTCATTAAGCCGTAGACCACGACCAAACAGCCCGGTTATTCTTGCATAATACGTATATTGCAACGTTACGAGTATTTCATAAATTCACACAAATACAGAACAATGTACTCAACGCAACTATTAAGTGTAGTACACCGGCCAGGTCGCAGGATTTTTGTTTCTCGTTGCGTCAAGTGTATGTAGTTGCACAATAATTAAATACATTTTTAAAGAGGAGTGAGATGTTGTTAACGTGAAATAATTATTTAAAACCATTTAAAAATAATCATCCTAAGATTTATTCATTAATATAAAAATATTCCAATAATAAAAAATTCAAACATTAGATAGATGAAATATCCACTTTTATAAGTTTCACACATATTAGGCTGTTCATAACATCTAAAACTAAACAATCATATACTCTTACTAACTAAACAGACATGTTAAATAAGTCATCTAAATTCTTTCATTTTTAGTGTGTCTGACTTTGATTCAATCTTCAAATGCTAATAGCAACTCATTTAAAAAGAAACAAAATAATATTAAACTTAAGAATAAAATTACTAGTTGCTATAAACAAAATAAACTAATTATATTTACTTTCAAACTATTATTTAACTCCATTGACACACCCACATTTTTAACATATAACCAAAAGATTTAGTAACTTTCAAATTTTCTTATAAAATTAAATTATTGACTTTAACTATTATTTACATTAAAAATTTTTTTTAAGTCTTACTCTTCACGTAAAATTGTCTTTCTGAAAGTTCTTTTCACAACAAAGTTATAAATATTTAGTCGTCACTGCTGCAGTTACCGTTGTGTGTGTGTGTGCGTCCTGAATCCTGAGAATTTTATGATGATGATGATGATGCTGCGTTCTCTGTCTCTATGGGTTGTTGTTGTTGCTCCTGAGTTCCTCCATACGTCTTGTGTGTGTGGTAAAAGTGTGTTCAGTCGATCGGCAGACCGGCAGCGTGACGTCATTTGGAAATAGCTTATCAAACGGACATAGTGTCCTCGTGTAGAGATTCCTTGAGTCTGAGAATGCCCCAAAATTGTCGGTCGTATTTATACTGGACTCAATCTGATATGTCCAGGATTGCTCTTGACATGTTAGAAATTGTAACTTTCATGCAAAGGGTCCTTTTATTTACGAATGACTTTTTTGTTCATTTTAGCGAATTCGTAAACACATTAGCATGCGCGATATCATTGTTTGCGTAACTTTTTCTGTTCACGCACATATAACACACATGTTAATTACCCTTTAATTATACTAGTAATTAACACTAAACTCTTAGCGTCATTAATATTGCAAATTTCTGCAATATTTTTATATCACTGCATTCGTAAAAAATTCCTCAATGCAATGGTGTTTTTATAATTGGAGTACGTCTTTGTTTACAGGTTTAAATCGTATTAATTAGTTTGTTTTTAACCGGTTATAACTGATTATATACAAAATAATAAATCGTTCGCACCACCCCATCGCGTCCTTCAAAACAGGTCACAGCTGGCAAACACACACATACACACAAACGCTGTATCTTACGCGGCGCAGGTGTACGCTACTGACAATCCTTAACCTGCATAATCTTGTTAAAAACTGTTCAACATATATTTTCTATGCTAACTATTTACAACATACCGCCCTGGGAAAATATGCAAATATATGTATTGTTGCAACATGTATTATCAAATTTAGCATCAGATGATATAATTCATTTAAAAACCTATGATAATATAGATTTATTCTGTGAACGCGCGTCAGATTAAAGTAAAACTATAAAAAATGATAACATTCTACTTACAGAAGTAATTATAATTTGAGTTATTATGAATATTTTTTCAAACAAAAATTTTTTTGTTAATAATCCACTGATGATTCTGATTTGATCAGGTAAAAATACAATATAATTTTACTTGGAGAAATAGTTAATATTTGAAGAATTATTCATAATATTCGAAAACCTGCAAGAAATATTTACGAGTTACTTACAAAACAATTTGATGTACTATATATACAATTAACCTTTTTTATAGAAAGTTTAAAATTCTATTTGGAAATATCAATGTTAAAAGCAAAGCTTGAGTTATCTTGTTGGTGTCCAACTACTTTCTTCGCATTGTCAAGGAACGTATCACACAGAGCCTTCTTGCACTGTTCATGTTCTTGCACCGTAAAGCACGAACAATTCAATTATCAGCTTGTATCCCATTGTTGACGGACAATCCAAGTTTTGGCAGACTGTAACGTACTAACCTTTCTACGCTACATGTTGTCACTAGAAGAGTCATAGACTAGCAATCTTGAATGCGTTAATTACAGCTGGTGTTGCTTGAAAAACTTCAAGATCGTATTCGAATAGAAGGATTGAAATTACTTGATTTTTCACATCACATACCATGTGGTGAATGGAAATGCAAGAGTATGTAGTAAAATTAAAAAAAAGAAGTTTCATAAAGAAAACGGAAATGGTTGAAACAACTACTGATTCGCTTTGGTGAAGATAGAAAGAAATTCTGTGTTTCTGCAGCAGCCACATAAGAAGCCCAAGCTTGAAAATTGTAAAAATTAGCACATCCATTGTTTATTATGTACAGTCGATTCTATGTGTACAATTAACTGATTTTTAACGTCTGTTATTATTGTAATTCTGTCAATGAGCCTTCCCACAAATATTTATGTCTAAACTAAAAAATTCTATACAAATTAATTAAAATTGTAATTGGTTATTATATATTCAATTGAAGATTTTTACTTCTACACGTATATTAATTATTTTAGTTTATTTGTTCTCTGCAGTAAATTGTAAGATCTTATTGTTACATAAACAATAATTTGTGCAAAGTTTTACTACGCCGTCATTACGTTTTTGAATCTTTTGGGACACTGAAGATGGCCTCCGATAGCGAGGTTGAAGCGTCTGTAGTTGAAAATGGGAAACTACTGCCTTACGGCCCCGATAGTAGTTTTTACAATTGTGTTTAATATATTTTAACGTTAATAAATAAAAATTAGAATTTACAGTACACTATCCAATGCTAACTGCGCAATGATTACATTAGTGTAATCAGCAATAGCTTTCCATAACAAATTAGGCAAAAGTTTACGTTATTTTTATGTGAATTCAGTTTTGTCCCCTGCGTTTCTTGCGTTCTGTAATAACCTCAAAAATATACTTAGTTTAAAATTTTTTTCATAACTTCTGAATACAGTTAAAATTGTTTATTTAAAAGAATAATGATTTTAAAATACAGATGTAACTGTAACTGGCTTTGTAAAGATCACCTTTACAGGATATTGTGACACTGAATGTCCGAGTGTTGTAAAGCTTTGCAATTGTATACGCAGCTTCGGTTGTATAGTCTACCGTGCAGCAGTATCAGTTTTGGTTTCGCATGGGTGTTATTGCATTCCTTACCTGAAATCTGAGAGGACAGTTTTAATACGGATTGCGAAGTAGACGCGGCTATTACACTAGGCGGAAAGTGCAAATATAAATGCAGTGCGAACAAAACATATCTTGATCATTATGATAGTTCTCCACTTTCAAATTCATAATTACTTCGTCATCATCAGTCATGTTATTTTTGGATATATTACAGTCAAGAACACATTATTCTGATTTTGTTCATTAAATTGTACAAAAGCGTCAAGAACGACAAAAAGATAGTAATGGTAATGGAATTGTAACAAAAAAAAGGGCAGAATGGTAAACATCAATATTTGACATTCGACATCCGTGTTGATGCTGAGGAAAAGAAAACTTATGTGTATAAAAATAAAGTTGTTATTAATCATAGAGACTATGAAACTATACAACAAGTATTTTAGTTTCGGTTTTTAAATTTGGCGTCTAGGAAACCTTTAGTTATCGAACTATATTATTACGAATTTATTTCAACATGTTAATCTGGGAATAGTTATAACTAAACAGACTATGTGAGTACTGTTTTGGTTCTTTGTAGCCCGGAGTCAATTAATTTTCTCAAGTGTTATGACAAAAAGTAAACATAACAGGTTATCAGTTAAAATAATCAGTATTTGTATCTGTTTGTGGTATCATAAGCGACTTTAATTCGTTGTTGTTTATACAGGTTTTGTATTAAATACACTACCATTTTTCTAAAAACACCGTTGTAATACAAATATCTGATATATAGTAGAGTTGCCTTTTGAATCCAATCTAGTAAGGGCCGAGTTCTTTGTCACTAAGTAAGAGCCGTTTTCTAAAGCAGTCAAGTAAAACTATCTACACGTAAACATTAGTAGTGTAATGCCCTTACAATTTCAGCAGTTTAAAGACTCTCCCTTTTTGTAAAATAGGCAGATTGTATCACCATTTTATTTCCATAGGCTCTATTTTTGACAGGAATAAATGAAATAGGATTAAGTATATACAATTTCCTAGATTGTCTTCAGACTGTCACAGCTAGGAGAATTACTGTTCCTTTTTTATCTGTTGTTACTACTATTCACTGTTATTTTCATATGAAGTAGGCAGCCCTTAGTTTGAAAAACAGACTGAGTTTAAATAAGTTTCTTACGTAGCTGTCTGTTTTATACAAGTACTTTCAAGGACGCTATACATATTGAAGTTTGATACTTTTTTCCACATTATTTTCTTTTGTTTAAGTACTTCTTTCCTACTTTTTTCAACTATTTATATTCTTATGCTGCTACACGGATTCCTTCTTTTTGTAACATTCACTGATAGGTAATTTTATTGTCTAATGTCTCAAAACTCTGTTTGGATGTCTGTATTAGGTTGCGTGTATGTTCTTTGTGGATGAGTAGTATTTTGCTCATACGGAGTGTACACCCATAGATTCTCAGGTCATAAACCTACTGACGTAGAACAACCATAGTTTTCTAGGAATAGAAAACGATAACGTTCTGTTGGGTCAAGTTGGACCTTAGCTGTTGTTTTCATGTTCTGTCATATTTCACACTTTGATTTCTGCAGAAACACATCGGTTAGCATTGAAATATTTTTGTTGACTTATAGTCGGTACGATTTTTAATATAAATCGTGATAAACTTTTCATTTTTGAAACAAGCAGAACACATTTTGATTCACGTTAATTAAAATAAAATTCCGGAAAGGCTTTAAGGTTTTTAAGATAATATCATCACATCACGGTCTGTTCAGCCTTTAAAGACACTCCTTCCTGGTTCTACCCATATACTTGTTTCCTGTAGGTTTACATTTCAAGACTTGTTTAGATAATATCATTTCAATAAAAATATATTAATATGTAAATTTCAAATCTTCAAGAATTACTAAGTCAGATAATGTATTGTTTTCATTCACAAAAAATAATTATGGTTTTATCTATAAATGTTCTATCTATTCTTTTTGTTTAGATAAGTGTGTTGCCTATAAAGTTAAAGAGCACCTCGATTTTGTAGATGACATGATTAAAAATATTTTAAACACTTCATTTTATAATTATATTAAAAGATCATTGATAACAGAAACAATTTTTATAAAAGAAAATTTTGTAAATACGAGAAAAATGTATTCTGCAATATCACAGAGAACTGTTTTGTTAACGATGCCTAAGTGTGTGTGTGTGTGTGTGAGAGAGAGAGAGAGAGTGAGTGTGCGTGTGCGTGTGTGTGTGCGCGCGCGTTTTGTGCATACCGGAGACATACTGTTTATCAATTTGTAAATATTATAGTGAGGCAAACATTGTTTAAAAACAAAAGTACAAAACGCTGCGCTTAGTTATTAATATGTGGACGCGTTTGAAACAGTCACACTTAGGAGAAAGTCTACTTTGCATGAAGTCGTGAATACGTACAGTAATCACCCACTGCTTGAGCTGGATATTTACTGACGGCTTACGTACAAACGGGCATACAAGTAAGGCGCATTTAAGACTCAGAGCTTTGATGAAGAAGTTTTAATTTTACTTAGGTCAGTGCTGTCTGTTACTGCTCTGACTCATTTCAAGACATGTATAAAATAAAATGCAAAGATATGTTTGGAATCACTTTTCATCAACAATTTTTTAAATAAATAAAACTCATAATTTCATCAAGTTAAAATGTATTTTCTTGATAAAGTATGTTTATATTAAACTGTATTCTAAACCATAATAATCAGTTACACATTGTATCATAATAAATATATGGACATCCATAGACTCTGAAAACACCGATACGCATAAAAGAGGCATAACACATTTTACCTTTCACACAGCCCTACCATCTGATAATAGTCTTCACCTCTGGACTTTTGCCTACGTACACATACCGGTCGCATATTTACACAGGTTTGCGTACAGTAAATCTGTCGACCATATACCAATTGTATCAAGGTTTTCACGTGACTGATTAAAGTTAATTTTTACTTTCTTCTGACAGATTTATGGATTCCTACAACTTTTATATTATTTCCGTTAGAGTGTTAGATATAGGACTTGCAAGTTTAAATAGTAAAATCAGTAAGTTTTTAAATTAGTAAATTTACTGTTTCTATTTTGCAGAATTTACATTGACCTGCGGTACATCACACTGCTTGTATGATTTTAATAAGCAGCCCAGTTATTATTATTTCATAAACGTTTACTTTTTCTAAAACGTATTTCTGGTATACCTTAAAAATGCAGACAATTATGTAGTATTTTATTTGGCTGTCATCACTGTTTGTGGCCTTTGATACCTAAATTACTTTTCTGAACGATATTTTTAAGAAACATTGCACAATCACGGGATATCTTACGGTAGTCGTATAACAATCGGTTTTGCAAATATTTAAGAGCATTTTGATCAATATTGATTTTGTATTGATGTATTAGTAATTAAAATATGATATAATAATATATTAATAAGTCTCAAATCTACAATATGGTAAATTAAAATACTAAAATTAATATACTAGAATTCCGTTCTCCGTTTCATTGCCCGTTTCATTACAGATTAGGAAACTCATTTGAAGATCTGTTGTCCATGAGGGACATTCTACGTTAACTTGGGTAACACCGTTAGCAGTTACCGGATTAAAATTCGTCCACGTAATACTTTGGTATTTAAATTCAAGTTTTGTGTACGGGACACGTTTAGCTCAGGAAAGATAACCAGCCATTTATGCTATTTATGTTTTATTTAATATTTAAATTTTAAGATGAGTTTACGGCCAGCAGCCGTAGAGAGTAGTGCACACTGGTTTATAATTCCACTTACGATATATTTAATTATTTTGTTGCGAGATAACGTTTGTTTGCCATATTGAAGTGCGTATAAACGGAATACAATGTAGATAGCATGCACGTGTACACCATCAATATACGACACACATTAATGATATAAAACTACCTGTTTGTCATACTGTTAGGGTCGTGCAGAGTACACACACGCGACCTTTCGAAAATGACAAATTAAAACCAAAGTAATCAACCACAGCCCACTGAACAACAACAGATACATAGTTATGGCAGTGCTTCAGAAAACGTTTTCCCAACCAAGGATCAAGCCGTATTATTAGAATTAATTAAAAGTATACTAATCAATTACTACATATTAGCGGTGGGCAAAATTATAGATCTATCCCATATTATATTTGCCACCAAGATCTCAATGAACAGAGTTTTTGTACAAAGGTTTTTAAAAATATATAAACACTTTGTACGTTTCACAGATTTTATTTAACTCTGACAGCTATTTCGACTTCTTAAGCCATTGTCAAAATGATGAGTGAACACTAAACACAGGATGTAAAGTGGCCATCTGTTTAGGGCGTGTATTGGAATATGTGTGAGGTGTGAAGATGGAGAGAGGGTCGCAGGAGCTAAGGGAAGGTCAAGTGTCGGTAAAAAAGAATATATAATATAAATGCAAAATATAAAATTAACTAAAATAAAAAAAATCTGAATGTAAAATATAAAATTAACTGAACTAAATATAATCTGAATGAAAAACATAAAATTAACTAAACTAAATAACATCTTTTAATAAAGGGGATAAACAAAATTTGGTTTGTTCATTTGTTAAAATTTGTTATTTTTGTTTTGTTTTTTAATTTCTAAAATTTCTAACAAATACATTTTTTTACCTTTTTGTATCTTGTGGAGTAGTGTTATGATTTTGTATCTATGAAGTGATTGTGTTGTAAGCAATGATCTGCAAAACTTGTATTGATTTTTCTTTATTGTTGACTAGTAATGAAAAAAATTACGTTTGTTTACTAATACCATGTTAAGACCATGCTTTTTTAACCTATTATTAATCCTATCCGTTATAAACGGAATGTAATTTGTTAAATAAAATTCTTTTGTTACCCTGATATGGCTCTATAGAATAAAATTCTTTTAAAATAATTTTTTTAATTAATTTTCTACAGTTTTTGTACACCTTTTAAGCAAAGAAATAGTTCAGAAAGTAACCCATCAAAAACAACTGATTCCATTGGCAACAACATACAGTGAAACCTCATCTAACCAAATATAACACACTGGTTTTATCAAATGTATGTCCAGTTATTCCCCCACTCCGTTCTTGAAGACGAATTTAAGGAACGAGACATACGGATGGGATCGTCAATATCGTTTCTGCGAGCGGGTGTCTCTTAACCAGGCTACTCCCACATCATGCGTTTTAAAAGACAAATTTACTTTCACCCTAATGACATCCCTAAAGTACCTCCATCAATACAAATTGATTATGAAGACACACCTCACTGGATTTACTCTCAACAGACATCTTTCCATGTATTATCTGCAAGCAATACAGACATTTGGAAAAAACTGGGACAACAATGCACACAAAGACAAATAACTTTTAAGTGTAACATCATACTATACTAAGTGAAAACATTTGTAGTTACAATAAATGACAGAACAATCGTTTCCCGCATTGAATAATCTTGTAGAAACTACCAACCGATCATTAGAAACATATAAAAATCTCCGCATCCAGAGATATCCCCCAGATCTACAACAAAACGAGCGTTTTTAATAACAAAATTAAGTACTGAAGAAAACCCCTCAGAAAATTTGAAAGGTGGCAAAGAAAATAATGTAACAACTAAAATCCATACCAAGAAACCAAAACAAATCGTACCACCATCTTCTGATTGCACAAGCTCTGATCCCCTAGACCATCAGGTCTAATCGCTAAAAACGTTATTTACAACAGATAACAATCCGCAATTCTAAACTACAATCAACTCATGACATTCCTTGAAAGAATGAAAGAAATCTAACTTCCAAGTATTATCACTTGAATTCACTGATAATACGTATTAGCAATAAATTTATTACTCTATGGTAATTTCCAGCGTTTTACGGATAGGAAAATCTAAAGCAAATTTAATAGAATTAAAAACAAACTCTCGATAGGCATCAGCAAGTAATCTGAAAGTGACACATTGGAGTCAAGGGGTGATACAATAACTCCCTCCACTTCAATTCTACAAAAAATTAAGCCTGCTTCCCACATCTCATAAAAAATTTATCTTACAATGGAATGTCAACGGGTACTATACACAAAAAGAAACTTGCAACTAACTACCAACAATTTTCTCCTGACCTTATCTGTTTACAGGAAAACAAATTTGAAAAAATTACAATGTAAAACTAAAAATATATTCAGCTACTTTAAAAAACAGAGCTAACTCTCAACACGATGGTAGAGTATATGTTACAAACAAACTCAGCTATACTGCCCGATCAAGGAGAACGAGCTGCCGGACTTCCTTTCGAGGGAACCACTTCCAGAGGACATCATGGATGTCCAAGAAGAATCTCGGATGCAGCCAGAAGAGACGCCACTTTGCAGTGTCGCAGCAGCTACCCCACGAGTGCAAGAAATCACCGCTGTTGGCATCCATCATGTACTGCAGAAGGCGCAACAAAACGACGAAGAGTGCCGAGCCTGGAGAAACGACCCTGCGGCGGCCTCAGAAGAAGGATACCGGATGGACAACGGCCTGGTCTGGAAAGACAGACACCGCCGGAAACAATGAATGTACGCGCGCTCAGAGGTCATCAGGGACTTTCACAATTATCCTGAAACTGGTCATCCGGGAGCAGAAGAGACGTTTCAGACTATTCGTAAGAACTTCGTTTGGACTGGTCTAACGATTGACGACCGCAGCTACGTCCGACGCCAAATCCTAAATCGGATCAACAGCGCACTCACCAATCCAGGAAATGTTGGAACACAGTTTTCTCGGCGTCACCCCGGTCCTGCCAAAGGACCGAGGTATCTCTGATAGGAACCAGCCTGGGCAAATACAATTATTATTTATTATACTTATTATCACATATACACTTATATATGCTATTATTTCTTAATTATATATTTCTACGTTATGTATTCATATTATTTGTTTTGTATAGAGCAATATTTACCATTTTACTTTTCATTCTAATACTATTTAATTGCCAACGTGTATTGTCTACTAGTTCCTTGAGTGTACTGTTTCAATATTTGTCTTTGCTTATCAACTTGCAGTTTAATATGTTATTTTACTACACTTATATTAGATTTATTATGTCTGTTGTTGCTAATTACCGATGCTGCTGCAGTGACCTAATAAAGAAATACTAAAAATTCAATATCAAATATGCTTTCACAAGTAACAGGTTTCCGAACATTATATTCAAAGATACTGGATTTGTAAGATTTACAAAATTCACCAGAAATAATGCTCACTAACGTTATAGCGTTTAACTCCTTTGTGTAGTCCACTAAATTACATGAATTTCAGATTTACTAATACAAAGGATTAAATATTATACAATAATAAATTTAAGAAGAAAGAAATGTGGTATCTTCCTTAGAACTTTGGTTGCATGGAAAATAAGAACATTTTACCTCAAAATTCAATCCTACTATGGAATTCTTTTTTTCAATACGATAAGTATATAATTTTAAAAATATTACTCAATTTTAATTACCCTAGTTTTAGCTTTTATTTAATATTGATTTAAAATGTGTCATTTAATATTACTTCTTTAAATAACTAACTCTTTTACGCGCCCAATATTAGTAATATTTTGTAAGTTTGTTTACGTAATTTTCGTATATATATACAACTATCATAAGCTATATGTATCTGTTAGATTTGGTAACAACGTTTTACGTTTTGCAGAGAAAGTGTGCTTGTATACAATTAAAACATTTGTATTAACCACTTCTCTCAATACGAGTTAAGCCTTGTCTATAAAATCTCTGGTCCAATCTACAACAGCGCAGTTGTAAAACAGTTATAGGGATACATTAATTGCCTAAGTTGAAAAGAAACCAGCCGTTTAAGAGTGTAATTTTTTATGCTTAATTTTCTGCATAATTTTATTTTTTGTCGCTCAAAATTCAAGTTTGTTTAAATTAGCGCATTAGATATACAAGTATAACTTCATCATTTGAGCTTTAAACAATTCTGATAGATGTAATGAAACATTCCTAAAGGAATTATACATGTATACTTAGTCGTCCTTTCCTGTTCTTTGTGTGCATAAAATATTAATTCTGAGTGTGGTATGAAGTGTCGGAAACAAGTTTATGTAGCATAATCTGACACCATCTCCTTTGTTTGTGTTAACATTCATAGTTGCAGATCTTTATGTTTGATTATGAATGCACTGTGTGCAACAGCGTGGTAAATATCAAGCTTGCCACATGCAAATGCCTTCCATGTCATACGTTTAAAATGACTAACCTCATATATATGAGAATGATGCACGCATGGTTACACATGCGCGAACATACACTCAAATACAGGTCATCAAACACTCAACCGGGAACGAACACATGGATACACACTTAAATAGAATAAATAAAATTCAGAATTTAACTAAAACTTCTATTACATAGTTTACAATGTAACTTAAAGTAGTAAGATTTTTATTGCCTGAAATACATTAGTAAAAAAACAATTGTACCTATAAAATGAAACTTACAAAACTGTGAAGAAAGAATTATTATGACAGGCGAGTTAAATTTTTTAGCACTTATTTCCAAAATGTCGGTAAAACTCCTCGAATACTGGTGTAACTTCGGAATTGTAGGTTTCTTAAATTGTAGTTTAAATCTGATTTGATGGATGACTGATACGGTTGCTTTTGCTTCATTTCGGCACACCCCATAAATAGATTTCATATGTTTGTGCGAGGTACAAAATTACTTATTCTTGGTACACTACAACTCAGCGTGAGACCCGTCATTCGGCTGCATGTAATAGGTCCGGTAAATTGTTATGTCTGGCCACCGTTGTAGGTCATGTTAGAGTGTCTTCTTTATTAAGTATGGAATTTACAGTTTGGTTAACTCACCACTTTGGTACAAGCAAGGTATGTCATTTATTTTTTTTTAAGGTATCCAGTCGCTTTCATTCTCTATCTGCTTTTTGTATTCTTGTTTCCTTCTCTTCCATTACTGTGCGTACAAAATTTGTACTGTTATTTATTGTAATATCGTTTTGGAGAAGAACCAAAATACTGATACAGGCAGAGCTTAACGCAACTAGTTAGTGAGAAATATAGTCACCAAACTATGAATATATTTTCATTATATTTAAGATATTACCAATAACCTTTAATATAATCACTGTTTGCCAGATAACATCAAAATTAGATTGAGATTTCAGCTATACCTTGCTCCTATTTACTCTTAAAAAGGGCGGTCTGTTGCTGCAAGAGATATTGGATAAGATAAACTTATAAATGGTACATTTCTTTTCCTTCAGATTTACAAATTGGGTGTTTAAATTTGGGTTTAAAACTTATTAGTAGTTAATAGCATCCACTATTTTGGTTTGACTGTTTTCATTTTTCAAACAATTTTAGCGTTTCTGTAAATTTAATTAATTACTCTATTGTGTGTTTCAGCCAGCAGCTCTTACGTTCTCATTCACAGTCATGAATGGTTTGAATGCCTGAAACACGCGCTAAGTAATCAGCTCGTTCTTTGTTGACTTGATAGATACGCTACGTTTCAACAAAACGTTTTTGCTAAATCTAAGTTTTTAATTAAAGGCAGTTTTCCTTGGAAACACAATATTTTCTTACAATTGCAGATACTATTTTCTTTAAAGTCGGCTTTCTGACGGCTTTTCAGAAATAAAACCGTCAAAATATTTATTACTATAGGGATTTGCATTTTACGTTTAATCTATGTCACGAAAAATGTTACAATATATTACCATAATCGAATGAGCAAGTTTTAGTGATTGACACAAAAGCGAGAGCAAATGACAGTAGTCAACGCGTACACAAATAATAGTTTACATAATGCATTTATGTATTTTCAGCAGACCTTTTAATGTTTTCCATGTGTGCTTTTAAACACTTCTCTAAGTTTGAGCCCTATGTGCGTAAGACTTCTTTCTTTACTTGTGATATGTACATTAACAATTGTTACCTCGGAAACCCATTTGCGTCTACTCTACATTACGTCGTAGTGTAGAGCTAATGCGTAGTATGTGGAATGTTCTGGATTTTCGGCGGGGTATAAATACAATTACTCAGGGACGCTCAGTCAGTTTGAGTTGCGATTTATTGGAATGCGGTTCGTAGTATTATAGTTCAGAGTTGTTGTCGGGCGATTACTCTGTGCTTTTAAGTGACGATTTACACAGTGCGGTTTGAAGTTATGTAGGGAAGTATTATTGTTTTATAATTGTGCGATACTCTATTAGTGAACATTTTTATAATGTGTGGGTAAATTCTATTTGATTTGTTGTAAGAGACTATCTGTCAATTGTGTTAATTGTGATAATTAAAGCTGGGTGATTAGTGACGTATTAGTGTCTTGTATTTTGTTTTCCACTGTACCATACGACGATCAGCAGACCGTCGTAACAGTATTATTAAGGCAACCTCAGTTATATACATATTATACAATATTATAGATCTCTACTTAAAAGACCATGAAGTCACATTATAAAATAAAGTACAATAAATTTTTATGTATCTCATATGCTCAGAAAATGGACATGGTGCAACTGCACCTGTAGCAAATTCTCCGTTGAAACTAATGTAACACAGGGTCTGTGCTGTGTTATAATAATTACGGTAAACATGGAACGTTTGAGTTAGATCCTTATCGGCAAACGCGTTTTGGTAAATGTAAACATTTGGAGTTGTAATTGGTTTGGCTGTAACCAAAGCGGTGCCACCATAATAACAGTGTAATACGTACATACGGGTGACAGCAACACAACAGCTCTAACGTCATTGACTTATTCTGTTGATGAAGTATATCATCTATGGATCCGCGTCTGTTTACTATTGACGTGGGAAACCTGCATAACACCAGACAGGCATTTCATGGTATAGACAATCAACACCTGAGTAATTCAATACGTCAAACTAACCCACCAAACTCTCTATAAACCACTATAATTACGTAATCACAGTCGGTAATTGTATAGAGAAGAACCGAAATTATTTCCAGGCTTTCTAGGATATGATTATTCTAAGAAACAAAGAATAAAGTTGTCTTGCTAAATTTGTACTGTACCTTTTGATTTCATGAACGTGACAGGTTTACTAAAACGGGGAATTTTGATCTTACTAACTCATACAACTGTAATATTGAAGTGAGTATAAAACTATGTGTTTAGGTATGTATTCAAATAGGTGTCTACTAACTGAGACCACGTATCAACATCTTGACTTGTTATTGCTATTTTTTTAACAAAACAATGGAACCTTACTGAAAGTAAGGACAACATCGAGTTATGCAGTTATATATATTTTCAATGCAGTAACGATTGATTAAGATCACATCCTAAAGACTTCATGGCTTTGAGGTTCATTATGAAATTTGAGAGTATTGTGATTAGTGTTGCTCCTCTGACTCTATCTTACTATCAGCGTCAACAGGTACTGACATAGCTTTTAGTGCCAAAATTGCCTAACAGCTATTGTTCCCTCTATTTAAAAAGCATTTGTTATTTCCTTATATACACTTTGCGCTTGAGTAACGCATATCGTGTGCCCAATCCATAACGAACCATTATTTGTGTGCTGCAGTATCCTGCTAACCTGCAATACAACCATGTAATTCCTTCACAGAATTAGAAAAATTTAACACATTATGTGAGATAATAACCTGGTTTAACTACCCTTGTCAATTACCATTACATTGTGTTGATGCTTTCTCAATTGGGGAGTCTCTTTAACCGTTTATTGAGTCTCTTATTAAACGTCTACTCTTTTGTCTTTTTTAGTACTTTTTTCTTAGTTACAAGGAAGATAGTCAACAATATAGTGAGGTATAAAATAACAACGTAAGGTATAATCTGTAAGAATTTACAATGTACAATTAAAATCAGGAAGATATTAAGGACATTGATGAACTAAATTTATATATTTCTAAAAATGCAAAGTATACAGATAACTCAATTGTAAAATTTAGCATAGTACATATCCCATGCAGTCTTGTTTATTTAACGAACTCTAGGAATTTATTAGACAACCCAATCTTGTCCGTTAAATTTCTTTGTGCAGTATTCGCGAACTGTGTTCTCTATTTTCAGTCTGTTTTACATTACCCGCGTATAAACTATCATAATTAAAAATACCACAACATATTTGCTTACAATGTAACACTTTCAGACTGTAATTCGTGGTAAAATTCTTGAGTTTCTTCTTTAAGAGTTCCAAATGCACATGAGGTTTCTTTACCGATACAATTAACCTAATCAGCACCAACACTGAGATAGTTTGCGCAGCTACAGTTGATTTTACCGCTTGCAAATACTGAGGCACGACCTTACAGCTTGAAACTTTTAGCTTTTCACTAACGTGATATAAAAATCAGCAAGTTCATATGGCAGCGGGGTCTATTCATGTATAATCGTGATAAATAAGTAGAATAAAGTTTAGGCAACCCTAATATGTAAACAGTGAATGCACAGTACATAACGAAGAACCATATTTCTCATATAATTTTGAACGCCTGGTAGGCTAAGCGTAGGAAGTAATTTACAGCAAAGTCGTAATAAACTCTCCAGATCTCAGTGCTTCAGGTTTAACTTGATTATTCGTTTAGCTCGGGTGAAAAGCAGAATATATTATCTGTGGAGACAAGAATACCTCAATGTGCTTTCCGGTCTCCTACACAATCCCCAAGCCATTCAAGATTTTCAATTTTTTCATTAATCTGAATGTAATTTTTTGTCCGTTCCTTAATATTTATTATCTAACAAAGTTTAGCAGCGTTTCCTTGTTTACTTAAGAAAGTACTGCAGTTTTTTCATCAAGTTAGAAATCTTTAGTGAGTATGGATATTAGGCCTGGAAAATTTTTCTGAATATATAGGCGGAAAAAAGTTTAAAATCTAGAATTTATATACATGTTCTTAATATTCCTTAATATGCATCTTCACATTTCTGTGCAGAATATTTCAAAATTATTTTTGTGTGTGTGTTCTGATAATTTCATTAAGACTATAGATTTGTTGCAACATTACCTTGATTAAGTACTGAAACGATTTACATTAGAATGATTCATATGATCAATAAATATATTATCTGACAAAATGAAAAACAGCTTGTGAATATGAAGTGATGATGTATTGGGAAGTAATTACTCATTTCACCACCTGGCAGCTTGTTGAATGACCGCAGTCTATAACGTTGGGATTATGTTATGCAGCAATGGTGTTTATGATTACAAAACTTTTTTTCCTTATCCAAATTTTCCCAGTTTAGCGTCTTTGTGTCCATTTACTTCCTTCTTCTTAACATAACGTACAAGGAAGAATAATTTATGTGTAAGCTTATAATATTTTCTGAGAAAAACCTTAAAATTTTTATTGTACATCTTACATTATTTCAGTTTAATTCGTACTTTACGTGCCATGTATTTTCACGTCACTTTTCACATTAAAATCGTGTTAGACATACAACACATATAAGTGTACATACGTTCCTTTGTAGTAACTCCTCAGGTTTCTTGCAGGAATAACAAATTATATTGTCCTATTCACAATTGTATCAGATTCCTTTAGCAAATGATTAATACTTTTTGTATATGTGTAGGAGGATCATATTGATAAATTAGACACAATAAAACTTTTTCGTTAAATTAAGATTCTTGTTTCAACATCTCAAGGTGTATGTAATTGGCAAACCAAGCCATTAATAATATTGGTTTTATTTCGGTTTCTAGTTATAGCAGATTGTGTTCTAAAGAACCAATGCAATTTTGTCTTAAGCCTCTTAGCGTCTTATACAGAAACGTGAACATACAGGTCTTAAACTGCTTCTCTATGTTACTTTCTTATTTTAATGTTAATCAAAATTTATTTTTAATGTGTAATTGTTTTCAAATGCTATAATATCTTGCGTTTGCTAACATATGTTCGGTTACTTTTTGCGAACAGTAGTATTTGCCTAAAATATGATAAAGGAGAATAAAACTTTGATAATTACTCCCGATAGATTATATTTGATATCTTATACAAATGCTTACGAATTACCAAAACCTGAAAACTACATTGTTAGAATTACTGCATTGTTAAAACGCACATCTCTGTAAACAATTCTATTGCATTTTGTTTTAACATTATATAAGGTATTGTGTCCGTTCTTCCGTATCAAGACTGGAGAATTTCAGTTTTTCATTCTATACTTGTCTTAATCTATTAAGCTCACAATATTCTGACGATAGTCACACATGGTCACAAAAGAGCACACAATAGGCTAATGACGATTTGCATTTCGTTATTTAAAACTAAAACTTGTTGAGCAGCAGAAACAGTACAATAATTAAAATCCACTAAATTCAGAAACACTTTATTGACTTACATACTATTGGGTTCATTAGGCTTTTCACTAATGTTTGTTATTAATACAAGTGTACCCATCCACAAGGCATTTTTGAAGTCAACACAATTTCGTCGTACCTACATGTATGATTGCAAAGAACAAAACATTTTTCTGTAATCTGATTTTGTTTATTTAAACTCTTGTTTCAGAAAACTTGAGAAATATTATAGTAATATTTGTATTTAGTAGTAAAAATAAAAATTAGGGGATGAATGTTACTGGCTTTTGTTCCCGATCATATTATAATAAGTAACGAAGTAATATTCGGTACGTTTGTAGGAAGGTAAATGAAGAATTGTCAAAATAAAGCTTAAACGTAAGCGTAAGAAAGCTGAATAGCTTGATGTGAGGCTATTCAGCCTTACATCATATTTTGATTTTGAAGCTAACATATTCAGATTTTGAAGCTATCAAAATCTGTAATTAATTTAAGTGCTTGGAAAGCATAAGATCCTAGAACGGATGTCTAGGCAAAATATTCAGTGAAAAAAAATAGCACAGGGAAGAAAATGTGTACATATACTAAATTCTCTATTGTGGACAAACTACGTAATTATCTTTTGGACAAACCCATACTGACGAACGGTGCAGACTGTTGAGAAGTGATTATATCTATTAGCTTTGTGGACAATCTATATGATCACTAGCTAATAGTTGAGACGGATTGTCTATAAAGATCATATAATATCTTAGATTTACAACATACTTGTAAAAAGAAATACAGAAAGGGGATGGAACGGAAGTCACCGTAATTAGGAGAACAGAAGCACGCCAGTTGATACGGTGTGAAAACATCATGCCGGGAGGAACAATGACAGAAATGGTCTCAGGTTGTGTCACATGGAATAGAGGAAGATGAGGAAGACAAGTAATAACGCATAGGACGTAAGTTTCAGGTACCTATTCACACTATACGGAGAAACTGAGAAAGGTGAGGAATTAAATTAGGGAAACAGTAAAGGCTTTAGGACATTCATTTGAAATAATGGATAAATAAACCAGTTTGAAACGGTCATGAAGCGTGATGCTAACCAGTCATGAAATGTACTGTAGTTTAACAAAATCAATAACTGCTGCTAGCAAATTGCTAACATGTTTTGCAAGTAAATTCTGAAACACACATTATGAATATACAACTGATAAATCTCTAGCGAAAGAACGCTCTACGTTAGCAATTGTTTTAGCTAATTTTAACTTTGGAGATCAAATTTAGAGTTTGGAAAGCACGTTATTTATGCAGAGATGAACTTGCTAACTGCAATTGCTAACAGTGCTATCTTGTATCTTATTGAAACTAAAATAGTTCGATGAAAGTGATCGTTCACATTTACAAAAGCCTTTGATGACAGAATGTAAATAGCAAGGGACATTAGGTTTCTAGAGGCGCAAAATTAATAAATGTGTTTAAGCAATGTAGAAAATAGTTGACACACCTATAATTAAAACTCAATTGTTTTAACGAAATGTTCCGACTTAGCGTTCGTATACTAACGCTCGTGCACTTTGTTAAGTCGTAAAGTGCACCCATTAATGTGATGGAATATATTATCGTTACTTTGTTGTTTAAAAGGATTAAGTTACTTCAGTTTAAATTTTTCAGTACTATTAATTTTCTTTTAAGAATTCTTATTGACCTATATACTTATTCTCTTAAACAAGCAGAATTATCACTGTTGCACACCACTATATAAAAATATTCCGATTAGCGCTTTCACGCTTCACAGCTCATCGTCAGATCGGAAGTGAACAATCATAAAAGCAAACCCTTCACCCCCACCCCACCACACCCTGCTCACACACAACAAGCTATAATTCAATGTCCCTTCCCCCCTCTGAGCCCTGTCCATCCATCTGGACAGTTACATATTTTTCTAGCAAATTCCTTGCGTTTCAGTGTTGTGCGTGTGTGTGTGTGTGTGTGTGTGTGTGCATTCCTTTTAAACCTACCCGTCTTTCTCCCCCACATCTGGGCCAGTCACCCACCCTCATTTAAAAACATCCAATTAGTCCCCTGCAATTTAATTCTTAATCTTATCTATCTGTCCTCTATCATTTACTTCTTAATTATGTTATAAAATATTTCTTCATTATCAAATTTAATTTTAGTATTAATTGAATTGTCTAACCCTTTTTCTCTTTCTGTCAATATTTCTAACGCCTTCCTAAGCTTCCTTTCAACTGTGTTATTTACTACTTTTACAATTTCGTAGTCTTCCAAAGGATTAACAAACTTATGGTTGCCTTCTATGAAATGTCTTGCATACATCGAATTCGTTGTTCTATTACCTTCTCTACGTTTGTGGTCAGACAACCTGCTACGAATTTTCGTCCTATCTATTGAAAGGACGAAAGAAATAGGACAATACTGAAAAATATTAAAGGAAGAGAAAAAGGGTTAGACAATTTAATAAATACTAAAATTAAATTTGATAAATTTGATAATGAAGAAATATTTTATAACATAATTAAGAAGTAAATGATAGAGGACAGATAGATAAGATTAAGAATTAAATTGCAGAGGACTAATTGGATGTTTTTAAATGAGGGTGGGTGACTGGCCCAGATGTGGGGGAGAAAGACGGGTAGGTTTAAAAGGAACACACACACACACACAACACTGAAACACAAGAAATTTGCTAGAAAAATATGTAACTGTCCAGATGGAGCGACAGGGCTCAGAGGAGGGGAAGGGACATTGAATTATAGCTTGTAGTGTGTAAGCAGTGTGTGGTGGGGTGGGGGTGAAGGGTTTGTTTTTATGTTATTTGTTCACTTCCGACCTGACGATGAGCTGTGACGCTTGAAAGCGCTAATCGGAATATTATTATATAGTGGTGTGCAACAGTGATAATTCTGCTTGTGATTTTAACCACTAACACAACTTTCTTCATTAATATTCTCTTAAAGTTAGAAAGGCCTAATCCTTTCTCAGTTTAATCGTTGCCTATTATTAGTCAGTAATCGTGAAGAAAAACAAAATTTTAATTTAATTTTAATGTATGTTTAGTGCCTAGTTTATATGAAAGTTTCACCTTATTTGGTAAACCAACACAAAACAAATCACTTGGCAAAAGGAACTTTACATAATCGGGGATACCTGCGCGATTACCTGACCACTACTTTGTTAAGCGAACAAAACTTTACCATTTTCTCCAACGACCACCTCTGTAGTTCTCAATAATTAATTATATCGTCTGTGTTAACTTCACTCTGGTTGCTTTACAATTCTATTAGTTTTCCTTATTACTAATATAAAGAGTTATTTTAAATTTAAATTTACTTTTATTTTAATAATATTTTTACTGTTTTGGAGAAGAAACTTTAATTACACTAGTCCATTGAATTTAACTGCAAGAATTAATTAGCTTTTCTCCTCACGTGGTACTTAATTTTATTTCTGATCTTAATTTTTTTGTAGCTGTGACACTAATAATAATTACAAAGTAAGTAATAATAAAACAATAAAATATATAGCACGCAAGAACGTAACACACATTGCATATATTACCCTTAGAACTTACATACATACCATATAGACCTTATATTATGCATAAGTTGTCTTCAGAACGCTTACAACAACATTATTAAACTTCATAAGAGTGAATCCTAATTCTACAAGGAAAGTACTGTCCATATATTACAAAAGTCCTTTTAAATAGTAAAAAGTAGCTAAAATGAAAAGTAGCAGCAAATATTTAGTGTCTTTAAATAATATACAATTTTGTATAGAACTTTTGTTAACGAATCAATTTAACTGTAAGAAAATCAATAATATTTCTCAAATTATCATGGGCTTCACCTATCTTGATTAACACTTGTAGACTGATTAGCAAATCAATGTACACTGACACAAGTTCGCAAAGCGAGTTACTTAAAATCTAAATAATAAGACTTACTTAATATACTATTTCATATATTATGTTGACATAAATAGATAAATCATTATTTTATAAATGTACTTATATTACCCTGTGACAAACGATTCGTTGAATAAACATGTACGTTGCCACTTGCTCTCAGTCACAAATGTAAACGTACACGAATAAAAATCCACGCAGTAAGGTGTCATTGTATTTATACTTTTTTGCATTTTCCGACTTACATTTCCAGTCTGTTGTTGTGTGCTGGGTTTTTAGGCTTAACCGGTTAAAGCTGGACACAAGTTTATAGAAGATCTGACAGCACATTTTAGAAAGTTAATAATAGATATTCTTAGACTAAAATTACATTCTACAGTCTCTTTTAAGTTTTGTATTGCTGGCTACATTGTCTAAAATACGTTGTTATTAAATTAATAATAGTTGGTGCCTGCATTGGCTGTTGTTTTATCTTAAGGCTAGTGGTGTTATATACGAAGTAACCGGACGAAACTAAATGATGATGTTCTATGCGTGCTTCACATGAAAATCCCCAATTAGATATCCCCAATGAAGTATAAAGTGCTTGTGGGCAAAAAAAAGTGTAACGTAGTTAAGTCATTTCATTAGCAGGGTATAAAATAAGTAGAGATGGATACGGGATCTGAAACAGAAAATAAACTGTCTTCGAAGAAAATGAAAATTATTTTGTTTGAGCTATTCGATCGATTACACTGGGAAATGGGTTCATTTCAAAATCAAATAGCTCTAGTTAGCTGTAAAACATACACTAATTTTATGATTTAAATCAATTTTTTGACTTTGATTCAGCATTACGTTTTCAATGAGATACAAAATACAAAGGTGTTAACAATGCTTCCCTAATTTTCTTATCCGGCAACATAAAAAATATAAAGTTGCCAATCGTCGTTAATCGTCTATGGTGAATAAATTCTACCGGTGTACCGGCGATTCTTAAGGGAAAGACAATGTGGAAAAATGAAATACTCAACAGAAATTAGCGTAAGCATCGTTTGGGAAACGACCAAATAGAAAAATTATGCAACTGACTGAACTAAAAATATGGTAGTAGTACTTTTATGTCGTCAATATATTATTGCTATTAACACAGTTACCGTAGTTAGCTGTTGTGGACGTAAAATCTTGTGATCTGTTATGATATTTATTACGAAGATTTAACCTCTTGAATTTTAGTCAAGTAATTTACAATCATCTTAGGAAACATTTACTTGTCCTGCGACACATGCGATGAAGATACGTTATAGACAAATTATGTGGGCTTCATTTAAAGTAACGTGCACTTGGTATTTGAGTGACAAACGTGTATTCCAAGAAAGAGTAATTAAACGTTGTTAAAAACGTGCATATCATATAGTTTGGAAGGAAGCAATGGCGAGATGTTACTCTTCCAGAACTTGCAACCGACATTGACTCTTCCAAAAGTGACAATATTTGTGATCGTTCACATGATTGATATTACGTTCTTAATGTTTTATCAGATACAAGTCATAGACAAAGTTGTTATGAAATGTCCGATCATTTACGCAGATGAATTTTCCATTGTGAAAACACTAAAACATTAAGTGTCGATATATTTAGACAAATCTGGATACAGTTTAGAAAATTATACCTTTCTTCCAATCAAATACGCATTTCCTTTAATTTCAATTACAAATTTGTTAAACGTAGAAATTTCAATTACGAATTTTGTGTAAGCGTTTGATTAGAGACACATTCCTCGTCTAAGTTTTTCATATTATAATTCCTTTGCATTTCCTAACTTGATAGGCGGGGGTGATATAAGTCTTAGCTTGGAACATTTTTGCTCTCCAACGAGTTTATGATTGTTTTACTTTGTAGGTGTATCGTAAGTTCTCATTTTGTTACCATTCATCCGCGCCTACGTTTCTGAGCTCTCTGAGTAATTAGCTGCAGTACCGACTGCTCCAGTCATACCCTTAGCAGGATCTACACAGCACAGGCCCTTCTGCTCCCGACGGCGTGGAAGTCTACAGGAAAGCAGAATGGAGGGTCCTCGTCTGATACACTGACAAACCCTACTATGAACGCCCTGTACTCCTTCAACAGGACCTACACTAACTTTGATTCCTTCGACCATAAACCAAACATTCGGTACGCCTTGTAAGCAAAGCTCCGCCTCTCCTTCCCATCAGCTGCAACCCTCGTAAAGCGACAAATAGAAACTTTTAAACATATAACTTTTCTCATTAACCGTTTGCTGAAATTAACTAACTCTCACCGCAAACACACGACACATATGGCAGCCGGCATTACAGAGTATTCATTTAAAACAATTTATTTCATCTCCGAGAAAATTTTATATTTCCTAAAATCCTTCCCTAAGTTTACTTCAGATACCAAATTTATCTGCTCAAACATTATCAGTTTTCAGCACCGCAACAAAGTTTCCTTGTGTTATCATAAAATCCGAAGACTCTTTTCACAAGACACTGTTTATTAAATATGTTTATAAAGCGCCTGATAAGTAAACTACTATATCAAAGCCATTTATTTAATGCCCTAATGTATTATGGCCAGCAAAATTATGCAAAATTTAGTTTTGACAATTATATATTAACTGCGTACGGTGAAATTAAATTTCCATAATATTAAATAAACTCCAGCAGAATTGTCATATTACGTAATTAGTCTTTGGAAGGAACTATTCTACTAAATCACATAATTTAGCTGGATGAATACACCTTATATTTTAGATTCAGTATATCATAAAAAAATTATAGTCCTTATTTAAAGCTGAGTGCTATATTATATGGGACATGCATGTGTAAGAATATGAAGAAGATTAAGAATTGATTGGGGAAGAATGGTTAATCTTAGGTAGTCAGACGTGGAAAAGCTTTTCAACCATCCATCTTGAAATACGTTTCAGATACAACGGTGCTTTAGAATAATTAAATACATTTAAAATTATAGCAAAGAATAATGTGGACATACCCATAGGACACTATTAAGATAACATGGAATAAAAAAAATACATTGCTAGAACAATTCGTGGATAAAAAAAAAGATTCATATTATTTTCAACACAACAAACCACCTCGCACTATTAAGCACAATACAGTGGGCGCCCTGTTAACCGGCCGCCTGGCTGTGAGATAAACAATGACTCATACGGTACCAAGCGTCTCACCGATATGTCAAAACCTGCATGATTTGCACTTGTTTATTTTACGGTTTTTGTCAGTTTTAGAGGTGGGCTAACCTGTTATTTTAAAATAATGGGTATGAAAATACCGTTTCAAAAAAATAACAGGTACAAATACCTGTTGTTATATACTAATTATACATAACCTATATTATTCCTTTGTAAGTAATTCGTTGAGTTTCCTGCAGGTCTCCTATGTAATACCTTCAAATAAATACACTGCAAGTAGGTTTATTTTCACCTAGATAAACCTATTAATATATTAATAAACCTACTTGCAGTGTATTTATTTGAAGATATTACGTAACCTATATTATATAATTTGTTATAAGAAATAAATTGAAACTAAAAGTATTAACAGTGTTACTTTACACTGTGACTTTACTAAACTATTACTGTTTAAAAGAAAATAAGAAACAAGAGAATTTATAGGCCTGTCTCCCTTTGGGAATACTAATTTCAGTTTTCACTACGAGTAAACAAACTAACATTGGCTAGACAAATCAGTTGCGAAACTCAGGCAATGACATTTAGAATAGCACAACAAATAATGTGAAAAAAAACATCAAAAACATATAATAATAACATAACAGTAAGCTACAAGAGTGAATGAGAATAAACATGATTTAAACCGATTGCCCTTATAAAAACACAACCTAAACAGTTTGCGGTAAAATTTTTTAGATATCTCCTCTTATCTTATTTTATTTTCTTATCAGGTAGTACTCGATAAGAATGCGGAAGACCGAAGTGGTACGCGGGTCCCGAAAGGTTGAGAACCACTGCTAGTAGATCAACTGTGCAACTGATAGGTCCTGGGAAAAGCACAAGTTGGGCAAATAATGGAAAAGTCGAACCATATCATAAATCAATCATGAATGTTTTACAGTTTCCAATAAATTCAGATAAACTTGTAGCTTTCTCTTCTTATTACCTTTTTTTATTGATGGCCTTCTAATAAATTTAGTAAATTCTTATCTTCATCAGATCGTGTATTTATCTTAGGCTGCAGTTTGACCATTTACACCTAAATGTGTTATCTGTTATGGAGTTTATTTTTATTTCTTTACTAAGTGGAAACTACTATTAGTCAAATGATAAGTAAAGTGATAGAGACAAAAATTCAAAATCAGCAGTTTAGATAAAAGAAATAAATTTACGAAAACACCTTGTTTTTAGGGTAGCCTTATCAGATCAGTAAAGATTTAATGAACAGGACTACATAAAGTGCATAAATGTCCGTTACAACAATTTCATAATTTACGTGAGATGTACAGTGAAGTAAGAATCACATTAACAAAAGTATAATGTATAGCACAACAAATAATGTGAAAAAAAACATCAAAAACGTAATAACAAAATAACAGTAAGCTACAACAGTGAATGAGAAACATGATATAAACCGATTACCCTTATAAAAACATAACCTAAACAGTTTGCAGTAAAATTTCATTAGATATCTACTCTTAGCGGCCTATCAACTATTATCAGCCACTCTGTAGGTTGTAACACAATATAATTTGTTTTTCAAAATTTACCAAGTTGGTGATTAGTATAATATATAATTTATTATAATCTGTATTATATATCTGCATAACACACGAGAATAAATGTAACATCAGTATGAATTTTGTTCATTTATTAAAAACAGCTTCGTCTCTTTGCGCAGAATGAAGTATTCAAGACCAAAAAGTTGCTTCGTATTAGTTCGTACTCGAAACACTCCTGATACTACTTGTTCCAAAAATACTAGTGTTCCTCGTGATACGCTTAGTATTTGTAACACTCGTTTACTTGTTGTTCCTTGTGTATCGGTGATACCCCTAGTATTTCAAATACTCGATTACTTGCTGTTCCTTGTGTACCAGTGATACGCCTAGTATTTGGCCGTGGCGTATTCGTTTACTTGTTACTTGTGTATAGTTGCGTATGGGCGTGCCTCGACTCGGAACAGCGAGGCCGCGAATAACAGGTATTTCAACATTTCAGTCACTGTTACATCCGTTCCACAAGAATATCGTTCCAAAATACCTGTTACAGATATATCGGCCCACCTCTAGTCAGTTTATTGGTTGCTTTATCAAAGCGAAGACGTGTGTCTGTTGTTACTACTGTAAGTGATCTCGTGAGTTTGCTGATGCCATTTCTTTCGTGTGTTTTACAAACATGAGTGACACAAAACGGATAAGTTATGTGTAGTGGTCAGTATCGCGCAATAGCTTTACGCCTTAGAACGTTTAGACAAAGGTGAATACTTAGGCTACAAATAGTACGTGTGTAACGAATTAGGCGTGGGGAAAAGCACTGTCAACTACTGGCGGAGAAAGAGAAAGTCACTGCAGGGTTAGTGTATGCAGGTTGAATCGCAATAAATACTTAAGCACAATTAGAAAACCAACAAACGAGATCGTCGATGATGCCCTTTGAGTATGGTTTGTCCAACAACGCCAAAATGGTACTCCAAACAGCGTGCCAGTATTAAAGGATAAGGCGTTATGTTTTCACAGAAAACTTCAACATCAGGTCGACAATGCACCCATCTCGATGCTGATCAATTAGTATGTGAGGAAGATATCAGTGTTTTATTTTTCCTCCTAACGTAAGTAGCTTCATGCAGCCTATGGACCAAGGAGTTATTGTAAGTTTCAAAAGTCGGTATAGGCAAAAACTGTTATATGAAATTCTGGGTAAAATGGAAGAGGAAAATTCAGGACTTGTAGATGCTGTAAACACTATAAGTATCAAAGATGTGATACACATGGTAGCAACCGCGTTTTAAGAAATCCCCCACACTAATTTTTTAAAATCATGGAGGAAAGCTTGGTCGGGTATTGAGAATTGCGTTGAGAAGATGACGGAAAAAATAGACTCTTGCTTACAGGTAGCGTCCCAGATGACGACAATCAAAGTTTACTCTGTGATCTGCGAAAAATAGTGCTCAGAATGCGAAAATCTTGATGAAGGAACGTTGAAGAATGGATAACTGGTGATCAAGAACTTGAATGTGAAACTTTGGCAGTTGAGGAAATTATAAGTGTTGTGTCTCAACAAACTGATATTGACGAAGATGAGATCGAAGAAGAAAAAAATAAGAGGACTCGCTGTCAGTCGCAAAGACGCATTGGGAGCATTAACTTACAGCTGGCAGTGCGATACGTCGAACAACGAGGTGAAGTGTCTGCTATCGATGTTTTGTTTATGAGAAAGTGGCGTGACTACGCTTTTAGAATTTCATCGAAAACTAAGAAGCAAAAGCAATCACGGATTTTTTTAACTGTACCTGAAGTATACAGTATTGTTCGGTGTCATAAATCCAGTAACAATTATTTTATTTTGTTAAATGTTTTATTAGACTAATGTTGTTTTTGCAAAATAAAGTAGTTTTAACGTTTATGGAGTGCTGTACTAGTGATTTTGTTGTTACTGTACTGTTGTTATACCGTATAACTGTGAACGACCTTTATAAAAACGATACACGTAAGTATGAGCTACTCATAATTGTTATAGTAGTTTGCTGAACAATACATAGATTGCAATTTAATATTATTTTTTCACATAAGTAAACAGTATTAAAACATTCTAATCATCAGAATTAAAACTCAGTTTGAAAGAAAATTATTCGGTTTAACTGGCCATTTCCTTTTGTTAGCAACCGGACCGGCCGACTATCCCCCCCCCCGTAACGAGTTGACTAAACGGTTAAGAGGGCGTCTACTTTACCTCTGTACTCTTTCCGGTACAAACGTTTATATGAGTATGGGCCTGTCATTCTAAATAAAATCACCATATGCTATTGCGCTGCGCTTTAACACGCTTTTCTGTATAAATTACTTCTTTCAACTTATTTTGACATATTTTAGTTCTTACTTTTTGTGAAAAAACAGTTTCAATTTGTTTATATTAAGTTGAATTTAATTTTGATTACGCCTATGACGATCACTGGACAACAACCACTAAAATGTTAATGTAGGCTAAATACTCACGACGGCGTAATTATACCAGTACTTAAGTAACTAGTTGTAAAATGCGTGTTTGATTTTTTACAGATTATATATTTGATTCTGTTTGTCCAAGATAAATTGCATTTTATATAGTTTCGCCTTCATTATACAAGAAAACGGTGAGTAGATTAATTGTTTTAGGAAACTTCACGTGTTTTATATTTGACAAAGGCCAGAAGCGAAATAAATGATAGTATCAAAACACTTGGTATGTGACATTGATCGGTTGCCTTCAATCTGCATGAGTTAGACGTATTATTTTTAATCTCAATGTTCTGTGGTAGATGTACTTATACATCAACTTGTCGAGATTAGCCTAGCATGTAGCATGTAGCAATGTAGTAGCGGGGCGTCTTTGCACCCGGTGCATGACTGCAGCATCTGAGTCGAGCTCAATGGCTGCCTGTAGATATACATAGGTCTGGTTCTTCGACTGGTGCCTAATATCAGGAATGGACAACCGCCAACCAGTTAACTGAGAAGGCGGGGGAGAAAGGTTTTTAATTTTTATTTATTTAAATTATCAGCAATCAGTGGGCACTGCCGCAAGGACGGGTTCAGGTGACAGATGTCGCCCTTTCCCAGTCCCGCGTGCAGACGCCGTGAGGCGTCGGTCGCTCCCCGCGAGGCAGAGAGCCTCCGTGCCAGTGATAGCGCGTAGCAGCAGCATTCAGCGCGGTCGGCATACTAGGAAGGGAGGAAGGAAACAGCTTTACAGGTAAATTCTGGGGCATGGGCAGATAGAGAATATACGAGTTAAGTGAGGTTTAAGTTTACTTAAACTTATGGCGGGTCATCGAGAATCGCCCGAGGGCGTTTGACCCGGACAGGGGGAGGTGGTTGCGTGGTGCTGATGGTTCTGAGGTAAGGGAAGGAAGAGGTCTCAGCTGCGGCAAAGAGAGTCGCAGCTAATGACCAGACAAAGGCTGAGAGAGCAGGAACTCGTAGACCTCCTCGAATTACACTGTTTCTAACAAACCAAGGAGATCCCGACAAGGAACGGAGGGTTCTGGATTGGAAACTTTCCAGCCTACGCCTGTTGGTGGCGGAGGCAAGTGACCACCATACAGGTGCCGCATAGGTCAATACAGACCGGAGAAACAACAGATAGAGGGTAACTTTCGTGCGCAGCGCCAGGGGGCTGCGGCACGCGAGGTATGGGTAAAGTTTGGCTCGGACGCCGCGAGCCTTGGCAAGGGTGTCCGTCACGTGGGCGTTGAAGCATAGGCGACGATCTAGCCGAACGCCTAGATACTTCACCGACTCTTTGTAGGCGATAGGCCTCCCTTCAAGGGAGAGGGGCTGGCATCGGGAGATGGACTTACGAGTGAAACAGATCGCCTCGGATTTCTCCGTGTTGATCGTCACCCGCCATTTCCGTAGCCAGTCCGGAAGCTGGTCCAACTGACGCTGCAACTGTGTACTCGCAAAACGCGGGGACACAGAGCTGTAATGATACATTGCATCGTCAGCGAACAAAGACAACGTGACTCCGGGCAAAACAGGCAGGTCGTTCGTGTACACGAGGTACAGAACGGGGCCGAGGACAGATCCCTGGGGTACGCCAGCGGCGACAGGACGAACTGCAGAGCAGGTTCCGTCGACGCTAACCCTGAAGGTTCGGTCGCTGAGATACGACCGGAGGAAAAACACTATGGACGATGGTAAGGGGGAGTTAGCAAGTTTGAAGAGAAGACCTTCGTGCCAGACTTTGTCGAAGGCCTTGCTCACGTCCAGCAGTGCGGCGGCCGTAGCCGCTCGCCTGTTGGTGGCGTCAGAGAGTTGCGTTACCACGCGGACTAGTTGAAGCGTGGTCGAGTGCTCTCTGCGAAACCCGAACTGTTCGTTGCGGATAAAATTATCCAACAACGGCGAGATGCGGGCCAGCAGGAGCCGCTCGAACACCTTCGAGATGACTGGCAAGAGAGATATTGGCCGATAGCTTTCAGGAAGCATGCGCGGCTTGCGGGGTTTAGGAATCATAACGATGTTGGCAGTTTTCCACAGGCGGGGAAAGTACTGTAGCCGGAGACAAGAGTTGAACAGCTCGAGAACGAGGTCAACGCCTGAGGCCGGGAGATATTGTAATGCAGCGGCCCCGATCCGGTCAGGACCGGGGGCGCGACGGCGGTTTAGTCGACAGACAGACGAAACGAGTTCGTCCCTGTCGAACGGGAGGTCTGGGCCAGCGGGAGGGCGAGAAAAATAACCAGATAGGAAGTCCCGGACGTCTGCCGAGTGGGCAGGGTCCGAAACGCCTCGATGAACGGTAAATTGCGACTCCATGCAGTCGGCGAAGACCTCAGCCTTGCCTTCTGATGAAGACACAACCCCGTTCGGGGTTTCCAGCGGGTTGCGAGTTCTCTTCTCGCGGGTCAGTCTACTCACCGCTCTCCAGACGGAGGCGTGGTCGACTTCAAGAGACTCAAGGTATGAGTCCCATCGATCAGAGTTTACGTCCCGCAGAAGCTGCTGAACGTAAAGGGACTGTTGTTGAAATCGTCGCTTAACGACTGGGTCTCGGGTTCTTTGCCATCTGCGGCGGAGCTGGCGCCGTAGCCAGATGGCGTGGAGTACTTCCGCAGGTAAGGCCGATTTACGATGATTCACCTCGAGTGCGTAGGTGTGTCGATCCATGACACCTTGGACCAATTCCTGAAGATTTGTGGCGCGGAGATCCAGATCGTCACGAGTGACGATTGGGTCCGCCGGGAGAGATGGTAACCTTCGAGAGAGCTCGTCATGATAGGATCGCCAGTTGACTCTCCTAACAATCTGAGCGGGAAGTCGGGGTGACGCCGACAGCTCTCGAACAGTTATAACAAGGGGATTGTGATCGGACGAAAGGTCCGACACAGACGAGACCTCGATGTTGCGGGCAACGTTCTTGACAACTACTATGTCAAGAACGTCCGGCCGATGGCCGTGAAAGGGGAAGTAGGTAGGGTCTTCAGGGCCGATGACATTAAGTGCCGGGTCGCCAGAGACGAACCGGAACAGAGAATTTCCATAGGCGTTGACAACGCGGCTGTTCCATGAAGGGTGTTTGGCGTTTAAGTCGCCGGCTACAATGGTTGAGAGGGGGTGGTCGAGGAGGGCGTCCCACTCCTCGGGCGGTGGCGGAGTTCGCCGGCCAGGCCGGAGGTACGCAGAAACAACGCGCAGCTCCGATCCGCCGGCGTCCACCGCCACCGCGCAGCCTTCAATAATAGATGTATCTAGAGGAGGCAAAAGCCTGTGGGATATCCGCCTGTGGACTAAAACAGCTGTGCCCCCCGAGGGGGGACAGCGAGGCCGTAGGGGACGATCCTGACGATAACAGGCATAGGCAGGAAGGGAAAACGAGTGGTAATGAGCCAGATGAGTCTCGGAAAGAAGTATGATATCAACATCATACTCCGTTACAAAAGTCATCAGTTCAGATCGCCTGGGGAGTAGCCCGAAGGCGTTCCACGCAACGATCCTCAGGCTATTAGCCATTTAGGGGAAGTAGAGGAAAGAGGGCAGCTAAAGATTGGAACACCAGGGCAAGCACAGTGGTAGTGTCACGAGCAGTCCTGATGGATGCAACAAGATTATCTGCCCAGGCAGTCAGGGGATCCGCCGAAGCCCGGGAAGATTCCCGGGATTCAGGAGGACAAGCCTGACTGGCCGCGACAGGGGTAGCAGATGGCGCTGGGCTGGAGGTCTGAGTAGTAGACTGCTCGCTGGAAGGTTGAGGACGATGGCTGGGGGCGGGTCGAGCCCGCGGAGAGGGTACAGGTGGAACCTGTGATGATGTAGGTCGGCCGGCGGAGTTCCGGCGACGACGAGAGCGCTTTGATTTGCCCGATCGGGCTGGAGGCGGGGCTGATTTAGCGGCCATGGCCGCGTAGGAAGGTGCGGGCGCTCCGGTAGGCGCCGGGATTGAGGCCGCTGCAGGCGGCGCCGAAGCGACGACTGCAGGCGAGACAGCGGCACCGGAAGCAACCGGAGTTGCTGCCGGGACCTGGGCAGATGAACCGGTGAGAGGCGGGAAAGCCGCTCGCCGGTTAGGGCCAGGACCAGCTACACGGCCTGCCTGCGCGCCAGGGCGCACAGGAGGTCGCTGCGGTTTCATGGCGGCGATAAAGTTAGGGCAGCCTCGGTAATTAGCCGGATGGGCTCCTTTACAGTTGCAGCATTTAGCTGTGTACCCCGTCGTAGGCTTATCACAGCCACGATGAGGTTCAGCACAACGCACGCAACGCGGGGGCTGATGGCAGAAAAGACTGCTGTGGCCGAACCTCTGGCAGTTGAAACACTGCGAGGGGCCGGGCCGCGGGTCAAATGTTCTGACTTGCACCCGTAGGTGCAGAAGATGCTGGAGAGTGTAAATCTCCTCGAAGGGGCCTACTTTCAGTAATTTACAAAGAAAGCTGTTGACAGGACGGCGGTCATCTCCTTTGCCAACATGCAGGACGCTTACCGCGGTCGGCGCATAGCCGAGCGCAACAAGTTCCTGCCTGATGGCATCAGGGTCGGTAAAGGATGGAATTCCCGACAGAACGACCTTGATTTCACGCTCTGACGGGAGGGCAAACGTATGAAAAGAAATCTTACGCTCTGTCAGGAATGACTGAACAGAGCGGAAGTCCGGGATCGTAGCGGTCGCCAGCTTTAGCGAGGGGCCTTGGCACCTCGCCTCGACCTTGACCGAAGGGAGAGCTCGGGATAGGGAACGTAAAAGTTCAGAATAATTCCTATTATCCGGAATTACAATGGGAGGAATGCGAGGAGGAGACACAGTTTGGGTGGTAGCTGGATACTCACGTTGCACGCGCTGAGTGCCGCTGTTACCATGATTAGATGGCAGATCTGCAGCTGAGGCGGGCGGCGGAGTTTGGGCCAGTTTTCGCTTGCGTTTGGCAGATTTGCCCTCCACAAGCGAGAACTGTCCGTCCCCCGACCCAACACTGCACATTTCTACCGCACTATGGTCACTTTCACTATCACTTTCACTGTCGTGAGGAAGTGGAGTGGTACGGAAGCCGGTTGAGCATGTTTCCATTAAGGAAACAAGCGGCGCCGGCAGAGGATTCGGGGGCGTATTCGACGCCATTTCGGACAAGCCGAAATGAACGTCTACGCAGGTCTAGGATTGAGGGATCACCAGACACTGAAAACTATCCACAGGCACAATTGAACACGAAACAGACCGCACAGCACACGGAAACAAAAACACTCCCGCACTGATTAAATAAAGCTGAGTCGCACTGAACTGTAGGTGAAAACTGTAGTGATGATGATGCTGAATACGATGATTATAAGAAAAATGGTGAAAACTGAATATTTCCGCACAAATTGGAAAAATTTTGCAGAGCAAAAACAGTCACAGCCTACCCGGGCAAATGCTCTAGGTAGACTCCCTCGAGATTAGCCTATGCGATCACCTACGCATATATACTGTGGCAAAAGCGATTCATTACGTCTGCTCTCCGGTACTAGCGACACTGCGCGTGACACCTGAAGAATACGAGGCGACCCAATCCGGCATCAGCATTCGGAGCGAGCCAATCAGCGATCCCGGTTAGTTATTAAAACCCGGGCCGGCAGAAAATTTTGAACACTTCATCGCCACGCCATCGGACGCACTTCACCCTCGCCTCTCTCGGACGACATCGGCGCGGAGTCAGCCGGAAGGAACGGCCGAAGAATAGAACCGGCGTTCTTGCGTCTTCGCCCTCCAGTTCCGCGCTAACGATAGGACGTCGCTTGGGCCGGCAACCGACTCTACACCCGATGCCGAAAGAAGAGGACTGCAGTACGCCACGAACAGCGGGCGCAGCCGCCGAACATTTTAGCGCGGCACGACCCACATCAGCTTTCTCGCCACCAGGTCCCTTTTAGGGCCACCAAAAATACTAGAGTGTATGATTGGCGCCATTTGTCATGCGGCAAGCCTTTTGTCCGTTGACAAGTGGCGCCCAACGTGGGGTGACGATCATCTTGCGGATGCAAGATCCAGCGACGCCAGCGAGCTACCAGCCGGCACACCAATCAACATGGCGCCCAACACACACCTCTACAAAATCAGGTACTCCATTGGACGTCGTGAAGCCGGCCGGAAGAAATGGAAGAAGGAAGAATGGAGAGCACAGGAGAAGCAGTGATGGACATCGACTGGGACAGCAGCGGGCTCTACATACCGCTGCCGAAAGGAGAGGACCGCAGCACGCCCGGAACAGCGGACGCAGCCGCCGAACATCACATCGCGACTCGGGCAGCGTAAGCAAATGATTTAGCGTCCTCGACAAACGGTCCTTTTAAGGACCTTGAAAACGATAGTGTGTACGATTGGCGCCATTTGTCCTGTGACAATACATATGATGAACTGTTTTCAAAGCGGCTGCTTTAGTACGTTCTTTATGTTATTGACTTTATACCTGCGTTATTTAGAACGAAACACGATGTAGCAGATGCTTCATCGTATAATACATGTAAAGAAAACATTGCACAATACCATCTGCAGAAACAACACAGTATTAACAAAGTTTTTGAAATAAACAATTAAACAACATACTTGAAAAAGACTGTATTGTGACATAATATATATTAGAAAACTGTTAGTTTTAATTTTTGTCTCCAATTATCCACTGTCGGTTAGGGATTTTGTTGTAATCACTATACCGTAACAAACAGAAATTGAACTGTTGCACACCACTACATAGAAAAATCCCGATTAACGATTTTATGCCTTTCAGCTCGCAATTTCTGTTTGTGAATACAACCACTGACACAAATTTATTATTTAGAATATTGTGCATAATAGTAGAAAGAGATAAAAAGACGTTTTAAAGGGAATAACTACGAATATAAATTAACATTATTCAAGCATACAATACATTTTGGATAATTATTGTTTGAATTACTTAGGAGTCTTTATTAGTAATTAGATATAGTGTTACTAGTTTTATTGATCTTTCTGACATTTGATCTAATAAATGTTTCTCATAACTATGATAGTACATAATATTCCACATTAACGAAGAGTTTAAAACGTTATGTAATAATGAACTAAAGTTATAAAATCGTGACTACTTCTGAAGCAATATTTAAATAATCACTTCTATTGCAGTCTTCGTAAGGTGTAGCCATTTCAGCAGTAATCTGGCGCAATCTTGTCCAAAAACGATATTCTAAACTACAAATTCGGTTTTACTCACACGATATCATTTGTACCACCGCAGGCGCGTGTCTTAGGTTTTGTACTATGCGGTGCATAAATTAAGTTTAGTTAAGCTACAGGAAAAAGGAAAGCCATCTAATTGGTTGAAAAATTGAATTGTTTCATTTAAATTATGTTCAATTGCCTTGTTTTGTTTACCGCGATTCCGTATCGATATTAATAATTTAAAATATCTGTAAGATTACTAATCACAATGGAAAATAAATTTCGATCGATTCTCATTGTACGACGCCACTAATTTTGAAAGGCAACTACAAATGATATATAATAACAAACAGGATGTATAAAGTGATGACATAGTTTTAAAAAACAGAAAGGTTGTAGAGATTGGTTGAATAAAATCGTTCAAAAAATGAATAGTTGCATGTCAAGTTAACAATTCAAGTATTTCAAATTCCTGTGCACTGAACGGCACTTGGACGCATGTTTTCATCGATTACAGTAAAGGTATGCTCCGTTACTGACATGTGTATTCTGCTGTTATACCAATTCCAACCGTCTTCGCGGTCTGTTAAGGCGCTGCAATGTGGGAACTAGCCCTTCTAATGTATTCTAAATTTTCTATTTAGTATTTTGTTTTTGTGAAGAGGTATTTTTGATTTGTTTGTTTAGTTTAATCTTATAATATGTAAAATAATTTTATATCATATGAAATCTGCTTTTCTGTCAACGTTTTATGTGCCTTTCCACCTAGTGACGAGCGGTATTATGAATTTTAGATACCCATTGACAAAATAGAAAGGTTAAAACGAGAAAAGTAACATAGTATTATGTTCCAATGTTTTCCTCGTAAAATGATATCAGAAAAATTGTGTTTCAAAGCGCAAGAAGTTTAGTAGAAGGGGAATTACGCATTATCTTTTGTCGACACACAAACCGATGTACAATTATTACCAATAGGTGGTTCTGTTTTGACCACGTCCAATTTCAGTGTTTAGGTATTTATCTTCAAAAAAATTTTATAAATATTGTTCATTTTACATTAGTACAGAGTAATACTTTATTAATAATGTTGAAAAAATGTTCACCTATTTTTACTAAAGTAAGATTACAATTTTTAATCTGAACATGCTTGTATCTAACGAATCGCATGTTACATTTTCTATGAGTTACATAACTTTGTGTAGAGATTTGACCTGTTTCCATGTTATTTTATTTTTACTTTTACTCACTCACTGAGCAAAACGACGTTTTTGCACTAAGAACAGTACTTAGGCGGCAATCGTAGGCTTTATGAATAATGCATCAATCAGGGTGTTTCTTCACCCTTTTCTATACCCTTTGCATATTCTCTCTTTTTGGCGATTCCTTGTTTCATTCCTTTTTCTCTTTACGTTTCACAGTATTCTTTATTATTTAATTCGCTTTCATTTTTTACTTTACCATTCACTTTGTCAATCTATTTTTTCTAAATCTCTTTCTTGTTTTCCCAAACACTGATGTAAGCAACTATAAATGTAGTCAAGAACCAAAAACCTGCATATGTAATCGTCCATTTGTTTCCGCAGATAATACAGAGTTACAGATTTGCTCACAGTGATATTTTTACGTTCATAGCAATTTTAGCTTGTAGCGAATTTAAACATATAAACTAAACATTTCCAAACATTTCTACCTAACATTTGGTAATTTACCAAACATTTCTACTCAAGTCTCATTGTATCTAATGTATCTAATATACATGTGACTATTGCTTCTATTAAGACTAGTATTTCGTAAATGTAGTTTATCGATTTTGTTATGATAATAAATGCTAAGGTCTTGTTGTTGTTTCGTTAAGACCGTTAAGTAGCATACACTCAAGTTGAACATAACTTCTACAAGAAGTATACAAGTAGTATACAGATCGCACAAAAACTTTGATTATTTCATAATTAGTTAGGAGGAACATATTGTAGTGCTGTAAATTGTTACAGTACATACACCTTATTAACCTATTAAAATATTGTTAAGTTTGTAAAACGGATACGTTGTTGAAAACAATAAGGCTTTTAGTCATATTGGATTGAGTAAAATGTCAACTTGCAGTATAATTAGAAACTGTGGTAAACGATTTTAAATGAAAATAATATAGTAATATTAACCAGTGTATATAAAAAAACTGTAAATAATTAACCTAAGATTATGTATAAATTAGTGCAAATAAGCAAACCTTAATTAATTATAATGTATAAAATATTGAAGTAGTTTGTAAGGAACAGCAATTGGTCGTGGTCTAAGGCTTGAAAATCGTGAAAACACTGAAAGGGCTCGACCGGAATATGACAAGTAGCAGTTCAGTAAGTAAACACGACAAAGTTGCAATTACAGAGACTGCTAATTCAGATAACAAGATGAACAGCAATTAAAATCATACATTGTCCTAATCAAGGAATCACAAGCATTATGTAAAGCTAGGCACTATAATAGGCTCAATTTTATAAATTGTAAATGTGTGTAAAATGACATGGAAGTCTAAATTAAATACAAAAATAAGTGTAATTAAATATGCAGTGAATATAAAAAGCCGTGTGAAAGACAAAAATAAAAATACATAAACATTATAGTCCCTAGATTTTGTTGTCCATGACGTGTCCCAATGTTATCACTAACTATAATAATTTATTCCAGCTCGGATCACAACTTATTTTAGATAAATATTTTACAAACAAAGATAGGAAAACAACAAATTCGTATCACTAACACAAATCGATAACCACAATGAAAAAGAATCCGCAAATTTAAAAAAGGAGGAAACAATATTGCATACAGTACTACAAATAAAACCGAATACAAACAGTAAAACAAACACACACAAACAGCTAAACAAATTTGATTTATTTTTACTAAACTTATATTGCAACCACTAACATGCAATTATACTTTCCATAAACGCTTTCAAGCCTCTCGCCCCACCTTCAGATCGAACATAAGCTCAGATAAATTTGATTTACCTGGTGTTTACAAATTAAACTGCTCAGAATGTAACAAATTGTGCATAGGCTAGACAATACGCAGCATCAAACAGAGATACATTGAACACGTGAAAACATTACTTTCCACAACCGAATCCACCTTTGCAAACTATTTCAAGGAGGCGGACCACCCATGAACAAGCATTGACAACAACATGAAATTTCTACACGTACACACGAAATGCCGAAATCTAGAATTATACAACTAGAAATAGGCCTATACAAACATGGGAAGAAGCATAGAAACAACATCCTCAACGAACAGAATTAATATAAATTACACATACATAGCTTGAACATAGTAACACACACACACACACACACACACACACACACACACACACACACACACACACACACACACACACACACACAACGACGATCTTTCCAACAACGGCGCCGTTCTCAAAAGCGGCCGGAAGCCTCTGATGAAGCTCGTAACGAGCAAAACTGATTTAGGCAGTGAGGTAAAAATTTAAAAATTTGTATCTAAAATAAGTATATTCCGCGTCGGGATACATTATTATAGTTAGTGAACATTATAGTTTAGAACTAGGCTAAAGCAAGAAAAAGAAAGTTTTTTTTCTAGGAGTGGTATATTCTAGAAAGGACGCCAACTAAGTCTTGTTTAAACATTTGATCAAAGAACACCTAAGCAGAAGAGTGCAGTGTATTAGTAAAAGAAATATTACATAATCATTCTTCATTGAAACCTAATAGTTCAAAGTAATAATAGTGTTGAAAAGCGAAGATAAAATAATTTACCAGAAAAATATAATTAACAACATACAAACGAAATCTTTTACAAGGAAAAAAATATAATTAACAACATACAAAAGACCCTAGTGAGATATAATTAACTAAGTATAATTCCTAGTGAGATATAATTAACTAAGTTTAATTTGGAAGAACATGTAGCCTACCAGGTAAAGTATATCTAAAACACCTTAATTTGTTATAACCTTCACTGAGTTGCAATTGCCATACTTGAACACTGATATTTTGTCTGTATAAGTAAATGACAAAACGAAACATTTAAGCAGTTTACGTTACTGTGGGTGTTGATTTCTAAATAATACACCTTCAAATTAAACTTAAAATAAACATTAATGATTAAACTTTAGTTGACATGAACTATTTTTACTTATCTTCAGTTTTGCCATCGGCCATTACGTCAGTATATAATGTTCACAAGATAGTGGCTCTATCTGGTGGCGTGTGTTGAAAGAAACCGTTCTAATTTTGGCAACTTTTAAAACATTTTAAACAAACTGAAGATTAATAAATGGTTATAAAAGTTCAAAAAATAAAATTAATCGAGTTGTACAATTTGTTTGTTTGTCAAAATGTTTGTATTATATATGCTACACGTCCTTAGGTTGAGAATCTATATGAACAGGTTTTAAAATAAAAACTAATTTTACTTGTTCATTTGGTTTGATTATAAACAGTAGTAGTATCACACCAATTTTGGCGCTCAACGTTTAAGCGTTTAAGGAAAGAATTAAATTTGTTATTGCAAATTAAAAACAAACAGAAACCTGTTTGTTCTCGGTATAAACGTAACCGAGGACAATCACCAACAACAGCATACTTGTAGTCATATATTTGTAAAGCTAAGTATTTATAACCACCCACTGACAAAAAGTACCTAATTGAGTCATTGAGTCAACACTTGTCAGATGCTGTAAGTTCAGCGCAATTTGCAAGTCAAACGCATACGATAGAGGCAGTGACCAGTTTACTAGCACTATGAGAGGACACTTCCATACGGTTATAACAAACAACTAAGTGATGTAAGAAAAGAGAATAGCCAGATTGCGCATGAAAGTAACCCACAAACACAAGAAATAACGGTCACCAAACAACGGACAATGAGAAGACTTCGCGACTTACATGAAGGGAAGGTGACAGACAGAAATGCGAATAGGGAAAACAACGTAGAACATCCTAATAATAACAGATATCGCAGTCAACAAATTTATTATGCTAACTGCATAAGACGTGATAATTTTAGACTAGAAGGTGACAGATATACAGTATAATAGAGGTAGTAGGCACAGAAGAAACAATGATGAGAGAAGACCGTAAAGATATAATGAAGAACATTATCGGAATAGATACCAGTCACCATCACCGGGTTGAGAAGAAGCCAATCGGGGTAAGAGGGAATAGACAAGAAAAGATATCAATCAGTGACCACGGTTGAAGATAATATTCTCTAATCTCTAGTTTAATGTAAATATCTTTATTTGACTGTTAGTGTTTTTCATTTTTTCGCCATGAATTATGTTTTTATATGATTATTAGATTGTTGTTTAATTAATTTTGTTTATTATGTATTATTTAAATTAAAATTTTAGCATATCGATAATTATAATTAATGTTACGTTGTTGTTAAATGTAGTTAATGTATATTAAGATTTCTTAATGTTTTGTCCAGATTATAAATTATAGTAAAGTTACTCCTTCATTATGTTAAAATTTAATTTCATTTAATTTTTAGTCAGTCAACCAAATACTTCAGAGTAATCCTTATGTTTAAATATAAAAGTTATTCTGCATTAGAGTGTAATATTTTAATACTAAAATTTTAATGACAACATTACAATTTTTATATAACTAGGTATATAACATAGGATATAAAGTTACTGTGTCAACAGAGTCGAAATATATTATTAATATAAGTCAATAGGTATTATTAATATAACCTTATTATTAACCACACTTATTTTATATAGCAGGCGTAGACTTTAGAATGGTAGAAACACCAAAAAGCCTTATCCAACGCAAAGCTATTAGGTGATTGGAAAATAACTTTTTCCTCTTCCTTTTTAAGCAATTATTTATTTAGCATAATATGTATAATATTTAAAATAAGGTTAATACCAAGCTTGGAGTGGACTAAACAGTTATAATGAAGTTTAAACTACATTGTCCTTGAGAATCTGCTAAGCATATATAGGAATGTACAAAAAAAAAAGTTTGCTGATTTAGTACCTACGGTGCATAAGGCAAATGTGCGACAATTTCATTGTGTACAGAAAAAACAAAGTTGCTAAAGATTTTATAACCCAGAAAAATTTATGAGCAAAAAGCAAAGCATGTCAGAAAGTGAAACATCTAACAGTAATATTGTTATGAGAGCAGCACGCATCATGATTTAAAAAGAGCGGAATAATTTATTGTACACCAGAGAAATCAATATAAAAAATGTTGGTTATCATTTCTCTGAAATAATGACACTCGTATTACAATAGTGCTGTACTCTCGTACGCCCTACACAAGCAAAATAATGAAAGTCACCAAGTTGAATAATTAAAACATACATTTCACAATAAACACTAAAACACTTGACACTTTTAGCTAAAACAATGCCTAGTCTATCGCTAAATACACAGACCGCGAAAATATGACACGCACACAGTCACTGAAATTTTCAGAACTCAATTGTTACCGTTTACGGTCTGTATACATACGATGGATGTAAGCGGTTATCTATGTGGCATAATTCTATTCAAAAACGTTCAGATATCTGGAGACTAATCGAGCTATAGAACGTCCAGCGTCAACTCGTCTAAACGAGACATGTTTGCGCGGTTGTAGAACATTGCGTCATCTTGCTGATTAAGCAAAATACGACGCAATCATCCTGTGTGCGTCTGCGCAGGTTACTTACCTTGCATCGGTGTTACAATGTATAATAATTTAGGCCTAAATATTATATTATTCAATAGTAATAGTACATAATATACTATATATTAATTAAATAAATATAAAATGAATAAAATTATTAACGTAATATTTTAATGAAAATATTTTATATCACAACTGTGACCTAATAGTCAGTAGATAGTTTAATAATTGTTACAATTTTTGTGGTTTTAAATATTGTCGTTTACAAATATTTGCGAGACTCACGTTTGTGTAATCTGCAAGGAAGCGGAAAGAATTCAGTGAAAGACAACTTGACAGCCTTCTTTGTTACGTTTCATGGTTTCAAGCTTATGAAGCTTTACTGTTTAGACTGAGATGTCAAAGTAGCTTAGCTGAGATGTATTACTGCAGCTTATATGAGATGTCAAGACAATTTCATTGTTACGCCAGATTTTGTGTGTGTGTTCTTGTACAACTTTCTTCTCACACCCTGGCAGTCCGTTGACACACGTGCCAATAGCTCTTTATCGTGTAGTTTGCTATTGAATAAAAACTGAATGTTGGTGGGAAACTAGAAATTGTATGTTAAGAAAGTCATATTTATTTCTTAAAACAACAAAGGGTTCAGAAACATACCTTACATATATTATCATTTTCAAGTATTAGGGATAATCCAAATACATTTAGTAATAATGAAAATTGTGTATAATAACAAATGAAGTTAACATACAATGTATATTAATATATACACAAATGTATATATTGTAACATGACAAGATCATGCCACAAAAAGAACATGAAATAATCCTCTAAATTAGCAGTAAGATATGCCCATATGCAAGTTTTATTTAGGTAGCATACAGAAAAGCCGAATAAAATTTAGAAAATCAGGTAAAGATAATAAAATATAATTGTTTAGGAAAAAATAATATTTCAAAGAATAGAGAATTATGAAAAGTAAACATTGTATTAGGTACATGAAAATATAATGATATATAATCCATTAACTAACTGAATAAGTGACAATGACAAGATTTAAACACTATGACATACACTACCCAGTAGGAGAGATCACATGTATTTAGTATGTAGATAGAATAAAGTGTAAATAAAAACTTGTACAATATAACTTTTAATATGTTAGTAAATGATAAGAGAACAATTGTTAATTTATTAATATAAAGAAATATGTAGAGGTCTGCGAACCTAAGACAGACATTGTAATTAATTAGTGATTAGTGTTATTATAAAAAATAGAGAAATGTTTTTAATATAATAATTAAAAGCAATGTAACGTGAAATACATAAAACAAGAGTGATTAATTACTAAACAGTGCAAAGTGAACGGGTTTTATTGACGTAAAATTATGAAGGAAAATAGACCTTTTATAGCATTAACTGTGAGTGACACAATATTGAGTAATAATTTGAACATCAAAACAAACTCAAGCAATACTTATAATATTTTAAATTAGTGGGCTTGATCTATAGAGATTAATTATGTGAAAAAGTAACAAGAAAATCGAAGTTTATAATAAATTATATTTATTATAAAAGAGGTAAAACGACCTTGAGACCCACTCAGAGACATAGTAAAGCCAAGAGCTTTATGAAGTAAATCTGCAAAAGCAAATACAGAAAAGAAAGGAGTCCATTGTTAGAATTTAATGAAAGCAAGATGAGTAACAGTTTTTAATAGAAATAATATATAATATTTGAATAATCTGAGGTAAAACAAGTCGAAATAGAAAGAATAGTAATTGATATCATACAAATTGATTATATTGAAGAGTGATTAAAGAAGATAACGAACTAACATTGAAGAATCAACGACCACTTTGGTGAGACCTTTCCTATACATACAGTTTGGTTAGGTCAAACACAAGCTTCCCATATTTAAAGATTATAAACTTAAAAAGAACAGAAACAGTAAAACTCAGTGGCGGCTGATAATGTTTTTGACTGGGGGAGCAAAATTTTTTGCACCCATATGTAACAAAAGTCACCAGTAGGAACTAAATTATTGCTAATATCATGAAATAATTGTAAAATTGAACCTTTTGCTTTACTACTAAAAGTATTGTTAATATCAAAAACCTACCTTGCAAACTACCAATATTTAAACAGTGTTTGAAACTGAAATTATTTATAACCCTAAGCAATTTACGTTCCTAAACTTAAATACTTAATAAATTATATTATTAAATGCATGCACTACTAAATAAAATATATTTGTTCCCTACCTTGGATTAGTTTATTCGCTTGAACATGAAATCCATTCTTCTCTCCTTTTGCTTGGCAAAATGGTCAATGACTAATTCATTGAAGATAGGAGTTATTTCTAACATTTTTTTTTCTATTGAACACATTCCTAGAGCACTTAGTCTGTCCTCTTTCATTGTATTACGTGTAAATGTTTTAATGCGTTTGAGAGTTGAGAAACATCGTTCACTTTCTGCTGTAGTCATAGGGATTGTACAAATAATTTTGAATAGTTTTAAGAGTTCGGGAAAAACAGTAACTAAATTGTTTTCATATAGAAAATTGCGCCAGGTGCCTTTGTAAAGTCGGGCCTGTTGTATAAAACTACCAGTTTATGTTTTAATGCAGTTTCATTTAAATTAAATTGTTAAGCAGCAATTTGTAACTGTGTTTCTGAAAAGATAAGCTGATGTTTAGAAAACAAGGTTGGTTGCAACAAAACTGCTATTGTTAAATGGCCTGAAAATGAAAATCTGTCGTCTATGTTGGTAACTATTATGTCACAAACTTCTTTAGCTGCAGTCTTCTTGCTTTCATCAAAATGTGACCTTTTTGGATTTTGAGATGATTCTCCAAAATCATTTGTTGCAGACAGACTGGCATCAAAATCAACATAATCTCTGACATTTAGAATGTGTGACTTAAATGAGGCAACATACTGGTGTGTTTTAATACTGTCAATTTCTACTTGCTGTAATTGATTAAACAAAATGTCACAGGCTGGCATAATTTTGTTGAAAAATGTTAACCAAAAATTAAAATCATCATTATTTAATGTGTTTTTCAGTCCTAATGCTTTCTGAACAGTGGACTTGTCACTTGTTCATATAAGTTTGAATTGTTATCTACAATTAACAGCTTAACTGTTGAATACAATTGTTCATATGAGTTTCAATAATTTTATGTTTTTTAATTTTTTCTCCCAAATGTTTCAAGTCCTTAATTCCACTTTCAGTCCAGGCTGAATCACTGTTTAGGTTCATCACCAAACATAAATAACAAAAAAAGGAATTCATCACCTCACATCTACATATCCAATCAGCATGTAAGTAACAGTTTCTATTAAATTTTCTTGTGTAGTTTTTTTACTTGATGCTGGCCTATCTGTTTTATAATTTTGTTGTGTGATATCAAAATTGGGTTTTGGTGGCCCTAATTTGTTTAGTTCTATTTTCTTTTCGTAAGTAAGCGAATTTGAAATAATCAAAAGTTTAATATTATTTATTGAATTCATAGCCATTTTTTTCGTTTCTAACAAATACGCACAGAACACACAGGCTCAGGCCTACGCAGAATAAGTTACATGTTTATGTACACAAGGTTCGATAAAAACACTATCGTACACAGAATACACTGCCTAATAAAGAATAAATTATTAGAACATTACGTTTACAACAAAATACAACAAGAACACAATCAAAACTATATAAAACACAAGAGAAAATATATGCCCTTAAACAGCAACAGAGAAGTTTTGAACAACGCTCCGGTTCTCTGAAAAGAGCCGCGAAATCAGACAGCGGGCAGAGCCCCCCCTATAATGGCTGCTGCTGATTTAAAAGCATAGACATATGTACACGTCCTCTTTTCCTGCTCCCCGCAAGACCCGTCTCTGCAGGGAGGACGACAGCGAAAGCGTCCGGTTGCGGGACCATGCCGAAAACATCGGGTGATCGCTATTAGTCGGCCCAAAAATATCTTTCACATAAGGATACTACATATTATAGTTATATTATTGACAAGTTTAATTTGAAAATTTGGTGGGAGGGCTGCACCCTTTTGTCCTCCCTGTACGAGCAGCCCCTGGTAAAACTACATATCACAAAAACTATAGAAATATCACGTGTAAAGGACACAAACTTATTTACTCGATATAAAGTGTTAAAACAATATATTTTGTCTTAAATATGTGTAATGAATTCTGTTGGTAAAAAACCATTATGGCGGAACTTGAACAGAAATAATTGTTCCTTGTTTATTTTTTTAATAATATTTTATGATTAAACAAGTTGTTCCAATTTTTTTATTTTAATGTGCTATTCTTACTTAGTTAATTTATTTTCAGTTGTTCTTTTGTATAATCACAAAGACCCACCACTATAAAATACATACACATCCAACAGAACATTTATGTACATTATTTATTTTATATTTTAAATGTTATGTTCAGATTAAATGGAGTTATGAGTTAGAAAATATGTTAACAATTTTTATTTTACCCTGAGAAAAAGACATTTCATGTACCGAAGAGCTACTGGGGAGCATGAAGATAAATACTGTTAAAGATACATAATTTAAATAAGGAAATAAATCTGATTTCATACCAGCATCTGAATAAAGTATTTTCATTTATTATATCAGAATTTAAGGTGATTCAGGCTGATTAAATAATGGAACAGTATTTATTGATTAATTAAAATAACATCTAACTACATCACATTATATAGATTTTGGCTCACACAACGTGGGGCAAACAAACAATCCATCCTTCAAACGACATCCTAAAATATAGATTTTAGCGCTTACAACGTGAGGCGTTAAATAAAAAAAAGATATACATTCCAAAAACATCACATTATATAGATTTTGGGCCATACAACGTGGGGTAAACAATCCTTCAAAAGTTACCTTATATAGATTTTTATAACATTATATAGATTTTGGTGCTTCAAACGTGAGACTTGTCAATCGATACAAATCTCATCTTTCATTACAATATAATATTTATGGTCATTTAAAGAACATTAACCTTAACGAGAGAGCCTATCAATTACCCTTACAATGTTGAGTAAGAAAATTTTGTCAATAAGTAACTTTTATAATGCAGTTTGCCATTTTGATGCAGAAATTGAAAGAAGGAAGTACAAACGTTATTCAAAGAGTACAAAATTTTGGTACATTGCATTTCCCCTCTGTTTGTAATGCGGGCTGAAAAGCAGAGTACAAGTATCCAAAGGTTAGATATTCCAGGCTAACGGTAGAAGTTAATCGTCTCGGCTCCAAACTACAATGGTCCTTCTTTTTTGTCTTCAATTTTTAGCGACGGCAGTGAAATCGCTGGCTTTCACTAGCTATAAGTACTCATTACACCGGCTCATAATCTATTCTTTTTTCTAGTCATGCAAAAGTTTATATTGTCATTTGCCGTGCCGCGTAGCAAATGCTGTACAGATCTAACTTTTTAGTTTAGGTACTGGTGCCGAACAGCTTCTTCATGTGAGCTACGTAATTGTCCTTAGGTATTTTTAGTCAAGACAGCCATTGAAAAAGTCTAGCTGGAGAAGACAACTAATAATAAACTGCGTCTTAATACCCGTAAAATAGAAAACAAAAGAATATTTTTAACTATAGTGGAATTTTTACAGCAGAGGTATTGACAGTTGCGATGACGTCATCACCACTTCCTAACCACGTGTTTCTGTCGAATGTCGCCCAGTACTGCATTTACTCAAAACATTCTTCGCGCAGCAACACAAATCCAGTACGCGCAGACTAAATATGTATTGGCCTACTTAAAAATTAAAATTTAGCCCGTTGTAACTGAAGACAATTCTTAAACTACAAGTCTGAATTCTTACGAGAATAATAAACTAGAGCTTACTAACTTCAGTGTTTTTTTAATTAATTTCAAATGTTCGTTATCTTTAATTTTTTGATTTCACAATAAATGTCAGAATTTGCAGTCATCAAATTAGTGTATAAATATCTGTAAATAAAATGAAAATTAACTATAAAAAATATAAGACAGCAAAATATGAGGTAGTGTTTCGTTTTTGTTTACTTTTACCACAAAACCAAAACTAAAACTAAAATTATTATTACCTGTCTGTAGTTTTCTGCCTGTGCCGTTAACCTAAAGGTGTTATGTAAAGTATGTCGCTACCGGAGTCACTCGAGTCACTGGATCCTGTGCTCAGATTTATTACCAGTTGTTCCACGGCGTCTTCTAATATTCATTTGTTGTTCTACGCTTCATCAATCACGTTCTTTGTGCGCATCACTGCTTTTCTCCAGTCGTTCCAGTAACATTCGTAATATCCTCACGTATCAAGTTTAGACTTGTAAAAGACTTATTATTTCTTTACTTCCGTCCAAATTAACTCAATAGGGTTAACATGGTAGTGATATGGTGGCAATCTTTCTACATTACAGCCATGTTTTTTCACTACTTTGACAATTAGGTATTGTGGAAATCATAATTTACAACCTGATACCAGCTGCATCAGCTCTGCTTTTTTCATGCTAATCATCATCATCATCATTACATGATTGGCTTGACGGCCCTTTGTGAGCCCTGGCCTTCTTTATAAAATTTTGCTACTCTTCACTGTTCATAGCAACACTCCTCCAGTTTTTAATTCCAAGAACATTCATCATCCCTCAATCTCATCCTTCCAAGTGTCACCCTCTTCCTCCATCTCAGTTTTTGCTTTCAGACTTTCCTTTTACCTTCAGGCTTTGCATTAAATATCTTTTGAATAACTTTGCTTTCACAACCACATATAATGTGTCTAACCCGTTTTAATCCTTTTAATTTAATAAAGGTGACCACATCAGGTTAATCATGCAAATTACAGAGCTCTAAATTATATCTTACCTCCAGGTTCTCTCCTCTTTCACACGACCGAAAATTTGCCTGAGGATCCCATGTCAAATATATTTAAATGCCTCGCATCTCATCTAGGCAACGTCCACGTCTCTGATACATAAGTCAGTACTGGGCGCACTAGGACTCTTTACATCATTATCTTGGTCTTCCTTTGTATTAACTGAGACTTTAGATGTTTTCCGAGGCCCTGGACACACCGAATCTGTTTTTCATGCTAACAGCGGTAGAAATGTTATATGGTGATGCCAGTGAATAATGTCTTTTTACGTGTAGCTAATCGGCGCTTTGTCGTATATAACCGAGTGATAAGGGATATATTATCCATATTATATGGATATGTATTATCCATTACAATAGTTGACGGCACTATGAGGTTTTTTATAACGAGTCTGTGAACCACTTGGTACCATTTATTCGGGGAATCCACTAGTTTTCTTTGATTTAAATTCATAAAAATAGTTACGTTCTAAACCTTTGGAGGTCCCAGAATGTACAATATATCTACCCCCTTGTACTTTCATTGTTCTTTCCTCAGTATCATCTGTCCAACCTTTTCTATCCAGACTATACGTTCCTGCCCAAAATTTTAGTAAATTTAAAACCGATATTTTGAACTACTTTTCTAACAGGTGATTGACTATCGGTAAAAAGATCAGCTGCTACCAACGACTTAGGAAACTTATTTATTGTTAGGTGCTCTTTTCTACAATAATAGCTATAAACGTCCTGTCGAATTGCATTTTCTTCATTAGATTAAGTTCGTAACTCTTTTGACTATATTTATTTTTTGTTAGGTGTTTGAATCTGGGGCTCTGTATCACTAAAATCAGTGAGAAGATCGTCTTTCTCTTTTCACATACGCTCTATCAGGTTTTTCAATACTTCGAAGGTGGCAGCTGTGCGCTTTAAAACTTTATTCGCAAAAATTAGCGGCTCTCCGTTTAATTTTTCTTTTTTAAAAATATTCACGTTCTAAACAGATAAGTTGTCACGCCTGTCCATTAAATGCTTTCCTTTTTCTTGCCTTGCATGTAGCTGAAACACTCGTAATGGCGTCCGATATAGCTGGAAGGATATTACTGAATACACTAAATATTTAAATTTTACCACAAAATCACTTCTGAATATCATACTGATGATCACTAAACTAAAAAAAATATTTAAAAATCATACAACTGACACTACAATATGATAATGTTGTAAATTTGAAAACCGTTAAATGTCAACTACATCAAATAAATGTAAAAACAATACTACATTTACCTTAGTAAGCGAACGTAGTAAAGCATAAACAACTAAACAACAAATACGTGTTCACAACGCTGTGGTGGATAGTTTCGGTCAATCAAACAAACTCCACTAAACACTACTTTCCCACTGCTTGCAGACAACTGTCAATCCCTCTCCTCTAAAACCTTAAACGTATACTCTAATAGTATTTGGCTAGTAGTATTAAAAAGGGCGCTAAAACTGTCCTATGAGATTTCGGTAAATCCTCATTTACGTTAGGCTATTCCACTTTTACGAGTATCAAATTGTAAAAAAATTTACACGATTTTCGAATAATCTGTTAATAGCTTTCTGACGTTAGATTCCACTGATATACAGAGCTATGTGTAGAGAGGAAAGCTTGAGAAAGCACTACTATACTCGGGAGCACACATAAAGGCGAGAACTGCCAGCTGCGCAGAGGCAAGAGCATAGTATCACGTGATGTATCAGCCACTAAGATCTAGTCAATCGTTTCACTTACTGGCTGTCGCAGTGATACACTCTGTCTCTCTCTGCGCATTGCGCTTTCACTTTTCGCCTTTATCTGTTCTCCCGAGTGTAACGACATGAACGGCGTTTGTAGGCCCTAACTCAGAGTAATGTCTACTGGTAGCCGGTAACGAGTTATGATCTCGTCAAATGGAGGAAATCATGACTTGGTGTGGACAGTAGCGCTACTGGAGTGAATGAACACGTTTCGCACGCGCACGCGCACTGGATAAAATGAATTGTGCACATTAATTTGGGCTCTGTTATGAGAACTTGGGAATGCGAAATTAAATTCAGATTAATAGCTCTGATTTTTTAAACATTTTTAAGACTCTCTGAAACTGCAAACATGCAAACGCCTTATCTTGTTCAGAAAAGAAGTCGTCTGACATAAAGCTTTGTAACTTTAGATATATTAAAGGTAAAATATAAATGAAAGCGTCTTTAAAAAATTCCGTTTATATGTCTATCTTATTTTAGAATTTTATAGGATCTTTCATTTTTTTATTAATTTACTGTTAAGAGAAATGTGTCATAAGTCACGATACCTTTGTTAGCTTACCGCAAGCAGTTGATTTGTCTAAAGGTTTTGAATGAAAAAGATAGACACTTTTAGGCTAATTATCGTTCGGCATTGTGCTCTATAAATTATGTCAGATAATTGTTCTCCTGACTCTAACCTACTAAGGGTTACTAGATTTTTCTAAACATCTACTCTACCACCGTAACGATTACTGTATTATTTGCATTATAACTGGGAAGACGTTGTAACTGTATTGATTAATATACTCAAAATTAACATACTCGTAAGATTACCTTTCTAATGTGAACAAATAATACAATAATACAAATAGGAAAGACGTAGACCTATCATTGTATACAAAATGTAACGTTAATTAGAATACTCAAACGGTTACGGCTAGAGTCAATGCCTTCTGCCATTCTCTTCCGGCCTGTTAGACCACGGTCTTCTGTAAAAACCCCAAATGTTTCGGCTACTGCTGAGGGAGTCTTTCAGTAACCAAGGTGTTTAGCTGTTCAACTTTTGATCCTTCGGTGACTGATGACGCAACCATCAGATTGGGTTGAAGTGTTTCGTGTCCCAAATTAGATTTATCCACTGAGTCGGAATGATTTCTACTTATTAATTTTTGTAACTGAGTGAGAGATTAAACTACTGGATCAGTCGCTTCCAAGAGTCGTCTGGCCTTGGGCGATGTTTCTGAGTCGGACATTTATCACTAGCCGCCCGAGACTGAGCCTATGCGCCAAATGTCTTAGGATGTTATCCACGGGCCATAGTCTGTAGACGTGCGCTAAGGCGTGTTGTCGGATGGTTGTGCATGGGTGCGCCAGATAAGTTTTGTCTCTAGGTAAATACCGAGATACTCAGCTCTTCTAGCCCACGGTTGCACGTAGTGCCGCACAGTGAAAAGCTTTGTTCACGTACAGGATGAACAGGGTTAAATGTTTGCCCTGGCAGCGGGTTTTGGTTTTTAGCTGACAAGTAGAGGAACGCCACTCACGGAGGCCAAACTTGTTAAAGATCGCCATGTTTAATTTAACTATGTGGTCTTGTACGCGACGCTTTACAATTTGTCCAAAGACTTTTAACGTCGTAGAGAGGAGGCTGATTGGTTGGTGGTTCTATGAACGAGAAGGATTATTTTACAACTTCAGAGCAACGAGCACATTGGCCGTTACTGACTCAGAAGTCAATCTGAGACAGGCATTAAACAGTTCAACAAGAAACAGAGTTCTTCGTTTTGTAAGTCGCTGGAGTTAGGCATTCGGAACATCGCCCGGGACAGCTGATTTTAGAATTTAAACTGCACGACTCTATCAGCGACATCATCCCCCGTGATGTGGGTTTGGGCTCGATGGAGACTGAAAGCGAAAGAAAGCAGTCTATTTCAACGTGGATCTCGTCAGCACTGGCCGGGGGATCGATCTGCCGCTCGAAGCAGTCAGCCAAAAACCTCACCCTTTCCTCCGTGCGGCCGGTACGTTGACCACTGAGTCCTTCCAATGCGGGGATCACGATTGTCCTTCCGGGGATCGGTGATATCGTGCGTCTACGTTAAAGTGGTACGGGTCTCTCAGTTACTATCTTCGGATGGACACATCGTCTGTCCTACAGCCCAGCAGCATCTACGGAACGTCAGCATCTCTTGACGCAACTTGTATCCAGGTTGGTTGTTGCTATGGATTCCTGTTGGCTTTTGGTTGTTTACATTGGTGTTATTGTGTATACTTGTGGTATATAGTTTTGTTTTTCAGTGTTTCCAGTGCTTAGTGTTTTAAAAATTGTGTGATGTTTTGTGTTGATTTGTATTTATTCTGGTATTAGTTTGTCTTGTGTTCAATGTTTATATATATTTGTAAGTTTTCCCATATACGCAGTATTGTCCACTTGTATGTGTTTTATTAGTTAGTTCGTCTGGCTCTGTTAAACGCCAGATTGTCGGCCGTATTACCGGTTCCGCGTCCGCTGTCAACGCATCAGAAAGTCGAGTCTTCTCTTCTTGTGAACAAGGAGAGCCAGCTCAGCAGATGTACGCTAATTTCCAAGCTTGAGACCACGCTTCATCTGGTAGGTACTTCTACCGCCGATACGACAGCCATATCGAACAAGAAAATCGAATATTGGATAGCCACATTGAGGATAGTTTGGAAATGAAAGGACCTAGACAAGGCAGTAAATTCCTGTAACCCTAGCTATATCCAGTATATCGGGCGTTGAGTCTTCCTGGATAATTCGTAGGCAGTGTCGGAACGAGGACCATTACCCTTACCGTATCTCCGTAGATCATTTCGCTTTGCCAGCTGGCTCTCCCAATCTGGATGTTTACAATTCTGTTTAGCTTACCGGCCAAGACTACACTCCTGTGTGCACTGAAAACGGCCTCCAGGTCGCTAACCAGTATCTCCAGCTAAGCTGGAGAGGCTTGTAAGCGAAAACCACGAGTAGCCCTTAAAAACCACGATGAAGCCGCTGTGCCGAGTCAACTCGAAGGAACAGCTTCAACGAGATAGACGTGTCGTCCATAAGAGAGAAAGGATTCGCATTTTAATGAATTCACTTTGAGATTTGCTTTAATGTAATTAACGGAATTCACGTTACCCATAACAAATGAAACTAAGACTTCAGAGTCAACAGCAGAAATAAAGACGGACACAAAGAGCGTTTAGAACCGTCTGTAAAGTTTTGTAATAATTTCAACGTCTGGTTTTTCCTTGATGGTTTCAAAATGTTATGATGAATGTTTACACAAAAGACTACACTGAGCTGAATTTAAGTCTATATATCTTAGGTTTCCGTGTCGTTTAGACTTGCCTACTAACAGATGCGCTGAATATGTTTCTCCAGACCTAACGGTCTTGTGGTGCCTGGATGGGTTTGCGAATACGATGACCAGTAAATGGTTTGACCTTATCCACTCCAGCGACTTTAACACCCCCTCGTAAACATTAACCACTGATTTTCCCTCGTATAATTTATTTTTCTAAACTGCAGTTTCTTGTACATATGTGCCCAAAGTATCTTAGGTACCACTCCTAAATAAATACGAGTCTGTAATATGAGTCCCCGTATGTAAGAATCTTCACCTAATGTAAAATGAGTTTGTTATAAGCAACATTTTTTATTGCTTAGCAATAAAATGTACCATACCTAAGGTAGGCATTTCATTTAAGACTTACGGGTCCCAAATTTTATCTCTTTGAAAAATGATACCTATACCTAGAGAAGAAAGCACAGGTAAAGAATTTTACCGCTTTTCAAAAACGCTTGAATATTAGAAAATCAGAACAATAGATGTCAAACTAATATGTAATGTGTCTTTAAGAGTGTATAAGTTCAACAAAAAGAACAGTATAATCTGAGCTGTGTACAAAATGTGTGTTATTGTAACGCTAAAACTATCGACGTTAGGCCTATAGGAACACAGCTTCGTTCTCTGTCAGCAGAGATTGTAAATTCAACAGACCATTGTGCACGTAACAATATCCTTTCTATATACATAAATTCAGTTACGTTTCCTGCTCCTGACGGAAAGCAGATTACAGAAATGTTAAACAAACACACGAATAAGCGGATCAATAATCAGTTTTGCCACATAATCCAACTCCACGGTCAGAAAGGATATACCGCACACAACAAATTAGTTTATTTATTTTATTTTTTTTATCTGTCATGTAGGGACCACATGCTAATTTCAATTCTTTACCCTTTGTTCTTTCCTTTTTTTCCAATACTCTCTCATCCTCTCACTGTGCCTCCTCTTCTTGTCTTCAGTCCACTTTGAAACTGGGTTTCTCTCTTCCTACCCTGGACTCCCTCCATTTTTAATACTTTTGTCCGAAAATCTTCTCCTTTAATTGCTTCTTCTGCGTGTATATTATTTTTTTCTAAATCCTTTTGGACTTCTTTAATCCAACTTGATGTTGACTTCTTCCCCCACAGATATTTGAAGATTTGCTTTGTCAACCTATTGTCGTCTATTCTATATAAATGTCCAAAAAATAATAGTCTTCTTTTTCTCATTGTTTCTGTTATACTTTCTATACTTTGATATATTTCATCATTACTTCTTAATTTCCAACCTTCTGAAGTTTTTCGTGGGCCTAATATTTTCCTAATAATTCGTCTTCCCAAAATTTCTAATTTGTCTAAATTATAATTCAATGCTAGACATTCACTTGCATATAGGCATTCTGGCTTCACTACTGTACTGTAATGCCTTATTTTTGCATTTTAGATATGCAATTTTTATTGTAAATATCTTTAGTTATACCATATGCCTGTTCCATCTTATGAATCCTTTCTTCTATAGCAGATTTTTCCAAGCCATTCTCTTTAATTATCTCTCCTGAATACTTAAATTTTCAAACCCTCTCTATTCGACCAATATCTGTTACCAGGAATTTTGGCGCGTTTTTAATGTTTGTGAGAAATTTGTTTTTTCTGCAGAAATTCTTAAGCCTGTTCTACTGGCTATGTCCTCTAAAAAATTAACTTGTGTTACTGGAGATGTCAGATGTTCAGAAAGTATAGCAAAGTCATCTGCGAATTCCAAACAGTTTACTTCAATACGTTTGTTCCTTCTTCCCAACATGATTGGTGATATTTTGCATTCCTTTAATTTTTCATTCCAAATTCTCACTACCTTCTCCAGGACACAGTTAAAAAGAATTGGGGATAAACCATCACCCTGTCTTACACCTGTATTTATTTTGAATGGTTGAGATATTTCTCTCATGAATTTTACTTTTGAGATTGCCAATTTAGATTTAACACCAAATTCTCGGATTATTCTATCTATAGTTTCTCTATCAACAGAATCAAAGGCCTTTTTGAAATCAACAAATGTTATCACAATCTCATTTGAATTAACGGATTATTGACTTCAGAGTGATATTTGTTCTGGGCAGGATCTGCCCTTCCTAAAGCCACCCTGATATTCACCCAAATGGTTATCCAATGTTTTTTCTACTCCCTTCAATAGAATCTTTGAAAATATTTTATATGCAACTGGCAGTAAAGATATTCCTCTGTAGTTATTAACATCTTGCTTATCACCCTTCTTATGCAGCGGATGTAATATGGCCACCTTCCATTCTTCTGGGATTTTTTCTGTTTCCCAAATTTCTTCAAAAATTAATTGTAGATCATTTTTGATCTTTGGTAGAGACTATTTCAAATGTTCAGCTGATATGAAGTCTTCTCCACTAGCTTCATTATTTTTAAAAATTTTAATTACTTTTTCAATTTCCTCGGTAGTCGGAGGTGTATCTTATTCCAAATTTTTATAAATATCTGAAAGTTCAAATCTCTGAAGCGGTTCCGCGCAATTTAAAAGTTGATCAAAATATTTTTCAAGTATTTCACAATTTTCCCCATTGCAACAAATTAGTTTATTGCATTAGAAACTTTTTCAGAAACAAAACAAAAAGAAATAATAAAACATTAAGCAGAACAAATGTATGAAGCCTTTAACCTAAAGACAGAATAAGACAGTCGTCTTAATATTTTGGAAGTAAGAAGATAACGTTTTACCAAGGAACGTTGATGCTATTACTAAAATTATTCGCTGCTACTAATGCCATAATAGTCATTTATTTAAGGAAGGAAGTAAGGAGGTTTGTAATGAATGGATTGGAAGAGTTACAATCTAATAAAGTAGTGAAAGATAAGACAAAAGACTTACAAGGATGTTTGGGTCATATAGTAGGGCTGTATAATAGTCGTACATTAGGAGTACCTATAGTAGATTTCATGGGTGTATAGTTGCCCTGTACGCCTGTAAATCGCTGTGTACAAGCGACCAAGTATGATACAAGTAGGAAAGGGGAATGTATGAAATTGTTGGAATACTTTGCATCAGCAACTAAGAAAAAATGAGGAAAAGCAGAAACATTATTTGTACAAATATTGTGTATAATAGCCATTGTAGGAGAAGTTGATTCGGAGGATAGGAGTACATAGTTAGGACAATCATTAGAAATGAACGTGCTATAGTCACTTAAAAATCATAGAATGTTAAAAGTAGAACAATAAAGTGTAAATAAGAAGAACATTCTCCCGCGTTGTTAAATAGACAAGCGTTGCCAAACAAGAATTCTCCAATTTGATATATTAATCTACAGTTTTGCAACCAACCTGATTATTATAAATTTGTTTAGGCCTGATGTAAAGAGCCAATCAGTTAATTCATTTATTATGCAAGGCAAGCGATTTTAATTAAAGTCAAGTGCTTAACGTGGTAATTTATTTTTCACTGTTCCTTAATTAACATAATGCTGGTTAATTGTATCTACTTTAATAGTGTGTAATAGATAACTGAAAGATAATTAAACTTTTTAAGATAAATCTAACTATTCTTTTACTCTCTATGATTTACTGTCTCCAGTTATTCCACCACAATAAGGAGCAGAAGATCGCTATTGACAAGAAAATATAATTGCCACAGGGAAATGCAAAAATCAAGTTGAAACTGTAACCTTTACTCAAGACTTAGCGGTGTTAGTAACCGCAGCCAATATCAATAGACTTTTAAGTGCAACTAAAAAACAATAAGGATGAAAAGACAGTTTCAAGATGGAATATAAAGTAATGACGGAGAATTGATGTTTCTTAAAGGATAATAGAAGTATATGTAATATGCATTAGAAGTAAATGATATTAACATTTACATTATTTGGGAATGACATTAACATTATTTGGAAAAATAATTATATTAAACGAGACATAACAAATCCTCTTCTTCTTCTGTTCTTCCAGCGTTAGGCAATTCTGCCTGTTCAATTATTTAAACTTCACATCAACAATTGCTGTTGAGAATTTTTGAGGAGAGGAGAGGTAAGCGCAGAAAAGCTTTGATTACAGATGACATAATTGAATTCATAAAAGATACAACATTTCATATTTCGTATAACTACGAAAGAAAAAAGATGGGTAATTTCAAAAAAACTTAATAAAAAAGCATTATGTGCAAAAGAAGCCTTATTGAAAAATAAAATGAAAGAAAATGTCACTAATATCAGCCTGCAAAATATATTGAACCCTTTTTCAAAATGTACAGAATGAGAAGATAAAATATGTAAGAATTCGACGTCCAAACTGATCGCTCGAAAAAACGTGGTTAAAGGCAAAGCATGTTTAAATTATTTATGATAAAAAACTGAGTCCTGCTATACTTCAAGTTATGTAAGTAGTAAAGAACAACGACTTGTACAACGTGTGATGAATTAGGCAAGGCTTTGAATTGTTTCCCGAGTGGGAAGGACGAGAGTGTTATTCAGTACCTTTCTAGCATCTTCGCTTAAAATAATTAAGTGAAGAAACAAACATCCATGTGGGTGTGACAGCAATACTGGGACGGGAAGCACTATTTTCGGAGTAAAGTGTGAAAAGTAACATACCCCTGGACCCCTTTAAGAAGACAGTAATGATAATGGTTAAAAGAAAACAGTTATTGCAATTTCTCTCCGAAATTGAGATTATGGTAAAGAAAGGATAAGTCAGGACTTTGCTTAGTCGCTGGCACTGTTCAAAATATATACTTAATAGTGTAGCTAAGTTTTTAATAAATGGTTTTTGAGGAATCATTATATTGACGATCTGAAACACTACATACGTAAAGTTGTAACAGGTGTGTTAAATTTGTGATATGTAAAAGATGTAAAGTCAAAACAGATTAAGATTTAATTCACTGTGTAGAAAATTCTCAACGGATGGACAAGGCAGTAAAGCTCTAAAGTTTTAATGACTTCTAAGGAAAAAAGAAATTGATCTGTAGGAAATTGATCTGTGCCTGGTTAAGTAAACTATAGACTCGAAGGAAGTAAATTGCGTTATTTTGTAAACTGTATATGTAGGACTTAACTTTGTAGTTTCAGTAATGAGCATATGAAAAGACAAAATGTAACTACCAATTAAAAATTAAAGGATATTGGTAGAGGAGACGAGAATAAAGACATTTATTTGTTTAAAATGTGTACAAAAATTTTTGTTTCTGAATATTACAGCTTAAAAATATAGTTAATCGAAATATCTTATCCACAGTATCTCGTGACCTGCTACTCTGTCACGTGTATTACATCTATGTTTTTAGAGATAAACAGTGTGCTAAATAATAACTTTAAGCAAACCTTAAAATTATTAAAAAAAATTTACAGAATACAATAAGTTTATTTACTGAACGCAGATTTAGTGTTATTTTAAAATTAATTTTAACATTAAAAGTGCACTTCTTACATAAGAATTAAACGTAAGAAACAATCACTTCCTACGTGATTTTAATGACATTTATGTCATAGACATCATAGACGTAATCGCTAGTGTGTGGCGCTGCTACGCTGTCGGCGAGGGATCGATTCCCGCCGGGGCCATCTGATTACGATACGACTGTTCCCCGTCACAAGGCGATGGCAAACCAGCGCGAGATATCCTGGATAGTATAAACACTCCCCAACTATGCCGTTCGGATACGGTGTTAAACTGTAGGTCCCGTATACCTGCGAGAGGAGACTCCGTAACACAGTCACTACGGGTATGTGTGGGGAGGGTACAAACGAGTCGAAAGATTGAAGGACCCAGTAATAACATATCATAGACCGCCGTCATATTGTACTACATGTATGTATACCAGTAAATGTAAAGTTATTATATAATATATTGTAATAAAAATATAAGATATCCAGCAGTTTGGCTACTGGACGGCTTGACTGACCAGAAGTTAAATAGATACTCCTTTCTTATTAATATTGTTTTGTCCTTAAATCTTTACTTATAAAGATATATAAGATTTATAATTCTGGTATATAGTTCCTGCGTTACTTTGTATTTCTTTAAGCAAGTCTGAATAACATCGAATTTTGGGAGGCCTATAGACTTGTTTAGGGTTACTTAATTACGTGCATGGAATATGATAATAGGATTGATTTATTTAAACGTTACAATAAACTCACTGTCTAATATGTCAAGTGAATTAAGATATACAATATGTAACAGGAATAAAAGTAATGCCGTACGTTATGAGGGTTGAAATGGACATTATACTCACGTATGAGTGGTCCTCATTTTCATATTACAAGATAAGTTGGTGAAATTTTATTTGATATATGATCATGTTTTTAAAAGACTTTGTGAGATATATTTACACAAAGGTGAATAGATAAAGAATGTTCACCTAAACAAACTGTATGATATTACTGAAATATGTAGTGTCCGGCTCTTTCAGAATGCTAAACGACGATTTTGCTTTAGCTTTTATCTTCTCCTTTTATTTAGCCATCCACTTGATTTTTGGCATCAACATTCATCTGTTCTCTAAAAAACTGTGTTTATAGGAACGAATATCTTGAATATAATTCTAAGTATAATAAATTAAAATTATTTTTGAAGCCTGACTACGGCATTAGGTTAAAACATTAACAACTAAAATAATATAAAGGAAAGTTCCCTATGAAGTACGCCAAACCAGTAAGGCGTAAACCAGGACTATAAGTCAACTAAAACAAACTAAATTGATGACTGATAACTACAGCCAGTAACACAAAACAGTAGAAGGACTATCAATCACATGTGACAGACAAACGCAAACTGATTGACAAATTTAGTGCCTGGAGCGAGAGTTGACTCATGCTTCAGCATGCAGCTGCTTACTGATTATTATCTTTAACTGTGCCTCCCGTCCACTATTGCTGTAACACCCACATTTGGGCATGATTTGAGTCATAGTTGACTATCATTATAACAATAAGGGATTTTAACATAATCAATTCTGGACACAAATTAACGAGCAAAAATTAAGTTATTAATACGTTTATTTAAGTATAGATGTGATAATAATTATAATTATTTATCTCGCATCTAAATTGATTTTGTAAAAACAGGGTGTTACGTTTGTATAGTATTGTCATCAGACACATGCCTCCCATACATCATAATATAATGAATAAACATTTATCGGGTTTTAGTTTGAGGTCTCTAAAATTGTTTTTAAATTGCATGTGATCACTAGAAGTTACCAGGAGACATTCTAGAAGATATTCAGGTTAGTGGTTTCCCCTTTTAGCACTTTGTCGCCAGTACCTTTTATTGCGACTGATAGTAAGTGTTAAGAAAATGAGGCGAAATAAAATATATAAATAAGTTTCTACTTGAGCAGTTTGTGGTAATTCACCACAGCTACGCAATATATTATTTTTGTCATACTGAGTGACGTTTTATTACCTTTCTAAAGGTTGAAGATATACTATTATATTAACAATGTTCCTTTTAGGCATATGTTTTTTGCAATTAAAAAAATACTTAAACGAAATAGTATAACACAAAGATTTTTATTGTTTCTTAAATTTTTATTGTCAGCTCATTATACAGCTGAATATTATTGTTACGTTGGTGACACAGATCGTCGTGTTGTACAGTGGAAACAAAATAACTGACACCAATGAAGTCACTAACTACCAACCTTAATTATTTGACACAAGCTTGTTGGTATACACGATTAAATGTATTGAAAGAGTGCTGAAAAGTTAGTATAACATAAGCATGTCCTCTTTTATCTTACTTTTAAATAAAATACTTTTAAATATTATAACTATCTTTATTATTATTGTGATACCAGTTTAACAAAAAGTTATACAATAAACATTGTCTTCCAAAGTATTATAATTTGTGTCCTGACACTGTTAATTAAATTATAGAATAAACAATTTTTATTAACTTTTACGTAAAACACAAATTCATAACTTCTAATGCCATATTTGTTAATTCAACAAAGTTTAAAGTAATAATATTGCAGAAAACATCTTTGCTAAAATAATTAGATACTTTAACAATAAAAGGAAGTTTTCACACAAATATATTTTAAATTAACTCAATTTAACTGAATAAAGGAGAATCCTGTACGTTATACCCAAATTTTTATTTTTAGATACATGCACGATCTACGTATATATGTAGGAATCCATTATGTATGATACATTATATTCTTACTATAGATTAAAAATAAATATGAAAGATTTGTGTATAAATGAAGTATGTTAGCATATGGCAGCGTAGGAATGGAACTTTCTACCAAACGAGCTAATTGGACGCGCTTTGAATAGGAGGCAGTAAACTCATATCTCTCTGGCATTAACCAAACACTAAGAATGCTTAACAAAAATTTTTATCAGTTCCTTGTTGTACACTGATAGTAGCATCAGTTACTGTAAAAGAATACAAAAGAAGACTTTAACAGGATTATTTGACAGGACAGAAAGGCAAGATTTATTATCCTCTTTATAAAACGGCTTAGAGGAAAAACCCCGAACGAACGTATTACCAATTTCAAGAGCAATTAAAGTACACAGATAAGGTTATTCATTTTTAACAATTCTAAATCATTCTCCTTTTCAAGTTTTTAATAAATCAAATAAACTATTAGATTTTACTACTTTGCCTAATAATTAATTAAAATTTAATACAGTATTGTTTACATAGTGCAAATGTTATACGAGTTTTATGAGAATATTTTTACTTTTTTTAATTTTATGGGAATAGATTTTACTTCTTTTAATCTATTGTATTAATAAGATGCATATTTATCTATATATATATATATATATATATGTATATATTGTGCTGTTATTTTTTACAAGTATTGTAATTAAAATATTTAATTACAGATATTACTTTTTTTTTCTGCACATGAAAAGAAAGCTCTATCTCAGGGTTAACAATTATTAAGTTGATTTATAATATTTAATACTGTGTATGATTTATTCTTTTCTTTAATCCGTACCAAATAACGTTAGTGTATAAATTTTTTAATAAATAACAAGGTAAGAATATCTACCATATAAATGTAAATAGCTTGAATCTGAATTCTTCACAACTGCAACGGGTTCATTTCTAGTTGATGTTTGTTATCTTAAAGGTAATGCTAGGCTTCGTGATCTGTTCCTCCTGTGGGATTTCTTATTAGATTAAATGTTGAATTATATGTTCTTCAATGATTATTAAATTAATACTTCTTCGGAATATCGAATTTTACTGTATTGACACTCAAACTATCTTCCAGTACAGGTTTCTTCTTTTAGTTCGGCGTTCTCTAAATGACATACTCAGACTTCTTGAAATATTGTTGTTTATTAAGTTGTATAAAAATTATGATTCTTTCAATGTTACAGATTTATACTCTTGTATGTTTATTAAATTCAATATCAATGTTAACTCCCTTTCTTTCAAGGGTTCCTTTATTAAATACAAAATTAAAGTATTTTACAATACCACTCTTATATGTTTATGTGGTTAAAATAAAAATAGACTCTTTGATGTGGCTCTTCTTAAATATAAAATTAAACTAACTAACTTTTCTTCTATTTGAATGCAATTCAAATCTAACAATTTACAATTTGCCATTTAGATACCTAACTACATTCGTCACATCTTTCCATCATATGACTCTTAACAACATATATAATTTTATTAATAATTATTAATTACATTTATTTGATTTTTGCATTATCCCTATAATTAGTATATTTTAGATTACTATTCTATTAATCTTTTATTTTATTTGAATGTTTATTTCCAATTTAATATAATAATTGTCAACACATATTTCTTAATGCTGTTCTAAATAATATTGGAGTCTACCTCTATGTTGGTCGTGACTAACACTCAGTTTCTTTGTGATTACAATCCTAACATATGTTCATAATACTATTAATTTTATACATTGGTTTCTTCTAAAATTATTATTTTACTCTTATGTACTATGGTGTATTTTAACAGCTGTACATAATACCTTCCCTTATTTCATAATCTCAGATATAATTTGATATGAGATTTTGAAATAATTAATTTCTTATCACCACCATGGTCTAACATTAATATTGACAACATTTGATTAATTCGCTAATTGTATATCACAAAGTTCTTTTCATAAATTGGTTGTTTTATTAACATAACAAATATGGTTCATCACTATCACGAATCACAGTATCTTACACACTCATTTATGGATTAAAATAACACTAATCAAACCAACTGTTTTTAAGTCAAAAATAATGAGTATAAAATAATAATTGTGCCTACTTTCATGGCTAAAAAACTCAAAAACATGAATACAAACATTATTTTCTTTTCTTTTAAATCTCACCTTCCCAATCCTGGTCATAAATTTCATGTGTTCTTCATTTCAGAATTATTTTTCTTTTAATTATTTTTACTATAGTATGGGTATTAGCTTTAGTGATGTGATATAACTTTGTAAACCTAGTAAAACTGTCCAAAATATAATCAGTATATATTTAATACGTCTCCTACCACTAGTTGGAAATGGTCCACAAATGTCAATAAAAACTTGCTCTAACGCTCTCATATTTCTATCTACTTCTATACCTGTCCTTGCTCAATTGAGCTTCTGTCTGCTATATTCCTTCTGTTTTTTCCTTCATAAGTCTGGAATCTGATATAATAGCTTCTTAGCTGGTGTGTTATCCCTTAAATATTTAATTTCCCTAACATTTTTCCCTATCATGTGCGGTGGTTTCGGGTGGCCACTTTTGGGTCCATTACTCCGCTGTCCATCCTTACACCTTCTGAGTCCAGAGGAACGTATCGTCTGCTCAGGTAAATGATTGCTGGAACATTTCTACAGACAATTCATTATATAAAAAAAATCTTACAAGTAGTCGATTGGCGACTGATAAAAACACTCTGGGATTATTCACGCTGTTGCCGTTTACATTTGATTATATATTTCTTTTTCCTTTTTGACTCCTTCTTATTTTCTGTAGGTCTTTTTAGATAACGTTGTTGACAGGTATTATTTGTAAATCCTTTTGATTTTCCTTCTTGTGACAAATGTTCTTCGTATCATTTTTTCCTTTTTCTTCTTGATCACTTCCCTTTCTAATAAACTTCAAGTGGTAGTTTGTTGATCATTATTATTATTCTGCTTCTTCTACTGTGATTAAAATCATTATTAAAGTAGTCTTTATTTTTAAGGTCTTGTATTAGTCGTTTACCCAATAGTCGTTTGTCTTATTTTTATTATTTTAGTATATTATCATTTTTCTTTCTTTATTTGATTTGCCTTTGCCTTTATCCACCATTGCCGTCCATTTTTCCATAGTTTTCATATTTAGTTCATCCGTTGTCAAATACATAAGTTGTCCTTGTTGCACGGCTATTATTGTGTCCATAATGATTTCTGTTCTTGTTACATATCTCTCTGTCACCCTGTACTAAAAGTTTTCTTCTATAAAATTTGCACTGGTATCAAAGTTTAGATCCATCACTTTATCATCTGGTTTACTATACAGATATGTTAATGGTACATTATTTATCGGTGATGTCACTGATCTTTTGTTAAGTTTTTTTTTATCTGGTATTTTTAATTTAAATATTAATGTGGTCAAGTTTTTTCTATGATTTTTTAATTCAGTCATTTCCCTGTAATTAATGATTGTGAGATTAAATACGTTAATTAAACCACTCCTAATCATATCTAGGAGTAATTCATGCTGTGTATTTTTCTGTTTCTTGTGACGTCTTTTACCTATTTTCTTCGTCTTCTTTTCCACATATTTATTATTCTCTTTGTTTCTGCTATGTTTATTTTTAGATAATAACACACTTTTGTCTTCTTTATTTTCTATTTTCTTACTACTCTCTTCTGTTTTCGGACTTGTTCCCTGTTTTGACCTTATTTTCTTTTATTGGTTCTATTGACTGTTTCCTTTCATTTCTTGATTCTTCCATCCACTGGTCAAATTTAGCATTTTGTTGGTAAAATTTAGCCATTAACTTATTATGATTAGCATTTTGTTGGTCAAATTTACTGGTTAGTATAGCCACTAATTGGTTATGATTATCAGTAACCTCAGTCCTGAAAGTATTTTGTTGCTCAGAAATAGCCTTTAGTGCATCCATAATTGCCCTTATATTTAGTTGTTCAATTTCCTTAGGTGGCTGTTCCATTTCAGTTTCTTCCTCTTCTTCAGCACTAATACTTCTTAATTCATATCTTTTATCCTGTTTGTTAGCCATGTTACAATATTTAAATTAATTTAACTACAAGTAAATTTTATATTCTAGTTAAATTTAACAAATTATTTTATTGTAATTTAATTAATTCGGTGTGGCACTCTTGCCTATTATTTAGTGCTGGCTTAAAGAAAATCTTTGCTTTCACGTATGGGTGCCATTTTATGTACTATTATTATTTTCAGGTATTGTAATTATGATATGTTCCACGTTGGTTGTGTCATTTTGGTGTACTGATATTTTTGCAAGTCTTGTAATTATTATATGCCCCACGTTGGTGACGTCATTAAATGTGCTGTAATTTTTTACAAGTATTGTAATTAAAATATTTAATTACAGATATTACTTTTTTTTATCTGCACATGAAAAGAAAGCTCTATCTTTAGATATGTGATTAAAATAAAAATAGACTCTTTGATGTGGCTCTTCTTAAATATAAAATTAAACTAACTAACTTTTCTTCTATTTGAATACAATTCAAATCTAACAATTTACAATTTGCCATTAAGATACCTAACTACATTCGTCACATCTTTCCATCATATGACTCTTAACATATATAATTTTATTAATAATTATTAATTACATTTATTTGCTTTTTTGCATTATCCCTATAATTAGTATATTTTAGATTACTATTCTATTAATCTTTCATTTTATTTGAATGTTTATTTCCAATTTAATATAATAATTGTTAACACATATTTCTTAATGCTGTTCTATATAATATTTGAGTCAGCCTCTATGTTGGTCGTGATTAACACTCAGTTTTTTTTTGTTTACAATCCTAACATATGTTCATAATACTATTAATTTTATACATTGGTTTCTTCTAAAATTATTATTTTACTCTTATGTACTATGGTGTATTTTAACAGCAGTACAATATATAAAACTGAAAGTCTGAGGATTTATGGGTACTGAATACAAATCCACACCGTTACACCGACTGCCACCAAATTTTGCACAGGTAACCTTTGACACAAGTCGAAAAATACTGTCTAACTTGGAGTTTGATATTTTGCCCTGTTTGCACGATTTAGGGTCTTTTAATTATGCGTTTTCGTTGATGCGTATAAAGATGTCAAGAACACCATGGAGACCAGAATTAATTACCATAGTAGCAAGTAAATAAACAAAACCTATTTAGCGCCATCGGAACTGTGCATTTATCCATTCCTGCAGTACACTTTTGATGTTTTATATAATATGCGATTTTATCGATAGAGGGCCTATTACGATGTGAAAAAAAGAAGTGTACTAATTGTAAAATTGTCCTATACTTAATTCAAAGCGAAAATACGTGTTGTTTTCATTTGTGAGTTTAGGTGACAACGGTTTTTGGTTTTTAGTTTACTGCTGAAATAAATTAAAGCCATGGTTGAGAAAAACATAACGTTTATTGTGTTATACACTGCTTCTACCACAGTAATACTTAAAATAAAGAATTTAGCGTTTTTGATTTAACAGGTACTTTATAAATATCTCCAAAGGCTTTATAAATGGGTACTTTTAAATCTCCAAAGGCTGTTGCACCAACATAATAATTTAGTACAATTTAAAATAGTAAAGTGTTGAAAACAGCTTTGGAGAGAATTTGACTAATGAGTACAAAATTGTTATAGGAGCTGACAGAACGCCATATAGACATAGACAAGAAAAATTATATTAAAATACTTATTAAAAGTCCAATATTTAAGTGAAAAGCCGCGGGTAACAGCTAGTTCCTTATAAGTTCTTCTAACTAATATAACAAATGATTTGGATTGTAAAAATGTGTGAAATTAATAAAAAATTAGAGACCATGTTGCTTATAAAATTATATTTATTGTTACAAAAAATGGGCACAACGTGTGCAGAAATATATCAAGTATAAAAGAGTATCAAGTGTATAAAGTTTATAAGAATGTGACTACAATTTACAGCTAACGTTTATTCTTCTAAGAGAGCATATGTTTAAACCCAAGAGGCTAAACAACGTAACATATATTATAAGTAGCTTTTGTAATACAATACAAACCATGAGATTACACTGTGCATCAGGATTAATGTGTTTGTATATCCATCCTACCTTTGCGGCAGTTACAGAAAATCCAGAGAAGACATCATTATACAATATAATGTCCTTCGTATACACACCAAATAAAATTGAATTTTATGATTTAGGTTGAATGGTAGTTACTAACAGTACTAGTCTCCCTCTATTATGCTGGCTATCCAATATAATAATCGTGTAAGATGTTATGTCATTCTACGTGTTGAAATTGAATGGCGTTTAGTGAAAATGTAATGCTTTTTAGGCTATTAAGCCAAACGTAAATGTATTTTTTAAAAAAATATTTGATTCAAGGTTTCTAAGAAGAAATCTTTTTTCCCATACATTTTAAATCCATTGAAAAGTAACATCCCCAAAAATACACTATGGAGTAAAATCCCCAAAGAGAATTTGAACCCTATGATAAAATCGTATACTACCATATATTCATTAAAATCAAATACTTAGTTGTGGAGAAAACGTCATTAAACTTGAGGATAATGAAAAACTAACGTCTTAAAATATACGTTCAATGTTCTTATATGTAAACTGAAACAGTGATAAATTTGTTTCTACACGATAATGCAACATACAAAGCTTACACACTATAACGCTTGTATTTTATAATTGTAAAATGTGTATTTGGGAATTCGTGTCAGGATGTGTGCGCTGTTACATAGTTTGATTTTTAAAGTTGCACGGTAGTTAAAAATCTCCAAAACCAATTCAAAGTCGATTAGAAACGTTTAAGCGTAAGGGATTTAAACTGTTGGGTCAGGAAGAAGGAAGGCTGAGTTGTCGTGAACCGGGTTTAGAAGGGAGAATGTGTCACACCTGCTTGTATACACCAAGTAGAAGGGACGTTGAGATGAGTAGCATCTGGCGTGAACACAAAGTGAGAGGAACTTTGTGTTTGGGAGTATATTAAAGCTCATACGTTTCACGGATTTAAGTTTTGTAAAATGGACCATTCGGATGAAATTAAATACAAAAAGAATAGAAACATATTACATTTTTGAAATATATATTTAAACAATTCTAAACATAATTTGTAAAAATTTTGGGAAACCGTATTAAAAAATGAGAGAAAATGTGTAAGACCTGCTGAAAAAATTACGAGTACATATTTTGGCTTGTACATCTATTTACATAAATAAATAATCACTTGCTGTTCATAGGAACCCTTTGTATGGTATAAACGTGTAATACGACACATTTGAATTTGGTATGGTATACGATATTTTTTAACGTTTTTATAGTTTTGTATGTTTAAGGGGAGAGTAGCACTTTTTCATTCCTATGTAATTTAAATGCCAGTGTTAGCTACACTTAGGTACCATTATTTTCGAAACTAATAAAGCTAGGTCATTGAAATTTTTAGAAATTCACATCAAAACTGTATTGAATAAGATGTACTAGAACTATCTTTGTAAAACAAACATTTCTATTAAAAATTTTTTTTTCAATTTTTAGTTTTCCGGATGAATGAAACAACATACTTTATTTTCCATTTTTATTGGCAGTTTAAAATTAATAATAATCATTCTAGTACTCTTTATAAACATAATGGTATTACATATGCACAAAAAATTTCAAGTCAATATGTCCACTCAGTCTTGAGAAAAGTGACATTATTACAAAAAAATCACATTTTCGGAAAAACGCAATTGAAAGTAAAACCTACTTTTTCTGCACTAAAATCCTCCAGGAGAGTAGTGATTTTCAGCTTCAGTGACTTCTTGTTTTTTCTTGTGCTTGTTCTAGCCTAGTTCTTTTTCTAGTTTATTCTTGTGCCTCTTTTACAGCTTTAAGAACCCTGACACAGTCTAAATTTTTTAAACCCTCGATCATAAATTTACCGGGTTTAATTTTCACCCTTTCTAGAACATTTGCTTTGGCTATGTAGCCTTCATTGAAGCATATAACTGCATCTGTAACACCCAGTTTTAGTGTTTGTAGCCCTAGAAACACAGTTTTTTGTACCCTTTGCCATATGCAGCTATTAAAACTTTCGTTCGCATTTTGTGTCTTTCCATGCAGACACCGCTTCACTAATTCCTCTTTTGAAAACTCCCTATACCCGTATATAGGCTTTATGGCTTTCATGACTGCTTCTAGTGAAGAGTTCACATGTGTATAATGTGTGTTTGTAGATTCTGCTTTATTATGTTTACACTAAGTATCTTCGCTTTTGGACATAGGAAGTGCTGCCGATTGTCATCCATTGAAATTTTTTGCAAGTAAGAAGCCCATATAGCTTGCTTCATATCCTTTACAAAAGCTAAATTTCTCCTTATGGCCAATCCATAATATCGTTGTAACTGATCAATTTTATCGGTTAACCTTCCTTTACCCCCAGTGCCTTTCCCATCAATTAATTTTACTCATTTCTGTTCATTTTTTAGTTTTCGAAGACGTGTACTGAGTCGCTTCTGAAGTGGCTTACACATTACAGTTTTGTAATATCCACATCACTCCCATAATATTTACTTTGTAAAACAGCAGAAAACCCCTTGCAATCACCATCTTCTGGGCATTTAGTATATCTCACTCCTAGTTTGCTTTCATATTTGTTACAGATGGCTTTTGCTCCTTCAACCTCCATCCCGCCACTAGAACCACTAGCACTGTATATTTTTTTGTCTTCTTCTTTTTTCTTTGGATCTTCCATATTAGATTTCACTACACATCCAACGCAAAATTTTGACAAGCATTCAAAGTCGAACACCTTACCAGTATCAAAAGATTTTACGGTTACAACTCCATTCAAAGATGTGTGGCCGGGTTTCTGTCATGACCCGTCAAATGCTGCTGCAATGTTTTTATTTCCTTTAATAAGCAATAAAAAACTAACATCAGCTGAAACCTGAAGAAATGGATGAACAGCTGGCCATTGCTAACTTAAGAAACATAATAATCATACCATAGGACATACAATATGTGTTATAGTACGATTCTGTTGGTGATCCTTTTCACAAAATATGCTTCGAAAGCGCAACACTGGCTTGCATTTTATTTTTTTAAACCATTTTCAGACCGAAAAAGTATATGAAAGTATATATTTTCTTATTCAGAAAGAATTGATAATTCTCTTAGGATAATAAAAAAAATTGAGTTCTTTGACCAAAAAAAGTGCTACTCTCCCCTGTGCGAATGAAGAATCTAAGCCATTTTTTAAATTTCATGTAAACAAACCGTATAAACCTCATTGTTTTCTATTTTTGCAATTAGTTTCATGCATTTTGTGGTAAAATAAGTGCAAACAACTGGCTAATGTATTCTTTAATAAGTATATTAATGTAATTGCTACTGTGTTTGTCTGTCTTCCGAAGAGTATCTCTTACTTACCGTTTACAACAGAGAATATCACGTCTAAACTATAAAAAACTGCATAAAACGGTTTATGTGATCCATTTGTTAGTGCTACGTACAACGGTTATAGAAGTGTTATTGTGTTGTAGCCAGATATATTTAAAAACGCTACGTATGAAGACGATGATGATTTTTACTATTATTAAAGTTATAATTTACTAAAATATAGTGTTTCTTACTTTAACCACGTGTGACCTCAAGGTGTGTGTGTGAGTCTGTACGCACTGGCGTAACATGCGTGTGCGTGCGAGAATGTGTGCTGATGTCATTACAAGGCGCGCGTCTGCATTGACCTCAACTCGTAATCTGCATGCCACACGTGTCCACCAAACAGGTGTGTGTGTGTGTGTGTGTGTCTCGCCTATATTTTAATCTTGACAATCGTAATAGGCAAATAGCAACAAGATAAATATATTTGCAGAGACACCAAAAAAATGTGTCTACGATAGGTGTCGGCGTGAATTAAACTAAATAATTACTTTAAATTTTGATGAATTGTATTTCTATTTAGTAATAATAGTAACAAAAAATCTATTGTTATCAACAATTTCAACAATAGAAACATTATTTTTCATATAATATATATAAAATTAGAAATAAAATGACTTGTGACTTCAAGAAAAGTAGTGCACTATAAACTGTCTAAACCCTTTGTCAAAAAAAACTTCAAGACACTTCGTTGTCTATACAGCAAATAATAACAGACTGAATAACATAGAATAGGTATCTATGAAGAACAAGCCATTTAAGACAACTATGTATAATCGGCTGGAATACATGTAATATTTCAACATTAACCAATGTCTTGTCTAACATCCCGTTGAATTAATAAACGTATTATTCTGAGCATAAGTAATATATTTCATTTTAAATAAGTTTTGGTACAAATAGGTCTTGTTTCCGTATTTCATGCGTGCTTTTAAGTAGTCCACTTTTTTGATTTTTGCCTGTTTTTAGTTTATTGGCTCTACGGTTTTTATTTTCTTGCTTCTCTGGGCTGTATACGAGAAATTAGTTTTGTATGATATATAAGAAAAACAAAAACGACACCAACAACAATAACAACAACCATAATCTTCGTCGTCGTAGTAGTAATCATCACCATCATCGTCATTGCTAATTGTAAACCCTCCCCGGCAAATGGTTTTCAAATTCTAGTTGCATATCTGTTAAATTAGTAGTATATTTAATAATGGAAATCTGAACTAGGGAAAATTATTTTATTTTACCTTAAAAAATAACCCAGCTTAAAACTGCAAACCACAGTGACATTTTGCGTCATTCAGTTTACTGTCCAAAAGCAAAATGAATAATTACGTTCTCAAAATTTTCCCTTTACACCAAGTAAATTATTTTATTCTGTCAGATCATTAATATTCCGCACATCAGTTATTTTTTACTAATAACGTAAATTTTGTGATTTTTTAACTAAACCATATTTGCAGTGGATCTGAAAATTTCTTGTTATTATCAACACACACAACACACACACACACACACACACACACACACACACACACACACACACACACACACACACACACACACACACACACACACACACACACACACACACACACACACACACACACACACACACACACACACACACACACACACACACACACACACACACACACACACACACACACACACACACACACACACACACACACACACACACACACACACACGCACACACACACACACACACACACACACACACACACACACCTAAATACACACAAATGTTATGTTTTAACAGTTTATCTTTAATCAGCATATTTTAGGTAATGATACAAGCTACTTATATAAATTGCATGTAAAATGTACTAATTGAACAGCCGTTGTAATCAAATTTAGTAATTTATGTTACTGATACCGTGTTGTTCTTTGTAAGTAACATTATGAGACAGACAAAAAGCAAATAAAAGTTAAAATAATGTTTAGAAAGCTGCGTAATGTGTATGAGGAGTGAAGGATTTGTTTAGCACGTTGAGATATTCTTGTGGCCCCCAATAATATATTCTGCTTTCTACCAAATCTGAATGATTAACATCTGCGGAGGAATGCAGAGATTTCTAAGCTTTGTTGTAAATCGATAGCTGTAATTAACGTGGTTGTCACATGGAACTCACTGTGAAAAGTACGAGTTTAAACACAGATAGTAAGAAACCTTTAATCACTCTTACATAAGGGTACCGATGGTTGCGTACTGTGGATTAAATGTTTCCATATTAAGCTAGTCACAAATGTAGGCCTAATTTATCCGAATTATTTAAATTTATTCAATTATTAAAAGTTTACATAGGCTGACTAAGAAAAATGAATGTAGAGAATTAACTTTGTAATTACTTCATACAATTTCTACAGACGGTTTGTTAAGGAACAAAGACTAAAGCAACGTTTTATAAAATGCGTATATTGTTAAAGTAGGCCTAAACATTCTATTTTTAAAGTTTTATGAATAAAACTAAATCGAAGTCTAATATCTTATGCAGAAATTAATTTATGTTACTCTACAGGTTAAACGCTGCAAGCTGAAGTACCTTTCAGTGATGGGTACCAAATAGTTACAAGATTCATTAGTAAGGTTCTGGAGATGGTTAAAAGGTTCATTCTTTTTTAAGCGTCACATAAGTTTACTGTTTTTTAGGTTACAAAACATTTTATCGTTTACATTATTCCTAAGTCTATTTGTTCCTTGCTATATTTATTCAGTCAATATTTGATCGCGAAGAGTAGTGAATGTACGCATATGTCATGGTTCATTTACAGTGTCCGCAGTATTTAATTAAACATTTTTCAGTTGGATTAAATTTAGCTTATTTATACACTCCTAGAGATGAAATACGTTGATCTACTTTAGTCAATGTTTTTATTATGCGAGCTTGGAATTTCACCCTACAGGTCAGTAAAATCTTGTAAATTTAATGTTGAATTCATATTTTTCTTCTTTATATACTCCTTCCTCAAGAGTCCTCAAGAGTCATAGACACACACGTACATAGAGGAAGAAATGTTAACACGGATCACTATTTGGTGAAATCCAAGATCCAAATGTGGTCAAGATGGAAAAGCAAAGAACTACTTTTGACAAAAAAGACAAAAGAAAAGATAAAATCTACAAGGTATATTTATTACAAGAGAGTATTCGTAATTTGTAGCAATACAGACTAACATAGTTGCTCGAACAACCCCAACAAGCAATAATATTACTACATAATGGACAAATATAATGAAGGCCATAAAACAGATAGGTAATGAAGTGCTAGGCACAAAGACAAAAATAGACGGAAAAGAGAATTAAAAATTTGGAATGAGAAGATAAAAGAAGTCATTGAACAAAAGGACAAAGCATACAGAGAATACCTACAAATGAAAACTGAAGAGTTGAAAGACAATTATAATGACATAAGAAACACAACAAAACGATAGTTCGACATGCGCATATGACATCATGGGATAATTTTGTAAGTCGTGTAGAAATTTATGTACACGGTCGGCAAGAATTTGCCTACTAAATGATACGACACCTAAACAAAACAGAGAAAGACGTGGCAAGACTAAATGTAATACCAAAAGAGGATGCTAAATGCTGCTGGTATAAATGATGCTGCTAAATGTAATACATTATCAGCAGCTCTGGTACAACCCTACAAAAGAAGATATCTTCGGAAATCTCAGATACGACCGGTGTAGATACTCTTGATATGACAGAATTGCAAAACGCATTGAAGAAAACAAAAAACATAAAAGCACCCGGTCTAGACGATGTCGATTCCGAAATGATAAAATATGGAGGCCTCTTCTTGCATCTACGAATGTTACACTTTTTTAACATGTGTTGGACTAGTTATGAAATCCAAGATGAATGGAGAAAAAAGGTGAAAGAAATAAGACAGAAAATTATAGGGGTATTAGTCTGTTAAATGCTGCTTACAAACTTTACAGGAGAGTTATCAATGAAAGGCTTAGAACTATCTCTGAAACTATATTGCTTAAAGAGCAAGCAGGATTCCGTAAAGGACGATCATGCACTGACGATGTTTTCAGTTTAAGGCAGATAATACAGCAGATTAGGGAATCCAATTTAGAGACGCACATAGCCTTCATAGATTACCTAAAGGCGTTTGATCGTATCCACCGGGACAAACTCTGGCACATAGTGGAGAAACGAGGATATCCAATGCATTTGATTAGAACGGTACAAGCCCTTTATAAAAACACTAAAATTATAATTGACACTGGGACCGGCAAAGAGCTAACATCAGAAATTATGACCAACCAAGGTGTCAGACAGGGATGCACTTTATCGCCTACACTGTACTATATATATATATACATATAGGTGACTCGTGCGAGAATGGAAACAAAGTGCTCTTCTAGGTATACAGATTAGCCGACACGAGTTCCTAAACACTATGCTGTTTGCCGATGATCAATTCGTAATCCCAGTAATCCAAGATAGTGAAGATAAATTACAACTGGCTATCCACAAACTAAATCTGTTATCAATAGGTTATAATTTGAACATTTAAATAGAAAAAACTAAGACCATGGCATTTGGCATTCCTAGGAAAAGATTCGATTCGGAAAAAAATTGTAATTGAAAATAAAATTTTAGAACAAGTATCACATTTCAATTACCTAGCATGTGATACTACATATGAAGAAGACAAAGATATTCTTAATAAAACATAAAACTTCCAAAGAATATGTGGGACATTACGGAGAACACTCAAAGGAAAGACCACGAAAGAAACACAAATAAAATTCTATAAGGTGATGGCAGTCCCCGTGCTATTATACGGGTCCGAATCATGGGCACCAAGAAAGAAAGGTTATAGACAGATGGAAACGTCTGAAATGAAATATCTTAAATCTGTAAAAGGTTGTATAAGATTAGATCACATAAAGAACGAAGATATAAGACAGGAATTAAAAGTACAACCAGTAACGGAACTAGCCAGTGGCGGCGCCAACGAAACGGGGGCCCCCCGCGAAACAAATTAGGGGGCCCTATAAAAATGGTTAAATTTTGCATACGTAATAGGGGAAAACACTCAAATGAGTTTCTATTTACGTGTGTTTCACAACAATGGTTTGTGAGTACTTTCTCGTCTATCACAAAGCGTTTGCAATTTGCAAAGGATGTTTTACACGTGTACAAACTCTTAAAATTCATTGTTGCTAAATAGACAAAGTTTTATACAAACTATAAAAAAACCAAAATAAAAAGAATGATTTATTTTTACGTCAAAGATTTAAATTCAGACTATGAAACAGTACCGCACACAGAGTGTTACAAATTTATTATTTAAAAACGAATATCAAAGTAACATTCTAGCTTTTTTCAAACATTTAAATTAGTTTGTAACTGAATTTGTAAAATTCTTGAATATACTCCATACAAGTTCTCCTTAAGTCTAATCCAATTCAATAACACTCGAACTCAAGTAATGTACAATATTTACAGATGAGGATCAACCAAAGTTCACTGTTTTCCTAAGCCTAGTCTTCTTTTTTTATAGCTAAGAACTTTTCAACCACTTCGTTGATATTAGTTTTCTGTGTCTCTTCATGCTCAATGCTTAACAGTGCCAAGTCACTCAACCGAGTTTGGGCCATGGTACTTCTTAAGTATGACTTAATTTAATTAATCTAAGTTTTGAAAAGCTTCTTTCCGCTGTAGCTGTTGTGACAGGTAATGTTAAATAAAGCTGCAAAGGTGTAGTTAAGTCTGGGAGGCAACTCATAAGGCAGCTGTTTTCTTCAACCAGTAAATTCATCATTTCTCGAATTCTTTTCTTGTGTACAATTTCTTTGGCCATCAGAGCTTTGAAGGATATTACTTGGTCAGGCAGTGATGTGGAAAGGTCAAGGATACACATTTACCAGAGCCTTACTTTTCTCCACTATTGTCTCTTGTGAGAAGTTTACTAAATTCTGAGGCGTCAGGAATGAAAACCTATCATCAATGCAACGCAATCCTTCGAATCTCATTTGTAGCTGAGCTATTACAATATCTGGTGTTGCATTGAAAACTTTTACTTCAAATGATTTCACTGGGTCGTCAATTCTATGGTCAACTGATAATTCAACAAAGAAGCGTTTTACAACTCGTTTACGATTATTTTTCATGTTACAAGTTATGTCCCATGACTGGGCCAACTGGGGCCCCCCATGAAGGTCGGGGCCCCCCGCGCCGCGGGGTCTGCGGGGGCCTTATCGCCGCCACTGGAACTAGCGGAAAACTATAAAAAAGATGGAAAGAGCATGTTATGCTCATGTCTCCAGAAATAATTCCAAGAAAAATCCTGAAGTATAAGCCAATCGGAAGAAGAAATGTTTGTAGACCGAAACGGAGATGGTGAAGCCGGAACAGGCAACCTGCCTAATCGTGGACAGATAGATGATGATGATGACTCCTTCCAACTTACCTTAATAAAAGCTAGTAGAATCGATTGTCATAAATAGCATTAAAGAATGTCTTGATCGTAAAATTTATCTTATTTATCGCATTATTACCTTGAATATGTTAAACGTCTGTCACATTCCACTAGGTGGAATCAAATCAAATATGCATCTTACGAAGAACATTAATTACAAAATATAATAGTAAAATATAAAAATAATATATACGTATATAAAATCTCATACTATAAATTACTTTGAGATCTGAATGTGCAGGAGTAAATGAAGATAGCCTCTTCAGAAGGCTATAAAGAGGAAAAACTAAAGCTGCCCTATCAGTTTTGCACATTCTGAGAGCAACTGGACTGAAGGTGGCCTCTTCAGAAGGCTATAAAGAGGTAAAACTAAAGCTGGCCTATCAGTTTTGGACATTCTGAGAGCAACTGGACTGAAGGTGGCCTCTTCAGAAGGCTATAAAGAGGTAAAACTAAAGCTGGCCTATCAGTTTTGCACATTCTGAGAGCAACTGGACTACTACCGGCTTTTTAAGCAAAGAAAAAAAACGGATGACATGTATGTTGAGTACTCTATGAAAAGCTATTTAGTTTCATTCTATCCGACAAACTTGACATATTCTGATTTTCAAACAACGTAACCTAGAGTTTTCTTTTTCATTTTATTAGAAAACTCTTTTAAATCATCAAAAAATGTACAGTAGAAAAATTGTTCAATAATTTTTACTTGTTTTAAAAAACGCTAAATTTTTTAAATCGATTTACTTTGTGATTGAGTTAAAGTTTTGGACTAAATTGTACTTTGTAGTTGCACTTTGGGCTTAAATTGCTTCTCGTTGGGTGTAACTCGCTACTGTTGTTCACAAGGGCAATAAAAGAGTGTGCTATTGAGAAGTAAAGTTTCTTTTTTAGGAATAAGTGGTTTACTTAGATTGTGTGTAACGTTTGCTTTTATCTATAATTTGTACGGTGACTATGACAAAAACATTACCACTTCAGGGCAAACATGTATCTGGTACCTTTCTTATGGGAGGAATATTAATTTCATAAAATAATAGATGAAGCGAATATTTTGCTGCTATAAACATCTGGAAGAAAATTCAATACTTCCAAAGCGATATGGTATATGGTATGGAATGGGAAAGTTAGAGTTTAATAAAGGCTTGTAAAGAAAGGAAAAACTTATATGGGGCTTTAACATTTTTGGATCAACTTAAGAAGAGACTGATGAAGGGCTTTGTTCGGTGAGTTTTACTTTATATGAGAGATATCGATAAGGAACCGGGATAGAGGTAAGATTTAAGGCGCTGGATATATGGATTTGGAGGCGAATGTAGGAAATACGGAGAGTTGAGAGAATAAGGACGAACATATTTAAAAGAGTACAGGAGGGTAGCTTCTTCAGAAGGTTGTAAAGATGAGAACTAAAGCTGGACTACCAGTTTCGCACATCTTGAGAGCAAATACACTACTAACGTCTTTTGAAACAAAGAAGAAAAGAAGGATGACATAAAAGTTATCTAATGAAAATTAAAACTAAAGCCCGAAATGGATATGAATAGAGACACAGAAACTTGCATTACAGCAGACTACAATACGATGATGTTGACATCATTAATGTGGGAGTAACAGGATAACTAAAACAAGATGTCTACTGTCGGCGCAGAAACTATGTGCACTCGAGTTTGAACCGTAATTCCGAGTTAACGGTTACACTAATCTTAAAACATTAATTTTTAGCTTATTTCATTGTTCAATGAATGGTTTTAATCAAATTTTATTTCGTTATTGTTAAGTGAACTTGTTGGCCCTGTTCTAAATTAAGGGTGACAACTATTCATAATAGTAGTAGGTCGCTGGAGTTTTACTTAATATAAAAGAATAGTGGACTGTAAATGTTTATTCCTTACTTGAATGTACACCGATTTTACACCGCACATGTAACGTGTAAATGTATTCTGATTTAAATACATCACCGAACCTTGAATAACAAATTTGTAGATCTTAACGAATATCTTGAATAATGTAGAATTGCGTAGGACGAGATTGAGATGTGCGACGCCCGAAAGCCCTTAAATTACTGAAACTAAAAATAGTTGGGCGAATGAACGTCACGCGCGCTGGCCAATCAGGACTAAGCAACATACAGTCACATGTTACAAGCGCGTACAATTGAATTTACAATATAATCTTAACATAACTGCCCGCCAAAAATCGTCCCAATTTTTGTGACACTAAAAACAAGATTATACGCATATTATCCTATGAGATTTTGCAAACATATAAGATTGAATATGCATAACATTGACAAAACTTAAGATTGAATATACACCAATACATTGAATTGAATAACTAAAATAATAACATACAGTTAAATGTGCCAACAAGTATTTAGTCGTTAGAAAAAGTAAGAGGCATAACTTATGGATGGGTCGACGAAGCGTACCATTAGGAGTACGAAAGTCAGCGACACGCATTAACTGATCAGCACCCAAGAAGACTCGAGTAACTACACCTAGTTTCCAATGCAACGGAGAACAATTATCTTCAATTATGGCAACTACATTATCCTCAGAAATATTTCTACTAGGTAACTGCCATTTGTTACGTTGTTGAAATTGGTGTACATAATCCTTGTACTACTTTCTCCAGACTGATTGAACAAATTTTTGAAGCAATTGCCAACGACGTAATTGATTGCTTGGGGTTGATACAAGATCAGTATCTGGAAATGCAGTTAATGCAGAACCAATTAAGAAATGGCCAGGAGTAGGGGGTTGAGGATCGTTTACATCTGATGAAATGGCGGAAAGAGGGCGAAATTCAAACATGCTTCTATCTGGGTGAGAACCGTATACAATCCCTCAAAATTAAGTATGGTAGTACCAATAACACGACGTAGATGAAACTTGACACTCTTTATTCCACTCTCCCAAAGGCCACTAAAGTGAGGTGAGGATGGAGGGATAAATGACCACTTAAAACCTTGAAAAGATGAAAAGGACTGCATTTTTGTCTTAAAATCTTCAGAATTGAATAACGTGTATAATTCTTTAAGTGTAGAACTTGCAGCCTTAAAATTAGTGCCGTTATCATTTCGTTGGGAGTACCTTTACGAGCAATGAAACGCCTGAAAGCTGCAATGAATGCTGCTGAACTTAAATTTGACACCAATTCCAAATGCATAACCTTTGTCGCTAGACAAATGAATAAACGTCTTAGAAACGTACCTTAAATCTCTGCCCTCCATGACGGATCATGATGGCCGTAATCAACAGCTGATGAAGAGAAGGCCTTAGAAATAACTACTCTCGAGGATGGTAGTTGTCCGAGTTGCTGAGATTGCTTCTGAGCCTTTAAAAGAAAACATTTGACGCATTTGCAAATAATTGAACGAATAACAATTTTACCATTTATAATCCAAAATCTTTGACGAATGGAGTTATGAGTCATTTGAGCACCTGCGTGAAGAAGTCTTAAGTGTTCACTTTCAATTATTACCCTTGATATGGAAGCCTCAGGATGAAGAATGAGTTGATGTTTGCTATCGTAGCACAAGGCATAATGTTGGAGACGACCACCAACTCGAAGTAACCCAGATTCATCTATAAAAGGATCAAGTGTGATGAGTTTACTATGCTTCGATAGACGATTGTTTTGAATATTATTAAGTTCAGTGTTAAAATGTGTCAATTAAGACTGATGTATGTAGAAATTCAAGGTACGAATTAATTCTTTAGTACTTAAGCGAAAGTCAAGTATTATCTCAGAGGAGTCGGATTTCAAGTTGTGAATGAATCTAAAGCAATAACTAATCACACGAATCAATCTTTGTAAAGTTGAGAAGCCTTCAGCTATGTTTGACATGTTAGTGCTCGATAACTGCAGTTATTTTTTTGTCAGAGTTGCGTTGGTCGGAATAAAAATTGCCCGTTCCTTTACCTATTCTAGAGAAACCTCAGATTTAAAACAAATGTACACTATAAAGCGGCGTTTGACTGCAACGAAATACCGACACATTATAGAATGGAATGTTTGTAACACATGTGTAGAGTTAGAAGTTGTTAACTGTTTTAGAAAAGAAGTTGTTATCAGTTTTGTAAAACATCTTTTTCTCATACCGAAACTTGGAATAAATAGCGCTTAGGCTCGTTTTAAAGGTCGTACGTTTTCTGTATCAATTCATAAATTATAAAAAAACGTAAAGTGATAAATGTATTTTAAAATAATTTTTAATTGATTGTGAGATAATGTGCGCTCAGCTGTGAAGTCAGTGAGCGTTCGCGTGGGTACCGCGTCTGGGCACGAAAGGCGGATCATGTCAGTTTAGTAAACATCACTGTCACTCACAGTACGGAAAGCGACCAGGCACATCCGCCTTACCTGCGCAGAATGTATACAGCCAGGAAGCCGCCACAACCTTATGAACGGCCTGCGAGTCAGACTGAATATTGAGACCCCTTAAATGAGGGCTACAGACTCGATTTAGCGAGTACATGTGGAACTGAAATTGTTCACGTTTCAGCTGACGCGCTGAGACAGGTCACGTAAACAGTCTCACTCGCTTGGAACTTGCGTTCCCTTTGCAATGCGTTCTCTTTCAGCGTGACGCCCTTGCGAACTCTGCGCAACCGACTGCAGAGACACTTTAGAGGGAGACCTTAATGGGTTCCCGCCGGGCTATACTATCACACACTCGGCGGGATCCGAGGTATCCATGTCATGGGATTCAGGTTCTTGTGGAGGAATCGGGCCGACTGACCGGCTATTGGTTGTTCAGCAGGAATGTCCGGGCCTGGTGGCCAATGTTGGTCCCGGCAATGTCCGATCCGATATTGCCCGGGTTGAGCAGGGCTGCCCGCGCAACTCGGAAGGTACGCGGCTGGCTCAAATAGCCGATGAGAGGGCTCGTCGCTGCCGCACAGTGCTTTTGGGGCAGACTAATTCTGCTCTTTGCCCAGCGGGTGTCCTGGGGCCGAACTGTGACACCACCGTAGTTTTAAGAGAATCGGCATCTTTATTAGTTAGTCCTGACCTCGGACTCCCCAAGTGCTGCTGAGGGGCGGTACCTATTTGAGTTACCTGTACTGCGAGGCAGGTCCCAGTCGGATCTCTCTTTCTGATGTCTTCTTGCGGTAAGCTAGACTGGTCTGGTCCATGGGTGTTGTTTGGACGTCTTCAAAAGTTTATTATTGCTGCTTCTTCTCCCAGTTCACCTTTGATGTGGATTGCCTCTTCACTGCAAATCAAGTTCCTCTTCTATGCTGGTAAATCTCTGCTCTTCCCACTGCTCTGTGTGGATGCAGTTCAGTTTTCTTCTGTCTGATGACGACAGGAGTATAGAACACACTATCCTTATATAGCGGTAGCGCAGCCTCCGCCTGGCACCAAAGTATCGAGCAAATATCAGGCTTCTTTCCATAAGAAAATACTGTACGCGTTAGTTGAGTAGCTCTGGGCAGACAGCGTGAAGTCTGAAGTATGTGATTTAAACAGTCATACACAAGAAATTGAATATAAGCCTAAAATCAAGTAAGAATAGGAGCTACAAGTGAACCTACATCACTTTTCTCAATGAAGATGAGCATAACCATGTTCCAGTTAAATTTTAGTTTTTTAATATTAGTGAAGACTTCTTCGTGTTGTCAAATTCGTGTTATTACGTAAAAACTATACTGGTCAACTAAATATCACTATAATATTGACGACTCGGAACACAAAGTTTTTTATAAGTAAAAACGTAAAGTTTTACCTTACAGCCTAAACCGGCTTTCACCTATAGAAGGCTTCATCAGAGGCTGTCGTTAGTAGCGCTGCTCGTCTTGTTGTTGGCGACGAGAAAGTGTTTCGAAAGATTGAAGCTGTGTGTGTGTGGTGAGATGTGTTCGAATAATGCGTGCGATTTGAATTGTGTCTGTTCGTTTAGGATGTCGTTTTTATTTGTTTTTGTGTGTTTGTATATTTCTAATTGTTCTAGAGTGTCTAGTTTTCGGCCTTTTGTGTGTACGTGTAGTATGTTCATGTTATTGTCGATGTTTTTATATGTGTGGTTTGCTTCAATGAGGTGGTTTGCGAAGGTAGATTCTGTAGTGGTGTGGAGTGCTTTTGTGTGTTCAATGTATCTCTGTTTGAAGCTACGTCCTGTCTGGCCTATGTAGAATTTACTGCAATTTGAACAATTTAGTTTATATATACCGGGTAGATCGAATTTGTTTTGTGCTTTGGGCATGCGTTTTGAAAGTGTGTGTTCTGTTTTGTTAGTAGTTTTGTAAGCGATTCTGTATCCTGCTTTTTTGAATTTGTGGGCAATTTTTTCTGTTTGTTTGTTGATGTATGTTAGTGTTATGAATTTGTTGTTTTCTGTCTTTGTCTGTTGTTTGTTTTGTGTTTTGTGTAGGAGTTTACTGACTATTGTTCTGTCATAACCGTTAGATTCTGCTAGATATTTTATCGTGTTTAGTTCGTCTTTGTAGTCTATTTCATCTAAGGGGATGTTGTTAAGTCTATGTATCATGGTTCTAAAAGCAGCTAGTTTGTGTTGTATTGGGTGATTGGAGGTGTTGTGTATTAGTGTGTCAGTTGTAGTTGGTTTTCTGTATATACTGAATTTGTGCCTGTGTTCTAGTTTTGTGATGGAGAGGTCTAAGAAGTTTATGGTATTGTTGTGTTCGTATTCGGCAGTGAAGGTTATGTTTTTATGTATTTTGTTTATGTGCGTTAGTAACTGTTCACATTGTCTTTTGTTTCCCCTGTATAGTATTAGAATGTCATCAACGTATCTGTGCCAATATAGTATTTTATGTGAGTGTCTGTCATTGTTTGTGAGTATTTTTGTTTTTTCTAAGTGTTGGAGGAAGACTTCTGCTAGAATGCTGGATATGGGGGAGCCCATGGGGAGGCCGTCGTTCTGTGTGTAGTATTTATTGTTATAAGTAAAGTAATTTTGTTTTGTGATAATGTTCAGAGTTTCTGTTATTTCATTGATAAGTTCGTCTGGTGTGTTGTTCTGTTTGAGTTTGTTTTGTAGGATGGTGATTGTTTCAGAGATGGGGATGTTTGTGTACAGGTTTTTAATGTCAAAGGAGGCTAATGTAGCGTTATGGGGGATGTGTATGTCTTTTATTTTTGTTACTAGGTCAGTGTTGTTTTTTACTGCAATGTTGTTGTCTATTTGTGTGTGTTGTCTAATAATTTTGTCTAGATATTTTGCCAGTTTGTGTGCAGGGGCATTACGGTAGTTGATAATGGGGCGGATCGGAATGTCTTCTTTATGGATTTTGGGAAGCGCTTGGAGTGTAGGTGCTGATGGTCGGATTTGTTTCATGTAGGGCTTTTGTTTATGTGTCATAATGTGTTTGGCTTTGTTGACTATTTGTTTTACTGAGTTTTGGTATCTGTCGGTGGGGTCGTGTTTTAGTTCTGTGATGTTGTTCTGTTCTATGAAGTCTTGTACTTTTTTGTGTAGGTTGTCTGTGGGGATAATTACAGTCGTGTTGCCTTTGTCAGCTTTTACAAATGTGATGTTGTGTTTGAGTGCCTTTTCCCTCAGTTTGATGGCTGTGTGTATTTCTGAGTTGTGGTTGTTGTTGTCTGGTGTCTTATGTACTCCTATTGTGTTGTTTATATTATGTCTTAATGTGTCTTGATGTTCTGGTGCTGTGTTTTGTATATTTGTTTCTGTGTCAATTATGAGCTTTGTTAGTGTTTGGTTGTTATGTTTGTAATGTATGTTATGCGACTATACTGGTCGCTCACTTTTAAGTTAGCACCTACTTACGTATTTGCTTAAACACGTAATTATAAAAATCGCTTCAGTGTTACAGTTAGGTCATACTCAACAGTAGCTGTAATTTTAAATGTTAGACCATCCCTCTTCTTCCTAATGTCAAATTTTCATACTTAGATTTAGTATAAAAATATCATTTATTGGCCTATCTGATAATAAATGTTGAGAAACCTATATAATCTGAGTGATGTGAATGATGTGATTTTAGCACGAATCTGCTCTGTTCTACTTGTTATCCGAGTGTTTACTGAAGCCGATTATACAATGAGCTGGCATAATAAATGTTAACCAGCCAGGTTTTTAACACGACCGCAAACAAACATCAGTCCAAATCACACAGTAAAGCAATGTCGTTAGAACTGCTGTGTTGCTGTCAACTATAACAACACACTGTATGGATAACACTATTACTTAGCGTTGTCGAGGTCACAGCTAAACCAATTACAACTCAAGTGTTTAACGTTACATTTGCCAATATATTTCTAATAGTATGGTTTTATTTTAAACGTTCCTCGTTTACTGTAAATAATTATAGGTAATCAAGCAATATTACAGTAAATAATTGCACTAGGTAAGTGTTATATTACAGAGCAGATTTAATATCTCAGGAATTAGTGTAACTTTTTCATTTAGGTTAAAATTAAATATTGTTATGTTTTAATAATTGCTCTTATTTTAATTATTGTCATGAGATTCTCGCATTAACTGTTGAAGGAAAGGCAGTCTTTTAAATTTTCGGGTTGTCTGCTTACTTCAAGTATTACATTTTTGCAGCTCTAACCAATATTGGTATCACCGTAGCAAGGGCTATGGTTTTACATTAGGTAGTTTAGTAAAGAAATGCTATTCTGCTAATTTTCATAATCTCTTATGTAACTTTAAATTAATTATTCATTTAGTATAAAAATAAAGTCTGTATTAAAATAAGTTGCAATATTTTCACTTGGTTAGTGACGTAAGAACACACGTGTTTGTAAAAAGAAATTATTATCTTTCAAGATACATGATATGCTTTGTGACCGTAAGACTTTTAAACACTTTAAGTCAAGAACTAAACAAAAATAAAACTAATACCAATTTGAGTTTTAGAATGTGATGTTAGTGTGCAGTAAGCATTTCTACCCTTGTTTTTGAATATTCATGAGAGGAAAGAAAAATTTTCTAACTTCTCTATAAGCGAGCGGGGAAAGATTGTTACCACATATAGCCTACGTGTCGTGTCAGGGTCATTCGACTTTGTAAGTGAATTGTCAAGGGGTGGAATGAATTACTGCTTTCCAATAAGCACTCAAGCCACAACGCACAAACGATTTCATACTCTGACAAGGGAGGAATACACGATCTACAGAATTGGTGACATCAAAGGTCATATTTGTATTTGAGAATTACTCTCTCTCTCTCTCTCTCTCTCTCTCTCTCTCTCTCTCTCTCTCTCTCTCTCTCTCTCTCTCTCTCTCTCTCTCTCTCTCTCTCTCTCTCTCTCTCTCACACACACACACACACACACACACACACACACACACACACACTGAAGGTTAGAATGGATATATGTGTTCCAAAATTCATTTGTAGTATACAATTTAATCGTAGAGATAACTTAGAGGTGTCTGTTATTCATTGGTTTATTTAATTTCTAATTTTACAGCGATATATAACACACCAAAAGCTAGCGATGATCAGTTTTACTAACTCTAATAAAGAACGACTTGGCTGTAGCTCATTTTCTGTTAGTTTATTATAACATTACTTGGAAAAGTAACAATTGTGTCTCATACTATAACCATAGAGTAACGTAAAATAAATTTAAAATGTAGTTATTTTATTTACACATAAAAATCATAATAAAATAAATCAACATAATAGACAAAAGTAATGCGATAATTATTATTACTCAAAATGACAGTTGAAACAAAAATAATGTAATTAACAAACAATAAAAGCAACTGTAGTAGATTATAGAAAATATTACTTTAACGTTAGTGTTAGTTTATTTTTGAAGTATTATTTGAATACTTCTCTTATTATTTCAGTAATTAGCGTAATTACATATATTTTAAGTTTCGCATTGCTTTCATATTTTATATGTCGATCATAGTATAATATGGCAGCATCAGTAGAACAGAAGACACATTAGGAGTAAATAATTTCTACAAGTACTCTATGAGTTTTATGGATTTCACTTAAGGAACAAAATATAATTATTTCTGAAAAATATTTTTTTGAATAAAATACCGTGAAATAATTTTTACAGGTGAAGAAAATAATATAAAAAGTTACTTATAACGTAAAGGAAACTGACTTAATGTAAACTAAAATTACAATTGAAGTCATAAACAAGTCAGTCCTTCAGGGAATTAGTTTATGATCAGTTTAAATATAAATCAGAGAAGTAACTTTCAGCGTTTTCAATTCAAGACAGCTTTGTTGATAAAAACTGTCGGAAACAATATAATAATTAAACTATTAATTATGTTTTTCTGAATGTTATTATTAATAAATAATCATTTAATATTTATTTAATGACTTTTACCATCTTTGCAGAGACAGTTTTTGTTTATGCGAACTACGTTTTAATGTTGGTTTGAACGCCATGACGAGTAATCAGTTACATTAAAGTCAACGTTAAGCATTTAGAATAACAAAACTTTTACCAATCCGATACTTCGTTTTTGAAATTTAAGCTTAATGAATTATCAGGGGCCAGTAACTGTGCCTGTATTATAAAAATATAAATGCTCGCCCTTTCGTCAAGCGTTTACATTTCCTACTTATACTAGCTCCTCCAAAATTTACACGTTTACACACACGCTTGCGCCTGCTAGTAAATGCCTGCTTATACACGCACACAGAGACTCACATGCATTCAGTATATTATTAGCTAGCGTCTGTGTTTACTTCAGTTGTTACTATTATCACTTACTTATAATTTATAATTATTAACTAAAACATTTTTCGTTACGTAACGACTGCTGTAAATGTAATTTATTTAAACAATAACATATAGAATTAAAGCCTCTGAAACAATGATATGTTAAGACTCAAATCGTAACCAGTCGCATTCACGTTATAACTCAATGTCGAACTGGTACATATTAAAGACTCGCATGGTTGTATGTCGTTGGTGTATATCTTTAATGAATCTAGTCTCACAAAAAGGATATTACAGGCAGAATGCGGTATTCTTAACCCTATATACTCAATACTTTTCTATGACGAAATGTTTGTTTTGTGTAATACTGTAGATATCTTAGTTATACTACAATCGAACTTTATTTTTACATGTACCTAAAAAACCTCTAATTACAAACTTGACTTAGCGTATATTTGAGAAAATATTGATATGAAACCTTAAATGTTTTGCATTTTAAAATTAAATAGTTGCTGTGTTTCTAAAGTATTCACGTATTTAGACATATTCCTTGCTATATCCCCAGAAGAACAAAAATAAGAAATTGTGATTCTCAACAATTAGAATGTAATTATAAAATACAAACTTTAGCAGAGCCTTGTGCAGTCTTTTTATTTTAAGTTCTTGAAATGACTAGAAGGTAACTAAGTATCGTAATTGCAACCTCTATATGTATCACCCAACACGAATGCATGTTTGCTATCTACTACCTGTAGTTACGTAATAGAATTATCAGGTTTTCGCAATTAGAAATAAAAATCTGTTTTTTTTTCAAATAAACTAGACTAGTAGACGTTATTAAGAGACACAATAAGGTTTAATAAAACCAACAAATAAGCATAACGTCATGTAACTGAAGTTTTATAAAGTTTCTTAACAAAAACGCTTATTCGTAAAAATTAATTAGGTTAAGTTTTTTATTAAATTCATGTTTCATCTCATTCCCTATTTAATTATATACTATATTAGCAATATTATTGACCTTGAAGTATTACGTACCGACGGTTCCAAAGAGTATCCAAAAATATTTGTTACAAACGCATATTAATATAAATTTACAATTGAAGGATTCACAGCTAATTGAACCAAGAACACATATCATATGAATATAGAATTAAACGCTTCTTGTTGTAAATCAATTCATTTACTGCATAAATATGAACGGTTGTGATGTCAGTTATTGTAATTTCTGCACTTCATTTGCTGTGGCAGTACATAATATGGGATGTGATACACATACCGTATTATGTGATTTCAATTTTATAAAAATCAGATTTTGTCTGCATTGGCTGTTTCCCTTCCACGCCCTTTACAATTGTTAGTGTAAATTAAGTACCCGTGCGATAATGTGGGGTAATACTACGCCTACAAAATCTTTCCTTTTGTCGCTTAATCAGGACACCATCTTTGGTAGACAGAATACCAGAGAGACCTGTGACTGGACCGCTGCAGTGTACGAACTCTCAATTAAATTACTCAATTAAGAAAAATAAAACAATATTTAAAACATTTTTCATATGCGTCTTTCAATAGGTAAGGCAGTCAATTAGAGAAAAATGTTTCTATGATACGCAGAGGATGGATTCAGCATTGAATTAAACATATTTACTTGTAACAACCTGAACCTATTAAAATAACGGTGCTAAATTAATGTCGGCTAACTGCAGTATATTATAATAATAAAGAGAAATACAAATAACATGTATGAAATAATTCTACTTGTGAATTACGTAAGTAGTTTGTTTCCTATTGATAGTTCTGGAAATATAAGATTCGCATCTGTGATTAGGTAATTTTGTAATTAGTACCTAGTTGTGTTTAGAAACTGTGCATTAACGTACTGCACAGACCTGTAAACTATTTGGTTAGAAACATATTATCAGAACGGTTGCAGAAACCTTGTAGTCGACAGATGAGAAAGGTTTTGTTTAACCTTCTACTTTGTTTTTGTGGAAATATTTTCTGTGCTAAAGTTTTAGGCATTACATTTTTTGTATTTTTGTATTTTGTATTTTTTTTATTGTACCTCTGATACAGCAACCCATTTTACGTCAGCTTTACACTGTTTTGTAATTTGCATTTTCTTGTATTTCAAATAGAAAACTAGTCCGTTAACTGACACTGAAGTAAATATATTTTGTTTGCAAAAGAATGTAATAATTCTGAATTCAGGCAACAATGTGCATCAAAGTTCAGTATTACTTCCGTGAATAGTAGTGATCCATGTGTTTACATGTGCATGCAGTGCAGGTAAAACTTTCAAATATTTTTAGTACTTGAAATTAATAAATAAACACTTGGTATAGTTCTATAGATCTTATAGCTTATTTATTTGTTGCGTATTCTACAGTTTTGAACTAAAAAGTACCTTTACTGGATAATTCTTAATCGTTTACAATACACTTTTGTGTGAAGAGAATTTGCACGTCAAACAATCTGTTACTTAAACTAATGTAAGTAGAAATAGATGTATATTGTTACGACATTACAGAACAATCTACGTGCTTATCGAATGTTCCAGAGAAATCCGGCTGTAGTTCAACATGTGCTCGCGAGACGCCGCCAGCCGCGTGCACTGTGTCAAGGCCGCAATCAATTACGTCCTAGCGTAGCGCTAATGCGTCTAGTTGTGGAATGTTCTGGTGTGTGACCGGGGTATAAATACAAGGGGCCAGCGGCCTTAGTTTTCAGTTTTGAGTTGCGAGTTATTGTCGGGCGATTTACTCTGTGCGTTCAAGTGGTTCTTATTGCGGTTCGTAATACTGTGGCGAAGTGTTATGTGTTTTATAATGGCGCGATTCAATTGTAATACAATTGTGTTTTATATTGGTAGACATTTTTATTGCGTGTGAACAATTCTTATTTGATTTGTTGTAAGAGACTCTTTTGTTAATTACAAACTGTTTAATTGTGATAATTATAGCTGGTGATTAGTGACGTAATTGGTGTCTTGTATTTTGTTTTCCACTGTACTATACGACGATCAGTTAGACCGTCTTAGCAATAATACCGTATTATAATATGTGTAGTACAAAGGTGATTATAAATAACATATAATATGTTATTTCTTTTCTTTCTAATTTACAAGTAAGACAATATGAAATTTCCAGTATAATGTAAACTATATGGAAACACACATAATATAAACCAGTAGAAATAAAACAATAGCGATTTAAATTTTTAACAGAATTAATGCTGAGAATGTCCTCATATAAAACCATGTATACATATCTGAACTGAGAGAGATTTGTGTTTAGATTAAGCTAATGCAAATATATATAAATTATGTATATACTGTATGTATGTACAAATACTAAGAGGTTATAGTAACATATAATTATATGTTAATATCATATACCTTTTGCCAACTTTACAAGTAACGAATGTACAAATGAAATAACATGTACACTGTTTTTAATTTCTTTAAGTTGTGTCCCATTTAATTTGACATTATTCACGTCAGATTTTTCAAATAATTTTTCCATAAATCTAACTACAAACTTTTTATCGTTTACAAAAATTCAACCAAGCTATTGTACGGTAAACCTAAAAATTTCTGTTTTACAACTCACATTTTTTAATACCTTTAAGCAATTTTCTTACAAATAATAAAGATAGAACTCTGGAACCCTTTTCCTTTTAATATTCGGGACTAGTAATTTTGTTGCAAAATTTGTCTTCCAGGAACTTTCATATGGTACTAAATTATTACGCTTTCGGAACAAAAATATGGATTGAATTTTTACCTGTGCGATAACTAGAAAACAAAAAATTTTAGGAACTACGTTTATATATTATTTTCCAAACATAAAACGTACACATTACAGTGTGAAATAATGTAGTTTAAGAAACATGTAAATCACTTCATGTCAATATTTTAATAGTTTGTATACACTATAGTGTATAAAGGCCTAATAAATTCAACCTCTCACACGTATTTCAAAATATTTGAAATAATATTAAAAAAAGAGAACGATATTTGTGGTTAAATTTTAATGAAAAGAAATAGAATGAAGCCTTACAAAATGTTTGTTTAACAACTCATAATTTCCAGTATTCTTTACACAGTAACTGGGTTTATTAAAAATAGAAATTAATAAATATCTTTTGAGAGTAACCTTAATGTTGAGTAATAAGTAAACAAATATTCTTAAATAACTCTTAATATTGATACTAACATTTTTTTTGTCTTTGGACTCTGCAAAAATTAGCTAATTTAATTTCAAAAGCACACTTAATTAATTGTGTTTTACAGAATACACTAACACGTATATATGTTTAAATTAAAATACTTATCATATATTGTATTACACGATGTCTCAATAAATATTACAAATTAAAACAATTAAATACACTGATAGTGTATGCACAATTAATGGTGGCATGTAATAGTACACATTGAATGCGTTGGCTGTTTTTAACAACTTTGTTTTTGGTTTAATTTGTTTTTCCCGGTGGCTGCCTTCTAATTTCAGCAATAATTAAATCTCCCCACTGCATTTATATTTGAACTTCCTACGGCTGTTTTACTGAATTGTTTTCGCATTCATTTCTGCTTTCGTTAAAACAATGAAATAATTAAATTATTTAATTTCAACTGCAACGTAATTTCAATTTGTTTCAAAGTATTTTCCTTTACGAAAAAATACATCTATTTGCCCTTCCATTCACTAAATAAGTTTTAAATTGGTAATTTAGGTAATATACTTGTGAGCGCCTTCGTGGTTAGTCTTCGTACAGATCTCACAGTTTTTCCATACCCTTCTACTCTTTTACCAATTCTACGCAGAATATTTTATATTATTACATGTATTAATGTAAAGAGTTACATGAAAATGTTGAGTTATATTTAATATTAGCCTAAGACAGTAGCTCCAAAACAAGCACGCTGACTCACAAAATCTTCTATGCGACAAATTGACTCCGACAAGTCTCCAATTGTCATTTACACATCTCTCGCACACACTTACACAAAACAGACACATAAAACTATTGAAAATAATTGTCAGTAAACAGGTGACACCCAGTGTCTTTCATAAAACTTTTCCTAAAAAAGCAGTCTGATGAAATGATTGAATTATTTTCCTGTTATTATTATTATTGATATTATTATTGATATTATTATTATTATGATTATTATTATTATTATTATTATTATTAGAAGCACAGGCAAATAGAATATGGGATAAAAATAAATCTAGGGGGACACTGGAGTTATGTATTTAGTTGCAAATGAGAGGAAAAAGATGTGTGGATAAAATAATGAATGAAATGATGCTCAAATGAATCAAGAAGCCAAAGCGCTTCTCTGAGTTGTAAAGAGGATAAAAACAAATTGCACGCTACATAAATCTATAAACCAAATGGAAGTAGGCCTATATACAGATATGCTGTTACAAAGCAGACTCTAACGACACAAGAAACAATGACACAATGGCAAGTTTCTACTTTTACCTGTTCGTCTACAAGTGAACAATTCTTTTTTTTATATTAAAAAGCACGGAATTTTGGACTACGATTTGACACTACTGAAACAATTTCTAAAGATATTACAAGAAGCGTAAGACAATTCAAATATTATAAAGTTAGAGTTGAATTTGTTCTGGTCAGAACGATATTAAGAGTTAAGAAATAAAAAAAATAGCCAGCTAGCAAAAATTTACTTGTTTAACACTAATCTTTTATGGAAGCTTAGGTAATAAACTTTTATATTTTTGCTTATGGCTCAGACATCTGTTTTTTACTGCGTACAAAATGATTTGGCACAATACTTGAGACAGCAATTTTCAGGCGTAGTTTTCTCTGTTTGAATAATACTACGAAAAGGAGATTCTTTTATTGGCATACAAAATGTTATTTTTTGTTATGCGTTTTCACCATTAGAAACATCATACAAAATTGAACTATATTTTAACATTGTATACAACTAGACGTATTTTTATTATTTTTAAGGTAAAAAAAGAAAAAATAAACATGGGTAAAAACTTGTATTTACCTGTCAAAGATAATATCTTGTCAAAAGTTGTTTTTACTCTACAAACTTAATATCGTTCATTGCTACTGCAAAACAATGGAAACAGAGGCAGGAACAAGATTATAAGAACGTGTTGCGTTACCACCGTCACTTGCAAAATAAAGCATAAAATATACTTCTTTAAGTTACATGAGCGCTGAGTAAAAAAATCGAAGTGATAATGTGGTCCCAAACAATAACATATTGAAACTGAATATGTTTGCACTAAAATAAACTCTTCTTACTCCGTACAGTAGGCAACCTGCGTGACGCGGCGGCACTCTATGTTCAAAGCCGGCATTGACATAGCTTTAAGAGCGTTTCAGGTCCTTTAACTATTTTAACTACTCCATTATTCTCAACGCGTCACCCGGAATATGGTAGATTCTTCTCAAACGTCGGCGGGGTATGAATATAAGCGCCAGCGGCCAGCCAAGTGTAGTTTGTCTCAACGATATTAGTGTGCGTTGTTGAAGTTGTTATACTGACTTGCGGTTTAATGTAAAGCGATTACTGTGTATTACTTAGTGCGATACTGTTAATAAGGTGACAGTTATTTTGTGTTGGACAATCTTAGGTTGAAGAATTGTATATGAGTGACTTTGTTTATTGTTAACTGTAACTAAAGTTGCAAATAGCGACTCTATTTGGAATCAGTTTTTCTGTTTCTACAAAACAACGCGACGATTCGTACGACCGTCATATCACTACATTAAATAACAAAATATTAATTCAATAACACGAGAAGTCTAATCCGCTTCGAGATTACTCTTTACAGTGTGAAAGTAATGTAATTATAGCACTGTTGAATACATAACTTTATATAAGATAGACCCGTCTAATGTGTTTGTTACCACAATGGCTCTGTATTTTGGATGGAGTTCGTATGTATGGCTTACGAGAAAGACTGACAATCCACTATCGAAGAGTAATTTTATAGATTTTACTAACGCATTAAACATATCTGAGGTGGACTACATGTTCTGTTTATAATTAAAAATAATAATATTATTTATTACTCACATACATTTTTAGTTATGTAATGAATGTTATTGAATAAAACTTTTGAATGTGACATAACAACAAATATAATTATTAAAAGCTTCACATCCTAGACAAAGGCAAGAATTTAAAAGTTTATTTTAAGAATTGTCATTGATTGACAGTAGTTTTGCAAAATATAAAGGGCCTTGTTGGGTTTATGGTAATGCATTAAGTCAAAAAACACGCGTGATCAGTCAGCAAGTGTAGCGACTTACGAGTGATAACGCGTTTTGTCTAAATGACAATGCTCAGGTATTCTGTTTCAAAAAGACAATAAGATAATTCACTATATTTCGCATACTAACGCATTTTGTCTGAATGACAGTGCTGAGTATTCTGTTTCAAAAAGACAATAAGATAATTCACTATATTTCGCACAACTGAAGTAACTAAGAAGGTTTTATTCAATAATGTTGGAAACATGTATAAAAAATAAACTACTGGAAAAACTGTCAAAACGTAAAATAGTAAACTTTCATAACTAATGTAAACTTTCAAACTTTCATAGAATGGTTGTTGTCATCATAAGATTATCCTCATCCATAAAAAAAGGGATTAATGATTACGAAGTGTAAAAATGCACTTGATACAGTACCGCGCCCAACGTGAATTAGTCATTGGTGAAGTCCCCAGCCCGGTTGTAAAATAAAACGAAATAAAAGCACTGTCTGTCAACAGTATCCCTATTTGTTTACACGCTACAGAACTAAGGTTATAATAGATACAAAACTATCAGATCATTCTGCCTGACCGTTTAATTATATTAAAAGAAACAATTATACTTTATAGAAATTATTTTAAGGTATTATTACTTTAAAAGATTATTTATGGAAATGACGATAAATAATAAAACGTTTGCTTCATACAAGTTTGTTATCATTACTTATAATATTCTAATAAAAGTTAAAGTATTAAAATATAAAATTTCTATGTTTCTGTGTGTATGTGTGTGTGTCTATCTGTGGGACGTATAATGCATTAAACTAATGTACTGAAGAAACGCAGGACTTAAATATACAACACGTTAAGTATAAAATTCAGTAATGCAAAATCAAGGCATATAACTTGTTTTGCTAACCAACGATATTGTATAAACATATACACATAATTTTTTGAGTTTGTATTACAAAAAAATTGTAGTTCGACATCTGTTAAATTGGTTGTGTATATAATATTGAAAATCTGCATTATGAAAAATAGTTTTGTGTTCGAAGATTTATTTTGAAGATCACGCTCCATAAATCTAGAAGCCATAGTGACTAATATGTGCTAAAACAGTCACACATCATATACCAATGTATACATGAAAAATTTACTCTTTGATATAATACTTGCGTAACGATGATGCATGTAGTTTGCCAATAGTCCGGTTAGTTATATGATTTGTAACAATGTACGTATTCTTACCAACTTGCACAGACAATAAGAAAGGACCATTATATAATCTAAAGAATTTAACTATAGTTTTAGTTATCCGCACTACGACCTAAGTTGAATGCTTTAAGTAGAACCATTTCACCAACTTTAAATGACAGAAGTTTATGTTCCGCATTAAATTTTTACGTGCGTTTCTCCGCACTTTTTTAATATGCCTCCTAGCCCCTAAACGCTTAACCTCGTTTGGTACAGGTAAGTTCTGAGTAGCAACACGGTTACCACATACATCCCATACCCGCTTAGGCATCGCACCGGTTTGGAGTTCTTTAGGAGTGTATCCAGTCGTGTCGTTGTAATGACCGTTGATGGCTTGCTCGAAAACTCGAGATATTCAGGCCATTTACTTCGATTGGTATTACAGTTCGTCCTGAATAATCTTCCTATTTCCCTGCTGACCCTCTCCGCAAGATTTTCTTGAGGCCTCCGGATTGATGATAACACCGCTTGTATGTTACTCTTCTGTAATTCAGATTTCCATTTTTTATTCTGGAATTGCTTACCTTCGTCGGATAATATTTTTCTAACGTGACCATACTTCGGAAATTATTTCTCTAGAATTACTTTAAGAACTGCTTTTGTTGTTGGTCTGCCAACAGCATACAAACTCACATGCTTGGAGAAAGCGTCGGTGGATACCACAAGATTCCTCATTCCCCGAGATGCACGTGGTAATGGTCCTAGGAAATCAATACATAATAGCTCATTTTTATTATAATTCAGGATGTTACCTATCTCGATGTAAGTATGCTGGTTAGGATACTTGGATGTTTGACAGGTATGGCAGATACATAGAATAGATTTAATTTTCCTAGACATGTTCTTGCATATAAAGTCTTCCCTTAGTCTTAAGTAATATTTATATGCACCGACATGTGCTAGACTTTCATGACATGCCTAAGTATCCAGGTATCCTATGATGTGGTCTGAAATCATTATTTTCCACTGGCCATCAATACGTTTATACAGGGTATTATTTAAGTTTAGAAATTTAGGGTTATCCCTATCTTCATCTCTTGACTAATTCTTTTTAATTTCTCATCACGTTGTTGCTCTACACCGATGTTTTTAGTTGCGCTTTAAGGTTATTTGGTAATACATAGTTAACCGCTAAAATTTACACTTTACTTTTAATAGACGAATTATCTTCCTCTTGTTCAACAGGAAGATAACGGCCTACCGTATCGGCCATTTTATTTCCGCTCGCCTTACAGGACTTTATTCTAAAGTCGTATTCCTGAATTGCCATTATCCAACGCGACATACGACCATTAGACAGTTTACATTTTAATAGAAACGATAGTCCTTGATTATCGGATCATATCTCAAAATACTGACCTACAAGATAGTATCTAAATTTATGTAGAGAATAAATAATAGCAAGGATTTCTTTCTCCGACGTAAAGTAGTTTCTTTCAGCCCTTGTAACGATCTGTTAACATGCGCGATGACTTTATTTTCACCCTTGTCATTACGCTGGTATAAAATTCCGCCGATAGCTTAGTCCGATGCGCCACAATTCAATACATGTGCCTTCTTTCTCAGGATGAAATACATGAAGATTTCTTGTAAATAACTTCTTGGCTAGTAAATAACCGCCATTTTGTATTCTTATTAGTAGTTCTAATGAAGGTTTATTCTGTTTGCTCTGCTGTTTCTGTTATTTTTGTCATGTACCGTTTGAATGTTATCTGTAAAACCTTGCATATTTGCAAATATAGCCGCAAGTGTAGATTGTAAATCAGCTGATTGTGGTATTTGTGATTCCGCCATTATTAAGATTATATAGTCACAAAAACAAAGTTTATCTTATTTACTTAGCCGAACACGTATCACTTATTGTTAGGTCTTATTGTTGACTCAATACCGTCACAATTTGCTTGTTGTGTAATGTAGTGGTCAGATATCGCTAAGTAAAATGTCCACAAAACTTAAACTAACATGTACATGCACACAATATATGATTCAAACCTCCAAGTAATAACCCTAGTATAAACTAACACCGTCTTAATTATCAAGTTTTACAGAGAATATTCAATAACTCAATATACACTCTCTGCTGCCACAAATGTTTACTAAATATTTAAAATACACAGTTTAATGAGAAATTAGTCTATACAACATAAATTAATTAAATCCTATGCTAAATCGTGCCCACCCGTTGGCAGCGCCAAATACTATTTATGCAGCGAATCAAAATAAATATTCATAGATAGGTATAATGATAATTAATGGCGCTGCATATTATAGACAGGGTCTATATCTGGAGGTAGGAAAATGTTTAACTAACAAAATTATTATTTCTGTCTTATTAAGTTTTCAAACATGAAATTATTTATTTAATTATTAATTCTTTCAAATAAAGAGTTTACCGATTCTTATTTTTACAAATGTTTGTTACGAATTCCACAACTACCGTCGATGTCCGTGGATCAGCTGTTGACGATTCACTGCCCGTTGAACTTAGCGTAACCCACACTGACGTTTCACACAGACGCCGCGGTTATCAAGCTGTTATTTATTATTAATTGATCTCAGGGTTTTGTAATGAGTAATTAAATAGATCTGTGTATTAGGCTTACACAATCCAGATTCTTCAAGTGTTCTCGCGCCAATCAGTAATACCCCGATGGATGTTGCTGTCCTAGGCAGAAAATCTTGCACTAACGTGAAAAGCACTAATATTGATCTATTATTAATTTTGTTGTAATTTGAGTTCTCTGACTTTGGATAACGTATACGAGAAACTTGTAACGTATACTTAAGTTCTACGTCACTTATAGAATAGACACGTCCTGACACGAAAAACTCGCGACAGTCAGTACGACCTTCTATGAGACCTCGAAGAAAACTGAACAATGTGTTCTCTGCGAAGGACCGATTCAAATAATTTTTAGAACTTCTTATTGGTTGAATTTCAGATACGTCATAGATTTTTGTCATGATAGACTGACTTCAAGTTAAAACTATGTCCAAGTCTGCAAAGGCCAAGTTTTAATTGCCTCTCTAGATTTAATCTGCAATTTTTATTATCCTCTTGCAGATAAGGATTTAAAAGAAGAAATAATTTCATTAAAAAACCATCTTAAAATTATAGTTCTGCAGTACTGAATATATGAAAAACGTAACCTTCAATACGGTGCAAACTCTGTCCAAGTTTTATAAAGAAATGTTAATTATTAATGAAGTTATCAATAAAACGTGAATCACACGCGCATCCGCGGACTCGCTCACTAACATTGCACTGGACATGATAGAATATAAAATTATAGGCATTTTGACATAACTCATGTTTTTACCCATACACACACATGACTCATGTTTTGTCAAAACTTACATATAATTTACAACAAAGGAATAAAATCAATTTGCAACTTGTCTATGATCACCAGAGAATGCGTTATAGCACTAATATCCCTTATTCCGGACGTTCCTTGCACGTTCTGTTTCTATAGACACACGCACACACACACACACACACACACACACACACACACACACACACACACACACACACACACACACACACTTCATTCTTATGGTTACAAGTTAATGGCCCTGACTTGTAACATTAACAAAGTTAATGTGTGTCAGCCTGTGACCGAAAGAAGATGGGACAAAAGTGTTTTAACACATCAGTTTAGTATGTAGAATAATATCTGCTTTACCACACCGTCAACAAGGTAGGACAAGGATAAGATCTTTGATCAGACAAGGATCAAGGAACAGATCTAACACCATAAACGTGACGGGAGGTTATGACCTTGAAAACTAGTAAGTGTTGACCATTAATAAAGTAAATCCTTCTCGTATGAACTGTTTCGTTTGTTTTCCCTGTGTAGAATGTATCCTTTTTCTGAGGAAACATGTTTGATAAGTAATGATTGACATTTCCGATACTTCGGTAAAAAGAATATTGGTGCAGTAAAAATTTCATTTGTCATCATACCTGCAAAAGAAATGTTCAATGTACCAAACAAATTAAAGACTAAATTTTGACAATGTGTTTTAGTCTTTGTTAAGTTACATTAAAAGTTTTAAAAAACTTAAACAATTTATACAATAATGAATCAACTTTACTGACTTTTGGACACGAAAAATAATACTTTGTGTACGTAAAAAATTAATTACAATCGAATAGTTATAAAATTATATGGTAGTAATCCTGAATTTTTTATTTTTTGTGAGGAAAATGAGAGGATCTAACCTTGAAGTTAGTCCTTATCCCCCCACCAGATACAGATTCTAGTTACGCCAAACTGTTTATTGTCCATTACTAAGTTTTCACGAATATTATTTATCATTATTTTGTCTGTGTTTCAGGTATTGAAAAATATTTTCAATAATGATTATACGTTAATTAAACAGCCTTACAATCTTAATCATAGTGAAAAAAGAAAATTTTAGCAGAATAGAGTTATTTTAGTGTCTAAAACTAAATCAAGAGACTACTCTTTTAGCACGTAACGGAAATATAACGCAAATAACATTTACGAACAGTCCAAGGTCTGCTGTCTTCCTACGCGGTCGTCGAGTGACAATTTACTCAAGACCTGCCTTGAGAATAACCCTTTTCCTACTTGCTTGACGTGTGTGGCAAATGGCCAATAACTCTAGATTTTTGACAAGGTTTGGCAGTTTACATCCACGCGAACGGGGGATGTTGGTTCCGTCTATTAAGTTTAATTATCTGAGATCCGGTTCTTATGGGATACCGGATTGTGTCGTTCGTTCACTCTAAATAACCGTGCTACCAGAACCGGTTCGTTGACGACTATTACTAATGTGATGGATTTTCAGAATGGCTTTACTGTTTTTACTTGCCTGCCTATATTTATTGAAGTTTTGTAGCTATTACTTGAAAGTCTCGTTAAATCTGCATTTCAAAAAATTTAACCGCACTGACGAATATTAATTGAATTCTGATATAAAATCTTTTGATAATACTTGTAAAAGTATTTTATTACTAACCGGATTACATGAGACGCGCTGCTTGAAAACTAAAATTCACTAAAATTGTGCTTGCTTGATGCCGACAGTTTAAATCTGAATAATGTAGTTTCTAACCAAATGCGTCTGTCGCACACTCCGTGAGTATACGAGTGCGTGTGATATATTCAGCACGTTTGTGTAAATACACGCTGACCCTGTTTTGCTCCGCTTCTCCTGAAGCATGTTGAAAACATGTTTTAATTATTTTATACAATGCAGAATCTAATTTAAACCAACAAGTTTAATTTACCTAACCAGTTATAGTGTCTGTCAACTGCATTCACTACGAACACATATTTTTGTGCTTCGTTTCGTTTTAAAATTACAATAAATCTGTTCACGATATAACAATCCCAATTTTTAAAATGTACTTGAATGCGGTTACAGTCACTCACATTGTCCAGAAGGTTCCTGTGGTTTCACTTGCAACCTCTGAGTAATCCGGCCAAAGCAATGCTCTGATGCAAGCGATATAAAGCAATAAAGAGGACAGAACTTTATAAAAACCAAATAATACTACTTTTCTTGCTTTCTGCAATGCAGAGTAGTAACATGTTGTAAATGTAAACGTTTGCCTCTATACTGAAAACGTCACAGCTGTTCGATGAAGGCTGGTGTGTAGAATCGAAATTATGTAAAATCTATGAAAATACGAAATGTCGAGTTCATTCAAACAAACACATTGCCGCAGTTGCAGTCGAAGTTATGTCAACTATATACAATGAAAATTAGTATGCGTTATTAATTATATAGGTTATTAATTATTAATTACATAATTATTATTTTATATAATTTCCTACTGTTGTAGAAGCTTACTAGGCCTTTTGTAGTAGTACTTCCAATAGAAACTTTTGTGTATTGTTTAAGTATCATGGATGTTTGTGTACACGGTTGAAACACACAAATGTAACGCTTTTTTGTACATACTTTAAGGTAGAATTCATAATAAACAAAATACGAGGGGGTACCCAAAAATAACCGGAATTTTTTTTTTAAAGTTATGTATTTAATTTTTTTTACAAAACAACCTTATCACCTTCAAAGTACTCTCCATTACACTTAATACATTTGTCCAATCTGCGATCCCATTTCTGGAAACATTTTTCAAACTCGTCTGTTGTGATGCCTGATAGCTCCTGCCTCGTTTTTTTCTTTACCGCTTCCACGTCGTCAAAACGTTGTCCTTTCATGTCCCTCTTCATTCGCGGAAACAAGAAGAAATCGCACGGAGCGAGGTCGGGTGAGTAAGGGGCGTGGGGCAAGGGAGTCATGTTGTTTTTTTGCTAAAACTGACGCACTGAAATGGCTGCGTGAGCAGGTGCATTGTCGTGGTGGAAAAACCAGTCCCTCGTCTGCCACAAATCGGGCCTTTTTTGTCGCACATTGTTACGCAATCTTTTTAAAACTTCCAAATAGAAAGCCTGCTTAACAGTCTGACCTCGTGGGACGAATTCAGAATGCACTACCCCTCTCACATCGAAAAAACAAATGAGCATCGTCTTGATGTTTGATTTCACGTGACGAGCTTTTTTTGGGCGAGGCAACAATGAAGTTTTCCACTGGCTTGACTGTTGTTTAGTTTCGGGGTCATAACCATAGCACCATGACTCGTCACCAGTAATGACTTTGGAGAAAAAATCTGGGTCGGTTCGGAGCTGGTCTTTCAATGCACGGCATGTTTCAACTCGATTCTCTTTTTGCTGTTCAGTCAGGACCCGAGGCACAAATTTTGCAGTGACCCTTCTCATCCCCAAATCTTCTGACAAAATTCGCTGAACTGAGCTCCAAGTTATTCCAGATAACTTACTAATCTCTTCAATGGTCCGTCGTCGGTCTTCAAGCACGATTGCATGAACTTTTTTAACATTTTCGTCAATTCTGGAAGTTGACGGACGTCCAGAACGAGGTGTGTCATCAATTGACATTTCACTTTCATTGAAACGAGAAAACCATTGGTACACTTGAGTTTTTCCCATAGCAATATCCTTGTAAGCTGTTTTCAACATCACAACAGTTTCTGCGGCGTTTTTCCAAAGCAGGAAACAAAATTTCACAGCAACGTTCACTTAAATCCGCCATGACAAAAAACGAGGAGCAAGCGAAACTGCTTTTACAAAACAAATTACTGTGACCGGACATAACCTTCTCAGGCGACAACAATGACGGACTGAACTCGGAACGAGTTGCGCTACACTCGCCTAGCGGGAGAAATGCGTACTACGTCAGCTCCGCCAGTCGCAGCGCTATTCCGGTTATTTTTGGGTACCCCCTCGTATCGTTGCAGCCTAATGATTCTGCACTCATTTATATAGCAAACGTTACATCATGTATTGCACTGACCACAACGGTTTTAATATTTATACGTTGCCTATTTCATTTGACACCAGCTGTGAAAGTCTATCGCGTTATTTATTGTCAGCCAGGATGTTATGGACATACAAGGAAGGTGGAGACGTTGGGCACTAAAGTTATATACAGAGAGCGTCTCCGCTGCTTATTATTGTTGATATATTCGTTCTGACAATTATATCTTGTTCTGGTTACTACGGTGAGTTCAGAGGGAGCAGCAGAAACGTCTTGCAGAAATTGCACCAATACATCAAAGGCTAACACTGATCATTATGTAGGCTACTTGGGCTATAAGAATCGGTTAACAGGCAGTTCAATCCTTTAACAGTTTAGAAAAGTGAAAAACATATGAATGTTTTCTTAACAAATGGCTAATTAAAAATGAAATAAACAAATGTATTACGGAAGGTAAGGAATCAATCATATCTGCGTTACGTAGAATCAAGAGACTATATAAGTGTAAGAGATTTTTGTGACAAGACAAGTCGATTTTCATAAGACTTTGTAGTGGGTTAACGTTTCGAGTTAACCATTGTCATTATAGAACTTCAATAATATTTAAGTAGATAAATTTCTAGTGCTTTTCGCGTAGAGTGGAAGATTTCCGGATTAGGGCAGATTATCTACCGTGGCATTCTGATTATTAACTCGAGAACACTTCAAGAAGCCGGAATTGTGTAAGCCTAATACACGATCTATTTATACCCAGTTTTGATCCCTGAGATTAAGATTATTTATGTTATAAACAATAACAGTTTCATATCGCAGTGCGTATTTTCCGAGACGTAGATTTTTAACGGGGTGATCTTCGGTCGGTCGACCTGCAGAATAGCAACGGTGCAGACGAGCAGCGAGCGGAGCGCCTGGTGTCTATGCAAACAGTTGGAATTCTACGTACAAGTAACTTATATGTAAAACAAGCCATTAGACTCATTTGTTAAAAGACAATTCATTATTAAACAATTATTTATTATAAAGCCATAAGACAATAGTCAATTTTAATGTGTTAATGAATAAAATTTTCCTGCCTCCTGATATAGACTCTGTTGTAATAATTTCAAAGTAACCTATCTATGCAGTTATAATTTGTATCTTTACACTATACGTACTGTACTGGTTTTTTTTCAGATTTGGGTTCTCTAATCTTAATTTTATTTTGCTTATAGCGTGTAGTGACTCTTAAATCTCAGGGCTGCTGTACATAAAATAAAAAAGTAATATACACGTTAGAACCAAGTTATTTATTACTTAACATATCGATTTTTAATACAACTTATAAAAGAAAAAATCCTTTATCTATAATTAATTACAGTTTCAAAATTTATCTACTAGAGTGCAGAAATGGCAGTAGTTTTAAAACAAGAAATATCACTCTTCAGTCTCTCGCCCGTAGCGCTAGTTGGTTAATATAAACTAAACTATTAAAAATACGCTATGTTTCACTTACTTTTTGTTAATTTTTACAAATAAATAATATTTTTACACGTTACAAGCCTGTGTTAGTGGGTTTTTTATTCCTTAAAATAGTTTATGTCTATAGTACACACGATGTACGATGTCCACGATGTAGATTAACCTGTGGGTCTGTGTGCTTAATTTCACATTCTTTTAACTATGACTGTAATAGGTTAGTTTTCTTCTGTATTGTTTGAATTATTAATGCACGATATTACCTGATAGGTGAGTAACATTTTCATTTACTATTAGTTTAATTTTGTTCTCTATTTTGTTTTTCACGTTATTATATTCCGTTTCGTGAGTTAACTATTTTATGTTTAATTTACTCCCGCACTCTCTATTATGGTTAGGTTACCGAAGACACTTTAATAATTCACTTCTTGAAGATACTTCTAAACATGGTGATGGTCAAATTAAAAGTGACGCTTTTTACACAAGCACGTCTAATTCAGGAGTCCCGGAAACAGAAAGTTTTACGTTTACGTTTTACGTTCCTTACCAACAATAAATTTTTATAATTTCGCACATTTCTCTATTATTATGGTCCTCGATTTACTAAATATCCTTAATCTTACTGAATTTTACTTAGTTATAGTCATTTCACTTTTAATTTTTACATATTGAGTGATTTGTAAATTTTTTATAATACAAAATTTGTTCATAAACTGTAGGTAAACTTGATTAGTTATTCACAAATAGGTTCTATTTGTTCTACGATCTTCTGTTAAAACACAATTTATAACTAAGCTAATTCCATGTTATTTAAAACAATGTCTTATTAATTACAACTTACTAATTAGTTTTATAAATAATTACAATGATTCTGGGGGTTTAACTAACATTTTACACATAAAATGTCTATACCCAACCAAAGTTTGGTTCTAGGCCTTTCACATACATTCAAGATGGCGGACAATATTATTCTACAAATTACAAATTTTGTTAATTTTACTAAGATTTTGGCATTAGTATTTTATTATTATATTAAAATATTATAATAAATAGTATTTATTAGTATTATATTAAAATACTAGTGTATTTTACAGCAGTACAATATATATGCAGGAAGAAATAGTGATACTTAAATTCGGTGCGGACATATGCGGACGATAAAAGTATACTTAATGAATAAAGTCCATTACACGGAATGGTCGGTCCTCCTTGTGTATACACGTTCTGATGAATCGTCAGCTGTGGAATATATTACACTAATCAAATAATGATGTCTGTCCCAAAAGCGTGTTGATAATTTTACTGGTAAGCAGCACAACGAAAGTAACTAACCTTATGAAAGTCTAACGAGTTCCACTTCCCAAATCTGATTTGTTACGTTTTTGATTCCCGTTGTTGTAGTAAAACAAATAATCAGCATAAAAAGCATAATGTAAGTTATAGGCCTACTATAAGTTTTTCAGACTATTTCATCTTGTTTTTACGGGGGTCAGTGGAAAATTTCGCGGAGCGACATTTTTAGCTTAGCAGTAGAACTATAATTTTTAGTGTATAGTTTAGATTCGTATTTCGTGTAAACACTTGTTAATTTCTAAAACTATTTGTCAGTTTATTCATTGTTTACTGGCTGTCTGAAATTCACGGCTGTTTTTGTCACGCGTGTTTTAAAAACGGACAAAATCACGAATTCTTTGTTAAAAGTGGTCTAGCACCAAAGAAAATTCACAACGAAATGTCAAATGTGTTAGAAAACGCTGCACCTTCAAAAATAATAATAGTTTGTATGCAGGCATCCGAGTTTAAACGTGGTCATACAAACTGTTAAGATGATCCCCGCGCGGTCTCACCAGAAGTGCAACAACTCCAAATGCGGTACCCAGGTTGCACAAAGATTGTTCACACCGAGTTCTTGACTTAAAATATAGTACACAAGCAAATGTCAAATACCTATGATATCAGGACGTCATCCTCTTTCAATAGCCGGTCTTCCAACACTGTGTACGACATTTTTTTAATTGTATACATGATGCAATGAAAATATTAACGCCCTTGAAAAAAAAAAATACTTCAAAATTTAACGGAAAACTCTCTACACAAAAGCCCAATTCCTCGATTCACAAGACGGCCAAAAGATTAAGTTACATAACAAACGCCCCGTTATGATAGAAATTAAATTCTTGAAGCATGGCGTAAGTTTGGGTGTTTATTCGAGCTTTATTTTACTATGTTAGTGCCGAGAGCTGGGTAGATACTGTTACGACGGTCTACTGATCGTCGTATGGTACAGTGGAAAACAAAATACAAGACACCAATTAAGTCACTAATCACTAACTTTAATTATTACAATTAAACAGTTTGTAATCAACAAAATAGTCTCTTACAACAAATCAAAAAAAATTGTTCACACTCAATAACAATGTCAACTCGCACAATTATCAAACATGTAACACGTTGCCACAATACTTTGAACAGCACTGTCTATATCGCCCGACATAACACTGAACTCTAAGCGGCAAGTATGGGCTATATTTATAGTCTGCAGAGTTCCAAAATATGCGTCTTTAACAAACACGTGAAAATTCTAGAGAATACTTTAGCGCAGTCATGGGAGAAACACACACCTTTGGGCTGGTCAAGAAGCTTCTAGAACGACACCACCTAGTACGAGACGTTCCGCATTACGTAGTACTGCCTCGCATGTCAAGCATTACGTACGCGTTACAGCTGCGGGAATAGCCGAGAAAAGAGTAGAACAACGTTTTCCAATGTTACAGAACTTTCAGTAATGGCGTAACACTTTTTCCGCATTACGTATCAATATCAATGTACCAAAGGACGGAGGCTGGTAAACAATTATCGTGTTATAATATAATACTCTGAATTCACAAGCAATGGAAAAGTTAAAGTGGCTGCTTTATGTTCCGTAGTGAATGTGATAACGTAGAGAGCTCTTATTCAATATTTTTAATTCAGGTTTCCTTAAAAATGGAAAAAACTCATTTAGAATATTAGGCTAATTAAATATTAGTTATTATTGAAACGAGAATTGTATACTTTATAAATACTTAATATACAGTTTTCTTATTTAAAGTATAATTAATTACAGATGAAATTTCTATTTCTGTGTAAACTATTTTCGTTAAAAAGAATAAAGGTTTTTCAGTTAATTACTATTTCATAAAACAAAATTAGTTTTTTTAATAAAGTCTATAAAATATAATGTAGTAATACATTAAATAATTGAAAATTATAAATTTATTTATAAAATTTGTGCGCAAAATCTAACGAGATTGGTGATTTTTTTAATATTTGCATGCAATATGAAAAAGTATTGCTTTTTATAAATGTGTATAAGTTGTTTGACAACAAAATTTCTTCTTAATAGTTGGACTTCTTTATTATGTTATTAATAGCACTGGACAAGTAAATTTGTGCCACTGCATTCTTAGTAGTAAAACTGAGGCATGGCAGAAACGGATGCTTCTTTACAAACACGGTTGAAAGACTATTTTCAAAAACGCTATGTTGAGCGTTATAGTACTTCAAATTTATAAAACTGGTTTTACGAATGTTCTTTTTTTAAACTAGTATAAAAATTGTAAGTAGCCTAATGTATTTTCTAATCTTTAGTTCAAAACTCAAAAATAACTCAGTTCAAAAAACAACGGTCTGTGCAATCATTGTCACAACACTTCCGTTCAGATAAAAGATAAAGAGACGCAATTACGCGGCAAAGCTCGAGTGGGACCCAAACACATTCCAGCTGTTTGTCGATTGTTCTACCAGCATTCGGTCTGCGCAGCAGTGTAGCAAGTTTGGGTATTCAGTTTCACGAGCGTTCCAGCGCCTGAAATTATGCAATTATTTCTCTGCGTATCATCCGGAAAGCGACAGATTTCTCGAACTACAGCGGGGTATAAATAAGCCTTCAGCGGCCGTCCAAGTTCGCTCTCTCCGCCGCCCTTGCGATGCCGTTGGCCACCCATCCACTTTTCTCTATCGCGAAAAACACATTCATCCTATTCAGTGCATAGCTCTTAAGCAAGAAGGACGAATTGTTCTACCGCTTCCTTCTTCAAAAAAAAACCCGTCGCGAATCGCTTTGTGGTTCAGATACACTTCAACAACAGCCTCCACCCCTCCACGCAGGAGTACGCGATCCTAATCATACACATGGCTATTCACGTTTCAGTTGCATCAGGCAGTCATCAAGTTTACCCGGACACTGACTTGGGCACGTCCAGCTTAGCTACCCCATGATTGATCTTGGTCTTGGCCAAGTTCAGTTCATACATGGTAATATTATAGTGCGTTTCGGAGTGACTTTTATGTTGATTTGCGGTTTAGTATAAAGTTATTACGTATTGAAAAACTTTTAAGAAAGTGGTATTTATTGTTTTCACATTGTTGTATGTTGAACTATCTTTAGATGTAATTGTATATGAGTGTGTATTTAGACTTATAATTAGTGACTTCACCTGGAGTCAGTTATTTTGTTTCCACTGTAGAACACGACGATACACGCGACTATAGTAACAACGCTCTTACGGAGGTCACACGAATCGTCGTGTTTAAAGAAATGAAATACGTGACAAACACCGGAGTAATCATTAATTTAGACTTTAATGACGTAACGTATGTTACTGAAAAGTTTAAGCAAACTAACTACAATAAATACTGGTTTATAAAAGCTGGTAAAATTTACAAACTGTCCACTGTAACGTAACAATACTAAAATTGCCGCAACAAATAACGCAAATCACTAATTACAGATACTTGCATACAATGATTCACAATTATCGCTTTACGTAAATTCGCAGTAAACGTACACATTCAATCGCAGTCTCAACTACTTAATAACATTCTTTTGTTACTGTCCTTTTTAGTAAACAACTGAATCGCTCTGCAGTTGGTTGCTATATTTCCATTTACACGATTCATGCAAAGTTCCAGTACGTTGTAGCATTAGTAGAGCAATGAAAGGGAACGATATTTTTAGCAGGCGTCAGTACATTCTACGTTACACGCGCAACTACTTACATAATACGTCTCACAGCTTGACTACTACTGTTGCCTACTCATCGGCATAGTATATATTAAGATCCATCTCTAGTACATACGGAAGCAACTGTTCTTTAACGATGACAATTTTTTTAGGATCAGAGTAATATAAAATTTCCTTGAAAACGATATTAGTCGCGTCCACTGATTTTTTTTTATTTATTCACAAACACCGTCTCTTCTTTGCTATTTTTATTACAGATAAATGATACAAAATGTATGAAAATGTGCTTAGCGGTTCTCGAGACAAGGCAGATCAAACAGACGTCTAATGTAAACTTCAGTTTATACTACACAGGAATGTGCTAGAGAACAAGCATATACATTTGATAAATAAGTAAAATAAACGCTAATATTAATAATAAAAACAAAATCACTCATCTGTACAAGAATATAAGTGGTTCCTGGAAGACTGTTATTTACTAACTCTGCTGTTCTTATTTACAAAATTACAACGTTACACCGCGTTCTCATCTCCATTAGCTTGTAAAAAATTATGTCATTCAGAGAATTTTGGTATAAGCAGGGAAAACCATAATGACAAAAGTGAGAGTCTAACAATTCACATTTGTAAATAAAGAATATTCTAGTCAAAGTCTTCTTAGTAACGAACTTTATATTGTTTCTTAGAAGTCGCAACTTTTCCTTCTGTATAGCCTCTTTGCGGTTTCTGGCCCCGTTGCCGTCGTGTGCTCATTTATCAGTGTTTTCAATTATTAAATATTTTAAATTTATTCGATATTTACACCCTGCTGTCAAGAAGCAATAACCAAGGTCCTTAAAAGAGAATGGAACATGTGAGTATACGAAGAGAGAAGCAATTCAGTGATGGGATTAATTTAAAACAGTATATGCACTAATAAAATGTTAGATGATCAAATCTAAAAGGCATTGTTTTATCAGTAATCTGGGAAATTTCCGTAGTCCGTTTAGATGCCTCTGCCTGCCTTAATGAGAGACACAGACTTTCGATTTTCTGATCAGCTTTGGTATTTTAAAGTGTTTATATGTAGTACAGTTCGACCACAAAATTATCACGAAGAATGATTATGAATAGCTTTGATGTTTCATTACAACCTTTAGAATAATAACTTTTGCACTGGATGGTCGTGGAATTCTATTGCTAAATTCTGTACGAAAGAGAGGTTTGATGACAGCTTTGTGCAGGAGAATTTCGTACTCCGCCGATAATTTAGATTTCCTTTCAAGAAACTAGTAGACTTATCAGTGATTTGGTTTAACAGGGCTACGTGTAATCTTTGTGTTCTGTAAAAAGTAGTTTCCTGATAGCATTAATGTGTAATGTTAAACCTAAGTACATGATCAACTTTGTTAAGCCTAAAGAGAAAAGTTTTTGTTTTCACTGAAGTCTATTGGATATGACAAATTGTAAATCGTATGAGAAATGTATCAAATACATTAAATTTTATACAAGACGCTGTAATTTATAAGTAGATTTCGCCCTACATACAGTACTTTAGCAGCTCAGCTGTATGTCGAGTTTACTCTCGGCAGGTAAAAGGCAAAGATTCCAATGGATTTGGTATTATATTTACAAAGGACAACGTGGATCATGAATGGTGGAATAAATAAATTAAAATCTCTACAAAGTTACTTGAAAATTTGTATTTGTTTGTTGGCAAATTAACGGAGTTATTTTATCCCAAATCTAAATAAAGGGTGTTTTTCCACTCAAATGTTTTGTGTTTTACACAGTGTTTGTTAGAAACTAATTGAGATAGAGTTCTGGGACATTTTTAATTTAATTTTTCAAATCAAAAACCATAAGGAACCACCAAATTCACCCTTCATTTTATACCTCAAGAATTTTAGTATAGCGTCATTTTACCGTGGGGGCAGAAATCGGGGGAACTGGTTCGCAAGCCGTAACTCGCTTACGAACCATTTTCGGATCTATAGAAAAGGCCTATGGACTAGTTTTCTTATTTTTAGCTAATTAACCAGCTTCCTAGAGATTTCCGTGCAATTTTGATCACCCTATGTATAACAAATAGTAATAGTAGGTAAGTTTAATGAATAAAACAATGTTCAATCTCGGCGTATTACAATATCGCTTCCTCTTATTAGTGTCGCTGCAAAACCAACATCAAGGTCTAGAATCCAAGATACACTAAGTGCAAAGCCCATCATAACCCTGCGCCATTTTGAATTGTTGACGTGTATGTGGATCTCGATGTTTTCGCTATGGAACCTCTCAACACCACGTCGTTGACAGAAACTGCTTCTCTTCTAACAAGATGGTATGCTCCTCGTGCGCCACAGCACACTCAGCTTCTTTGGTAACCCAGACAGTAATATTTCTTGTATCCACACGACAGGTGCGGACACTACACTTCGTGGTGTCTACATATACTTACAGTTCTGAGATATGGGCAATAAAACTACGAACAGAATTAACGTTTGAACACTACAGAAATAGAGATTTTGTGACGAGCTGCGGCAACTGTAAGAAGGAAGAAAGTCGCAAATAATAAGGGTCGTGTTAGATAATGGGAAACTCAACCCGGAAGCTAACCGACAATATGGGAACTAGGCGGTTGCTCTGAAATAGACATGTGCAAAGGAAAGTTTACCAAAAAAATATCCTGCTTATATGGAAAGAAGTAGATGAGGTTGTCTTTGGAGTTGGAGAGTTTGAATTAGTACGAAAATAGAAAAAAAAGCATTCCAAGGAAACCAATGGGTAGATAAATCTTGCTGGAGACTACCAATAGGAGGATGCCGAAGAACGTTATAAAATAACACACCCGCGCGCGCGCACACACACACACACACACAGGTTCAGTTTCAAAGTTATATAATATAAGAGATATTTGTATAGTTACAGACAAAACATAACGTCCTCAGTTCCTGGAAGCGAGCGAGCTGTCACTCATACGGGCGGTGGAGTGAGGCGAGCATGTCATGATTTGTCTGCAAGTATAACTAAACTAGACGTATTACTACGGCAGCCCGCCATGCAGTCTGGTGTCACACAGGCCTACTGCTAAATCAGCAAATACACTAGGAATTCCAACAGTGACTAGAAAAAACAAGTGATCATTGCAAACACTGCTTGACTATCGTGGAAACATCTAGTAGTATCTCGTCTATATTACTCCACGCAGGACCGTAGCTGGCCACTGTAAACAATATCGGGGCGACAAAAGTAAATATTGGAGAAATATTTACCCAGGCAATTAGACAGCGTTATTAGCGCAAGCGTTACAAGTTGATTAGTTTATACTAGTCTTGGCGTGTGATATATTTAACTTTGTGAACTCTCTGCTTATTCGTTCTATACGGTAAACTCTAGATAACTAGAACAATTTTAATATGTCTCATTGTTTTATAGGAGAATTTTACTGAGGTGACATATGTTTAAGAGTGTCTCTATTGTTATTTAGAAATTACGCTAAATACGTGAATACTAGACTAAGTGTAAAGTAGATGTAAGAATAATTGAAGTGCCATTCCAAGTTAATTCCAACAAATGTATTAGGGTTAACAATTCTGTAGGAGCCTGCCATTAATTGGTAGTATAAGTAGGAACAAGGCAGTCCATCACTGGGAATTGACGCTTTCAGCAGATAATTTATGCATTAGGCACTGGTAAAATTACATCGCTTTCACGTCCTACATTTATGCATCAAATTGTCTCATCTCTCGTTACCTTTCAACCCAACCGTATACCGTTCCATTGTGTAAATGTGTGCGTAAAAATATTTGTAGTAAATAACAAGTTTCTAACCTTCTTTTCCGTTTGAAATAAATTGTTAAATTTTTAGCGCCGATAATACAAATTATAAATTCACTCCATCTAATCGGACTGTTGGAGGATTGTTTAATTTCTCCCCAGCACGTGCCCAACACCTCTCCCATCGTGTTTTCTCCGGTCGCTTCCTGCTGAAACATAGACGCTAAGGTATTGCTATACCAATTTATTCAATTGCTATATTCCCTTAAACCCGCTAGCCACTTACAACATCGATTTCCTTAGACCACTATTGTTGGTTTCCTTTTCTAGAAGGAATCGTTAGTGTCATAGTCTGACTAGAAAATGTACAGTATTCTTATTAGATCTTGTGGTTTTAAAGGCCTGGGTTATTTTATAACAGCTCTTGTACTCTTCCGGTCTCATAGACATAGAAGAAAACATATTTCACGCCGGCTTAGGATATGCATCTTATAGGTTCACTGAAGTACAATCTTGATTAATAGATGTGTCCTTATTATTATAAACGACTTTCTAGTTTTTGTAGTTTCTCCTTAACATTGAGATCGTCTTTCCTATATTTGCGTATAATGAAAACTACCAAATATAATTATATATAATACAAATTGACATTGCTTTGTAAGCTATTCTCTTTAAATGAATTACACGTATCTTTATTACTTAACGAGATAATTTATAACATATAAATTAGTATATTTATAAAGGCAATAAAATACTACGTATTAATAAATTAATTAAATGAAGACGATAAATTTATTTAAACAATTTTAGCACAATCTTAGATCTGATATAATTGGTGTCTTTCAATATGTGCATCATTTATGAAATAGGTACTATTGATATTTTTTATACTTACATGCGTCTCTTAGCCAGAAGAGTTTGTTTTCAACAGTTCGTCATTATTCAAAGCATATTTCATTATTTTGTCATTAACAGCACTGGAAATGTTAATTTTTGATGCCGCATCGTTAGTATTGAAACTGAGGACATGGAAGAAACAAATGCTTCTTTACAAACATGATTTATGTAAGCCAATTTTAGCAAATTTAAAATTGTCGACTGTTTTTCATAATGATTAGTACTAAAATTCTTTAAACAAATGTTAAACTCAGTTTACACATTAGTTGATCTACAAAGATGTAAAGTTTTTGACTTTAGGTAAGTTTACAGCTTAGGGAGGTTAAAGCTTCAAACTGTAAAAGAAATAAAGATTTATTTATGCCATGTAGACCGGTGTAGCGTATCCGACGAGCAGCACACTGTTACGCTCTGCCACTCAATACGTTCTCTACTGTTGACCTAGTTATTTAGTTAACATTTTATTTATACTTGAATTGTAGACAATAATTATAAATTGTTTACTATATAATTTAGAGGCAGAGTACAGTGTATTCACGAAATAGTGTAGTCTTTCACGGCCTGAGTAATCTTGGTCTTCTGGGCTTCATCCCTCCGCTGCCCCGGCTGACCTATCCGCGTGGCCCTTGTAACATTATCGTCTGCGGTTATCTACACATTGCGAAGACCTCCTGCACTCATGACTAACCGGTTTTGTTTCACGAAGGTGAAATACTGATCAAGGCATGGTGTTACTTCTCTTAGCTGTTCAGCGAGTTCACAGAAATTCTGATGCATGGTGACCGCTGCAAAAAACTAATAACAAACACATAGAGAAGGGATTAATGTAACCTGGTTCCCGGTTCTATATACTGTGAGTTTTTACCTATAGGAGAGCAACTGATGACAACCAGCTAACCTTCAAAGTAAGGACGAAAGCGGGGCAATCAGATCATTCCGTTCTGGGCTCGACTGGTGTTTTGTCCGAATTAATCTGATGTTAGTCAGTTTATTATGTTAATGTTTACAGAACTGGTTCACACATATGCATGTACGAAGGAGTAGTGATAATTAAATTCTGTACATATATATGCGGACGGTGAAGATAAGTTCAGTGAATAAAACACTACACATAATAATCGGCCCTTATCGTTTAATCACGTTCTGATCTTGTTAGTAGTGGAATATATTATACCAATCAATTAATGCTGTCTGTTTTGAAAACGATTTGGTAATTTTACTGGTCAGCGGTGAAAACAAGATAGATTACCTCATGCAAGTATAATGAGTTCGTCTTCTTCTCAAACGTCCTCTTCTCTTCTTCTGTTACGTTTTCCTTTCCCATTATTGTCATAAAGAAAGAGTCAGTATAAGAAGCGTAATGTATGTTACACTCAATTACCGTATGGTAGTGAGACGTGGATTAGAAAGGCCAAAAACATAACTAGAATTCAAGGAGCGGAGTTAGATTCTTGATACCTGTAAAGGGTTGTACCAGGAGAGATCTTATCAGAAGTGATCGTATTGGAATGGAGTTAGGCATAGCTGAAAGCCTAAATGAGAAAATCGCCCGGTACAAAACGGAGTAACGGTTACACGTAGAGAGAATGGATAAAACTAGATTTTCAATAAGAGCCCTTGACTAACATCCAAGAGGGAAGAGAAGTGTGGGAAGACCCCGCAAACGACGTTTGGATGAATTTCATTGGGACTGGAACAGGGTAATAGCCTAAGCTGTAAAGGACGACGACGACGACGTTATACTGTACGTTTTTTAGATTATTAAATCTTACTTGTTAAAGTACAACTTAAGATTAATTATGTAGTAATAAATAATTAGTCAATAACGGCAATAGTATGGTAACAACTAATAAAGCGGCGGCAGTCAATATATATTGTTACGTCGGTCTCACGGCATGTCGTCTTGTTCAGTGGAAACAAAGTACAGACACCCAATGACACCAGCTTTCAAAAGTAATTCAAAAGTAACAAACTGAAATCAACAAGATACTATCACACAATAATTCAAGTTAGCCTAAATTTGTTAGAGATGTTATTGCAATCTAAGTTTTGAATAATTAGTTTGTAATAATTTCTAATAATTAATTTATAATCACAAAGAGAAATTACGCCGTTTCACACCACTATATAAAAAATTACCAATTAGCGCTTTCGAGCCTTTCAGCTCATCATTAGATCGGAGATATACTATACAATTTAAGATTTACTTGCATCTATTGTTGTGTTTGTACACATGTAGAAGTGACTCATTAAAATCGCTGCAGGCTTCCTTAGACGCAGTTCCGTCACCGCAAGCTGCGACCAAACACAACGCCTAAAGCTTCAATGTCCTCAGAAACGTAAGGATATTTTCATATTCGTTGCACCACGAACACAACTGTTTATAGTTCCAATATTAACGCGCTGAAAATGTGTAATCATAAACTCAAGTCTCTTAATAAACACAGTTAGTAAACATCTTTTACTATAAAAAAGTTTAGATGCAAGAGCTAATATAGCCCTACTGTTGTAATGCTTAACGTCAATTGTTGTCAGCAATTAATGTATGCTTTATTCAAAAGTTACTTATTTCTTCAAATAACCGCACAGAAACAAAAAGTATTATGTTACTTCTGCATTATTGATGTTATAGCCTTTCTCTTCTAATATTGCGTAACTTTAAATTACAGTATATCATTTTGGATATTACATTAATTTTTTATAATAATTTTCTTGTGATGTGGGACTAACTAAAACTAGGGTACTTTACTTTGAGAACAATTTTGCAAAACAAGAAAAGGTACAGATCCGATTTGACTTACTCCACAAATTTATGTTTTGTTATTTAATAAGTAGTTTACTAAAACATTTAACTTTAGTCATAAAATTCTCGTGTGTTGGTCGTTTAAAAACAACTACAAATTATTATGTTTTAATGTTGATTAAATTTTCAAGTTAAGGATCCGGACATCCTGGGAGTGTACTAATACTTTAGTCACACTCCACACTGCCGGACTTATATGTAAATCCAATTTGTCCACACATGCAATAAACAAGGGACATGAATTCCCAGACATAACCAACATGACACTGATAAAACACATGCTACAAACAGGCACAGTAATGAACATATGGGGAAATTTACAAATATACAAACACAAAAGAAACTGAAACATGAAAAAAAGGCAACACAAAACACGACATAATTTTCAAAATACTCAACACTGAAAACACCCAAAAAACAAATATATACACTACACCCTTACACAATAAAACCAATTTGTAATACCAATAGCCAACAGGAAACCGTAGCAACAACCAACCGGAACACAAATACTGAACAAGATCCAAAATTATGATGGCTGAGGATGGGAACAAATGGATTCCCGAAACATGTTTCACATAATATATCTTGAGATAAAACAGTTATAAATGTTAAATAAATAATATATACATCAGGAAATTGACTGTAGCGACAAGTGTTTGAATATATATTGCAACCGTACAACCATTAACGATACTGTGCATTGCCAAAATAAATTTAAAAAATAATAATAATAAATAAATATGGATTAATAAACATGATTCAGATTGGATGTATCGTAGTTAAAAATAGGGAGCGCAGAATTCATGCATGGACACGCATTCCTGGCACACCTGTCGACACGCGTATTTTGTTTGTGTGTGTGAAGCCTGTCCGTTCCTGAAATATAACCAACCCTTTTCAAGTAGAATAGTTTTTATGTTTTATTTTAATTATAAGATATGTACGATATGGTAAAACGAAAGACACCAAAGTGTATAGAAATTAAAGGTGAACAAAGGGTTAAAAAACCGTGCAAATGTGACGAAAAGTGCAATTACTATACGTAAAAAGTGAATAGCTCTTTTTGTAATTACAATAAAGAAGTGTAATTTACTTATAGTAAACATATAAAAATTAGTGATCGATTGAACATCGTGTAGTGTGAAACAGATTTCGTAATTCGCGAAGATAGGCAAAAATAGTGAATTGAAACAGAGTGGGGGTAATGACACCTCGACAAAATCTGACAAGTTGAAAATTGTTCAGACCTGAGCTTTTGCACGACCTGACTATAAATACCAGGTCGCGCTAATAAAGTTTCTTCTTCTCGATTCAACCGTTACCACAGGAGGCTATGTCAGTCGACGACGCTAATTTAAATCTATAGTAAGAGTCACAGGACAAACTAGAAGTCCAACCAGAGCAGCAGAGTACATACGAGGAGGTCTATGGACACACTTGCAGCTTATGATGTGAGGCGAGACGACTATTAAACAATATATGCAGTGTAATCCGGGAAGAGGACCAGAGGACCAAGAGGACATGGAGGACATGAGTAATGAGGACCAAAGGAGGACATACGGATGATTAACCACGTGAAACGAGGTAATGAAAAACCATTGTAATTACAGATATTTGAAAGACACTAATTAAAGTTAGAATGAAAGACATTCAACCAGTTTATTAAAATAACTAAATTGTAAAAGCAGAGTGAAATTTAGAATATTATCTCTTGTATAAAATTTAGTAATTGAGAGTAACGTAAATGATAAGAGACATATTTGATTGTTAAGTTAACGTAATTAATAAAGTCTTTGTTGATAAAGGAGAATGCATATGCAGTAGAAAGTTTTAAAGGAAATTAATATTAAAGAAATTGGAATACAAGTAAATTCATTATTGAAGTAAATTAATCGGCAATTGCAAAAAGATGACCACACAGTGAGTAAGCCGAGAGCAAATAAGTATTTAATTAATTAAAATTATATAATAAGATTTATGTATAACCTGTTGTATGTAATTTTTTAGCTAAAAGTTGTGTACGAAAGAGTCGTATAAACGATTTAATAATGAGTGCTGTTTCAATATGCGAAATGAAAGATTTTGTTTAATAATAAAATAAATAATGGAACAATTTTAAACTTAAATAAAGCATCATCTTCTTATTATGATTACACCCATGAATTCAATACAGTATATAATTTGTTATGTTAGATAAATTGGCGCTCCAAAATCGTGGGGCTACACAAATTAAATAAATATCAATTTGTGTTGTTATATAAATTGGCCCTGAACGTGGGGCTACCCAAATTAAATTAAATTGTATTTGTTACGTTATAATATATATATATAATATTTAAAATTTATATTTATTTTACCTCAAGATGTCATTTTTCCTTATTTGGAACATGTTTCAAGAACTCCTGTGTTCTCATCTTCAGCCTTCGTGATCTTCCGTCTGATGAAGTATTTGTGTGTTGGCTGGACGCTATTTTGGTTTCTTGTTGGTCTCTGGTATTTTAAAGTGGCATTATTGTGTGTGATTGTGGTATATGTAATAGTATTTTGTGTATTTTCGATGTTGAGTGCTTTGAATATTGTGTCATGTTTTGTATTGATTTGTATTTGTTCAGGTATTAGTTTGTTTTGTGTTTTATGTTTTTATATTTGTAAATTTTCCCAAATGTTCATTGTAGTGGCTTTGTGTGGTATATGTTTTATTAGTATCACATTGGTTGTGTCTGGAATTCATGTCCCGTGTTTATTGCATGTATGGCCAAATTGGATTTATATATTTTTGGTTTTTTGTATGCATTTAGATGTTCAAAATAACGTTTTTTCAGCTGTTTTTTGTTTGTCCTATGTAACATTTATTGAAATCTTGGCATTCAATTTTGTATATACCGTTAGTTGTTGTATTATCTTTGTTGTGTGGGTTATTTAGTTTTGTAAATTATTTTTATTAGTTTTGTATGCTATTTTTATATCTGTGTTTTTAAATAGTTTTGATTGCTTTGTAATTTTACTATTTATTTATGTGAATGTGGCCCATTTTTTGTTGTTGTTATTATTTATGTGTTGTTCATTTTATTAATTCTTAATTGTTCAGTCTTTACTTTATATTTGATTTTATTTTCTATTTTGTTTACAGTATTTTTATTGTATCTATTTCATAACCAATTTGGTATATTATATTTATTTCTTTGTCAGTTTCTTGTTTGTTTAGGGGAATGTTGTACATTCTGTTAAATAGCGAATAGAATGCTGCCATTTTATGTTGTGGTGGGTGGTCAGAATGGTTAGGTATAATGATGTTAGTAGAAGTTGGTTTTCTGTATATTGCATATTGTATGTGGTTGTTGTTTCTTGTGATGGTTATGTCTAAATAGTTGATTTTGGCATGTTTTCTTTTTCTTCTGTGAATTGTATTTTTGGATATACGTTATTGATTTGTTTTAGTATGTTCTCTACATTTGTGTTTTTGTTATTTGATACATGTAGCCCATCATCTACATATCTTATCCATATACCATTTGGATCAAATGCTTTTATAATATTTTGTATTTCGGTGTCTATGTATTGTAGAGTTATAAAATCATTTTTATATATACAAATATATAGCGCACCCTCTTCTGGTCCTGAGTCCTTGATGTCGGTAAATCCTGCGTAGTCGTGAAGTCCTGGATCCTTTCCTCGTCCTCCGGATGCTCTCGGAAGTCCGATGGCTCCGTCCTCTACGTCTGGAATTTATGCCATGTAGTGTGCTGCTCTCTCGTCCTTCGTAATAGTCTCTGGCTGCAGAGGTGGTGTCACGAAAGTGATGATGTTGTCAAGCATCGCTTCCGGCTGCGCTGTAGTCGAAACAGAGTTGTTGTTGTTGTTGGGCAGAGCCTTCGGCTGCCACTGTGGTCTGACAAGAAAGAGAGCAAGGCTGATGTGCCTCGCGTATTTATAGTCTAGGGCGCAAAAATCATGTTTCGACAATTCTCTGCAGGAATAGGTTTGTCGTGGCGTCCTTTTACAAACACGATTATTCACACATTTTTTCACTTGTCTTCGCAACATGCGAAGTCTTTTGCAAATTACCCAATATTCATCTGGTCGGTAATTTTTATGTGTACAACTGTGTTTAAACCGTTTCTCGTTATCTTAATTATTATGGGTTTTATTTATGTTTATTTTCACTGTATTCGCACTTTTTATTATTTTCGCACCATCTTTCATACACACGTGCGTCTTTATATTACACACACTGTGGCGTATTTGGTTTTGTGATATTTCACATACATTTATCACCATTAAAATAGTTTATATATTTATTAGAGTTTATTTAGGGGTGACGCTTTACAGGAATCAACTGGCCTCACACACACACACGTAAAATACACGTGTACACACAGACGCAGCTGTGTGGCGTGACCCACCTGTTCAAGCATGCAATTTTGTTGTCCCTTTTACAGCTTTCAATCTGAATTATCATTATTACTAACAATATGGATTATTTATTTAAATTATATTAATTATCTTTCAATGCACAGTACCCTATACATTTGTACTGTAGCATTATATATATATTGCAACGATACGTTTAGCATAAGTATGTGTATCAACCCCTGACTGAGGTATGATAGCATACGAACGCAAGTATGAGATATATAAGATGTAAATAATAAAAAATAATGTAATAATTAAGCATTAGGTATAAAAGGTAATATAAGAAATAAACGTAATATTTAATTTTAAATAAATAAATATTGTAAGTAAGCCTGCATATGGAATCAAATAGCTTAGATTGTTTTAAACGCAGCAACGAAGGGGAGAAAATTGACACGCGCCAACTGGTAAGGGTGACGTCAGAGCGACATGCCACCGCTTGTGTATCAGTCTGCGTGTGTGTGTATGTGTACATGTGTAATCGACAGACAGGTTGAATTATGCAAACGAGGGTGGAATATTTTACACAGTTTTTTAAGTACTGAACGATAACCAGAAGTCACACGAATCAGCGACATATGTAAAAACATCGCTGACGCCTGGCGCTTCAGTTTAGCATTAAGTGGTCATTGATCGTGGGAACCGTTCAGCCACCGTGTTAAATTTTGCCATAACTGCCACAATTTACACACCTTAACATTTATAATTTGCATAAACAAAGTTTAATATTGTACCGAACGATTGGTGAAATAATATTTATAAAAAAGTGTGCGCTTCATAGAAAGACGCGTAAGTTGAAAGTAACAATTAAATCGACGCGCCGACCTGTTCAATGTTGTCAAAACAGTTTTCAACAGGCATGGGACGACGGCAGCAGTATAAAACCCCAGCGAGCGACACACTCTTTCTCAGATGAACTCACTTAGACACGTAAGATCCACGCATCTCGCAACCGCGAATTTTACAAAGTCATGTGAGGTTTTTAAACAGTATTCAATAACGTGAAGTGCGATGGAACCGGCATTACGTCGGTGCAAGTAATAGTGGAACACGATTGTTTTAAAGACTATAAAATCGTAATCTACGAGAAGTCGTATCGTCGATGAACTTCAATAAGTAACATAGAACTTCAAGACATCCACGAGGGACAAGATAAGAAGAGGAGAGGAACCAGAGCAGAAGACGAGAGGACGCAGGGACAGCCACATGCAGCTACATCCAGCCGTACATCATCACGGCCAGAGGTCCACGTCAGAACTCAGCATCCAGGAGACGGAGCGAGGAATTTCAACGACGCAGAGACAGAGAAGGTGATACCGAAGAGGATCAACAAACTCGAGAGTCCAGATGACGGTAACGACAAAGTTAAATGGTCGCAGAAAAATGCAGGTGAAGTCAGACATTTATTTAATATTATGAATGACCCTGAGGTCTATCGAAAGAAGCTCTAGATTCCATATACAAGTTTACAAAGAAAGTAGTATATTTTTAAATTTTTATAATGAATAAATAAATGTTCAAAGTATAATTGATAATAGATAATATAACTGTAGTAATCTCATAAATAAATGTTCAAGGAAAAACCATATTTTTATTATATTTTATGTATTTGATTAGATAATTAAATTCAAGTATGAGAGTTACGTAATTTGAAGATTGTTAATTACTCGTAATTGAGACATTAAATAATAGAATCAATTAAAGTAACAAATGTTCTCTATTAGTAGTTTAATAAATGTGTAATTAATTAAAAGTTTTTATTAAGTGGTATATACACTTGTAAAGACAAGATGAATATTAAATTTTATACGTGTTAATCACGTTTTATAATAATTATATGTGTTGTGTATTATATGTCTGTGTAATATTTCAGGTCATATATGATTTATGTGTGAGTATACTATGTCTTAGAATATAAAAAATAAGATTTAAACAAGTTATAATTACATTATATTCAGATTGAATATAAGGGTTCAAGTAATAATTAACCCACACAAAACAATTAATAATATTATAATTTGAATTTTTCAATATAAAATCAAATGAATATGATTTCTTAACACAGTCGTACTAATTTCACAACCAGTACTAAATCCTCTGTACTCTTTACTTGTATTAAACTTATATAACGATATTCACGTGGTTATCCACACTCAATCAACGACCAAAGCCTGCGACCCAGCCAGGGAACATCAAGGTAAATACTGCAGAAGAAGAGTATACCTCCGAGACGTGGGTAAGTGCGCACAAATGAGTAAGAGCATATGTGTAAATGTAAGTGTCTAAAAATAACGTTGTAATATATATATATATATATATATATATATATATATACATAAAATAAAGAATCTTTGAGTAATATTTAATTTTTAATCTGTCAGTTAATTTGTCAGTTGGTCGATTGTATAAGGCAGTGAAATACAACTGTTGTACTTATATTCAGTAAATTCCTAAAGAACTAACGATGCAAAATTATGATTAAGCCAAAAATAAATTAAATTTAGTGTACGAGAAAACAGAAAACAATATGATAGCACATAAGTAATACAATTTCATATTAAAATTAGCACTTTTTTCATGTAAAATACACAAGTATTTATAATGTAGTAATATCAGATAAATAGTGACTTTCATTTAAAAAAACACACATTCGTTACTAAATTACTTGCAGGGTGGTCCAATATTTCAGATTAAATGTCAGTGGTCCGAAAAGTATGAAACGCTACAAGACGGAATGTATGCGCTGAAAATGCAGGTATAATGTTTGTTTGTTTCAAAAGTTTATTTTGTTAATCTTATTCACTTACATACTTAATTAGTTTTACTAATTATAATTTAATATTTAAATGGTATTATTCAGCCATCTTTTCTTTTAAGCATACCACAAAGATTTCTGGATTTTCACTTGGGAGAAAACGCGGTGAGTTTTGGCTCCTTATTGAACCTGACGCCTCAGTACCTAGGTAAACGATTTTTTGAGCCAAACCGTTTATGTAAGGTACCAAAGGAAAGTTTTTCTCCTTTGCGATTAGGCAAGCGCGTGTCTTCTTTGTAAACGTTTTGTGTCTGATTACGTTACTTAATCAGTGCAAACGGAACGCATTGTCGAAAGTATAATATTATCGTTAGACTATATAGCAAAAAATATTTTTCTTAAGTGTTAAAAATTTTAATAATTATAACACAGTTTGCCAAGCACAATAATTATTAAATAAATTAAAACGTAAAAAACAATATGATTGTGTTAAAAATTAAAAATTACTTTGATTAAATTTATTCTATAGAACGTTAATGTATATCGTCAAGGAGTGTATGACAGAACAGACGTAGAAACAACAATACATGGATGACCAAGCGATGCTGTCCATGGAATGAATTCAAGTCTAATTAGAGTAAATTTAGATAACTAAACTATAGCAGATAAGGTTTCTACGTAAACAGCGGTCTTTCGTGAACTGAAATTACACAACAGGCACCAGAGCAAAAAACAACAATCAGGTCCGTTACTGAGCATTTCCATAGAAATTGCTCTTAATCATACAATTCTTCTTTGCAGTTGTATTCAAATTTACTGTAGTTAAAGTCAAAAGTACTTTTTAAAAATTCAAAAGCAATTATTTTTTTAAACTTGCAAGGCTCACTATACCTAATATCACTCTTTACTTATTACAGCAAAACTCTCTTGCCACAAAACAACTAAAGAGCTGAATTGATTATGCCTCCCAAGTCCGCTTTATATAACTTGCAGTAAACAATTTGCAGTGATAAATCTCTAAGCAATACCTTTTTCTATGTTCCTGCAAAAACATTTATTATACAGCGACGTTATAGAATATTCTGTTCTCTGAATAGATCTTTCCTCAATATATTGCTACTTAATGAATCGTCATTAGTAACGTTTACGAAATTATTAACATGCGCAATTACTAGTTGTCCTCTTCTTTTTTCTGCGTAGCTGTAACAATATTATTACGGTGTTTCATTAATAGTAAAACGCTACATTTGTTTGATGTTATATATCAGTTCTTGCTAGTTCTGCACACACATGGTATCAAATCATCTACGTAGTAGAAATTATATTAAAAATTACTTATATTATTCTAGTTTATTAGGAATAACAAATAGGAGTATAGGAATATTTGTACTCGTATAAATATTTAGGAATGAATAAATTATTAAATAGTTATGAATATTTGTATAAGAGTGTAGTTTGTATTTATTTGTATGTTATAACAGTGTTTCCACAGTTTTATTTGTGCAAGATTCACAAACATAATAAAAAAGAGAAAATTGTCGAGACACGTTTACCGATAAGATACAAATGATACAAATAAACATAATATATATTCTTAAAGGTATTATTTATTACTTAATATTACATAGAAATGATAATAATAATAATAATAATAATAATAATAATAATAGACATTATTATTTAAGATATAATATAAAAAAATAGATGTACAGGAAAACAATAGAAATATTTATGTGTATATGAAGTAATTGGGACCAGTCTTGTGAACTAATACCTGTCGTATTTGAGTAAATTGTTTACAGCGCTCCGTTGCTAATAACCGCACTAATTAAGTTAGAAGTTTAAAAGCTTAAAATTCTCTTCTCTCTAGTTGCCTCATTTTTAAAAGTGGTCACGAAGTTCCACTTACACTTCAGTTCTCGTTTAAACAGCTTAATACAGTAACTTGTTTAACATGCACGAACTCGCTTCTCAAATGAGTATTTTTAAAAACATCTATACTACTGTTAGGCCTATACAGAGAGAAAGTTTGTTTGGTTTGTTTCATTGCCCGGGCTAATTTCAGAAACTGCTGGTCCTCTTTATTCTTTCACTAAAGTGTTTCTTGAAGTCTAAGGACAGTTTTATAAGTAACTATAAATCAATAACTTTGTATTTTAACAACGTTTGTGAAAAGAGTCTTAAAACGGTCCCATGTCATGAAATTTCTTTGTTAATTTGCGTGTAGTAAACTTTTTGGCATGCGAAAACCTTCTATTCAATAAGAGATAGCTACATTGTGTCAACGTGTAATTTAGAGAAGATTAGATATTTTATTTTGGTTTTTATTTTTAAAAAACCCTCATTTTTGTTTCTGAAAAAATGGTTGTTTTGTATATAGTTTTATACGTCGTTTTTACAAGTCCTGTTCTTTTGAATTATTTACTGCATACCTTTGTGTATACTTGTCCTCCTACCACTCGCTCTTTCCACTTCACATAATCGTACACTCTGTCTGTCTCATCTTTTGTAAACTCCGATCTAGGCGTTCCGGAATCGTGTTAGTTTGAATGTTTACGTAGACTACGGTTTCCTGTTGTCTCATTACACTGGCCCAAGCGCCCAACCACAACTTACTATTCCCAGGTTAGGCTTATAGTACTAACAGACCAGCTCCCTCCCAGTCTGATTTTACAGTTGTGATTCGACTTCCAACGCGTCAGTAGTGTTAATGACGTTTCCAATTTTCCTAATTTTTAATTTTCTTGAACAGCAGTTTTTGCTGCTATTACTACAGCAACATTTCATTTCTACGCTACTATTTTTTTAGACTCGATAAACCTCTACGCAACAACGATCAAATTCAACGTATTCTATTATGTTTCTTGGTATTATTTCTTTTTTCTATTCATCTTTAATATGTTCGTTGCTTTCTTTTAAAAATTGTTCATTAACTGGACTATTCACTTCACATTTGTTAACCGTTTATTTGTATACGGTTAATAGTAGTTTAATCCTTATAATAGTAGCATAGCTACAATCCTTAATTCTAAACGATACAGTATATCCTGTGTCATGTTTACTTTTCAGTAATGAAATAAGGTTTGGTGTAAAAACCTACTTTATTTACTTACAAAAACCTATCACTGTAATCTACATCACGACGTTATGTTAAGCAACAACTCGCTCGTACTATTTACAGGTTGGGGCCAACGTTAGGACCACGTACAATTTGTTTCGATCGGCCTTGGGCAAGAATTTTAACACTCTGTATAATAATTGCAAGAGACTCTGAATAATGCAATAAAGTTTAACTTTTCTAAGTTACCTATTTGCTCACTAAGAATTAGACGTGTAGTTTCCGTTACTATTAATCAGTAAAATTATGAGCAGTACAAACATAAGCACTTATATTATTTGAGCACTAAAATAATGACCTTGTGAAGTTGTAAAATAAAAACTTAATTAGCGTTTCACTAGAACAAAATAATAATCTTTTGTATACCCCAACAGTCAAAGAATAATCGTAAATGTTATGACTTGTATGCACTATGTATAAGTCTTCTACTGCAACTCAAATGTGACGTTTTTCACGTTTGTAACGTTCATCCGATCCAAAAGCCAACGAATACGATATTTATGCAAACCGATGCTATGTTTACTATTTTTACTGTAAGGGTGTTGGGTTGACTACTGCTGCCAAAAATATACTGTTGACATTAGTGTAAATTATAACAATCTAACAGCTGCACAAAAAACACCGGTGTACCAGTAACATGCTGTTATAAAGTGGTCAAGTAATTCCTCTTAGAATGTGCCGTGGGAATTAAAATAGAATTCCACGGCGTACGCTAATTGCTTTTAACCCGTCCATATTTCGCGCGGGCTGGCGTAGTCTGCTACTGGCCTGTGGAATTCCGCCGCGCCGCCACTGTTAACCGTGAATAGCAGTTGTACGCTATCTGTTGCCGAACGCCAAAACACGCTGGTCAGCTGTTCAGCGCTGGCCACGCGGTGCATCGCAGCTCTGACCTGTTGGCATTCCGAATTCAGGCATCGTGACAGCCACTGGTCAAGGTCCGGCGGCGGAATAGATCGTTCTTTATAATGTGTTCATTTTCTATGATGGGTGAGTAGAATCATAAAATGCCTCTGGTAAGCTTCTATAGTTATTTAATTGTCACTTAATAAAGGGGAAATGTGTTAAAGTATATTTATTGTTTGGATGAAGTTGGATTAAAAATGTGTGTGTGGTCCTGAGCTGGTTGATTCTTGATTTCAAGCCATGTGGCAATTTTCAAATAATATGTTCAATGCTAAGTTAAAATTAAAATCCATAAACTATTTATAGTTGTTAATTGATATTCTGTAAAGCAAATGTGGCGAAGAAATGTTTAACAAAAACCAGCAATATATTGACAGAAATTCACGTAACGTAAGCCACGTGGCGAAGTCTTAAATGAAAGTGCATTATGTTATGGAATTGTAACAGCTGTTTTTTAAATAAGAGACAATCATGATATTTTGCAGCGGCACAATTTAATTGTTAATTAATGAACATCATTGTAATTGCAAGTATAAGGTGCTCATGATTGAATGGTGCGTATGTGTGGGGTTTAGGTCGAGGAAAAAGGAGTTGATTTATTTTGTTTTGTGACGGCGTGCTACAGAAAAGATGTGTTTTAGGGTTCCCGCCCCAGCCAAGAGTTTTGGGAGCAATCTGATGGTGATGACTCCACCTTTCACCATCAACCGAGCAATGCTGACAGGCTCTCCTTTCGCCGTCGAACACACATCAACGGATCCCGAATTACACCTAGATTAACCCTCTCAACTTCTGAAGTAGCAGACAGCTGAACACCATGGAGCTGCAACAACCATTTATCAGCATCATCCGATAACATCATAACTCCAGGTGAAAGATTTCAATTAATCAAACTCGACCTCCGCGACACAAGTTTTTCTGTGAATAAATAATTACTGTGATAAACGCAAAATTACATTTCCGTTTTTCATTTTTATTTTAACTTGAAGTTAGCACAACCGATGATCAGAACTGAACATGCCATTTCATGATGCACCAAGTTGAGACTCTAGTGCTTTAATATGTAATCTTTATTAATAATGTTGATAATTGTTTTGCTGGGCCAGCAATCATTTACAGACCCATTGTTCCTTTATCTTTAAACACTTTTTTTTTAAAACATCTGGTTGCCCTAATATCACATGCGCTTTCATGATCTGCCAAACCTGTGTATCTTGTGCTCATGTTTTAATATATTACCCTTACTTATTACGAGCTTTATAGTTTTCTTAAGCTGGAGACTTTCACTGACAATCCGTATTTTCCATTTTGGTAATTAATGATTGATTTCACAAATGCTTTCATTCCACCGGTACACGTTAGTGCAAGATCTTCATAGTTAAAGCATGCGGGGTGCTGTCGGTCATATTTGGAATTGGGCTTAACTATAGTAAATTGTATATAAGAAACAGGCATTTACTGAGGTTTTTTGATTATTCATTTGGTCACATTTGATATTAAGAGTTCTTGTTTTCGGGTTCCCGTCGGGCTGTTCATGTTTGCAACCTTGGTGAGCACTTGGTTGCCACTGTTAAATTATTTCATGACATTTACTCCATATATGTATTATTTATTAATTGTTGAGAAGGCACATAAAGATCAATGTGAATATAATTATTAATTGCTCAGAAAGTTACCGATCAAAAGACATCTATATCCTTAGGCAACAACATACTTATAATTAAGCCTCTTCTAACCAAATACAAGAGACTGATTTTATCAAATGTGTGTCCTGTTATTCCCTACAACGTCCTCGAGGACGAACTTAAGAAACATGATATATGGTTGGGATCGGCAACTTCATTTCTGAGAGCAGGTGTCTCTGAACCGGGCTTCTCCCACGTCATGAGCTTTCGAAGGCAAATGTACATTCACCCTAAAGACGTTTCTAAAGTACCTCCACCAATAAGAATCAATTATGAAGACACAGTTTACTGGATTTACCCCTCAGCAGATATGATATCATGTTTTCTCTGCAAGCAATTAGGACATTTGGCAAAAAATTGTGTTAACAATGTACACAAGACAAATGAATTAGAAGCGGAACAGCATACTATACTTAATAGAAACATTCCGAATTACAATACCATACCGGAACAAAGTTTTACTCCATTGAAAAATCCTGTAAGAACTGTTAACACGTCATTAGAAACAAGTAAAAAACCTAAACACCAAAAGAAATTCCCTAGAAATACAACAAAACGTACGCTTTCATTAACAACATCAAGTGCTGAAGAAAATCCTGCCGAAAATTCACCAGGTTGCTCAGAAAATAACATAATAACTAAAACCCGTAACAAGAAAAAAAAACAAACAGTACCAGCACCTTCTGATTGTGCAAGTCTTGATCCTCTAGACAATCAGCTTCAACCGCTAAAAAGCTTGCTTATGAGTGAAAATAATCCATATATTCTAAACTACAATCAGCTCAAGACATTTCTCGAAAGAGCTAAGGGAAAATCTGACTTGCATGAATTAACACTTGAATTCACTGAGAACATCACAGCATTAGTTTCCTTGCTCAAAGCCACTTATCAGCGTCTTACGGAAAGGAAAATCAAAAGCAATTTTACGCGAATTATAAACAAACTTTCAATAGACATCAATAAGGAATCTGAAAGTGACGCATCGTTTTCAAGTGGTGATGAAACTACTCCCCCCACTTCAATTCTACAAAAAATCACCACTGCTTCTCACACGTCATGAAACAACCTATCTTACAATGGAATATCAACGGGTACTATCCACAAAAAGAAAACTTGGAACTGATTATCAAAAAATTTTCTCCTGAAGTTATCTGCCTTCAGGAAACCAATTTTAAAGAGAGTTACCATGCAAAAATAAAAAATTACTCAGCTACTTTCAAAAACAGAACCAACTCTTAACACGCTAGTGGTGGAGTCGCCATATATGTTAGTAGCAAACTCAGCAAAACAAACGTCGCAATAAATACTGATATTGAGGCGGTAGCTGTGTCTGTATTACTCCCTATCGGTTTGTTGACGATTTGTAATGTTTATTTACCAAACTGGTACAATTTCTCTGATAATGACATAATGGGTATTGTAAATCAACTACCCAAACCTTTTCTGATAGTAGGGGATTTTAATAGCCATAGCTTTATCTGGGGTTCTTACAAAACAGATAAGCGCGGAAGGGTCATCGAGAAAATAATACAAAACACAAATCTTGTAATATTGAATAACAATCATTATACTCACTTAAATATGTCCTTCAACAAATTTAGCTCGATTGACCTCGCATTTTGCAGCCCTTCCATAGCCCATCTACTCAGCTGGACAGTCTCTTGTGATCTCTATGGCAGTGATCACTTTCCTATTTTCTTGGAAATGCATCATAGAGGCCCTAACCTAATACCCCAGCGTAAATGGAAATTCAGTAAAGCCAATTGGGAAAAATAACGAAACAATCATGGAGCACTTAAGCTCTCTTTGTGCACACGAACCAGAAGATTTAACAGTTAACAAAAAAGTTCAGATAATTACTAACTTAATACTGACTGCTGCTAATCAGAGTATTCCAACCGCCAATAAGGGTACCAAGTCTCGAGTTCCGTGGTGGAATGAACAATGTAAGGTGGTCCATCGTTTAATGCGTAAATCTTATAATACTTACAGAAGGCATCCAACTTATGATAACCAGATAAAATACAAGCGATATAGAGCGAAGGCTCGTAGAACCTTCAAACAATGCAAGAGGGCGGAGTGGAGACTTCATATGTTTCATCCATCACTAATCAGACTCCGACCACCGATGTGTGGAAGAAACTTAAGAATATAAAGGGCCTCACAGTATCGAACGGGACTAACGTACTAATTGCAGAAGACGGGACGGTAATTTCACAACCGGAAGACATTGCTAATACATTAGCTGCAAAATTTGTTAAAAAGTCTTGCGACACCAACTACGAACCAGTTTTTCAAGAAATCAAAAAAACATCTAACATTTCGATAAATAAAATCACGAAAACAAGCGCAGTTACAGATCTCAAAATTAATCACCTTATTTCTCTAAAGGAGCTAAAAAATGTTCTGTCGAAATGTAGAAATTCTAGTCAAGGGCCAGACGGTATCCATAACATCTTTCTTAAAAATCTTCCTGAAGCAGCACTGACATTCCTTATACGTTTGTTCAATGTTATATGGTGTTCCGGAACATTCCCTGATAAATGGAGGGAAGCTATAGTTATCCCACTCCCTAAGCCAAATAAAGATCATTGTAAACTATCGTCCAATTGCTCTTACCTGTACTTTATGTAAGTTAATGGAAAAAATTATTAACAGATGATTACAATGGTACTTGGAGAGTATTAAGTTCTTATCAGCGCATCAGAGCGGTTTTCGAAAAGCTCGATCTAGTTTAGATCACTTAATAAATATTGAAACAAATGTCTGCGAGGCCTTTATAAATAACGAACATCTTGTTGTCGTCTGCTTAGATCTGGAAAAAGCTTGTGAACTGGTATGGAAGGACCGAATTGTATACATTATGAAAAACGTTGGAGTTACGGGATATTTGCTTAACTTTGTAATAAACTTCTTACAGCACAGAAAGATCCGGGTAAGAGTGAATGGCATATTATCAGATAAATATAAAATCCCAAACGGCGTGCCACAGGGTTCTTCACTTAGTGCCACTCTCTTTTTAATTGCCATTAACGAAATTTCTTCTGTAATATCAAAGCCCATCCAAAAATGTCTTTTCGCCGACGATTTAACGCTTTTGTGCAAAGGAGTCAACATCCAGTCCACTACGGACTGCATTCAGGAAACACTCAATAAATTAACTAACTGGGCGCAAAATACGGGTTTTAAATTTTCAGAATCAAAAACTGAATATATAATTTTTTCTCGCATCAGAAGGCCAGATTCAAGAAATATGAAGTTGTCACTTGGAACCAAAGAAATTAGACGATCAAATCAAATCAAAATATTAGGTCTCACGTTCGACCAGCGACTCACATGGGGTACTCACATAAGGACATTAAAAGGTGAATGTTTAAGGAGAATGAACCTTATTAAATCAATCGCATCATCCAACTGGGGTGCCAGGAATGACGTAATCATGAACACCTACAAAGCCTTTATAAGGTCAAAAATGGATTACGGAGCAATAATATATGACTCAGCTAAACAAACCATTTTAAAATCTCTGGAGACTATACATACATCCGCCCTACACCTGGCCCTAGGAACGTTTAGAACTAGCCCGATTAACAGCATTCTCATGAATATCCGCTTAGAATAAGAAGAATAAAACACTGTCTGTCATTTGCCACAGAGCAGCTTCAAATCCTGATAACCCTGTAAGACTTAATGTGTTCTCAAATAGGAACAGCGACAAATTTGCTAAGCGCCCGGCCCTACCCAAACCATTTTATGAACGTATTAATGTCTACATACGCAAATTAAACACTCATTTTCCTTCTGTTTTCACCCAGCAACATCCACCAGAGCCTCCTTGGTGTCGTAAACCTCTCAAATTTGATAACATAATCTCAGAATCCTCAAAAGCTACTACAACTCCGTACATTTTCTTGTCTATGTTCTACGAAAAACTTGATAAATACACAGAGTACACTCATGTGTTCATGGATGGTTCTCGTACAGACGGAAACAATGGATGTGCAGTAATATTATCTGGACATGAATACTTATTCAGGTTGGACAGGGTCTGCTTGGTTTTTTCTGCGAAGCATATGCAATTCGTTCATCACTGGAAATAATAAAAGATTCCGTGGGCTCCAAGTGTATTATCTTCTCAGATTCTCGAAGTGTTTTAGATAGTCTGCAGCAAGAGGACAAGCAAGAGTCTATTCAAGACATAAGCAACATAACCCTTGATATCTCAACTAGACAGTGCAAGGAAATTATTTTCAGTTGGATCCCATCGCACATCGGAATTAAGGGCAACGAGATGGCTGATAGGACTGCGAAAACTGCTACGTCGAGTCAATATCATCCTCACAAACTTTCCCACAACGACCTTAAGAAATATCTGCATTTAAAACTTCTGAAGCACTGGAATGATGAATGGCTTAAGTCACCACCCGCCAAGCTATTCCGAGTGAGGAAAAATATTTACGTGCAGCACTCACTTGCTACAGACTCCAGAAGAAATCAAGTGGTCATAACAAGACTCCGCATCGGCCACACGCTACTGACTCACAAGTACATTTCCACAAGAGAGCCTCCTGCGAGATGTAATCGCTGTGGCACGGTTTTGTCAGCTTTCCATCTTGTTTCAGAGTGCCCTGCTCTTCAACATCTACGAAGCAAATTTAATATCACTGCAGATGTGCGAAAAAGTTTAAATGACAGGATTGCAGCCGCCAACATAGTTCTCCTCTTAAAGGAGCTTCAGTTGTTAACAGCAATCTAGGTACGAACTAAGAAAATTATGAGAACATTAAAAATTGTGTAGTTAAGTTAATGGACTGATATGTTATTATGACTTATTGTTATATTTTGTTACTTAATGTTATATTTATTATATATACATTTAGTTATATTTATTTATGTGCAAGATGTGTATTTATATTGCTTGTGTTGTGGGGGGTTAATATTTCTCATTTTATTTGGCTTCAGTTAAACTAATACTGTTATTTGTTAAATTTTCTATCTATCTCATTTGTTTCCACTATTTGGTATTTAAACAAATATTTACTATACGTTAATACATCTGTTTAAGAATCTGTACAAATTCATTTTTGTGGTCGCTAATGACCGTTGCTGTTGCAGAGACCTTATAAATAAAAAAAAAAAAAACATTAATTGCTGGTATGCCACTTGTGAAATTTACTGTGAATATTACTTATTAATTGTTGAGAAGGCACATAAAGATTTAATATGAAAAAGATCATTAATTGCTGAGATGTTACTTGTAAATTTAATATGCATGTTGTTTGTTAATGGTTAAAAGGCCACATGGAGATTTAAATGAATGTAACTACTTATTGCTAATGTGTCACTTGTGAAACTTACTATAAAGGTTAATGTTGATTGTTGAGAAGCCACATGAGATTTGATATACACATAAATATTAATTGCTGAGATGTCACTTGTACAATTTACCATAAATATTATTTAACTTTGAAAGGGCACATAAGGTTGATGTACATATAACAACTAATTGCTGATATATGACTAGTGGAATTCGCTATAAGTGTTAGTGTTAATTGGAAAGTGGCCATATAAAATTTTGACATTTACCTGTATAACATGCAGGGGAGATGTACACACATAATATCAAACACTAAATAAAAGGTTGTTACGTTAATCATGGAGTCTCTTTGCAACCCTCTACTGGGCATGACAGTGTACGCAATAATTTAAAGATGTTATTATGTAAAGGTGTATATTTGATTTGAAATTGTATGATATCAACGTTAACTGATAACAGTCATTCTTATATTCCGTTTTATAACACATAATCTGTACATACGTAATATACATATTAGGCTACGTAATGTAATACAATACTAGATCATATTTCTTCGTAATTAAAAATGTTAATGATTTCAGTGGTTAGCATTTACAGTATAGATTTCAAACATAAAATAAAAAAAACTCAATAATAATAACGGGGTACATATTATTTTTACAGTATCATTAAGTTGTAACATTGTGATAAATACAGTTATGCAAAAATTCGAGTGTTTATCTGTCGCTGAAGTGCTGGTACAATTATGTACCTACTGTCAGTGTATATAAAGTTGACAACTCCTATTTCATAATCGATCTGTTTCTAGGTATACCATATGACTGGAATGAAGATACTTTGAAAAAAGGTGGAAATACATTTTTGTTTTCCCACTGTGCAAAACGATGCTTCTGCACTGACAACACAACTTTGGGAAGCAGTACTCCCTATGAATAATACATGGCAGTCTGACTTCTTCTTCAGTCTTTGACTCACCCTCTTAAAATATCTTTGAATATCCTCTTACTCTGGCAGTCTCTCGTTCTCATTCTGCATGTACCTTTCTAGTACATGATATTCCTAGTTACTCAAGTCTCTCTCACTCTCTCTCACTCTCTCTCTCTCTCTCTCTCTCACCTACTTTGTGTATCTCTAAGTGAGCGCTTACGCCCGCGTACGTGTTTTTTTTCTACACATTTACAAGCAAATAACAACAAAATACAGGAAATTTTAATAGCTGGTGTGAAAGATCAGCGAATTTCCGTTTGTTTACACTTATGTTAACCGTTACGCTGTTATCTTCCTAAGGTATTAGATATATTTTTACGGTATTAACGTAGAGTTGCAGATTGATTGCACAGATAATAATACAATTTAAATGGTTATTAAGAACTCTCATCTCAATCACATTTAGTTTAGAAATTCTTCTTGGCTCATACACTAATACATTTCAATTAACATCTTTGTACAAGTCACATAAATTTGTACAAAGTGATATTTACATATAATTTTTTATTGTTACTATATAGTCAGCTGAATATTTTATTTTTTAGTTGCGGAGACAATATAAAATCTTGTTCCCATCCTATAGTGAGTGTGTTTAACGTATCCTGTCTCCTCAGTGGTCATCTCTCATATAGTCGCGCTAAAACCATTATGTGTTTTAAGCTGTACGCTTTACATAACCTAACAACATTAACGTCTACCTCTACTGCAAAAAAGTGTTCTTGGTAATTCATGTGTTATTTCTAAAAATGTATCCATGTTATTTTAAGAAATGTATTGAAGTAAACGGTAAAATATCTTCGAAACAAAATTTCTGGTAACAAAATAATAATTAGGTTATTAGTACATACTTTGATGTTGAATTAGTCATTAACTTTTTATGTTTTGTATTTCCCCGAACGAAAGTTTTGAGTTTCTACGAACGAAATTTAATTGTTAAGCAGAGGGTAATTACTCTTATTTAGTTAAGAGTCCTTAAGCGCTGAGGGACGCTTTGGGACAACTTCATCATCATCATCATCATCATCATAATCTTCACAACACGGCATAGGCAAATTGCTGCTTCTTCCGCCTTCAAAAATCTTCCAGTCATCTCTTCCTGGGTCTACCCACATACCTGTGTCCTATAGGCTTATATTTCCAGACCTGTTTGGTCAATCTGGAACAACTTATATATCTGGATGGTAAAGTCAGCAAGCATTTTATTGTTATGTAGAAACGTACCTGAAGTTTTGTGTTTAGTTAACAATGTGCTTTACACTTTTAATTATTTACCTTTGGTGGGTCATATTGGCTGCGGAACATAGAAATAATGCTACCAACAGTACTGTTGCTATTGTTACTGCTGCCAATAACATTACTACACCTGTTAGTGTCAGGTCCCATGTTATGAAATTTCTTTGTTAATTTGGGTGTAGTAAACTTTTCGACACACAAAAAACTTTTGTTCTGTTAGAGATAGCTACATTGTGTCAAAGTGTAATTCATAGAAGATTCGAAATTTTATTTTTTTTATATATTGTACTAGTTTTTTTTTGTGTGAACCTTATTGGCTACGGAACATAGAAATGATTCTACAAACAGTACTGATACTGCTGTCACTAATATTACTACAGGTGCTACTAAATATAGTATATACTACTACTAATATTACACTGGCTCTACTACTACTACTACTACTACTACTACTACTACTACTACTACTACTACTACTACTACTAATACTACTACTACCACTACTACTGTTGCTGCTGCTACTGCTGCTACTACTACTACCACTACCACTACTAGGGCTGCTGCTACTACTACTACTACTACTACTACTACTACTACTACTACTACTACTACTACTACTACTACTACTACTACTACTACTACTACTACTACTACTAATATTATTAATAACACAACAACAACATGTTCGTGATAGAAGCTATATTATTCCGCCATAACTGGTGCAATTAGTCATAAGAGAATAGAAATGTATTAGTGTTATTTATAGTCAATTAGGAAAATAAAAACGAAATTAGGAAAACCTCAAGAGTCTTTACAGTTACTATACATGAAGAATCACAAGCACAGACGTATGTATACTGAATGCAATTGCGTCTGTAAAGAGTAACCTCTTTTGTTGTAACATTTCACCGTGATCGTTTACAATATGTTCTCTTGTTCTGTGTTTAAAAAGTCCGTTTTAAAGTTTGTTTTGAGAAAGAAACAAAGTCCTCAAGTGTATGATGTGCGGGACAAAATTTGCAATTCGAACCATCTGATTGCCTCTCTATACGGTCTCCGATCTGTTAGTCAAGCCTTACGACTTTGTTCCCATTAGAGTTACCATGTCTCTAACGTACTCGATCACACTAAGTCGGAGTGATTGGTACGCTTTGTTGTTTACTCAGAAACAAGTGGTATTGTTTCCAAGAATCCTCGAGTCGATTATACTAAATGTCTAGCTTTACTCTGGAATACTCGGACCTATGGAATTTCGAAGGCCCAGCTGCTATGGAGTCACCAGACTCAGCATCCATCCTATTATGCAGGAATTAAATTTCCTTGTGCAGACTAAATTTAGCTTATGGTAATTGAACTTTATTAATAACTGGTGATAGAGTAAAATACGTTTGTAAGATCTTTTACCTCTCTGTGTTTGTTTTTGAATGGTATTTAATTACTAAGTAATTACTAATTACTTAAATTACTAACAATGGTACCAGCGGTAAGGCTTTAACATTGTAACCTGTTGCTTCATGTTACCGCGAGTTTTCATTTAAATTTACGTGGCTAGATTCCCCGATGCCGTATGCTACCTTGTCTACAGGTTCATGTGCTTTTATTAGTCTCATTGTAAGGGCTTTTATCCAGGTAAGTCTTGCCAGACAAACAGCGATGAGAATGAAGCAGTGACGAAAACAGGTCAACACCCCTACAACAAAAGGTTGACGCATAATGTATAAAATTAGTTGCGGACATGTAATGTAAGGACAGCTAACCTGCCGATGCGGAGCATCAAACATGAATTACATTCAACCAAGGATGGTTGGGATTCACTTATTTCCCACAATACATATAGAAACATCTGAATTCCAAAATATTTCCTTCTCGGAGAAGTCAATGGATGCTGAACAAGTTTTGCCACATATCAACCATATGATGCGGTAGAAGCCACAAAGAAGTTGTCCTCGTTGCAGGATTGTACGACACGGTCACTGCTCTGCCGAAATATGATATGGATACAGAATCACGCAAACAACTTTCTCAGAAATCGTTAACCGTGTAACCTATTTTTAATTATGTTTTAGTTTTAAAATATTTAAAATAATAATTTTCCAACTACAAAGTTGTATATAACTTTTCGACTATAACCGACATCGTAAGCTGACTGGCGTTAAGATTCACATTGTCCAATTATTTTGTCTGCTCACATGCAAATTACTGCAAATTGATTACTTTATTGTACGCTTTCATTGACTATTGACTACTTTTTATTACATCAATGTTTATTTTGTGCACAACGTTACTGTTTCCAGTAGGCTAGTGTTACCATTGAGTCGAAGAACATATTCTACGTTTCACTTATTTTATTATTACTGAGTTATAATGTTTACAAATCTATATGTTAATACGTGAAGAGAAAACTTTGTACCCCTTTTTAAGCATATTGTGCGCACGGAGGAGTGTGAGATTTGGCATAGTTAAAGTTTATATGGAGAAGGAGTGCGGAAAGCTAAAATTTATATATAATATGTGTTACAAATACATTAAATAAAATAAAATAAAACATTCATTTGCACTTGAAAATTCATTTAAACTTTTTCAAACAATGGTAATTGTTAAAAATAAAATAATTTTGCTGCCAGGCAATAAAATTATAATTTTTTCATTTTAGTGTACGTTCATACTGCCAATGTCAAACACATAATAGTCTGTCGTTTGTTTACGTTCATACTGCCAATGTCACATAATAGTCTGTGGTCAAACAGTCGCACAGAGTAGAGATTGTCGCCAAAGAATTTTAAAATTTTGCCAACAAATAATTACTGACAGATTGAGTGAATGAGATGTGAATTTTGTGTGATTTCAAATGTTCCTTTTTCAATAGTCTGTAGAGTGTATGTCAAGGCAAAAAAGCGTTTATTTTATATTTTGTATATTAGATATCTGTGTTTTATATATTGTAACGTCACAGAACGTTCCATAAAGGAAATTATTTGCATAGTAATTTATCATAAGAGGAAAGTGAGGTGAACAGTATCGAACCCAATTAATCCGAAAAATTTTGATTAAATTGTCCGATAGTTAATATCATCAACATGAAAAAACGACAAAGACTATGACTAAGACTCAAACCCCATATATATTATTTAAGTGAAGAACAGTGTAAAACTAGTAATATACTATAAGAGAACCAGATAATCTCAGAAATGGCCAAAATGAGGCCATTACATATTAAGAAATATAACTCTGAATAGGGTATAAAAAACTATTTATTGTGAATTAATGAACAAGATCCATTATTATACTTTGTAATAAAAATAAAATAAATGTATTAAGTGATTTGAATACGCCATTAAAAAGGATATAAGTTAAAATAAAATATATATAAATGTTATGACAAAAAATATTAATGTGTTGGATTTGAAACCAATCACTCAGATCTTATGTGAAAATTAATTATTATAGAATTAATATAAAAACTATATGTAAATGTCAACTAGACAGAGATAAACAAATTATCATAAATAGAAAAAGCTGTAAATTGATTAGAAATCAATTAAAATAGTCAAAAACTGTGTTAACTGAAAACATGTGATGAACCTATAAAATGGTAATATTTATGAATTTAATGTTGTCAAAATGCAACCAAATTGTATTCTAAAGTTGAAATACAAGATAATGTAACTATAGTTATATATATGACCACCTAATCCTACAATGTACATTAGAAACATACTTGCTCAGTTGAAAACAAGCTTAATTCTTAGAGAATTTGAAATATAAGCGTGAAATTTGTCACACCAAGAAAGCAACTCATTTATGCAAGACAATATGATGCTAAGTAATCTTACAGTAAAAATAAAAAGTATCAGGATAAACCAGGTACTACCAAAGATAAACAATATAACAAACTCTCAGTGAATACCCAAAAATATCCCATATATGATACCGAAAAAGACGTAAAGAACCAGTGACAAAAATCCTAGGCCATATGTAATGCCTACACAAAACTGAACTTATTTATATGTTATATGTGTTAATATTTGTTTATTTTGTTATGAAAAGATAATTATGTTATGCATTAATGTTATAGCAAGAACCAAGCAACTTCATAACATTTTAGTAAGTAGAAAATTAGAATTTTGTGAAAACATTCCAAGGTAAGAGTTGTATTTTATGTTATTTTATTAGATTTAATTTGTTCAAAACCAATCGTAATTAGTATCATTATATTCAGTTGAAAGCAGAGAATCAAAAGATAGTAATGACATGCATGCAAATTGTAAGTAGTTATGTAAAATTGTTTGACAAATACCAGAATAATTTTAATAATATCCTTAGTGTGAAGAATAAGAAGTTTTTGTTCTAAAGCTTCTACGGAAGTCAAATTTGTTCTATGATGTTCCACTTGATTATTCTCGAACGTTGTAGAAGGAATTTTTGTACAAATACACCGGAAGTTCATGTCAAAAAATTAAAACAATGAGCCTTACAGAGTATATAAGGAAGACGAAATTTGACCAAGAAACACTTTATGCTTTGAATCCAGAAGAGACACATCACCCACGAAACTGATCATCACATCCGAGGCGAAATCGAAGAACGAGACTTCGACACGAGAACACAGAAAGGCTTTTCCCGTACATGACAAAATACTGACTTAACCTCTACAAGGAGTATACGCCAACGTGTTGTTGAATAGAGCAGCAACACGCCATATTTAATAGAACGCACACAGCCAGAATACTAGCGGGCCTGAAAAGGACCGAATTTTAATAGAGAGAATCAATTCTGCTGGTATTTGCTAAAGACAAACTGACTTTAAGAACATTCCCAAAACGATTTACTGACACAAGCCTTTCTACATTGAGTCTGGAACTAGCGCTGTGACGGCCGAATCGAGAAACCACGCAGACAGCTGATCGCCACCGCCAGAATTCAAAGCATAGACACAGTGCAAAACTTATTTCAATCGTGCGGAGTTTTAAGAACCGTTATTTGACTTATAAATAATTACCAGTGCACGAGGAACGTATACACGAAGAGGCAAGATTGAAAACGTCTCCAAGAGAAGTGTCCAGTGCAGGAAATAATTACCCACCGGAAAGTGAGTTTTTCAAAAGTTAAAATCATTTTTACCTGGTATCATTTGTCACACAATTGTACTACACATGTCACACACCTTCAAATCACACAATTTTTGTAAAGCATCCTATTGATTTGTCTTGGTAGTTCAAAGGAGTCACGTCCTGAGTATAAAGATTTTTCATACACTAAACTCATGCTATTCAACTGACTAAATAAATATTTATTAGCCGATACTTAATTGAAAAACTTGTCAAGAATAATATTTTTGTAACACAATTTTTAAAGTTCATTAAACATACGTTATTTTCAATTCAAATTGTCTTGTTCACATTTTTTTAATATAATAATTTAAGAAATCAAAATTTAATTTCAATAATAATAATAATTTCTTGGAACAAAATATCCAAGTGGCGCCCACATACATATAGTAGATTAAGTTGTGATTGCAGGACAACATCGTCGCAGAGGAACCAGCCATCAGTAAGTATAAAAAAGTGCGCGGAGTGTAACACCCGACATAACAACACCCGACATAACAACACCCGTAAACACGAACACACATTATAGAAGGCAGTAGGTTATAAATTGGCAGCCCAACTAGTGAGGCTTGAAAGGAAAGGAACAAGCCCGGCAACTATCAACAAATCGAGATGCCGCAACCAAAAGGGAAGAAGGTGAAGAAAAATGTAGAACCCGAATTAAGTGTGGAAGATGGAGAGGCAGTTCAAGTCGAGGAAATAGAAATAGAACCGCCCACACTAGAAATTGAAAGACCAATACAAACGAGAGATGAACTAGAGGAACAAGCGGGAGAAGGACCCATGCAAATGGAAGACCAAACAGAGAAACCCGAACCAGAAAAAATAACGCGAAACATCGACATGAATGTAATAATGGTGTTGTTCCAAAGAATGGAAGAGACAATGAACAAAAATACAGAATCCCTGAAGGAGGATAATAATAAAAATAGACAGGAAGATAAGGAGGATAATAATAAAAATAGACAGGAAGATAAGGAGGAGAATAATAAAAATAGACAGGAAGATATAGCGGAAATAAAAGGAAGTATAGAATCCCTGAGAAAAGATAGACAGGAAGATAAGGAGAAGAATAATAAAAACAGACAGGAAGATAGGGAGGAATTAGACAGAAAAATAGAATCTTTAAGGCAGTATATAACCGATAAGATCAATGACAATCGGAAAAAGCTGGAGCTACTTCAGGAGGAAAATAAAAAATGTATAGAGTCCCTAAAAAAGGAAATTAGCGCAAATTACGAAACAGTAAACAAAAAGATCGATGATGGTAAAATCGACAGTGACAGGAAGGTCGAGACAATGGAGAAACAGTTAGAAAGGTTGCAGGAAGGCAATAATACCCGTTTTGAAACAATAGAGGAAAGAACTGTAGAGACAAAACAAGACGTTCGAACTCTTGATAACAAAGTAAGACAAAACCGAGACGAAATCATGCAGGAGGTAGGAGAAGTCCGGAAAGACGTTAGCGAGAGAATACAAAGAACGTATGACATAGCTAACAGGTTGGACGAGCAAATAAAAACCAATAGAAATAACATACAGGAAATAGATCAGAGGGAGAAAAACCTGCAGGAAAAATTAGAAGTGCTGAGGGACACACCGATATTGAATACCCATACGTGTCATAGAGAGAACAGGGAGGTAATTAACTTCCAAAATTATCGCCGGAACCCTATGGAATTCTTAGAGAGGATGGAAGAGTTCATTGAAAGGAATAGGGAAACAAGATGGGATAGAATAAGGGAAATGTTAGACGAAACGTTCCGAAATACGAGGGATAATTGGTGGATAGCGGTACGACCTGAAATAACAAACTTAATCGAGTTCAAACGCCAATTCAAAGAAAAATATCGGTCAGAAACAGCGCAAAACAAAGTAAGAATGGACATATTCTACGGGAAATACGACGCGTCCAAGGGACAATCCCCAACATCTTATTTCCTGGGAAAGATATGTTTGGCACGAAAGTTAATACCGCCAATCCCGGAAGAACGTTTGGTGAGACAGTTAGCTGGACATTATAGCTACGGTATTAAGGATGCCCAATTGTACCAGCAACTTAGTAAAATTACTGACCTAGCTAAGCTATTAGAAAACTGTGAGTCTGCGGGAAAATATCAAGACTACCAACCCCCCAATAGTAAGGTAGACTATTATAATAGTAACAACGGACCAAACCGGAATGGAAGTGGAAATGGTAATAATAATTTTAACCCGAATAACCAGAACAATAGCACCCCACTAAATGGCCGAAATAATAATAATCAAGGTCCAAATAACCGTAACCATCCGGGACCAAACCGAAATAATTACCCCGAAAATAATTACAATAGGAATTATAATCAAGGAAATAGTTATCGCGGCAATAATTATAGAGGGAATAATTATAGTCAGGAAAATAATTATCGGAATGGAGGTAATCAAGGAGGAGGTGATAGAAGGAATCAGGAGTATAGACCCCAGGTAAACTATACAATGGCCAATAATCAACGACCATACCAACCCAATTTACCGACTTACGGGTATTACCCACAGCAGACGCAAGGTAACCAGAGTAATACAACGAATAGCCGACCTATTAGTGGTAACCCCGAGGTTAGACAGGAACCACAAACAAGTCAGCAACCCAATGTTCCGGGAGACCGGGCAAATGAGACAGGTGCTCATTTAAACTAGACGCGGCAGTGAAAAAGGAAGACAGCCCTTCACTGATCCAATATTATGGGGTAACTGAACACAAAAATAGACACGACAAAGACAGGACAATGACATCGAGAACAAATAATTATCTCACAGATATTAGGGAGGAATTGTTAGAAGAGAGGGATAATATAGTTGAAAATCATAATAAAGGGAATAATGGTATAGTACAAATCAAGGCAGATATCAATGGTATAGATGCAGCATTACTCATTGATACAGGATCAAACGTATCGTTGATAGACAGTGTGGAGTTGGAGAGAATTAAACAGAACAGTAATTTACCCATACCCACTCTGCCTATAAATAACATTATACTAGTCGGAGCGACGGGAAGGCAGAATAAATCTATAAAGAAACAGGTGTCATTAGAGATGACCAGTAATGGTGTAGTGTTACCAATAGGACTATTAGTAGCGAATAATTTACCCATGAATATCCTAATAGGCTGTGATATACTGAGGCCATATAAAGCGATAATAAATTTAGACAGTAAGGTAATAACGTTAAAGACAAATGAGGGAATTTGGACCAATAATCTAATTGATACCCAAGAGAATAGTACAAGCAACGAACATTATCAAGCTATTGTCAATCATTATTATTGTGCCGATCGACCACTAAACATGTCCTTATATCAGGAAGATAACCCAGAATTATGGTTAGAAAAATTGGAAGAAATAAGGGAATTCCAAAGGACGAAAGCAAGGGGTCAGATTAGCGAAGCACAGGCGGAACGATTGATTACTGTATATAATAATTATCGACATATATTCTCAAACGCTCCAGGCAAAGTCAGAAATTATCAATGCACCATTAAATTTAAAACCCCTGTAGAATTTAACAAGAAATCATACCCAATTGCAATTCTGTTAATTCGAGTGTTAGTTAGTCCTTCAGACAATTTTTAAAGTTCATTAAACATACGTTACTTTCAATTCAAATTGTCTTGTTCACATTTTTTTAATATAATTAATTTAAGAAATCAAAATTAAATTTCAATAATAATAATAATTTCTTGGAACAAAATATCCAAGTGGCGCCCTCATACATATAGTAGATTAAGTTGTGATTGCAGGACAACATCGTCGCAGAGGAACCAGCCATCAGTAAGTATAAAAAAGTGCGCGGAGTGTGACACCCGACATAACAACACCCGCAAACACGAACACACAAATTCTCAATAGGTTATAATATTAATGTGCAGTTGAAAGTGAAATACAGCTTGCTTAATATACACCTGTTGCAAAAGGAAAATTTTGTAGCAGCAATTTGAATTAACTTACTATCGCCTAATTATTATTGGTGGTTTCAAAAAAGTGAGTATATTTTATTATTTTTAAATTAAACCCTGTCTAATGTTAGTTTCAGTAATTTCATTACATGTTTTTTTTTACATTCAGATATTCGCACCTACTTCCATTATGCCTCGACATAGAACATTGACGGGTCGGAGACAAAGAAGAAGAAATTTATATTCACGTGAAAGTCAAAATGATAATACTGTAGACCAAATGCAAATTTAAATAGTGTAAATAGTATAACATTGACGGGTCGGAGTGAGAGACAAAGAAGAAGGAATATATTGTTCAACGTCTGTCATAAGCGGGGAGACTGTCCCACTACAAATCCAGCAGCGGTGAGGGTGGGGAGTCTGGAGACAGGCAGTGCCGATTCTGCGCGCCAGCAGCAAGCAGTTAAACTATGTAAACTTTTAAACTTGTTAAACTACTGTATACATAGGCTAAACTTTTAAACTTGTATACTTTATAACCAAACCATAGGACATCTCACACCGGAGGACTTGCATAAGGCAGAATTAGTATGGATAAAATCAGCCCAACGTACATTCTCTGACGACATAGATAGACTTCAGAAAAAGAAGACCGTAAGCAATAACATAAAATCACTTGCACCATATGTGGATGAGATAGGCATTCTTCGTGTTGGTGGTAGACTAAAACATGCTTCAATATCTTCAGATTGCAAAAACCCAATTCTGCTTCCACCTGATCATCAAATTACAAAATTGATATTTCATGAAACTCATACTACCACACTTCATACGGGTCCTCAAGCACTTCTTGCAGCAGTAAGGACAAAATATTGGCCTATTAATGGGAAGGTGTTAGCTCGATCCATCATAAGGAAATGCTTTAAATGTAGTAGGTCAATGCCAAGAGCAGCTAAATATTTAATGGGCGACCTACCTGCTTGCCGAGTTCAACCTTCTCGTCCTTTTGAAAATTCTGTTGTCGATTTCTGCGGCCCTTTCTACTACCGGAGAGTTTTACAACGAAAATCTCATCCTGTAAAGGCATATGTAGGGCTCTTCGTTAGCATGTCTACCAAAGCTATTCATCTCGAATTGGTACCAGATTTAACAACGAAAAAATTCCTAGAAGCTCTTGATAGAATGATGGCACGACGCGGGAAGATCAAAAACATCTACTCAGATAATGGCACTAACTTTGCCGGAGCGAAGAATGAACTCATCGAACTTCGTCAGCTATTTAAGACTGAAATCCATCAATATCAATATCAAATTATTGAAGTGCAAAGACAACTGATAAATCTCTTAGAAAGAGGAGGTTTTGAACTACGCAAATGGTGTGCGAATCACCCTATGATCTTAAACAATATCCCAAGTGAAAATATTGAAGCAGGATTCCTCATTGAAGAATCTGAAAACAAGTCAACCAAGGCCCTAGGTATTTTATGGCAGCCTTCAAATGACACATTTCAGTTTCATGTCAGTCTTTCTGAAGCACCTAAGCTTGTAACTAAACGAGTAATACTTTCTGACATTTCCAAAATTTTTGATCCTATTGGCCTTATCTCACCAGTAGTCATCACAGCAAAACTATTTATGCAAGAAATATGGTCTATAAAGGACTTTGGATGGGATGAACCAGTTCCCGCCAACATACTGAAGAAGTGGAACGTTTACAGAAATTCATTGCAAGATCTAAACCAACTAGCCGTGGAGAGAAGAGTATTAAGTGGCACTTCCAATCAAGAATATGAGATACATGGTTTTGCTGATGTATCTGAGAGGGCGTACGGATCATGTTTGTATATAAGGACCATCCAAGAAAATAGTGATATTAGAGTTAAACTATTATGTTCCAAGTCTCGTGTTGCACCACTTAAGCAACTAACTTTGCCCAGATTAGAATTATGTGCAGGACTTCTGTTGTCTCAGCTATTAAACAAAACTTTGAGTTCCTTGGAAAGGATACAAATTAGGAGCATCACTCTGTGGACTGACTCAACCATAGTGTTGCATTGGTTAAACTCATCTCCAAAAACTTGGCAGACCTTTGTAGCGAACAGAGTTTCACAGATTCAGGAACTAACAAACAACTGTACTTGGAAGCACGTTAGATCTCAAGACAACCCAGCTGATTTAATATCTAGAAGTACGTCTCCTCAAACGCTCATAAAAAATAAGCTATGGTGGCACGGACCTCAGTGGCTGAAATAAGGTGTGCGTATTTTCGACCTGATATTGTTGTGCGTGTATTCAAGTCCAAACTGAAAGCATTAATTGAGGGCCTTACACTAAAAAAAATCTTCGGTAAAGTTGAAGCACTCATTTATACAATTAAGTTCAAAAGAGAGGATTGACTCATGCTCACATTTTACTCTCTTTAAATGAGCAAGATAAAATTGTTAACACTACCGATATTGATAAAGTTGTATCTGCGGAGATTCCTAACATTCAAACACATCCTACATTACATGAATATGTTGTAAAACACATGATGCATGGTCCATGCGGTGTACTTAATTCAAATTCTGTATGTATGAGAGATGGAAAATGCACAAAAGATTATCCAAAACGATTTAATGAATTTACATGTGAATCATTAAATGGATATCCATCATAGAGAAGGCGTGATAATGGTATTAATGCTGAAGTTCGCGGTAGTTGCCTCGACAATCGTTATGTTGTACCATACAATCCGTATTTACTTGCCAAATTTAATTGCCATATAAATGTTGAAGTATGCACTACAGTTAAAAGTGTTAAATACATTTATAAATACGTGTATAAAGGCTATGACAGTGCATCTGTTGAATTAGGTTCAGAGAGAAATGAACCAGGTCAAGAAATACAAATTGATGAAGTTAAAAATTTTTTAAATGGCCGTTATGTCGGATCAACTGAAGCTGTATGGCGCATCTATTAATTACCAATGCATTTTCAATCACATGTCATCGTTAGACTTGACATTCATTTACCGCGTAGACAGAATGTTTACTTTCGAGAAGGGCAAGAATGTCAAGCAATTGAAAATGCAAGACAAACAAAATTATTAGCATTTTTTGAACTGAATCGATCAGATCCATCAGCGCATGAATATAAGTATATTGAAATTCCTTTGCATTATGTGTGGGAAGATTCCCGAAAAAAATGGAAGAAGAGAAGGCGTGGAGGTGATAAAATCATTACACGCATATATGTAGTATCACCAAAATACATCGAACTTTTCCATTTACGATTGCTTTTATTACATGTCTGTGGTCCAAAATCATTTGAGGATGTTAGAACATACAATGGAATTATACACACTTCTTTTGTTGAAGCGTGCCATGCTCGCGGCATTGCTTCAAATGATAATGAATGGCGCGAATGTTTAAATGAAGCAAAAGAATTACATTCACCAAAGCAAATGCGAAATTTATTTGGTTACATTTGTGCATTAAATGTGCCAGCCAATGCATTGGCTTTATGGAATGAATTTAAAGTATATCTTAGTGAAGATTTTTTGAGAGATTACAACAAAGAAGTATCCTTTAACACAGCTCTATTAGAAATTGAAGATATTTTGAATGTTCATAATTTGTCATGTCAAGAACTTGGTTTACCAGTTCCCACGTATTCGCAGAGAACAGACGAAGCAAATGCTATTGATCCAATAGAACAAGAGTTTCTGTTTTGTGAGGATTATGAAACTGCAAATATTGAACAGCGTAATCTAATTGATCGTGTGATTCGTGAAGTTTTGCATCATGATACTGGATCTAATGTTTTTTGTTTAACCGCTCATGCAGGTTGTGGAAAAACATTCACACAAACAGCAATCATTCACAAATTAAATTCGCTTAATCTTAGTTGCATTGCAACAGCGTTCAGTGGCATAGCTTCAACTCTATTACTTGGAGGTAGAACTTTACACAATGTGTTTAAAGTGCCTAAACCCATTTTGGAAAATTCTGTAGCGAATATTACCGCCAATAGTAGCTATCGACGTTACATAAATTCATCATCATTGATAATTATTGATGAAATTTCTATGTGCCCACTGCAAGTGTTGAAAATCATAGATAGATTATTGCAGGATCTATGCGATGAAAATGATAAACATAAACCATTTGGAGTGAAAACGATACTTCTGTGCGGTGATTTTCGGCAAATCTTACCAGTTGTCCCACATGGATCACGTGCAACTTTAATTGAAAATTGTGTCACGAGTTGGCATAAATTTGTTTATTTTCATAAAGTAACGTTTACTCAAAATATGAGAGCCTTACTAAGTGAAATAGAATTTGTCGAATTCTTGAAAAAAATTGGTAATGATGAAACCCCACAATTCCCTCAGTTTGGTGAAAATATTATTGAAATACCTCAGCAATTAATAGGAGATGAAAATAATATTATTAATGAGGTGTATGGAAATATTTCCGAAAAATACTCTCAGATAACATATTGAAGTCAGTTATTTTCGCACCTAAAAATGATGATTGTACTTTTATTAATACTGATATACTTAATCGAATACCAGGTGAACAGAAAACATATCATAGCTTCGATAAAATAATTTGTGATGATGACAATGAAATCAATAATTATCCAGTAGAGTTTTTGAATTCTTTGACTATTAGTGGTTTGCCACCACATAAGTTAGTACTGTATTGAAAGTTAATTGCATCGTTTTACTGATCAGAAACTTAAATACTGTACAAAGGAAGCATTAGTCAATGGAACAAGAATGCGCATCAAGTGTATGCATCGTAATGCTATTGATTGCGAAGTTTTAACTGGAACCGCACGGAATAAGAGAATTTTGATTCCACGTATAAATTTAACATATTCCGGTACTGTTTTACCATTTAACTTTAAAGAACTCAATTTCCAATTATACCTGCATTTGCGATGACAATAAATGAGTCTCAAGGACAAACATTCGAAAAAATTGGAATTTCTATTGAGGCAGCCAGTTTTTACACATGGTCAATTGTACGTCGCAGCAAGTAGAGTTCGATCATTCGATAGTTTGAGATTTTATATTTTCGAATATAATGGCCAAGGGCATTTAGCAAATGATGAAAGAGTTTTTACAAAAAACATCGTTTACACAGAAGTTCTGAATCATTAAATTCACTTTCAAACTATTTTAAGTTCAATGGACAACATTTATTTTTTTAACCGCCCGGTTTTTTTGATTTAATGAAAAATATATGAAAAAATACGAGGCACGTATTTTTTATTACATTTTTTATTTTGTATTAATTTTTTATGTAAGTTTTATATAATTCGAAAAAGATAGGCAAAATAACTGTGTAGCCTTGGCGAAACCTGGTCAGTATGGCAATAAAAAAAAACCCAAGGAAATGTCAAAAAACGCGTTATTGCTTTTTAAATGTGGCTTAGCCAAGCTAAACCTCATTTTTCCTATCTTTCATATTTAAAATAACTCGAAAATTAATGCATAGAAAAAAAATTAAAAAATTATATAAGCTTTGTAGCAGATAATTTTCAAACTGTTTTCGAATTTTGTACCTTACCAAAAATGAAGTGTAATCCACTGGAATTGAAAACAATGTATCTTATACTTCTATGAATGTCAAGTCTCATTTTTATTAGCGTTTATATGATTCAATAATAACATGAAAAAATTAAAACTGACAATGAATTATATCAAAAAATAAATACGAATACAAGCTGTAATTGTGTTTTTTTTTTCAACTGTTACTAACATTAAATTTTAAATTTCATAGGTATTGCAGGGAATTAAGGCAAACACACGCTAATGATGTATTCGTACACGCTCGCAGCTGACGTAATAGAACAAAATTCAAAAAAATTATATGCAATGATTATAGAGGTATACTCTTTGACAAAAGAACCTCAATAACGTTCAAACTTAAAAATTTAATGAATTACGCTCGAATTTCGACCACTGGGCGACCACTAGTAATATTTAATTAATAATAATTTCTCCGAGATTTTTCGTAGAATTTTTTAGAATTTTATTATTTCTGTTTTCTATTTTGCTAATAGTAAGTTTTATTTCTAGTTAGTCTTTTATCTGTTGCTTGTGTATACTATATAACATTGTTATTTACAATATATTATAAGTCCTAAAATGCATGTAATTATCTAAAACGTTTACACATGTAGTTGTTAAAACTAACGTCGTATTCTAAAAATTTGTATAATATGCAATACATTTTGTTATTTGATGCATTTTGTAATAGCAAGGATTTGAGGTTAAATAATTTGTTTTCTACTTTAAAATGTGTGAATGAATACAAGGCAAATATTCAAAGTGTCGTAGCCGATATTCTAAACAGTTTATATAATATGGCTTAACATAAACTTTTCACCAACCTCGGCATCCAACCTATTATGCAAAAATTGAATGTTTTGTGCAGACTGAATTTAATTTATGGCAGTATTATTAAACTTTAATATTAACTCGTTATACAGCACAATAATTTTGTAAGGTCTTCTACATTTCTGTGTGAATGTTTCTGGATAATTTTTGGTAAGAGTAGAACATTAGGTCTAAGGTGAAAATAATTTTTCAAAAGAAATCAGTTGATAAATTACTCAGATGCAATTAAAAATTTATCCCTCTAAAAAGGAAAGTAATTACGTATGCCATGAGCGGCTTACAAGATAATTGTCGTAGTAATAAGTCAACTCTGATCATTGCTTAACACAGACGTAATATTAAAGTAAACTAAAAATGTATATAGAAGAAAATTACAAAAATGATTTAAGAAATATATTAATATAAATTTTATATACGAATTTAATAGTTTTCACTGACAAAGACTACTGAAAGTTTTCAAATTTTCTACTTATTTGTACTTCTAACTTTCCGTTTCAATTATATTTTAACATTGTTATTTCTACTAGTGAAATTCTTATACGTTTATTTATCTCTGTACCTATACTTGTCTTTGTCTATCCAGCTATATTACCTATACTCGCCTGTACTTTAAAATAATACTTTGTAAGCTGTACGTTTCAGCACCTTAGATTTCATATTATTTGTTAACAATTTTAGAAATGTTATTTCACAGTTTATGCTTTACTGCGGTCTGTCATAATTTACATAATTACCACTTAACTTTCGCCAAGCCACTTTGCTAACAAGATTTTACCTTAGAAATACTTCAGAGGACTTAGTCATAACCCTCTTAGCGTACTTATGTAGCCGTACCTATTTAACTCTGACGTAATTTAATTTCTGCGTGCCTTTAACTTTCTACAAGTAAATTACACCAATTAGTTGTTGTAGCAGTTTGCATTATACCTCTCTTAGATCAATTATTTTTGCACACATATCTAAGGGCTAAATTAGATTCATATGGTATCATTATTTTAATTTCCATTATATTTTATTATTATATTTCATTACGGTTATCGCGTTTAAGAAAGCATTATTCGTATTTGCAGCATTTCAAGTCATTACAATGTTAAGTCTATTTATAGGAGCAATATCCAAAAAGTAAGTTCTGTTTGTAAATATTGCCACGGTATCTATGCTGTCACGCTGTTGCGCATGCGCGGCAAGTTTGATTCGTTGGCACTACAATAACGCCATGTGTACACAGCTGTGTACTGAGTAAGCTTCGTTCTACGTGTTTGAAGTCCAATGTTGCAGAAAATCGAAATGCCCACCGCTTGTGAAAGTACGAGTGTGATCGTTTCTTGAATGCAAAGCCGTTAAACTGGGTGAAATTCATCTTCAAATTTGCAAATTTTATGGAAAAGAAGTAATGTGAGCTTCGATTGTATGGTTATAGGTATAACTATCTGCGTGACATTTTACGATAATGAACGGAGAGGGCGACCTCCTTTATTGAATTACGACATGGTACGCACCGCTGAATAGAAGGTTACAGATAATAGACGATTCGCTATAACGTCGCTGTCCCTGTATTTTCCAAAACTTTACGTTTACTCCTTTACGAAATTGTGCCTGGAAAGCTAAACTACTAAAAATTGTGTGCTCTCTGGCTCGCTGGGTTCCAAAGTCTTTTATGGAACAACACAAAAATAAATGGTGAGACAGTGTATTGGCTTTTTGGCACGATTCAGAGAAGAAGGGATGAATTGCTGAGCAATACAGTCACCGTCTATAGCACACGAGTGTCGGAACCTGTCAATCAAAACAGCAAGCCATGGCGTGGAAGCACACTTTGTCGCCCGCAAAGAAAACATTCAAGTCAACGTTTTCCTCTCGGAAAATATAGCTATAGCCTGATGCCTGCTATAGAAAGTGCTTCAACAATGAGAATATGTGTTAAACAGATGTGACTTTAGCAGAAGGTAGTATGTAGGGGACAGTGTGCTTTTCAGTTTGCAGAGCAAAATAGGATGAACACTTTGGATGTCAAGAAACACTGCGTTTCAGCACTTCTTTTCTTCGAGACTCTTTGCGATTTTAATAGTTATGCTGTGGACTTCTTGAGTTGTCGAGTTGCGTTCCCGGAAGCCAAACTGATGGTTAAGCAGCAGTTTAAGGATATCATGTTCGTCTTGAATTCTCTGTAATAATAGTAGCTCAAACACTTTACTACCACTTTATGGGTTGAAGGCTAATAAGACGGTAGGGCGTCGATTCAAGAAGAGGTTTACTAGGTTCAGGAATGATTATAATTTCTATTTCTATTCAGCATATTTCTATACCGTAGAAAAAATAAGTTAAGGTTAGCGTGAGTTTAAAATGATTGTTAAGAGAATGATAGCTTTACGATGTATCTGTTTTAATATGAGACCTGAGATCATATAGTAGCCTGGTGCATTGCGTGTTCAATTTGCATATTAGTGCCTTGACTTCAACTGGTGTTAATACCCATATAGGAGGAGACATTTGGCATGGTGCATTAATGAAGTCCATTATTTCCTTACCATCGTCCCCGTGCTTACCTTAAACACTACATTTAAATATCTCGAAGATGAGTTTCGGCATCTCGAGGAACCACTGAAGTCCAACAGCTACTCTGCTGCGGAGGTAAGGAGAGCTGCCCGGCCGAGAAGATCTGGTAGGCCGGACGAGTCGGTGTTGCCCGAGGTTGTTGGCTCCGCTGTCTTGCCCGTGGCGTGACTGACCGCATCGGCAAGTTGCTGAGTAAACGGGGCGTCAGGACGATCTTTAAGCCAACCAAAAAGATACAACAGTTCCTGCGACCGGTAAAAGACGCCAGGGATCCGCTCTCGTCGTGCGGGGTGTACAGTATTCCTTGTACGTGTGGCCAGCTATACATAGGTACCACGAAGCGTAGTGTTCTGACGCGCCTCTCTGAACATCGGAGATACTGCCGCCTGGGCCAGCCGGAGAAGTCCGCAGTTGCTGAACACTGTATTTCCCACGACGATCATCGGGTGTTGTCTTCTGCCCGGGGTTACTTCACTCGCCTGCATCTGGAGTCCATCCATATTCATAAGAATGCGTCCGTCGCTATGAACCGCCGAGCATGTAGCATGTAGCATCATAGTAGCGGGGCGTCTTTGCACCCGGTGCATGACTGCAGCATCTGCGTCGAGCCCAATGGCTGCCTGTAGATATACATAGTTCTGGTTCTTCGACTGGTACCTAAAACTGGAATGGACAACCGCCAACCAGTTAACTGAGAAGGCGGGGGAGAAAGGTTTTTAATTTTTATTTATTTTAAAATTTTGCAATCAGTGGGCACTGCCGCATGAAAACGGGTTCAGATGACAGATGTCACTCGTTCCCAGTCCCGCGTGCAGACGCCGTAGGCGTCGGTCGCTCCCCGCGAGGCAGAGAGCCTCCGTGCCAGTGATAGCGCGTAGCAGCGGCATTCAGCGCGGACGGAATAATAGGAAGGGAGGAAGGAAACAGCTTTGCAGGTAATTTCTGGGGCATGGTCAGATAGTGAGTATGCAGAGTTAGCTTTAAGTAGCTTACTTAAAGTTATGGCGGGTCATCGAGAATCGCCCGAGGGCGTTTGACCCGGACAGGGGGAGGTGGTTGCGTGGTGCTGATGGTCCTGAGGTAGGAAGAAAATCCTGATGGTGAGGAAGGAAGAGGTCTCAGCTGCGGCAAAGAGAGTCGCAGCTAATGACTAGACAAAGGCTGAGAGAGTAGGAACTCGTAGACCTCCTCGAATTACACTGTTTCGAACAAACCAAGGAGGTCCCGACAAGGAACGGAGGGTTCTGGATTGGAAACTTTCCAGCATACGCCTGTTGGTGGCGGAGACAAGTGACCACCAAACAGGCGCCGCATAGGTCAATACAGACCGGAGAAACAACAGATAGAGGGTAACTTTCGTGCGCAGCACCATGGGGCTGCGGCACGCGAGGTATGGGTAAAGTTTGGCTCGGACGCCACGAGCCTTGGAGAGGGTTTCAGTCACGTGGGCGTTAAAGCAAAGACGCCGGTCGAGCCGAACGCCTAGATACTTCACCGACTCTTTGTAGGCGATAGGCCTCCCTTCCAGGGAGAGGGGCTAGCATCGGGAGATGGACTTACGAGTGAAACAGATCGCCTCGGATTTCTCCGTATTGATCGTCACCCGCCATTTCCGTAGCCAGTCCGGAAGCTGGTCCAACTGACGCTGCAACTGTGTGCTCGCAAAACGCGGGGACACAGAGCTGTAATGATACATTGCATCGTCAGCGAACAAAGACAACGTGACACCGGGCAAGACAGGCAGGTCGTTCGTGTACACAAGGTACAGAACGGGGCCGAGGACATATTCCTGAGGTACGCCAGCGGCGACGGGACGAACTGCAGAGCAGGTTCCGTCGACGCTCACCCTGAAGGTTCGGTCGCTGAGATACGATCCGAGGAAAAACACTATGGACGATGGTAAGGGGGAGTGGGCAAGTTTGAAGAGAAGACCTTCGTGCCAGACTTTATCGAAGGCCTTGCTCACGTCCAGCAGTGCAGCGGCCGTAGCCGCTCGCCCGTTGGTGGCGTCAGAGAGTTGCGTTACCACGCGGAGTAGTTGAAGCATGGTCGAGTGCTTTCTGCGAAACCCGAACTGTTCGTTGCGGATAAAATTATCCAACAACTGCGAGATGCGGGCTAGCAGGAGCCGCTCGGACACCTTCGAGATAACTGGCAAGAGAGATATTGGCCGATAGCTTTCAGGAAGCATGCGCGGCTTGCGCGGGGTTTAGGAATCATAACGATGTTGGCAGTTTTCCACAGGCGGGGAAAGTACTGTAGCCGGAGACAAGAGTAGAACAGTTCGAGCACGAGGTCAACGCCTGAGGTCGGGAGATATTGTAATGCAGCCGCCCCGATCCGGTCAGGACCGGGGGCACGACGGCGGTTTAGTCGGCAGACAGACGAAACGAGTTCGTCTCTGTCGAACGGGAGGTCTGGGTCAGCGGGAGGGCGAGAAAAATAACCAGATAGGAAGTCCCGGATTTCTGCCGAGTGGGCAAGGTCCTAAACGCCTCGATGAACGGTAAATTGCGACTCCATGCAGTCGGCGAAGACCTCAGCTTGCCTTCTGATGAAGACACAATCCCGTTCGGGGTTTCCAGCGGGTTGCGAGTTCTCTTCTCGCGGGTCAGTCTACTCACCGCTCTCCAGACGGAGGCGTGGTTGACTTCAAGAGACTCAAGATATGAGTCCCATCGATCAGAGTTTACGTCCCGCAGTAGCTGCTGAACGTAAAGGGACTGTTGTTGAAATCGTCGCTTTACGACTGGGTCAACAGCTGTGCACCCGAAGGGGGACAGCGAGGCCGTAAGGGACGATCCTGACGATAACAGGCAAAGGCAGGAAGAGAAAACGAGTGGTAATGAGCCAGATGAGTCTCGGACAGAAGTAAGATATCAACATCATACTCCGTAACGAAAGTCATCAGTTCAGATCGTCTGGGGAGTAGCCCGAAGGCGTTCCACGCAACGATCCTCAGGCTATTAGCCATTCAGGGGAAGTAGAGGGAAGAGGGTAGCTAATGATTGGAAGACCAGGGCAAGCACTGTGGTAGTGTCGCGAGCAGTCCTTATAGATGCAACAAGATTATCTGCCCAGGCTGTCAGGGGATCCGCCGAGGCTCGAGAAGATTCCCGGGACTCCGGAGGACAAGCCTGACTGGCCTCAGTAGGGGTAGCTGATGGCGCTGGGCTGTTGGACTGAGTAGTGGACTGCTCACTGGGAGGTTTAGGTTGATGACTGGGGGCGCGTCGAGCCCGCGGAGTCGGTACAGGTGGAACCTGTGATGATGTAGGTCGGCCGGCGGAGTTCCGGCGACGACGAAAGCGCTTGGACCTGCCCGGTCGGGCTGGTGGTGGGGCAGATTTAGCGACCATGGCCGCGTAGGAAGGTGTGAGCGCTCCGGCAGGCGCCGGGGTTGAGGCCGCTGCAGGCAGCGCCGAAGCGACGACTGCAGGCGAGACAGCGGCACCGGAAGAAACCGGAGTTGCTGCCGGGACCTTGGCAGATGAACCAGTGAGAGGTGGGAATGCATCTCGCCGGTTAGTGCCAGGATCAGCTACACGGCCTGCCTGCGCGCCAGGGCGCACAGGAGGTCGCTGCGGTTTCATGGCGGCGATAAAGTTAGGGCAGCCTCAGTAATTAGCCGGGTGGGCTCTGTCGCAGTTGCAGCATTTAGCTGTGAACCCCGTCAGTGGCTTATCACAGCCATGATGAGGTTCAGCACAACGCACGCAACGTGGGGGCTGTTGACAAAAGATACTGCTGTGGCCGAACCTCTGGCAGTTAAAACAATGCGAGGGGCCGGGCCGCGGGTCAAATGTCCTGACTTGCACCCGTAGTGCAGAAGATTCTGGAGACTATAAATCTCCTCGAAAGGGCCTACTTTTAGAAGTTTGACAAGAAAGCTGTTAACAGGTCGGCGGTCATCACCTTTGCCAACATGCAGGACGCTTACCGCAGTCGGCGCATAGCCAAGCGCAACAAGTTCCTGCCTGATGGCATCAGTTTCGGTAAAGGAAGGTATTCCCGACAGAACGACCTTGATTTCTCGCTCTGACGGGAGGGCAAAAGTGTAAAATGAGATTTTGCGCTCTGTTAGGAATGCCTGAACAGAGCGAAAGTCGGGGATCCTAGCGGTCGCCAGCTTTAGTGTGGCGCCTTGGCACCTCGCCTCGACCTTGATCGAAGGGAGAGCTAGGGATAGGGAACGAAGCAATTGTGTATAATTCCTATTGTTAGGAATTACAATGGGTGGAATGCGTGGGGAAGACACAGTTTGAGTAGTAGATGAATACTCACGCTCGCGCTGAGTGCCGCTGTTACCAGGACTAGGCGGCTGATGTGCAGCTGAGGCGGGCGGCGGAGTTAAGGCCAGCTTTCGCTTGCGCTTGGCAGATTTGCCTTGCACAAGCGAGAACTGTCCGTCCCCCGACCCAACACTGCACATTTCCACTGCACTATTATCACTTTCGCAATCACTTTCACTGTCGTGATGAAGTGGTGTTGAACGGAAGCCGGGTGAGCACGTTTCCATTAAGGAGACAAGCGGCGCCGGCAGAGGATTAGGGGCGTATTCGACGCCATTTCGGACAAGCCGAAATGAAACGTCTACGCTAGGCTAGGATTGAGGGATCACCAGACACTAAACTATTCACAGGCAGGAATTAAACACAACACAGACCGCACAGCACACGGAAACAAAAACACTCCCGCACAAGTTAAATAAAAACAGTTTTGCACTGTTGATGAGACGAATCCGATGAAGTTGATGATACTGAAGACAATGGTGATGATGATAATGTTGTAAACACAATACTTCCGCAGAAATTAACAAAATTCTGCAGAGCAGAAACAGACACAGCATACCCGGGCAAATGCTCTAGGTAGACTATGAACCGCCGAGTCCAGTGTCCAGTGGTCCAGTGGTGTACGGAGCAGCAGCTAGTCGTGCTCCGGTGGTCGCAGTGTCCGGGTGATACCCGATGACTGCATGTTGCCTTGCTGTTACCTGGGCTAGCGATCTCGCGCTTTCAAAGGAATGGAACCTCCATCAATTTTATTTTGGAGGGACAGGATATTACTATTTTTCTTGGACCCTGGGACCTCGAAGAGACCCGTGACTGCAGAATGGGGGAGACCTCGAAGACTTTTCGCATGAGAAGCAGGAATTACCCTCCCACAACGGGTAGGGCGCCCCTAGCCGCTCAGGAAAAGTCGCCGAGGGCTGCCAGGCGGCAATGTCGGCGCACGGGAGAGAGCGTAGGAGGAGGCAGCGTCCACCAGAGGTGGCACTAGGCACACCTAGGGCGAGCGCAGACCCCCCTCTAGTCTGTCGCCGAGCGCCAGCACGGACAAGAGAAAGAAGGAAGGAGGAGGAGCGTGAAAATACTCAAGGTCGGGGGGATTGGGCAGATGTTCTGTAACTGCTTATGGGGGGTCGTCGAGCAATGCTCGGGGGCGTTTGTGTCGTCTAGGTGGTGGGCCGACATCTGTGCTTAGTCTACGGATGTGGGGATGGGTCGAGACATAGGCTCGGGAGAATAGTTTGAAGGCTAGGGACCGAACGATTTCGGTAAGTGAAGGAACCTTCAACCCTCGCCTGATGGCATCATTTCTGACAAACCAGGGAGAGTTGGAGATGTAGCGGAGGGTTCGGGATTGGAAAGCTTCCAAACGGGCGACAACGGATGGGCTAAGTAGTACCCAAAAGGCGGGGGCTGCGTAAGTTAGGATTGACCTAAGAAAGAGCAAGTAGATGGTGAGTTTAGTGCGCACAGGCACTGAACCCCGATGAGAAAGAAAGGGAAATAGTTTGGCTCTGACGCCTCTGGCGCGCTGGAGACTCAGAGAGACATGAGGTGCAAAGCTTAGGCGTCAGTCAATAGTGACGCCCAAGTACTTTACAGTCCGTTTCCATTCGATTGGGCTCCCGGCAAGGGAGAGGGACTGGCAGCGGGAAGTTAATTTATGAGAAAAGGCGATCGCCTCGGATTTCTCCGCATTGACCGCCATCCTCCACTTCCTTAGCCAGTCCGGAAGTACGGCGAGCTGACGCTGCACCAGGCCAGCTGCGAAATCAAGACTCGCTGAGCTGGCGTGGTACATTGCGTCATCCGCATAGAGCGAGAGAGTGACTCCAGGCTGAACAGGCAGGTCGTTCGTGTACACGGGGCACAGAACGGGGCCAAGGACAGATCCTTGAGGTACGCCTGCGGCGACTGGTCGGACGGATGAGTACGACCCATCGACGCATACCCTAAAGATGCGATCGCACAAGTACGATCGGAGAAAATGAACGAATGAGGCAAGGAGGGGGGAGTGGGCCAGTTTGTAGAGAAGGCCTTCGTGCCAGACTCGATCGAAGGCCTTACTCACGTCGAGCAATACAGCGACGGAGGACAGCTGCTTGTTGTAGGCGTCCGTCAAATGGGTAACAACCCGGACGAGTTGAAGGGTCGTCGAGTGCTCTCTGCGAAAGCCGAACTGCTCCTGCCGAATGAAACCATCCAGCAGACGCGCGTAACGACCGTGCAGGAGTCGCTTGAGTACCTTCGATATGACTGGCAACAGTGAGATGGGTCGATGGTTTGAGGGGTCAATACGCAGCTTGCGAGGCTTGGGGATCATGATGATTTTCGCACGCTTCCACAGGCTGGGGAAGTAATGAAGCCGGAGACATCCATTGAACAGCTCGTGGACCAAGTTGATGAGGCTAAGGGGAGCGTGTTGTAGCGCCGCCGCTCCGATACGATCATCGCCGGGCGCCCTCTTAGGGCGAAGTCGACCAATAGCCGAGACAACATCGGCCCGGTCGAACAGGTCAGGGATGTCAGCTGGAGGGCGGGAAAAATATCCAGATAGGAAGTCTGTGACCTCGGCCGAGTGGACGGGGTCGCAGACGCCTCTGTGGACGGTGAATTGCTCCTCCATGGTTCCGGCAAAGACTTCAGCTTTGCCGGCCGCGGAGTACACAATGCCGTCCGGTGATCTGAGGGGATGGTGGGTCCTTTTGTCGCCATTAAGTCGACTCACAGCCTGCCAGACAGACTCGGGCCGGACTTCAAGAGACTCGAGATACGAGTCCCAACGATGTGCAGGGGCATCAAGCAGAAGCTGCTTGACAAGGTCAGATTGGGCGTTTAACCTGCGTTTGATAGCAGGATCCCGGGTTTGTTGCCATCTCCGGCGGAGTTGGCGCCGAGTTTGGATGGCGAGGAGCACCTCTTCAGGTAGATGAGACCGGCGATTTGTCTCTGGGACAAGATAGGTGTGTGTGTCCATAGCGGACGTAACGACTTCTGGAAGGTAGTCGGCCATACGGTCCGCATCAGCCGTAGAGGCGATGAGGGCCGGGGGATCAGATAGCACTGTTCGTAGGAGTTCGTCATGATAGGAGCGCCAGTTGACTCTCCGTGGACGAGAGGGGGGTTGGAGAGGTGTGTCCAACAGGGGACGAACAGTGATAAGTACCGGGTCGTGGTCGGACGAGAGGTCCGATACAGCACTTACAGTGATAGGAGTGGGCAGGTCCTTGACAATGACAATGTCAAGGACATCCGGAAGGCCCCTAGTGGGCACGTGGGTCGGTGAGTCAGGACCAATAACTAAGACCTGCAGATGACGCTGAACGTAGCTGTAGAGCGAGCGGCCACGCGGGTCGTGACACGGCTGTTCCAAGAGGGATGCTTGGAGTTGAAGTCTCCGGCAGCTATAGTAGGTAGTTCATGATCGAGGAGGGCGTCCACTCTTCAGGCGGCGGAGGCCCCCCGGGCCCGGGAGGGAGGTACGCCGAAATTAGGTGAACCTCCCGATCCCCGACCCAGAGGACCACCGTCGTCGTCTCCAAATACCTAGTATCTGGTGGGGGGGTATCAGACGATGGGCAATGCGCCTGTGGACGAGAATGGCAGTACCCCCGCTGGGACAAGCGGGGGGTTGTAGCCGGGGCCTATCCGTGCGATATGTAGTGTACACCGGAAGCTGAAAGGAAGCAGCAGGGGTAAGGAAAGTTTCGGACGGTAGGATGACATCTAGGTCATGTTCAGTGGCAAAGTTAGCCAATTCGGCTCGGCGAGACGGAACGCCACACGCGTTCCATGCCACCAGCCGAAGAGGCCTAGACATTGAGAGGCAGGAGAGTCATGAGTGAGGTAAGAATGGTGACTAGCAGAGACTGGACGTCCTTGGAAGCCAAGATTTGAGGGATGAGGGTCTCAACCCAGACACGCAAACGATCGGCAAAGGTCGGGTCCGAGGACCCTTCCTCCGTCGATGGCGCCTGCGGCGTGGGCGGGGGCGCTCGATACATGATGCCATTAGCGGGCCGAGGTGTGGTTGTAGGCTGCCGAGGCTCTTTGGGAGCTGGGGCAGATGCTGACCTAGTTGCAGCGGGCTTGTGCTGCGTGAGGATGGTGGTCGATGACTTTTTCTTCTTTGGCGCTGGTTGCTTTCGCGACGAGGCCAAAGGAGGGAAAGATGCATCGGAGGCGGCGGCTTCCGCGTAACTGAGCGCTCCGGCAGGCGCTGGGCAGGGACTACAGCGGCTGCAGGCGCAGACGAGGTAGCCAGAACTGGGGCCGCCGGGGCGGCAGATGCAGGGGCTGAGGGTTTCTTGGGGGCAGGTGGGATAGGCTTTTGGGCCTTGGTGATGCGCTTTAGGGCGTCATGATAGTGTTTACACTGGCGAGAGCTTGCCGGGTGTGGTTCACGACAGTTTGCGCACGTGGCAGTGGCGATACGTTCACGAGGACAATCGCCCTTGTGATGACCTTCACCACAACGAATGCAGCGTGTCGGGTAGTGACAATAGATACTGCTGTGCCCGTACCGCTGGCAGTTGTAGCACTGCTTGGGTCCGGGTCGGGACTCGAAAGCTGAAATTTTACCCGGAGGTAAAAGAGAGAGTCTATCTGATATATGTCTTGGAAATTCCCTACCTCGAGGATTTTCACAAGGAAGGCATTTCTGGGAATGCGTCTGCCGGGGGAGAAGAGAGGAGTAACTGAGCTGACAATAAAGCTCAAAAGTTCAAGGGCGTGAGAAATTGTAGGCACGGGAACATCGGTGGGGATGCCGATGATCTCGACCTTGAGTTCCCTCTCCTCCGGCAGGGCGTAGGTGTAATAAGGTATACCACGATCAGTCAGCAGTTTCTGGTGAACCGCCGAGGTGAAAGCATCTCCTTAATTAGTGTCTGGATGGTTTATTTTCCACGGCCAATCAGAGTGGAGAATGATGAACTGGCTTCTCATTGGTCCGCGTTATACACCTTAAGCGACCAAAAAGTTATAAATAGAAACAGCGTAGCCTTCTCTCACTAGACAGCAGCGATCTGCGCGCCATGGCGCGCAGCGTCGTGTGGCTAGCCCGGCCTCTAATCGGCGAGAGGTCTTCCCCCTCTCTCCGGTACATCTGTCAAGGCCCCGGCAGCGACTCCTGTCGCTCCCGCGGCCTCAGTCACGCCTGCTGGAGCGCCCGGCCCTTCCTATGCAGCAGTTGCTGCGATGACATCATTGTCAACCAATTCCGCCCGCAAGGGTACCAAAAAGCGCTCGCGTCGCCGGACCCCTGGCCGACGACATCAGCAGGCTCGACCTGCCCAACCTCAGCGGGACTCTCCCGCCCATGTCATCTCCCAATCTCCGCGTGAGCAGACCATAGTTCAGTCCGCTAACCCAGCGCCATCTGTAGTCCTGGCCGAAGTTCCTCAGGAACGTCCGCGCGGGTCTCGGGAACTTTCTCGGGCTCCAGCGGACCCCCTGACGGCTTGGGCCACCCAACTTGTAAATAGCATCAGGTCTGCTCCTGACACCTCGACAGTACTGATGTTAGTGTTCCAATCCCTCTCTGCTCTCTTCCCTCTCCTCCCCCTCAATGGCTAGATCCCTGCGGATCGTCGCTTGGAACGCTGATGTCGTGCTTCTCTCCGAAACCCATCTAGCCCCCTACCATCGATTCTCACTTCCTGCTTACACTTGTTAACGTGAGGATCGTCCCCTGCAGCCGCGCCAACCCCCGTCTGGGGGTACGGCGATTCTGGTCCACAGGCGGATATCCCATAGGCCACTACCCCCCTCACTACTCGACTCATCGAAGGTTGTGCTGTGGGAGTGGACGCAGGCGACTCGGAGTTGCGCATTGTTTCCGCGTATCTCCGGCCTGGCCTGAGCCCGCCGCCCCCGCCTGAGGAGTGGAACGCTCTCCTCGACCACCCAATCTCGACAATTGCAGCCGGAGACTTCAACGCCAAACATCCTTCTTGGAACAGTAGGGCTACCAACGCCTACGGCAACTCACTCCGCCGGTTCGTCCTAGACGACCCGGATACGCACGTCATCGGCCCTGATGATCCTACCCACTTCCACTATGCCGGTCACCGACCGGACGTTCTTGATGTAGTTGTAGTCAGGAACGTGGCCCATAACATCCAGGTCTCGTCAGTGTCACACCTCTCGTCTGATCACAATCCCCTGCTAATAACTGTTCGAGATGTGTCGGCTTCACCCCGACTTCCCGCTGGTCCTGCTAGGAGGGTCAACTGGCGCTCCTATCACGACGAGCTATCTCGAAGGTTACCACCTGTCCCAGCGGACCCGATCGCCACTCGTGACGATCTGGATCTCCGTGCCACTCATCCCCAGGAGTTGGTCCAAGGTGCCATGGATCGACACACATACAACGTAGAGGTGAATCGCAAATCGGCCCTTCAACCGGAAGTTCTCCACGCCATCTGGCTTCGGCGCAAGCTCCGCCGCAGATGGCAACGAACCCGAGATCCCGCCGTCAAACGACGGTTTCAGGCCCAGTCCCTTTACGTCCAGCAACTTTTGCGGGACGTAAACTCTGATCAGTGGGACTCATGACTTGAGTCCCTTGAAGTCGACCAAGACTCCGTCTGGAGAGCGACGAGTCGCCTTACTCGCGAGAAGCGTACCCGCAACCCGTTGAATACCCCGAACGGCATTGTTTCTTCATCGGAAGGCAAGGCTGAGGTCTTCGCCGACTGCATGGAGACTCAATTCACCGTTCATGGAGGCGTCTCGGACCCTGCCTACTCGGTAGTGGTTCGAGACTTCCTATCTGGATATTTTTCCCGCCCTCCACCTGACCCTCCCGCTCTCTTCGACAGGGACGAACTAGTTTCGTCTATCTGTCGACTGAACCGACGTTGCGCCCCTGGTCCTGATCGCATCGGGGCCGCAGCTTTGCAACATCTCCCGGCCTCGGGCGTTGAATTGGTCCTGGATCTGTTCAACTCCAGTCTCCGGCTGCAATACTTCCCCCGCCTGTGGAAAAATTCCAACATCTGCATGATACCCAAGCCCGGCAAGCCTAGAATGCTTGCAGGCAGCTATCGTCCCATATCGTTGTTGCCAGTACTCTCAAAGGTGTTTGAGCGTCTCCTACTCGCCCGCATCTGGCCGCTGCTGGATACTTTTATTCGGAGCGAACATTTCGGATTCCGTAGAGAGCACTCGACAACTTTACAACTCGTCCGAGTTGTCACAGCATTGTCCGACGCCGCCAACAAGAAAGAGTCTACGGGCGCTGTCTTGTTGGACGTGAGTAAGGCCTTCGACAAAGTCTGGCACGAAGGTCTTCTCTACAAACTCGCTCACTCCCCCATCCCACTGTCCATTGTGCATTTCTTGCGGCCATACCTCAGTGATCGTACCTTCAGGGTTAGCGTCGAAGGGTCCTGTTCATCAGTTCGACCCGTCGCCGCTGGCGTTCCGCAGGGATCTGTCCTCGGCCCCGTTCTGTACCTAGTGTACACGAACGACCTGCCTGTTATTCCCCGAGTCACGTTATCTCTATTCGCTGACGACGCAATGTATTACTGCAGCTCCCTGTCCCCGCGAATAGCGTGTTCAAAGCTGCAGCGTCAGTTGAATCTGCTTCCGGCCTGGCTACGGAAGTGGCGGGTGATGATCAACGCGGAGAAATCCGAGGCGATCTGCTTCACCAATAAGTCCACTTCCCGGTGCCAGCCCCTCTCCCTCGAAGGGAGGCCTATCGCCTGGCATAAGTCGGTGAAGTATTTGGGCGTTCGGCTAGACTAGCGCCTTAGCTTCAACGGCCACGTGACTGATACCCTCAACAAAGCTCGAGGCGTCCGAGCCAAAATATTTCCCATGCTCTCGTGCCGCAACCGCCTGGCTTTGCGCACTAAAGTCACCATCTATCTTTTGTTTCTCCGGCCAGTATTGACCTATGCTGCTCCCGCATGGTGGTCGCTTGTGTCGACCACTAACAAGTGTAGGCTGGAAGCTTTCCAGGCCCGTACCCTCCGATCCTTGTCGGGGCCTCCATGGTATGTGAGAAATAATGTTATTCGTGGAGGCCTTCGAGTTCCTACCCTTGCTGATTTTGTCCGGTCGCTTGCCGAAACTCTCTTTGCTTCTGCAGCGACCTCGTCCTTTCCTTATCTCCGCACTTCTGAACCACCTCCCGCTATACGTGTCAAACGCCCTCGGGCGATCTTAGACGACCCTCCGTAATTCTGTATGCTGTAACTTAGGTTCCCGAGCGATTCTATCTCCTTGTTACCTTCCTATATAGTCAGATACCTTCCCCAAGTATGTTGGTTTTCAAACTGCTTGGCGCTGTTACCGATACCACAGACACGGCGGTTCCCTGCCTCGCGGGGAACGACCGGCGCTACAAGGCGCCTGCATGCCGGGCCGGGCGCGTGCGGCATCTGCCGTTCGCCCCGCGACCGGCGGCAGTGTTACCATGACCTGGTACTTATATAAATATAACATTAAAAAAAAAAAAAATTTCTGCCGCCTTCTCAGTTAACTGGTTGGCGTGTCCCTCCCGAAAAATTAGGCCTCCTACTTTTGAAAGTCCAGCACTGTTTTCTTCTGGCAGCCATCGGGCACGTCCCGGAAGCTGTAATAAGCCATGGGTGCAAAGACGCCCCACTATCTAATGCAAATGCAAAATCTCTCACTAGACCACTAGAGCTGTTGCCCGGGTAGGCTGTGTTACTCATATTCGCATTTGCGATTGTGGTTTTTAACCGTTAATAATATCTTTTTCAATCTGTTTTCTTCATCATCATCATCATCGTTCTTCAACATCATCAGTGTGCTACAATTTCAGAAGTGTATTGTGTCGTGCGCGAGTGTTTTTGTGATTCGTGGCAGTGCGCGTCTGGTGTTTGTGTTCTTTGTCTGTCAGTGTAGTGATTCAGTGCTGGTGAAAGTCCTTACCAAGTGCTTAGTGTTTCCTAGCCCTTTTTGCGTCTTCGACGTTCATTTCGGTTAATCCCGGGATGGCGTCGAACGCAACGCCCGTTCCTTTACCGGCACCGCTGGTAACCTTAATGGAAACCTGCGGTCCCGGTCCTCAATCTACCCCGCTACCTTCCCATACAATAAGTGAAAGTGAAAGTGAAAGTGACTGTGCCTCGATGTGTAGTGTGGGGACGGGGAACGGTGAATTTTCGCTTGTAGAGGGCAAGTCTGCCAAACGCAAGCGAAAATTAGTCGCCAACCCGCCACCGGGCGCTCCTACGCATCGGGTATCCGTCCTGGTAACAGCGCCAACCATCCTACTCAGCCAAACTCTAAATCTGTGCTCAAACCAAAAATTCCTCCGATTGTTATTCCCGACAATCTTAATTACAGGGAAATTCTCCGTTCCCTGCAGAATCTGCTTCCTTCGGCCAAACTCGAGGCCAGGTGCCAAGGCGCCTCGCTTCGAATTGCGGCCACTACAGTCCCGGACTTCCGATCGGTCCAACAGTTTCTCACCGATCGGAAGATCTCCTTTCATACTTTCGCGCTTCCTTCAGAGCGCGAAATTAAAGTAGTTCTTTCTGGACTTCTTTCCTGGACCGCCCCCGATAACATCAGGCAGGAGCTTGTCGCTTTAGGCTATTCGCCGACGGCGGTAAGTGTACTGTATGCTGGCAAGGGGGAAGATCGCCGTCCCGTGAATAGTTTCCTTGTGAAATTACTCAAGGTAGGCCAATTCGAGGAGGCCTATGGCCTCCAAAACTTCCTGCATCTTCGGGTGCAAGTCAGAACCTTCGACCCGCGGCCAGGCCCCTCGCAGTGTTTTAACTGCCAGAGGTTTGGTCACTCCAGCTTGTTCTGCAACCACCCTCCGCGTTGCGTGCGATGTACTGAGCCTCATCGTGGGTGTGATAAGCCCAAGACGGGGTTCACGGCCATTTGCTGCAACTGCGGCGGGGACCATCCGGCTAGTTATAGAGGATGTAAGGAATTTATATCAGCCATGAAGCTGCAGCGGACTCCTGCTCGCCCTGGCTCGCAGGCAAGCCGTGTCGCAGGTCCCCTCCCTAACCGCAGAGAGGCCTTCCCACCTCTCTCCGGAGCATCATCTGAGGCCCCGGCAGCAGTTTCGGCTGCTCCCAGGGCCCCAGTTCCGCCTGCAGTCGTCGTTTCGTCGCCGCCTACAGCCCTCTCTGTCCCGGCGCCTGCCGGAGCGCCCGGTCCTTCATACGCGGCTGTGGTGGCCGCCACATCTGTCCCGCCTTCCACTCCTCGGTACCAAAACGAAGCGCACTCGTCGCCGTCAGCGACAAGTTCCACAGGCCTTGCCTGTACAGCCTCAGCGTGCCCCGCCCGCCCCCGCCATCAACCTAAGCTCCCAACTGACCAGACCTCACGTCCGTCCCCGAGCCCTGCGCCATCTACGACACCGGCCGAGGCCAGCCAGGTCCGTCTTCCGGAATCTCGGGAATCATCCCGGGCCCCGGTGTACCCCCTGACTGCCTGGGCTGAAACTTTGGTAAATAACATCAGGTCTGCTCCAGATACAACCACGGTTCTCGCCCTGGTGTTTCAATCACTGTCTACCCTCTTTCCTCTTCTTCCTTTGAATGGCTAGGAGTCTTAGGATCGTTGCGTGGAATGGCCATAGGGTACTCCCTCGACGATCTGAACTGATGACTTTCGTAACGGAGTACGACGCTGATGTCGTCCTCCTTTGCGAGAATCATCTGGCTCGCTACCATACCTTCAACCTGCCATCTTACATCTGTTTTCGTCAGAATCGTCCCCAGCGGCCTGGCTGTCGCCCCTCGGGGGGGGGGGGCAGCCGTCTTAGTCCACAGGCGGATATCCCACAGGCCACTACCCCCTTTAGATACATCTCTTGTTGAAGGTTGTGCGGTGGCGATAGACGCTGGCGGATCGGAGTTGCGCGTTGTTGCGGCGTATCTCCGGCCCGGCCTGCGGCTACCTCTACCGTCCGAGGAGTGGGACGCTCTCCTCGATCATCCCCTAACAACCATTTTAGCCGGCGACTTAAATGCCAAGCATCCCTCCTGGAACAGCAAAGTAGCCAACGCCTACGGAAAATCTCTGTATCGGTTAGTCTCCGACGACCCGGTACTTCAAGTCATCGGCCCAGAAGACCCTACTCACTTCCCCTTTTCCGGTCATCGACCGGACGTCCTTGACATTGTCATAGCCAAGGACGTGACCCATCACATCCAGGTCTCGTCAGTGTCGGATCTCTCATCCGATCACAATCCCCTTTTTATTACTGCCCGTGAGCTCTCGGCCTCACCCCGACCTCCCGCTCAGATTGTTAGGAGAGTCAACTGGCGCTCCAACCGTGATGAGCTCTCACGGCGGTTACCATCACTCCCCGCGGACCCGATCGTCACTTGTGAAGATTTGGTTCTCCGAGCCACTCATCATCAGGAGTTTGTCCAAGGTGTCATGGATCGACACACATATGCTCTCGAGGTGAATCATCGTAAATCTGCCTTACCTGCGGAAGTACTCCACGCCATCTGGCTACGGCGCAATCTCCGCCGTAGATGGCAAAGAACCCGTGATCCCGGCGTCAAAAGGCGCTTTCAGGCCCAGTCTCTTTACGTCCAGCAGCTACTGCGGGACGTAAACTCTGATCGATGAGACTCATACCTTGAGTCTTTTGAAGTCGACCACGCCTCCGTCTGGAGAGCGGCGAGTAGACTGACCCGCGAGAAGAGAACTCGCAACCCACTTGAAACTCGGAACGGGGTTGTGTCTTCGTCAGAAGGCAGGGCCGAGGTCTTCGCCGACTGCATGGAGGTGCAATTTACTGTTCACCAAGGCGTCTCGCACCCTGCCCACTCGGCAGAAGTCCGTGACTTCCTATCTGGACATTTTTCACGACATCCCGATGTCCCAGCCCTCCCGTTCGACAGGGATGAATTAGTTTCATCTATCTGCCGACTAAATCGCCGTCACGCCCCCGGTCCTGACCGGATCGGGGCCGCTGCTCTACAAAATTTCCCGTCCTCAGGCGTTGACCTCGTTCTTGAGCTGTTTAACTCCTGTCTCCGGCTACAGTACTTTCCCTGCCTGTGGAAAACAGCCAACATCGTAATGATTCCGAAGCCTCGCAAGCCGCGCATGCTTCCTGAAAGCTATCGACCAATCTCTCTCTTGCCAGTCATCTCGAAGGTGTTCGAGCGACTCCTGCTGGCTCGCATCTCGCCGCTGCTAGATGGTTTCATCCGCAGCGAACAGTTCGGGTTGAGAGCACTCGACCACGCTTCAATTGGTCCGCGTTGTTACGCACTTGTCAGACGCCGCCAACAGGAGAGCGGCTACGGCCGCCGTACTGTTGGACGTGAGCAAGGCCTTCGATAAAGTCTGGCACGAAGGTGTTCTCTTCAAACTTGCCAATTCCCCTCTACCATCGCCCATAGTGTTTTTCCTCCGGTCGTATCTCAGCGACCGAACCTTGAGGGTGAGCGTCGACGGGGCCTGTTCTACAGTTCGACCCGTCGCCACTGCGTACCACAGGGATCTGTCCTCGGCCCCGTTCTGTACCTTGTGTACACGAACGACCTGCCTGTTTTGCCCGGAGTCAAGTTGTCTTTGTTCGCTGTCGATGCTATGTATCACTGCAGCTCCCTGTCCCCGTGATTTGCGAGTACAAAGCTGCAGCGTCAGTTGAACCAGCTTCCGGACTGGCTAAGGAAATGGCGGGTGACGATCAACACGGAGAAATCCGAGGTGATCTGCTTCACCCGTAAGTCCATCTCCCGATGCCAGCCGCTCTCCCTAGAAGGGAGGCCCATCGCCTACAAAGAATCGGTGAAGTATTTAGGCGTTCGGCTAGATCGTCGCCTTTGCTTCAACGCCCACGTGACGGTAACCCTTGCCAAGGCTCGCGGCGTCCGAGCCGAATTATCTCCTTTCCTCTCGTGTCGCAGCCGCCTGGCCATGCGCACGAAATTTACAATCTATCTGCTTTTTCTCAGGTCTGTACTGACCTATGCGGCACCCGCCTGGTGGTCTCTTTTATCCACCACCAACAGATGTAAACTGGAAGCTTTCCAGTCCCGAACCCTCCTTGACGGGGTCCCCTTGGTTTGTAAGCAACGACGTGATTCGAAGGGTTCTCCGTGTTCCTACCTTGACTTCCTTTGTCCGGTCGCTGGCTTTAATTCTCTTTGCTAAAGCCTCGACCTCCACCATCCCATACCTACGAACCATCAGTGCATCAGAACCACCACCGCCCACTCGGGTCAAGCGCCCTCGGGCGCTTCTTGACGACCCGCCATAACGCCATCCTCTTTAAATTAAACAAAAACAAATTGTAATCATCAGTCCTAGACCAGAGTATTTCACCTAAACTGTCCTTCTCTCCTTCCTGCCTACCTCCTAGCACGCTGAGCCGGCTGCTTGTCGCTGTCATCAATCATTGGCACGGAGGCTCTCCGCCTCGCGGGAGCGACCGACGCCCTCAGGGCGTCTGCTGACTGGACTTGAAACGGGCAACATCTGTTGCTTGAATCGGTACCAGCGGCAGTGCACCAAACAAATAAAGTTATACTCCCCCGCCTTGACAGTTAACCGGTTGGCGGTTTCCTTTTCCAGTTTTAGGTAACCAGTCGACATTGTTACCAGCACTAAGTTCACTTCTGGCAGCCATTGGACACGTTCTAGATGCTGCAAACAAGCCACGGGTGCAAAGACATCCGCGGGAGCGACCGACGCCCTCAGGGCGTCTGCTGACTGGACTTGAAACGGGCAACATCTGTTGCTTGAATCGGTACCAGCGGCAGTGCACCAAACAAATAAAGTTATACTCCCCCGCCTTGACAGTTAACTGGTTGGCGGTTTCCTTTTCCAGTTTTAGGTAACCAGTCGACATTGTTACCAGCACTAAGTTCACTTCTGGCAGCCATTGGACACGTTCTAGATGCTGCAAACAAGCCACGGGTGCAAAGACATCCCGCATCCATAATGCAATGCAATGCTTCTCTCACTGTTGCTTGTTCCCAGTTCACTGGGCGACTTGTTCGGCATACCACCTATTTCGAACATTTTTGCTGCTGAAAATGGCCACCGGTGGTGTGGCCGAAACGTCTAGCTACACAACATCAAGCATTCGACCACGGCATTTAAGCCCGGAAGTTTTAAGTATTTATAGTGACACCGGCCGTGAAAGCCTACGTACTAAAACTACATTTACATTTTTGGTAAAGGCGTCAGCTTTTACTTTGTCAGACTGTACCCATTCACCATCGGGCTTACAAATTGGGGGCACATGTACCAGAGTGTGTTGTCGTTTGGGGACAACATAGTAATGAAACGCAAACGTTCAAATTTTAAAAATTTCCGTTGACTTTTCTTAGTTATCTGCATAACCTGGTATAATGATGCTGATTGATGACATTTCTCGAACTTTACCAAATGCTTGTTGCTCAGCGTTTTTCGATTATTAGTTGACGGAGGTATAGTGGTATACTGACAGTATTAGTTGTTTCGATGTCGCTTTTGGGAGTCGATGTGCCAGGTTGCCTGTTGTGTAAGTGTGGTGAGATACTGTGCAGTTTTTTACAGGTCTGCGAGACGTTTCAATCATAGCTTGAGATTTACGATTTCTTCCATGTAATTCTGGAATTTATTCCAGTTGGAATGTCTTGAGATTAGCTTTGATGGCGACAGTTTGTTGATGACGGTTGTGCTTATGCTAGCAACGACCGGAGTATGGTCAGAGGAGAACTTAAAACAAGATTCGACTAGACAAATGGTTCTAGGTAAGCCGCTGGTTACGAAGAAGTCTAGGACATCAGAAAACTTCCTAGGGTCGGTTGGCCCATATACACGTTTCCCATGGCATTATACATGCAAATGACATGGATACAGACACAAACGCAGATGAGCCAATAAACATATACTCGTAGCAGGGAGTGGGAAAGTACAAAAGGAAGAGAAACAGCAGTAGAAGCAGTACTTCAAACTTTCCTCAAATTAAAATCCATAAATGTTACAGCCCAATATGGCAATCGAAGTTGCAAGAAAATTGAAGTTGTTTTCCGACATGGTTGCGGCCCTTTGTAGTAGTGAGTCTCGAGCTCCAAAGCGTGTGCTTAGCGTTTCACTCGCCACCTATGATCTTCTTTACCCCCAAGGGTCTGGAAGAAGACGTTGTATTCAGTATACCGTGTCTCAGTGCACTATAGATAGCAATAACGTTGATGTTCCATGGTGAGTTTTCTAATTCAATAGCTGTTGGTTAGATTTTGTTACTCTGATAATTAGGTAGTTTGTGATGAGATATGGTTTTGATGATAATGACTGCGGAACCGCCGTGGGCAGTGCCATCAGGATGAGGAATATTGTAGATAGAAGAGGGTGGTAAGCAGAATACTGTTTGACTGGTGAAGTGTGTTTCACAAACGAGTAGAATATCAGGCTTGTTGGAAAAGTAATTATCTCTTCCATATGATAAAGCAAACCGATGGCGTTTCAAGTTGGTATTCTAAGAAAATGAGTCACGAAGTTTATTTTACAATAAGAGTTGTCAACAATTTGAGTGTTCTAATGTTTAGGCTAATCAGTTGCAAAAATATTGATTTGAATTCGTTGTGGAAAGTGGTCAGCTCTTCTTCCACAGTTTTGGTGACATTATCACTTCTAGCTACAACTTGTACGTAGGTTGGCTGTTGGTAATGAGGAATAGCAGCCTGCGTTGAATTTGTGTCGAGTAAAGGGTTAACAACAATTGTATATGTTAAGGCGTATTAGTAGTATGCGTTTGGGTTTACCGACTTGCTGCTATAAGTTGCTTCTTAATGTTACTATGTCCCTATAAACAGTGCAACCCCTATTGTTTGCAAGGTGGTTTCCGTGACATAGAACATATTTGACTGCCGTGTCTTTTAGCTTCTTGAAAACTTTTGTATTATACTTTCCGCCATATTTTACGCAGTTATACGGTTTGGTACAAGACGTTTTGGAATTTCCGTAGGCTTGGTGCCTCGTAAACTAGATAATATTGTAGTTCTTCCTAGGCGGTTCAACGGTAATTGTTGTTTAGCATAGGACATTTATGTTGTAAATTTCATTATTATTTTTTATCCCTCCAGGTCGATAACGAACAAAGAGGTTTTTTGCTTTTCTTATGCACAACATTTTTTTTAAATTTTGGACTCTGTGTCCTTTTCTTTCTACATCTTCTTTAATTTCTGCAGTAGAAAGAGAGTTCTGAAGGTATCTAATTACGACTCCATAAGCGTGTTTTTCTTTGATTTGGTGTACAATATTCTCACCCCTTAGATGCCGTACTAATTTTCTGTATCTGTCTACCGTAGACGCTCTTATTTTGACAGTTTTATTAGTATTTAGTATTTACTGTAGTGAGTTTCTTCTGCAGTCACACATAGGCTGTAAAGGCTATATATATAATGGTTTTTATGTTTTTGACTCCATATGTAAATATGGGAGGCGGTTTTTGAAGTTTGTGTTGGTTATTGGAATGATTTGATTCAGTTTTGTCATAGCGGGCTGTAACAGTTATTAATTTTAATTTGAGGATAGTTTGAAGTACAGCTTACAGTGCTGTTTCTTTTTCTTTTGCACCTTCGCACTCCCTGCCATGAGTGTCTGTTTATTGGCCCATCTGCGTTCTTTTCTGTATCCATGTCGTTTGCATGTATTTTGCCAAAGGCATTAGATGTCGAGGGCTGTAAAGTTATTGAGCGTTTGTAGAATTAGTAGGAAGCTGGTTGGTTAGGCGTTGTGGTCGAAGTGATATTTAAATTGTGGGAAGTTATGTGAGGGTATACCTTGATGTTGCCAGTATAAAAGATTTTGAACGATGAGTAAGCACCCCACGGATAAAATTGTTTGTGAAGTAGAAAACATACTCTCCACTTACTTGACGCTAAGCTTACTTGATGAATTGTAATCGTTATTATCAAACAGACGAAACATGTAATATGATTTTCTAACCAAAAGTACATAGAAATTGGTTCATAAGTACGGTAGCTGATGTCGGGCCAACAGTTTGCTGTATGTCCAACGGTCACACACGGCAGAAACACACAGACACGCACATGCACACGCACACTCACACTCACACGGACACGCACACGCACACACTTGCACACTCATTCACACGCAGAAGCGCGCGCACACACCTAACCACTGTAACCCGGTCGAGTGAGCGTTTTTGCTAATATGATAACTTAATAAATTGGTTACAACGCAGATAAACAATATAATAGATTTCTTCAATAAACTAAACAAAAGATAACAGTAATGGTACGATATGAGCTAGCACCATGCGTGAGGTTGAACGTCCGAGACGATACTGAAATCATATGTCGAAAGAAATAAGTTAGTGCGTGCACCCTGAATTTCAACAGGTCTCATGACTCGTCAGATAATTCCAATATGCGTCCATTGCTTACAAAATACCCTTATGCAATTGTGTGAGTTGAATAAAAATGTAGTTGTTTCTCTGGTAGTCCTTACGTAGCAGGTAACTAATGCCTGGAAACGCCGCGACAAATTATTATTACCCAAAACTGCTATAACCGAGGAATTTATCATTTATAGCTATTTGTGGCTAGATTCTTAACCAACTACATGACTTGTTATTACAGTACTGCTAGAGGCTTGCAGCAGTAAGTGCACGAAGGAAATAAAAATGTTTAGTTGCAGATTTTCCAAAATACAAGGCAGGGATTCAATGTTAGACGTTAAAACATGCTATATGCTTTGCTATCATGCTTTATATGGTCCGTTAAAAGATTTTGTGCGTCCGTAGTTCTGCCTTGACTACGAGCCTTTTATAGTTACGCTTTAAAAATTAAAAATTTCAAGCAAATAGTTTATGCTTATTTAAAATAAAGCTTCATATGATGGTGTAGGTTTATTTAAATAAGAAGACAATAAGCTTGAATAAACTTTGTTTGGAGTAAACTTTAAACGTATTTAATGAAGCGTACTATTTAATTTATTAATAGTATCTACTGCCAGATACCGCAAACACTCCTTACATGACTACAAGTCATACTTTATTACTACAGTGTAATTAATCTACTGAGCTGCTGCAACTCTGCTTCCGGCGACAAAGGGGAGCGTGCGGTTTAAACTGGGGGAGACTACCGTTAGCTCTCCCGACCCCCAGCTAGGTGTGTACCGTACAGAGATGAAAGGATTACTCTCTGTATTCTGTTGCATTCACAAGGAGCCTGATAGACCATTACATCGTCTTTGGGAGTAGTTCGGTGATACCAGACATATGCAGCAAACATCATTTTGAAAGAATGCGTCAATACCACAAAATAAATATCACATTTTTAATGAATTTGTATACAATTCCCTGGTTAATTTTTAGCAAGTATTGTCAGTAACGCCACGCAGTCTGTAATTTTTAATACCTATTGAGTAACTCAAGAATATAGACCTAATAGCAATAGATTTTATTACCTTTTTTCGTTCATATCTTTTACGCAGAATAGTAGAATTATTAACCTATTAATGCATTTTGCACTTCTTCGAATAAATGTTTTTTTTTTTTTTGGCACGTATATAAAATATTACATCGACTTTTGAGATCATCATCATCATCATCTGCAAGGATTAAACCAAGGATGGTATGTTCAGGTCTCAGACAGGCAAAGATTAGAGCTGGTCACTCTAGCGCTTCCTCGAACGCTTCCATAGTTGTTTGGGGATGCGGCAGTCATCCATGCGACAAAGATGTTTCCATCAATTCAGCCGATACTGGGTAATCCTGTCGAGTATGCTCATAATATTCAGTTCCTGCCACATATCTGTGTTTCTTCTGTGATCATGGAGGGTATACCCTGCCACGTGCCTGAGAAATCTCATTTCAGCCGCTTGGATGCGACTGGCCTGGCCTTTCGTTGAAGTCCACTCCTCAGACTCATAAAGAAGTGTGGGGTTTTATGAGTAGAATTTTAGGCGTGTTTCTTCATTTGCTGACTTAGGATTTCGCCTGACGGTCCCGCATATAAAGTTGAACTTATGCAAATTATTCACAATCGACGTTTGAGATAAAAATTCAATTAAACATAAGAAGCAGTAAAACTGATTTTGTTACCCAAATATGCAAATCATATTACACAGTCAAGTAATCCAGGCTGAACCAGGTTTCTTTCGATTCTCAGTTAAATACTGTTTAGATGTTATGAAACATGTTATTTATAGCTCACCAGGGGTCACATAATCCTTTTATGAGTCAAGTCACACTAATTAGTCAACATCTTGCTTGCACAACTTGTCCTATTTATTTTGTTGTGTCACCGTTGTAATAATTTTGCCATGTTTACGTGCATGCTTGCGAGCGCGCGAGTATGTTATACATTTGTTTTCATTACACATGCAAACAATTTACTTCAAATTTAGTAGTAATACTTTTAAGACGTTCGCACAGACCGCCATTTTCATATATTAGAATTTAATTACTGAACACAAGAGAATTCTCTAGTCATAATTTTAATAACAGTATTTTTAAACAAAAACATTTTCAGCCTGTCTACAAAAACAGTTCTTGAAGTCTACGATTGTCTAAAAAACACTTATATGCCAATCAATAAACAACATCTAATTGATACTCGTAATAAATCATACAATTCACCAATTACAGATTCCTGCGCACAATAAATTACAATCACTAATCACATTTCTTATTGCTTCATTTTGTAGCACAGAAACTCAGAACTCACAATTGAATTACCCCATACAAATTACAGTTATTTCAAAATCAAGTTCTTTTTAACTGGATCGAATGTCGATTGAATTTTTTATTGTCGAGAGAATCAAGTTTCATCTTCAGCAAATTATGAAATTATTTTTTTCGCGAGTAAGATAACTTACCTTTTCAGGTTTGCCCTGGTAGTGAGGCTGGATCTCATTCTACGGGTTACACCAATTTCAATAGCCTTATAGATTTGGCGGAAGTGAACTGTTAGCTTCCGGCGATCGGTGAAATATGAGTCTTTGGGGATCTATGTCGTATTATTTATGAAATAATAATAATAACAATAATAATAGTAATGTGGTAATACTATTAATTAATTTGCGCCTTTGTCAAAACAAGACATATGCAAAAATTAACAAAGCAGGTTAAAAGATCAGTTATAATATTTATTATTATTTAGATTATAAAAGTCTCTTTATTATTTAAAATTAGTGCGCAATTCTATTAAAGATTATTAACCTCATGGGGAGTTATACTGTTATTTACGTATTTAATAAAATTTGTCCTATTTTTAAGTGCCAGTATTATTAAATGTGTATTAACATACTTGTATGGTTTGCGTAAGGGGCGCTTTCGGGAATGTTGCAGGTTTACAAACAGTTGCACTGATCGTAAGCCATAACATTTGCCAAATCCAGTAACGTATGTCGGCTACTGGAAAAAGTTTTGTGGTGCAGTAATGACGTCATGAAGGGAAGCGCTGGCCATGACAATAGCGGTAGGAGAACTGTTGTATTCTGTAATCTGTACTTAACAGCTGTGCCCAGATTTGGCGATACGTTTTTTAATTGCAGTCACTCCTAACTACGGATTTTACTAACGATTAATTGATGTATTTTGTTGATGGTGTAAATGAAAGTGTAGGAACGAGTTTTAAATCTAACTACGTGTACATTAAATATATCCCATAAACAATAGTAAATAAGGGAAACATATTTATACCTTTTACGATGTTTCTCAATTGCGAGCAGAAAATTAAGCAGAATAACTAAAGACAGCTGTACATAAAAGAATTATTTAATTTGTTTTGCTATAAAACAGTGTTACCTATCTAAGCCATTTTGCTTTATTGCCAAGTAAAGGTTACTTTACGCTATATATTTTGTCAAATTACAGTGACTAACAAAAGTGTAGGTATCGGAACTCACTCGCCGCAGAGTGCAAATGAAAAAACTTTCTATTTGAAGCATTGTGAACATATTATCATAACGTCAGAAGCACTTGTATCTCAATATCTAATACAGTGCCATTCCTATTATTCTTTGGTGTCTTTTCTCGACTACAAAATATTGTTCACTGTGCCACCTTATTTAGTTAGGAAATCTTTATGCAAATAGCCATGAAAATGGTCTCTTTTTATCTTCTTGGTTTGGAATCTACTAACCTTCGTGATGATCTACCCATCTTCTTTTCTGGAAAAACGACATCCTATATCGAGTTACTCAATACATTCCATAACACTTTATGTTTTTCTGTATACAGCTTTCATTCTGCTTTGTATATGTGCACACTATATAGTACTGTATGAATATTAGTCAAACGAAGTATTTTCTCATATCCTCAATCAAAATATGGTGGGCGGATATATTCAGAATTCATTACATTTAACGGTTGACTACCTTCTTCTTGAGGCATTTTGTACTTTTAGTATCTGTCTTAATTCCAGGTACTGGATGTTTTCTACAAACGTTTCCTCTTTATCTTATTTACATAGACATTATGCGTTATTATGTGCCTCAAACATCAGCATTCCCTTCTGACAACGCGACGCATTGTCATAGTATTAGTCTTTCATTTATTATGTTAAATACGGTACCTCACCGTTGTGTATAGTATTTGTTTACACGGTAAGTGTCCACTAACACCGTATCTGAAAGTTTTCTATTAATTTCTTACTCCTATTGTACATACACACTGTTTCAGAACCATACAGATCCACACTACATCATAAAGGCCTAAACTGGAAAACCCTCCATTAACCCGAAACTAAGGCCATATTGGATTTTAATTACTATGGTTTTACAATTTGGATTTTCGTACCTTAGTTAATTACTACAACCACAATTAAAATGGGTGTAGCTTAAACTGGGGTTTTTACGTTTGAAAATTTGCAGTTATTGGTTTATAGTGTAAATGTGTGTGTTTTCAGTACTCTTGTGTTTACTAGGTTTTAATATATTTTCTTTTGCACTTCATAATGTCGTACCTACTTTTATTATAAGACAATCAATTACAGATTTTTATTAAAAAACATAAATCCAATTATGTGTATTCTGTTTTACTTGATTGCAAATGATCCTTTTCTATTGTATTATTGAAAGTCCTTTGCGAGGACTGACATCAAGTCTTATTGAGCTACATGACTATTGTTGAAGTTTTATTTAATATGGTGGTAAGATACTTTTAATCCGCATCAGGGAGTATAACTGGATTTGTGTATGTACATAGGAAATTGTAAAATGAATGATGACTACACAGGCTTTGCTATAATTACTACGACGGAAACAAACGTAAAAAGCACTAATGCTGATAACTAGGGGAGTATTTGTAACCTGCATTATGTTATACAAGCAGTTTGTAACATGCGTTGAGTCAATAAATATTTTCTCTTGCCTCTTAAACTGCAGAATTTTTTAGGACAACGTTTTTTTAATTTGGTAAATGACGTTTTAGTGACATCATCAAACTAGGTTTACATTATTTTACGTATTTTTGTGCAGAGGAACTTTATCAAATATAAAAAATATGACTTGATTTACCATGGCCGGAATGTATGTTACCTATGGTGAATGAAAGTGTGAACACCTAACGTAATTGATTGTCAGTAAGTTAAGACATTAAGACTTAACATAGTAATAAGACGTAATGGCATAAACAAAAGTGTTGTGTTTTTGCAAAAAAAAAGTAAAAAATAAGGTTTAATGAAGTAGTGAGTGTTCATAAGTAGTAGAAGGTAAGACGGCAAATTCAAGATTGTCAGTCAACCAGAGAAGTGGGAAATTAATTGATTTCATGAACATTCTGTAATGTAACTGTTTAAAGTTTTGAAGATATTTTATGAATTTTGAAAGATAATATTTTATACTTTAAAAAGACGCATATTTATTTATAAACCCTATTGAAATTGAAAGACTACAGTTTTAATATAATGCATATTACTAATTATAATTACTGTAAAAACTAATGCTTTTTATTTTATAAAATAATTTTAACAATACATTTAAAAAACTTTATTTGTTTAATTTTTAAAAATAAAATTAATTACATTAAAGGAGAGAACACATTGATACATATTAAAAAAAAAAACATGTGTGTGTACCAGAGTACACAGGTAAGAAGTGAAACTTCTTTATGACATATCATTTTTATACTATTTACAACTTCACAGAAATTGGGTAGATAAGGCTTAAGAAAAAAAATTTAAAAAATTGATCCGATTCATTAGGATCGGGCACATTTCTAATGTTATTAGCTGTAATTATAAAAAGTATGTTATTAATGTCATGAATATAATGTATTGTGATTTTGATCGTATATAACTGAGAAAATCTCACCTGTTGACTGGGTTTTACACTTTTTTCGGGCTCTGTACTCTCGCGCACGCTCTGCATCTGATTTTTTACGTTTTCGATGATTCTCTATCGGAATTTCTTTCTTTTTCCGGGCTCTATACGCTCTCATTCGCTCTGCAGCTGTTTTTGGATATCCCCGTTGGACTGAATAAAGATCACTCGCTGCTTGAGTTTCATTATTTTTCTTATCTCTGTACTCTCTCGATCGCTCAGCTGATGTACTGATTTGTGAACAATTACGATGATGAACATCTACTTGTACAACTATTGCATTTGGATACTCAATAGAGTTTTCGGACTCTGCCATTATTTAATCTAAAAATTAGTTAATCAGTTTACAAAAATTATATAACGAACTTTAATATTCATATTTCATGTCATAACTTAATAAAAATAATTCAAAGCAGATATTTAATAACTTACTCAATCACACAAGTTATGAGTAAATAATTGGAATTATCTATTCAAAGTAATACAATTATATGATGACAGTTAATCTTGTAGACATGCAATGATTTTATAGAATTCAAAATGAATAAATAAATCATTAAAAACGAATAATTAAAAAAGATGTACGTATACATATTTTTATTTTCTAATTGTGTTTTGTTTTATTTTTAAATTATTATTTAATTTGTTTTTTTTTATTGTTTTTAGAATTAATAATGTTTACTAGATTTACAGTCATATTTATTAATACTTGCTAATTTTAATAGATTTATATACATTTACTGATACTTACAATCAAAAAGTGAGGTTAACCTCAAATAAATATTAAAATCACGCTCACGTGTTGGATTTTTAATACTTGCTAATTTTAATAGATTTATATACATTTACTGATACTTACAATCAAAAAGTGAGGTTAACCTCAAATAAATATTAAAATCACGCTCACGTGTTGGATTTATCAAACGAAATATATAATCACTCTCACTTTTACTATAAATTCACTTGAATTTGAATTACTTTGCTTTCAATAACCAATTTTTCATTGAGGATGATGGATTGGCCATGGGTTCACCTCTCTCTCGTCTATTGGCCGACGTTTACTTGAATTTTTATGAAAACTCTCATTGGCTCTCACATAACAAATAATAAGTCTTTTTATTTTATCACTTTCAAACTAATATATTATTCTTTACGTCACTATACTGAACTTTCATAAAAAAAAACAACATGGCGCGTAACCGAAAATCGTGACGATTTTTTTTTACATTGCTATAAAATTTCTCTCATACGTCGATAAAGAAGTTTCACTTCAAAATTATTTATTTTAAATCATAAATCATTCGGTTTAAGTTTATAGGAAGGACAATTAATCAGTTTTTGAAAATAAATTCTACAGTGGAATTAAACGTATTACTCACTCGTCCTAAGAACTATTTCATTTATTGGAGAGCACAACCTGGAGCGCTGCAATACAGACACGGGCGCGCGCGCACACAAACACATACCAGCAAATACACAGACATACGTAGGTACCTGACTAATCGTTCATTCAGTTCGTGTAAGCAGTCAGTATGAAAGTTTAATAAAGAGCTCAGGAGATCTCATGGGCTGCGGCATCATTTTATTCTGTTTTGAAATAAAAATTAGGATATTTCAAACTTTCAAATAAGTATATTACACTGCAAAAATGTACGAAAGACCAAAGTCAGATGAGCTGATTCTTACTCAGTTCTCTTTAATTTGTAAGTCTATATTATGATTGCACCAGAGATTATGCTAATAAAACATTTGCTGCATTATTTTTACATTTTTACAACCCTTTTTTAATTGTATGATTTTAAATAATTCATAAATTTCAACATTTTTATGTGTATAAGTACTGTAGTCGTCTGGAGGACTGAAAAGAAAACAAAATTATTTTATAGTCTCTAAGTTTTGATCTGTGAAACTACAGAACCACGCGCTGTCAGAACGTATTCATTTTTCCCAGCAGTACTATAAATCTCATCTGGCTCTTGTGCAAGAAAACATATTTCTAACACTTGGGTACTAAAATTAAACTTTTATATTAAATAACATAAACTGTAATGTTTGAAATGACGTATCACTTTGACCCACTTGACTTTCCTCTATTTTGGAAAATATGTAATAAACTTAGTATATCAAATTAGGACGTTAGGAATCTTGGTTTTGATTATAAATACTTTGACATTGTTCACAGAATTTTACTACTAAAATTAATGGTGAATATCTTAAATCAGTGAAAATTTAATCTGTTCTTGAAATTCGTCAGAAATGATTTATAGTCATGAAATGAAACCTTTAGTAACTGTGAGGATACTATCACTATCACTTAATCTATCTTTCTGTTACTCATTTTCACTCTTTTTCTCATTACTTCGCTTTATAGTTTTCCCTTTTCCTCTAAAATAATATAAATAAATATAAATTCAAAGGCAAGTAGTTAAATTTGACATTACTAGGCAAGGACAAAGTTTAATTTAATTTATGTTTCAGGCGATTGTACATATTTTTTGTGTAGAATGTTACATGTAAAAATATTAAATTTAGTTAGAGGATTCTAATGTAATTTTAAATTCATTCTAATATAAGTTTATTTGTGAAAAGTTTCAGTATTGCTTTAGTTTTGCTTTTTTAAAAGTCAATATTTTTTTAATGTATCTTGTAATAATGTTGCGCCGATTTAACCTCCACGTTGCGTAAGGAAAACCCATGATCGATAAAAAATCGTGTTCTAGATAAGGGCTGATTCTGATTGTACTGCCCTCTAAATATGGAGAAAAGACGTTTTCCGAAAAGTGTCTGCGTGTCTTTGTGTAGAATGTTTTTTTGGCAAACGATAACTACTGCAAATTCGAAAAGAATCAAATAATATTTTGCATAACTGCACGAATTGTAGAGATCTCAACGCCTATTGATTTTGGTGAAGATCGCTTAAGCAGGAAGGGTAGTTTACCTGCTACGATTTACGTCTTAACAAGAGCAAAGAACTTAATTTTGATAAACAAAATATTCTGAATAGAAGGTCATAATAATCCACTGTAGAAATGTAGATTTAATTTCTATAAATGAGAAGGGTAGTCGAAGGCTAGGTAATTTTTCGAAAACTACCTTTTTGATGTCAAATAAATTACTTCATTTTGAAGAATAAGATACCTTAGTAGTAACATATGATAAAACTATTATTCTATGAAAGTGTAAATATCATTAATGGAGGGGATCGCTTGAGGAGGAGGGGATCGCATCATCCCTCCTCCTCAATCGATCCCCTCCATTAATGATATTTACACTTTCATAGAATAATAGTTTTATCATATGTTACTACTAAGGTATCTTATTCTTCAAAATGAAGTAATTTATTTGACATCAAAAAGGTAGTTTTCGAAAAATTACCTAGCCTTCGACTACCCTTCTCATTTATAGAAATTAAATCTACATTTCTACAGTGGATTATTATGACCTTCTATTCAGAATATTTTGTTTATCAAAATTAAGTACTTTGCTCTTGTTAAGACGTAAATCGTAGCAGGTAAACTACCCTTACTGCTTAAGCGATCTTCACCAAAATCAATAGGCGTTGAGATCTCTACAATTCGTGCAGTTATGCAAAATATTATTTGATTCTTTTCGAATTTGCAGCAGTTATCGTTTGCCAAAAAAACATTCTACACAAAGACACGCAGACACTTTTCGGAAAACGTCTTTTCTCCATATTTAGAGGGCAGTACAATCAGAATCAGCCCTTATCTAGAACACGATTTTTTATCGATCATGGGTTTTCCTTACGCAACGTGGAGGTTAAATCGGCGCAACATTATTACAAGATACATTAAAAAAATATTGACTTTTAAAAAAGCAAAACTAAAGCAATACTGAAACTTTTCACAAATAAACTTATATTAGAATGAATTTAAAATTACATTAGAATCCTCTAACTAAATTTAATATTTTTACATGTAACATTCTACACAAAAAATATGTACAATCGCCTGAAACATAAATTAAATTAAACTTTGTCCTTGCCTAGTAATGTCAAATTTAACTACTTGCCTTTGAATTTATATTTATTTATATTATTTTAGAGGAAAAGGGAAAACTATATAGCGAAGTAATGAGAAAAAGAGTGAAAATGAGTAACAGAAAGATAGATTAAGTGATAGTGATAGTATCCTCACAGTTACTAAAGGTTTCATTTCATGACTATAAATCATTTCTGACGAATTTCAAGAACAGATTAAATTTTCACTGATTTAAGATGTTCACCATTAATTTTAGTAGTAAAATTCTGTGAACAATGTCAAAGTATTTATAATCAAAACCAAGATTCCTAACGTCCTAATTTGATATACTAAGTTTATTACATATTTTCCAAAATAGAGGAAAGTCAAGTGGGTCAAAGTGATACGTCATTTCAAACATTACAGTTTATGTTATTTAATATAAAAGTTTAATTTTAGTACCCAAGTGTTAGAAATATGTTTTCTTGCACAAGAGCCAGATGAGATTTATAGTACTGCTGGGAAAAATGAAATACGTTCTGACAGCCCGTGGTTCTGTAGTTTCACAGATCAAAACTTAGAGACTATAAAATAATTTTGTTTTCTTTTCAGTCCTCCAGACGACTACAGTACTTATACACATAAAAATGTTGAAATTTATGAATTATTTAAAATCATACAATTAAAAAAGGGTTGTAAAAATGTAAAAATAATGCAGCAAATGTTTTATTAGCATAATCTCTGGTGCAATCATAATATAGACTTACAAATTAAAGAGAACTGAGTAAGAATCAGCTCATCTGACTTTGGTCTTTCGTACATTTTTGCAGTGTAATATACTTATTTGAAAGTTTGAAATATCCTAATTTTTATTTCAAAACAGAATAAAATGATGCCGCAGCCCATGAGATCTCCTGAGCTCTTTATTAAACTTTCATACTGACTGCTTACACGAACTGAATGAACGATTAGTCAGGTACCTACGTATGTCTGTGTATTTGCTGGTATGTGTTTGTGTGCGCGCGCGCCCGTGTCTGTATTGCAGCGCTCCAGGTTGTGCTCTCCAATAAATGAAATAGTTCTTAGGACGAGTGAGTAATACGTTTAATTCCACTGTAGAATTTATTTTCAAAAACTGATTAATTGTCCTTCCTATAAACTTAAACCGAATGATTTATGATTTAAAATAAATAATTTTGAAGTGAAACTTCTTTATCGACGTATGAGAGAAATTTTATAGCAATGTAAAAAAAAATCGTCACGATTTTCGGTTACGCGCCATGTTGTTTTTTTTTATGAAAGTTCAGTATAGTGACGTAAAGAATAATATATTAGTTTGAAAGTGATAAAATAAAAAGACTTATTATTTGTTATGTGAGAGCCAATGAGAGTTTTCATAAAAATTCAAGTAAACGTCGGCCAATAGACGAGAGAGAGGTGAACCCATGGCCAATCCATCATCCTCAATGAAAAATTGGTTATTGAAAGCAAAGTAATTCAAATTCAAGTGAATTTATAGTAAAAGTGAGAGTGATTATATATTTCGTTTGATAAATCCAACACGTGAGCGTGATTTTAATATTTATTTGAGGTTAACCTCACTTTTTGATTGTAAGTATCAGTAAATGTATATAAATCTATTAAAATTAGCAAGTATTAAAAATCCAACACGTGAGCGTGATTTTAATATTTATTTGAGGTTAACCTCACTTTTTGATTGTAAGTATCAGTAAATGTATATAAATCTATTAAAATTAGCAAGTATTAATAAATATGACTGTAAATCTAGTAAACATTATTAATTCTAAAAACAATAAAAAAAACAAATTAAATAATAATTTAAAAATAAAACAAAACACAATTAGAAAATAAAAATATGTATACGTACATCTTTTTTAATTATTCGTTTTTAATGATTTATTTATTCATTTTGAATTCTATAAAATCATTGCATGTCTACAAGATTAACTGTCATCATATAATTGTATTACTTTGAATAGATAATTCCAATTATTTACTCATAACTTGTGTGATTGAGTAAGTTATTAAATATCTGCTTTGAATTATTTTTATTAAGTTATGACATGAAATATGAATATTAAAGTTCGTTATATAATTTTTGTAAACTGATTAACTAATTTTTAGATTAAATAATGGCAGAGTCCGAAAACTCTATTGAGTATCCAAATGCAATAGTTGTACAAGTAGATGTTCATCATCGTAATTGTTCACAAATCAGTACATCAGCTGAGCGATCGAGAGAGTACAGAGATAAGAAAAATAATGAAACTCAAGCAGCGAGTGATCTTTATTCAGTCCAACGGGGATATCCAAAAACAGCTGCAGAGTACTCAGCTTGTATTACAAGCTTTTCTTGTAATACAATCTATTAAAATTAGCAAGTATTAAAAATCCAACACGTGAGCGTGATTTTAATATTTATTTGAGGTTAACCTCACTTTTTGATTGTAAGTATCAGTAAATGTATATAAATCTATTAACTCTACTGACTATTAACTCTATTTACTTTGACTGAATATTAATTCTACAGAAACTTATTGAGGTAACTTACAGAATTGATTGAGGTTCCGTTGTAATATAATACGCTAATATAAACGTATAGGTATATTAAAATTTTAAACATAAGAATATAGTTACTGAAAACATAAAACTTTCACGGAGGCCTCCTAAAAGAAATTAAAGAAGTCGCTTACGATTACAGATTTGACGTTACTGTTGAGAGATCTTTGAACAAAACAACCAAGGGCAAACATCACGACTCAACAAATTGGTAAGTGTAGGCAACGTATAAATGCTCATATTAAAATTTACATAAAAGTGGATAATATATTTTAAAATATTGAATACAAGTAATATTAGACATTTAACTTGCTTGACCTTAATTAGTATTATGTCATTTATTGTAACATTCTAATCTAACGGTGAAGCAATTCGTGTCCACTTGAAAGTATTGGCAATCAACATAAGTCTGCTTAAAAATCTTTGACAGTAAGCAACAAACACCGGTAAGCAAATAATGTATGAAATAATGAGGATAGTGTTTTTAGGCTTTGAAGAGATGTATTGTAGAAGTCGCTGATGTCTAAAGCCCTATTCTTCAACATTAACGTTTCTTCTAACATATAAAAATATACGTTTTGTATGTCACTGAACGGCTGTTTAGTGTATTTCGTATGCCTATAATCCACGATTAAGTTCACGATTATTTTGAATTCATAACATTATGGTGTTAGCTCACCCGCCATTCCCATTTCAAAATTTGGTCAGTTTTAAGAAATGCATTCAGTTTTATTCCTTGACTTTTTTATTCCTTGTCTGTTGATGTGATTAAGGGTTTAAGGTATTAAGGGGATGGAATTAAGGGTTTGAAATATTAGTGATGACTGAATGATTAAAATGTGAGGTGTATCGTTCATCTTGATATACTGATATGCGTCGTATCGTTCCACAAAGTATACAATGTATCACTTATGAGGTCAGATTTAAGTTTAATATCAATACAAAGTGAGGGGTCTTCTAATAAAATAAGTAACAATTACCGGGAGAATTAAGTACTTAGTATAGCCTACTTTGTGTACATAATTTGGTTATTAACATTTTTGTAATTGCCACTGAACAATATTAACCTATTACTTATTCATATAGACTATAAATTAGCAAGTGTTATAAACAGTGTATTATAATTGTGTAATTATTTCTGTGAATTATTAAGAAAATTTCTGTCTGGCATCCAGTAAATTCCAGCTTGACCTTATTGACGGTCTATGTTTGAGGCTATAAACCTACTCACTAGTTGGTACACTTTAGATTACCAAAACACTAACTTACTGTATAACTGAGAGAGTAAACTAATGTAGAATTTACCGTACTTAATTTAAACTAATGATTAGATTGCACAACAGTGTGATGCCCTATCTATAATAAACAATGCATTGCTATAAGTAATGGACTATAAAATATCCTATTAACTTGCTCTCTTAAGATAGAAAATTATAAGAATTCTACGTTGTTCCATTTACATTTTATCAATAAAAAAACAAAAACAATTAAAAAAATAAAACATCATACTCTTGGGAAAGTAAAAATAATAAAATATTTATATTCCTATACTCTATGAAATACAGTTTCTGAAAAAAGGGAAAGAATTGTACGATTCGTTCTTGTAGTGTAAGTAATAAAAATGTCTATAAGTATACAAACACATCCCAGGAAAACCTTTGTTTGCAAGTTGCGGCTAGCATACTGCGACAATACAATCAGATGCTGTACTGTGCATTTATTAGATAAAATGAATATTTAAATTAAATTTATAAGTATGTAATAAATAAGCAGGTATGAGATTGAAAAATGAGTTTTTGTTAAAAATACGGCATGTAGACATACAGGAACCGACCTGCACGCTCACGCGATTGTCGCTGAGAGTGGGTACAGTAGTAAATAATGTGTGTGAGTGAGGCCGGTTCGAGCATGAAAGTTTCCAATCTCACCCTAAACAATTGTCAAATTATAGTTTTTATTTAATTATAAGAAAACCATAAATGGTAGAAAAAACTTCAAAGACTCCTAAATATGTATAAAATTAATACACATGTGTAGTGAGAAAACGGCGTGAAAAGGACGCGCAGTGCGAATTCAGTGCGATTTTAAGTGCGTAATAATTACACGAATTATTCGATTACGATGGTAATTACGTTGAACATGTGTAATTAAATCATCCATCGTTAGAGCACCCTGTAGTTTACATTAGATTTTGCCATTGGCAGAAATGTGCGAAAATATGAAATTGGACGATAGTGGGGGAACTGACGCCAGCAAGCAATTTCAGACATTAATAAATCAGAAATTAATAAGCGTAAAGATTTAGGTTTGCTTTTGAATAACCAAACTGATTTAAATAGCTCTCCGCTTTTAAATTTGAAATTATATAAGTAAATGTACGTTCATTTCTAATTTTTATATAGTTGTGTATATGTTATGTGTATTGTTTATTGTTCTAACTTAAGTCGATTATCGTTTTCATAGGACTGGCTTTATGTGATATTTTATTGTACTTACCTAGTCAGCTCTTACCATCTGAAGAAAGCACTGTGTCGTGGTTATTATAGTTTTTAAATATATGACGAGTGAAAATCACGAAAACAAGTTTGTAGTATTCTTTATAAAATTATAATTTCAGACAGGGAGAATTCTGTCCCAACAGGTGCGGTACGATGCTTGAATATAAATAAGGGCACGGAAGAAGCCAGCCTTCTTCTCAATCAGTCTTCAGTAGCGGCGGGACGCTATGTCCAGTATCGACGCGAGTTTTAAATTTTGTTAATTGAACAGTAAAGGCGGATGGACGCTATGTTCATCTTAAGTATCAAACAGTAACTCTTAGTCTGGTTACGAATACGATTATAGAACATACTTGATGATGTCTACACACACAAACGTCCGGCACTCAAGACAAGCTACGAGGTTACATCACGGAGAGGAACGCTATGCTGAACAGTAGAGGCGTCTGCTAGAACAACAGCCGCTGGTGCAGAGCAACATATCACTCTACACTACAGCAACCAGATGGGACCATGAGGGACGAGTAACTGGAGCACGACAAGTGGAACCGGGAGAACGTGCAGGGAACTCCATCAGAAGAGGACCTACGGACCAACGAGGACATGGGTATGAGCTACAGAATCGAGGTGACAAATAATCAATTTATACATTTTTAATAAGATACTAAAGACATTGGAAAGACACTTTGAAATTTAAAAACAAATAAGAGTTATATAAAATGTAGATATAGAGGTTCAGAGAATCTAATTTAAATTTAATAAATATGTTCGTTGATGGTTAACGATTAATTTAGTCAATTTAAATTTTATTTAAAGTTTGTAAATCAATCAATGATTAATATGTATGCAATACATAAATTAACGTAGTTGAAAGATATATAAAGAAAATAAAACAAAACTGCAGTAAAGCACACAGTCAGACTGAGCAGTCGAATTTTAAGATTAACCAATAAATATTTAGAATATAACTTAGTTACTGTAGAATATAAGATTTATTTTATGATAAATTTACTCCAACAGTTGAACGTTTTAATGAACAATAATGAATATTTATAGTGTACACTTTACCAGTAATGTTGTATGAATATTGCACTCTACAAATTATATGTAGGCCTACTGAAGTTATAATTTATTGTGTTGTATAAATATTCTCCCAAAAGCGTGAGGCTACACAAATTATAATTGACATTAAATTTGTAATTTGTATTATTGTATAAATTAGCGCTCCAAAATCGTGAGGCCACCCAAATAAATTTAAATTTGCAATTTGTGGTGTTGTTATAATACATTATTGGCCTGTGTTTTTCACAAAATTATGACAATTTTTCACAATAAACCATTAACAGGATAAGCAATTATTTTACTTACAACATATTGAAATTTCTTAATATTTTTTCTCAGGGGAAGATTTAAATAAACATCGTTGTTTCTATAATCTGGTAATAGTGATTCACTTGTTTAGTAACCTAATTTCAATGGAGTGGGTCTGCTATTACGTACAGATGTGTGCATAGCGTTCTTGGATCCCCGCTTGCCTATGCTGTTGTCTCATCAACTGAGTATTAACGAACACACGTGCGAGTCTCACGTGTTTAATCTCTCACCCAGTCCATGAAGCAAATCCGCCACATGGAACTTAATTAGCACTCTCGTAGCGTTCTGCTTAACATCGGAGGGTGTGAAATATCGTTAACGGTAATATCAAATACTCACCAAACCCACTCGCAGTTTATGCTGGTGCATGCCATGTTACGTTAACGTATTATAGTAGCCTAATAAGTGTTGTCAGGTCAATTCCTTTATAAAATATTTTGTTATAATTACTGGTCCACTGAATATAAACGTATAAACTTCATGTTCTCTAACAGTTATAACTGTACACACAATTTGTTCAACAGTGAATGTCTATTACAAATACAAACCACAGACGGTACATACAAGGTTTTATACGTAAATCGAATAGTGTCATAAATATTTTCAGACGTACTTTATGTCGTTCAGAAAACTTTATACTTCTAAATCAATTATGTCTTATTAACTTTTATTAAGGGTTGTATCCATTTTACAGGGTCAAACCTCAATGTCTTAATAAAAGATTATTGTAATATAAAATTCCTTTGGAAGAGAATCCTCTTTATTTAACTTATGCGAATTATGTTTCCTTATATGTCTTAGTATTTATACATAATAGCTTTTAAAATATACAACATATCTCTTATACGATGAATATTTTTCATTACATAATTTTGAAACAACATCATCATTCATAACAAGGGTTGAGAAAACACACATAAAATAAAATATCGGTATGGAGAACCATACATGACTTCCATATTCTAAGATTTATATTTAAAATCATTTTCGAAATGAAATATTACCATAGAAACTACTTCTTTCTACTTACTGCTTCAGCCTTAACCACAATACTGTGGTCACTAACGTATACCACCTCACATTATCGCACTCGATTTTCACTGATGATGGAAGTCGATGGCATTGCCGAAATGTCTGGTTTTGTAGAAAACATTGGACTACGGCCAAATATCCCGGGAAAAAATTTTAACAAAAACTACTTCTTTGTTGCCGATAACGTTGTACACATATATATCAGTGGCGAAGTTACATGGAGGCAATTGAGGCAATGCCTACCCTAAAAAATTCTGTAGAATAAAAATTATAAATACGTATGAACTACATAACGTAAAGATTATACATTGTTACTGCGGCTGTCAAATTTATTAAACCGAAACGTGCTTTATTGAGCGACCGCTAGATGGTGACAGGTGAGATTCGGCATAGTTCGTTTAAAGCGAATGAGGCAACCTGAACTTGCCTCAGCGTTTTTTGTATACATCGTATGTAAGGAATGTAGTGGTGTGATAGGGAAGTGTAGGGAGGGGGGATTGTCCCGCGCTGTACACATAGAGCGTTGAGGCATGCCTCACTTCTGTGGTCCAAACAGTTAAGTTAAAGCGCCTGTGTTGTTTCTAAGTGTTTATTTTATGCGGTTATTAAAAGTGTCACTGTTATTCCGCTGAACTAACAGATGATCAAAATTGTTATCTGAATTATTTGTAACATTAAACATATATATAGAAACTAATCAAGTTTAAAAATTTGAAGATCAATCAGTTGTATTATTGTGTATGACTAATACAAGGATTGTTCAATAGACACACGTATAGAGCTGTAAAGCATTTTTTATTCAACGATTTTAAAAGAAGTCTCCAATAACATTAAGACATGAGTTCCACTGTTGCATTAACCTGTAGATTCCCTGCTAGTAAAATTCTTACGGCTGTTTGTGGAACCATTCGGTTACAGCAAACTCTATCTCAGCGTCCGATTTGACCCACCGTCCTTTTAGTGATTCCTTAAAAAAAATTTAAGATAAGATTTTTGCCTACCCATTCATTAACTACTAGCTTCACCAGTAAGCAAATTGATGTCCATTTTTTCGGCTTGCACGCGCTATGTTGGTGTGGGTTTCGGCACTTTCCATTTAAAAAGCGTGCAAACGTAAGAAAATAAACATGAGTGAGGCCAGAAATAACGTGAATTGTGTGTGTGTGTGTGTGTGTGTGTGTTTGTGTCTTACCTGCCTTTTTATTGCCGTATTAAATGAAAAATATTATATTACATTAAAATGAAAAAATTATAATTTTATTGCCTGGCAACAAAATTATTTTATTTTTAACAATTACCATTGTTTCAAAAAGTTTAAATAAATTTTCAAGTACTTTACTCTTGTTAAAACGTAAAAGGTTGCTGGTAAACTACCCCTTCCCCTTAACCGATCTTCACCAAAATCGGAAGTCCTTGAGACCTCTACAATTCAGGGACGTATGCAAAAAAATATTTGATTCTGTTTGAATTTGCGGCAGTTATCGTTTGCCATAGAAAATACGCTTGATAAAAAACGTTGCAGGTAAACTACCCCTTGCCCTTAACCGATCTTCACCAAAAACAACAGGTCTTGAGTACTCTACAAAACAGGGCTGTATGCAGAAAATTATTTGATTCTGTTTGAATTTGCGGCTGTTATCGTTTGCCATAGAAAATACCCTTGTTAAAAAAACGTTGTTGGTAAACTACCCCTTTCCCATAACCGAGCTTCACCAAAAACAACAGATATTGAGAACTCTACAATTTAGGGCTGTATGCAAATAATCTTTTGATTCTGTTTGAATTTGCGGCTGTTATCGTTTGCCATAAGAAATACCCTTGTTAAAACATAAAACGTTACCGGTAAACTACCCCTTTCCCTTAACCGATCTTCACCAAAACAATAGGTCTTGAGAACTCTACAATTCAGGGCTGTATGCGAAACATTATTTGATTCTGTTTGAATTTGCGGCTGTTATCGTTTGCCAAAAAAAAACATTTCCCTTGATAAAAAAAACCGTTGCAGGTAAACTACCCCTTTCCCTCAACCGATCTTCACCAAAAACAATAGGTCGTGAGTACTCTACAAATCAGGGCTGTATGCAAAAAATTATTTGATTCTGTCTGAATTTGCGGCAGTTATCGTTTGCCATAGAAAAAAAATCTACAGACACAGATAGACACACAGACACACACAGACACTTTTCGGAAAACGACTTTTTTCATGTTTCGAGTGTAGTACAATCAGAATCTGCAATAATCTCGAACACGATTTTTTTTGCCATCACCATACTTCCATTCCTTAAGGAATATGGAAGTAAAAATGAAGTAGATGATATAATTTTATCGGTTGTAGAGTAAAATAATTGTAATCGCTATAATCAAAATGCATATAAATGGAAGTGTTACAAAATCATGCTCTTATATTATAATTACTTAAAACTTCCGGGCTGAAAGGCCGTGGTCGAATGCTTGATGTAGTACAGCTAGACGTTTCGGCCACACCACCGGTGGCCATCTTCAGTAGCAAAAAATGTTCGTATAGGTAGTATGCCGAACAAGTCGCCCAGTGAACTGGGAACAAGCAACAGTGAGAGAATTTTTTTTTTTTTTTTTTTTTTTTGCTCTGGGCTTTGCGGTTGTGCGTCGCAGAGACGAACCGCACGGGAACTGAGTTCCGAGCTACCATATGGAGCTCCTGCCTCGTGGCCCTGCCCAAGTAGGGCGTGTGCTCTATATCAGGCCGATTCTCGGCTGTTGTGCTAGCCTACACTAGCGCAATATACACCGAGGGTGTTTCCACGAACACCTGGGCGTATACGGTACCTTCCCAGCCCAGTCACTAGAGGATTGTCTGGGAACCTCGCCGCACGTGCATAAAATTTGCGTGCAAGCCGCCTGAAAGTGTCGTCTAAGGAGCGGACGCCAAGTCCTCTCCTTAGAAGGCGAGATGAGAAGCGACGGGGGACTTTGGCCGCTAGCCGAAGCCCCCTGTCGAGGACGCTCTGCAACTTCTTTTTATGCATTGCGGCGAGGTAACCCCAGACCGGGCAGGCGTAGGTAATGACCGGCAGCAGATACGCGCCGACGATCATCCTACCCAATTTCCTGGTCATGGCTGAGCTGATCAGGAGTGGAAACAGTGCGCACAGGCGAGTGGATGCTCGCTTAAGAACTGTCTGTGCGTGGGTACGCCAGGTGAGCCGACGGTCGAGGTGTAAGCCGAGGTACTTGACCTCATTAGACCAGCGCAAGTACGTTCTGCCGATACGTAGTTGCCTAACGGGGTTCTTCCGTCGCTTAGAGAATTCGACGGCTACACTCTTGGTGGGGTTGAGGAGCACTCTCCAATTCTCAGTCCAGTCCACGAGCTTGTCGAGCTGACGCTGCAGTCGTAGGACGGCCCTTTCCTCATGACGATCGGCCGTAAATACGGCCGTGTCGTCAGCGAAGAGGGCCATCTGGACTCCAGGCTGTCTCGGCACGTCGTTGACGTAGATCGAGAACAGAAGGGGGCCTAGAACACTACCTTGAGGGACGCCGGCTGTGATTCGCCTCTCGGAAGAGACTGAATCGCCAACTCTCACGCAGAAGGTCCTCTCCGTCAGAAATCTAGCAACCAGATGGAGGTAGCAGTCCGGGAGCTGGACTTCCCTAAGTTTGAATAACAAGCCATCATGCCATACGCTGTCGAAGGCTTTCTCAACATCTAAGAAACAGCCAACGGTCCGTTCTCTCCGACACCCGGCTTCCGTGATGCCTTCCACCAGTCTCATCAGTTGATGAGTGGTCGAATGCCCCACACGAAAGGCGAACTGTTCGGGGACCAGCACGTCAAAGTTGGTTAGATGTTCCCGTACACGACGCTGTACGAGGCGCTCAAAAACCTTGGACGTAGCGGAGAGTAGGCTGATAGGCCGGAGGTTTTCCGAGCGGGTGGTATCCTTTCCCGGCTTCGGGATCACGATAACCGTCGCCTTTCTCCATTTCTTGGGAAAGTAGGCCAGTCTGAGACACGCGTTGAACAAATCAGTCAAGAAGTGAACTCCAGGCTCGGGAAGAAGTCGTAGAGCGGTGTTGGTAACACCGTCCGGGCCTGGAGCTTTTCTTGGCTGAAGTTTAGCGAGCCGATCTGAGACCTCTTCCAAAGAGATGGGTTCGGGCTCCGCCGTGATCGGAAGTGACAGAAAGTCTTCCACAGCCATCTCGACTTGTTCGTCGAAGTCCCAGTCCATGGGCGGGTTGGGAGCGAACTGTCGCTCGAAACACAAGCCCAAGTACCCGGCCTTCTCCTCCGGGCGACCCAGGGGTCGACCGAACGGTCCAACAATGGCGGGAAGTGGAGGTCGGCGCCTCCGTCCCGTCAATGCGGTAGGTATTCTGTACGGGTGACTTAGCGGGTCCGCATCCCCAACACGGTTCGGTTCACGTCGAGTTCCCAACAGCTACGTCGGAACGCCTTCAGACTGCCGCGCAGTCGTCCGGTGAGCCGATTGTATGCTGCCTTATTGGCCGGATCACGGGTCCTCTGCCAACGTTTCCGGAAGTAATTCCTCTCGCGAGCGAGAAGAGAGACTTCCTCACAGTTGCGTTGGTAGCCAGGCGTGAAACCAGCTCGCGTACGTGAAGACACGCCTATAGCCGAGATGATTGCCTCTTCGATTCCCGCAACTGCTTCGTCTAGGAGGCGAACGGAATCGAGTGGGGCCGCTGGCGGCAATCTACGGCACAAGGCCGGGCCGTAGCGATCCCAATCGATAACCTTCTTCTGGTCAGAACGTGCATAGGCGTGCTGGGTAGCGACGTGGACCAAGATAGGGTTGTGGTCGGATGTCAGCTCCGTAAGTGAGAATACCTCGACCGGACAGACGACTCCTTGGGTCACCGCGATATCCAGAACATCGGGAGCCGCGTTAGGCTGTGACGGAAAGAACGTAGGTTGCGCTGGACCAAACACCATCGCCCGGCGCGATTCAACAAAACTGAGCAAGCGCCTCCCGTTCGGAGTAGTCAGGCGACTATTCCAAACGCGATGCTTGCAATTCAGATCGCCGGCCAAAATTACCCTTCGATGGGAATCGAAGATGACTTCCAGGTCGCCAACAAGGAGTTCAGCTCGTGGGGGCTTGTATGCTGAAACCACGAGGACGCCGCCAAGAGCTCCGTGGACCTCAATGGCGGTGGCCTCTAGGTTGGTAAGCTGCGGCAAAGCGACACGATGATGACCTATGGAGGTCCTCACCGCGATCGCCGTGCCGCCTCCTCGTTGGCCAACTCGGTCATCCCGATAGACCACGTAATTTGGTAATCGAAACCGGTTCGCCGGGGTCAGGTGGGTTTCAGTAAGGAGAAGTACGTCGGGTTTGAACCGAGCCAGGAATTCAAGAAGGTCGGAATGCTTGGAACCGATGTTGTTAGCATTCCAGGCTACGAGCGAGAGATCTCGTCTAAGGGCTCGGTTCATAGAAGACCTATTACTTCGCAGGCTTCCACCAAGAGCATAAATCTCTCAGTTGGGTCGGCAGTTTCCAGGCGGTCTCGGATGGACCTGAAGGTAGATGCGACTTTCTTGAGGTCGTAGCCAGACAGAAAGTCGCGGACGAACTGTGCGTCATCGGAAATGACGGACTGGGCGGTTTGCCTGGAAACTGAGGCCGCGTAAGAGCGACCAGGTTTGACGGCAGATCGGGTCGTGGTGGAAGCCACAGGACCAGGGGCAGTCGATTTTGAATCAGCGGCAGGAAAAGTACGCTGTTGCGCTTCGTCGGACTTATACCGGGAAGCAGGACTTTTCTTGGGCTGAGGGCCGGCAGGAACTCGGGGCCGAGCATCCGGTGTGGTTATCCCTTTGTTCCTGGGTTTTGTTATGCCTGCTCGCGGAAATCGCGGAGGTGGCAAGGGAGGCGAGGCTGCCTCTGGTACAGAGGCGGGAGTAGGAGGTTCCGCGGAGGTGGAGGGTTCAATCTCCGGCTCCAAAACCGAGGTGACGGCTACTGTGCGTGTCTCTGCTTCGGAAGGAGACGCGGTACGTTTGTTTGCCTTTGCAGGGGCTGGAGGTGGAGCCGGAGAGGGCGCGCGCCGTGCCAGTTGTGCCTGAGGTTGAGGCCTTGCCTGAGATTTAGGCTGTCTCTGGGGTTGGGGCTGCATAGCTGGCTGCCTTGGCTTCGGGAGGGGCCCCTGCGGCCTTTGCTTCCGCAGGAGCTCCGCCTTATAGACCGGGCAGTTTACATTACTTGCTGCATGGCCTTGGCCACAATTAATGCAGCGGAATTTGGTCTTATCTGCCACAGTGCAGGCCTGGGTTGAATGTCCCAGAGAACAACGTAGACAGGCCGGGGCATTGCGGCAGACGTCTGTGTGATGGCCGAACCTCTGGCACAGGTGGCACTGCGCGAGCTTGCCCTGGGGACGCCTGGTTTCCACCCTGACGCGGAAGCCAAACAGCCGCGTCAGTTGGAATATTTTGTCAGCTGCCTCGCCCTTCTCGAGCTGGAGACGGACGAGCGGGAGAGGTACTCCGGTTTCTGAGTGCGTGAACAGGCGGAAAATTGCCTGCACTGGGTACCCGAGGTCACGGAGTTCCACGAGGATCTCCTGGGGACCTGTATGCGCGTCAAGCCCTCGCAAAATTACAGACAAGGGCTTGACTCGCTTAGGAGAAAAGGTATGATACTGAAGGCTGTGCGCCTGCAGGAAGGCTTCGACCAAGCGATGGTCCTCGAGCTGGCGGACGACAATCTTGACCGTATCACCGTCAAGCAGCTTCAGGTCAAGCTTGTCGGCCGACAGGCCGTAGGCCGCGACCCTGGTCGTACCTGCCCTGGTCGAGGGAAGTTAAGTACCTCGGTGTCCACCTTGATCGTCGGCTCACCTGGCGTACCCACGCTGAGACGATGCGAAAGAAAGCGTCCGCTCGTCTCGCGCAACTGTTTCCGATACTTGCCAACAAGGCTATGACCCGCAAGCTGGGTAAGTTGATTGTCAACGCGTATCTGTTGCCGATCATTACCTACGCTCTTCCCGTCTGGGGTTACCTCGCAACCGTTCATAAAAGAAGGTTGCAAAGCGTTCTCGATAGAGGGCTTCGGCTAGCGGCCAAAGTCCCCTATCGGTTTTCTTCTCGTCTCCTGAGAAGAGGACTCGGTGTCCGCTCCTTGGATGACACCGCAAGGCGACTTGCACGTAAATTTTACGTCCGAGCTGCGAGGACCCAGACAAACCCACTCATAGCTGGCCTTGGCAAGTACCGAATACGTCCAGGTGAATCTTGGAAACGGCCTCGACAAATACTGTACTAGTCGACCTAGTACGAGCATGTCGTTGTAACGACCAATAAAAATTAATTAATCAATATTCCGTCTGGACAGGACCACTAGGCAGGAGCCCCTCATAGGAGGCTCGGTACTAGGATACCATTGGGTCGTCTCACGACGCGCAACCCAACAGCTCTGACCTGACCAGTGGCAGGAGTCCTTTCTGAGACTCGGGACACTGCACTACCCGCGCTTCGCGCGGGCCGCGCAACCCCCAGTTGTGTGTTCTCTCACTCACGAGAGATCGACGACAGACTCCAGCTTCTGACTGAACAGGACGCTCTACTTGGACTGCTCTCTTCAGCTCTTCGCTGAACGGACTACAGCCTTGCTGCCTTCGCCCACCTCGCCTTCGGACGAGGAATACTGCTTCTTCTCTTCGTGGGAACAAAAAGGACCAGGGAGCCAGCTGCTGCCGGTGAATTAAGTAGCTGGTAGAAGAAGCAGCTGGCCGAAGTTTGCCCTTGTAAGGACCACCTGCGCCGGAAAACATCTTGGCCGGACAGGAAAGAAGAGGATTGCTCTGGGCTCACCTGGTGAGTGCCGTATCAGTGTGTAATTCCTAACTTGCTCACGACTGTTAGGTAGCGCTGCCCCGGACGATCCTTGCAAGCCCCCACCAGTGGTAAGCGAGCTAGGATATCGCCGGGGTAAAGGGGCCAGTGGACACCAGTCTTGGTAAGGACTGGTATTCAACGAAGCTGGTCGTTAGCCCAGCTCCTCCCGCATCGTCGTGAGCAAGGAAGACGCGCGGGTAATCCGGCTTCGGCCGGACCCGAGATCCCTGGCGTCTGGCAGTGACTGCCTAGCAGTCTCTGCCCGGCAGCCGTCGCACCTGGCCAGCATGCCTTCCACAGGCAACGGCTTAAGTGCCGAGTCGCTCGGCCCTGCCTTGCTGCCCCATCTGGGCGACTCGCCTGAATCGCCTCGGGCGATGGTGACGGATGATCCTCTCCCTAACCCGCTTCCTCCTCTTCCGGCTGATGAGTCGGGAGAGTTCGCGACCGTTGGTCGGCGTAATCGCCCGGCTAAGAAGCCCAAGAGGACCCACCCAACCGCTTCCTCTAGTACCTCGGCCATGGACATCGGACCTTCTCAGGGCCAACAGGCCGCGGTTCCGACTGCTTCGACAGCAGCTCCGGCTGCTGCCGCTGTTGGTCGCGCGCCGCCCCTGTATGTCCATAACGTGTCCAATGTCGCCGCCTTATACAGACGGCTGATCGCGGCCCACGGCCTGTCGGCCGACAAGCTTGACCTGAAGCTGCTTGACGGTGATACGGTCAAGATTGTCGTCCGCCAGCTCGAGGACCATCGCTTGGTCGAAGCCTTCCTGCAGGCGCACAGCCTTCAGTATCATACCTTTTCTCCTAAGCGAGTCAAGCCCTTGTCTGTAATTTTGCGAGGGCTTGACGCGCATACAGGTCCCCAGGAGATCCTCGTGGAACTCCGTGACCTCGGGTACCCAGTGCAGGCAATTTTCCGCCTGTTCACGCACTCAGAAACCGGAGTACCTCTCCCGCTCGTCCGTCTCCAGCTCGAGAAGGGCGAGGCAGCTGACAAAATATTCCAACTGACGCGGCTGTTTGGCTTCCGCGTCAGGGTGGAAACCAGTCGTCCCCAGGGCAAGCTCGCGCAGTGCCACCTGTGCCAGAGGTTCGGCCATCACACAGACGTCTGCCGCAATGCCCCGGCCTGTCTACGTTGTTCTCTGGGACATTCAACCCAGGCCTGCACTGTGGCAGACAAGACCAAATTCCGCTGCATTAATTGTGGCCAAGGCCATGCAGCAAGTAATGTAAACTGCCCGGTCTATAAGGCGGAGCTCCTGCGGAAGCAAAGGCCGCAGGGGCCCCTCCCGGAGCCAAGGCAGCCAGCTATGCAGCCCCAACCCCAGAGACAGCCTAAATCTCAGGCAAGGCCTCAACCTCAGGCACAACTGGCACGGCGCGCGCCCTCTCCGGCTCCACCTCCAGCCCCTGCAAAGGCAAACAAACGTACCGCGTCTCCTTCCGAAGCAGAGACACGCCCAGTAGCCGTCACCTCGGTTTTGGAGCCGGAGATTGAACCCTCCACCTCCGCGGAACCTCCTACTCCCGCCTCTGTACCAGAGGCAGCCTCGCCTCCCTTGCCACCTCCGCGATTTCCGCGAGCAGGCATAACAAAACCCAGGAACAAAGGGATAACCACACCGGATGCTCGGCCCCGAGCTCCTGCCGGCCCTCAGCCCAAGAAAAGTCCTGCTTCCCGGTATAAGTCCGACGAAGCGCAACAGCGTACTTTTCCTGCCGCTGATTCAAAATCGACTGCCCCTGGTCCTGTGGCTTCCACCACGACCCGATCTGCCGTCAAACCTGGTCGCTCTTACGCGGCCTCAGTTTCCAGGCAAACCGCCCAGTCCGTCATTTCCGATGACGCACAGTTCGTCCGCGACTTTCTGTCTGGCTACGACCTCAAGAAAGTCGCATCTACCTTCAGGTCCATCCGAGACCGCCTGGAAACTGCCGACCCAACTGAGAGATTTATGCTCTTGGTGGAAGCCTGCGAAGTAATAGGTCTTCTATGAACCGAGCCCTTAGACGAGATCTCTCGCTCTTAGCCTGGAATGCTAACAACATCGGTTCCAAGCATTCCGACCTTCTTGAATTCCTGGCTCGGTTCAAACCCGACGTACTTCTCCTTACTGAAACCCACCTGACCCCGGCGAACCGGTTTCGATTACCAAATTACGTGGTCTATCGGGATGACCGAGTTGGCCAACGAGGAGGCGGCACGGCGATCGCGGTGAGGACCTCCATAGGTCATCATCGTGTCGCTTTGCCGCAGCTTACCAACCTAGAGGCCACCGCCATTGAGGTCCACGGAGCTCTTGGCGGCGTCCTCGTGGTTTCAGCATACAAGCCCCCACGAGCTGAACTCCTTGTTGGCGACCTGGAAGTCATCTTCGATTCCCATCGAAGGGTAATTTTGGCCGGCGATCTGAATTGCAAGCATCGCGTTTGGAATAGTCGCCTGACTACTCCGAACGGGAGGCGCTTGCTCAGTTTTGTTGAATCGCGCCGGGCGATGGTGTTTGGTCCAGCGCAACCCACGTTCTTTCCGTCACAGCCTAACGCGGCTCCCGATGTTCTGGATATCGCGGTGACCCAAGGAGTCGTCTGTCCGGTCGAGGTATTCTCACTTACGGAGCTGACATCCGACCACAACCCTATCTTGGTCCACGTCGCTACCCAGCACGCCTATGCACGTTCTGACCAGAAGAAGGTTATCGATTGGGATCGCTACGGCCCGGCCTTGTGCCGTAGATTGCCGCCAGCGGCCCCACTCGATTCCGTTCGCCTCCTAGACGAAGCAGTTGCGGGAATCGAAGAGGCAATCATCTCGGCTATAGGCGTGTCTTCACGTACGCGAGCTGGTTTCACGCCTGGCTACCAACGCAACTGTGAGGAAGTCTCTCTTCTCGCTCGCGAGAGGAATTACTTCCGGAAACGTTGGCAGAGGACCCGTGATCCGGCCGATAAGGCAGCACACAATCGGCTCACCGGACGACTGCGCGGCAGTCTGAAGGCGTTCCGACGTAGCTGTTGGGAACTCGACGTGAACCGAACCGTGTTGGGGATGCGGACCCGCTAAGTCACCCGTACAGAATACCTACCGCATTGACGGGACGGAGGCGCCGACCTCCACTTCCCGCCATTGTTGGACCGTTCGGTCGACCCCTGGGTCGCCCGGAGGAGAAGGCCGGGTACTTGGGCTTGTGTTTCGAGCGACAGTTCGCTCCCAACCCGCCCATGGACTGGGACTTCGACGAACAAGTCGAGATGGCTGTGGAAGACTTTCTGTCACTTCCGATCACGGCGGAGCCCGAACCCATCTCTTTGGAAGAGGTCTCAGATCGGCTCGCTAAACTTCAGCCAAGAAAAGCTCCAGGCCCGGACGGTGTTACCAACACCGCTCTACGACTTCTTCCCGAGCCTGGAGTTCACTTCTTGACTGATTTGTTCAACGCGTGTCTCAGACTGGCCTACTTTCCCAAGAAATGGAGAAAGGCGACGGTTATCGTGATCCCGAAGCCGGGAAAGGATACCACCCGCTCGGAAAACCTCCGGCCTATCAGCCTACTCTCCGCTACGTCCAAGGTTTTTGAGCGCCTCGTACAGCGTCGTGTACGGGAACATCTAACCAACTTTGACGTGCTGGTCCCCGAACAGTTCGGCTTTCGTGTGGGGCATTCGACCACTCATCAACTGATGAGACTGGTGGAAGGCATCACGGAAGCCGGGTGTCGGAGAGAACGGACCGTTGGCTGTTTCTTAGATGTTGAGAAAGCCTTCGACAGCGTATGGCATGATGGCCTGTTATTCAAACTTAGGGAAGTCCAGCTCCCGGACTGCTACCTCCATCTGGTTGCTAGATTTCTGACAGAGAGGACCTTCTGCGTGAGAGTTGGCGATTCAGTCTCTTCCGAGAGGCGAATCACAGCCGGCGTCCCTCAAGGTAGTGTTCTAGGCCCCCTTCTGTTCTCGATCTACGTCAACGACGTGCCGAGACAGCCTGGAGTCCAGATGGCCCTCTTCGCTGACGACACGGCCGTATTTACGGCCGATCGTCATGAGGAAAGGGCCGTCCTACGACTGCAGCGTCAGCTCGACAAGCTCGTGGACTGGACTGAGAATTGGAGAGTGCTCTTCAACCCCACCAAGAGTGTAGCCGTCGAATTCTCTAAGCGACGGAAGAACCCCGTTAGGCAACTACGTATCGGCCGAACATACTTGCGCTGGTCTAATGAGGTCAAGTACCTCGGCTTACACCTCGACCGTCGGCTCACCTGGCGTACCCACGCACAGACAGTTCTTAAGCGAGCATCCACTCGCCTGTGCGCACTGTTTCCACTCCTGATCAGCTCAGCCATGACCAGGAAATTGGGTAGGATGATCGTCGGCGCGTATCTGCTGCCGGTCATTACCTACGCCTGCCCGGTCTGGGGTTACCTCGCCGCAATGCATAAAAAGAAGTTGCAGAGCGTCCTCGACAGGGGGCTTCGGCTAGCGGCCAAAGTCCCCCGTCGCTTCTCATCTCGCCTTCTAAGGAGAGGACTTGGCGTCCGCTCCTTAGACGACACTTTCAGGCGGCTTGCACGCAAATTTTATGCACGTGCGGCGAGGTTCCCAGACAATCCTCTAGTGACTGGGCTGGGAAGGTACCGTATACGCCCAGGTGTTCGTGGAAACACCCTCGGTGTATATTGCGCTAGTGTAGGCTAGCACAACAGCCGAGAATCGGCCTGCTATAGAGCACACGCCCTACTTGGGCAGGGCCACGAGGCAGGAGCTCCATATGGTAGCTCGGAACTCAGTTCCCGTGCGGTTCGTCTCTGCGACGCACAACCGCAAAGCCCAGAGCAAAAAAAAAAAAAAAAAAAAAAAAATTCTCTCACTGTTGCTTGTTCCCAGTTCACTGGGCGACTTGTTCGGCATACTACCTATACGAACATTTTTTGCTACTGAAGATGGCCACCGGTGGTGTGGCCGAAACGTCTAGCTGTACTACATCAAGCATTCGACCACGGCCTTTCAGCCCGGAAGTTTTAAGTAATTATAATATAAGAGCATGATTTTGTAACACTTCCATTTATATGCATTTTGATTATAGCGATTACAATTATTTTACTCTACAACCGATAAAATTATATCATCTACTTCATTTTTACTTCCATATTCCTTAAGGAATGGAAGTATGGTGATGGCAAAAAAAATCGTGTTCGAGATTATTGCAGATTCTGATTGTACTACACTCGAAACATGAAAAAAGTCGTTTTCCGAAAAGTGTCTGTGTGTGTCTGTGTGTCTATCTGTGTCTGTAGATTTTTTTTCTATGGCAAACGATAACTGCCGCAAATTCAGACAGAATCAAATAATTTTTTGCATACAGTCCTGATTTGTAGAGTACTCACGACCTATTGTTTTTGGTGAAGATCGGTTGAGGGAAAGGGGTAGTTTACCTGCAACGGTTTTTTTTATCAAGGGAAATGTTTTTTTTTGGCAAACGATAACAGCCGCAAATTCAAACAGAATCAAATAATGTTTCGCATACAGCCCTGAATTGTAGAGTTCTCAAGACCTATTGTTTTGGTGAAGATCGGTTAAGGGAAAGGGGTAGTTTACCGGTAACGTTTTATGTTTTAACAAGGGTATTTCTTATGGCAAACGATAACAGCCGCAAATTCAAACAGAATCAAAAGATTATTTTCATACAGCCCTAAATTGTAGAGTTCTCAATATCTGTTGTTTTTGGTGAAGCTCGGTTATGGGAAAGGGGTAGTTTACCAACAACGTTTTTTTAACAAGGGTATTTTCTATGGCAAACGATAACAGCCGCAAATTCAAACAGAATCAAATAATTTTCTGCATACAGCCCTGTTTTGTAGAGTACTCAAGACCTGTTGTTTTTGGTGAAGATCGGTTAAGGGCAAGGGGTAGTTTACCGGCAACGTTTTTTATCAAGCGTATTTTCTATGGCAAACGATAACTGCCGCAAATTCAAACAGAATCAAATATTTTTTTGCATACGTCCCTGAATTGTAGAGGTCTCAAGGACTTCCGATTTTGGTGAAGATCGGTTAAGGGGAAGGGGTAGTTTACCAGCAACCTTTTACGTTTTAACAAGAGTAAAGTACTTGAAAATTTATTTAAACTTTTTGAAACAATGGTAATTGTTAAAAATAAAATAATTTTGTTGCCAGGCAATAAAATTATAATTTTTTCATTTTAATGTAATATAATATTTTTCATTTAATACGGCAATAAAAAGGCAGGTAAGACACACACACACACACACACACACACACACACACACACACACAATTCACGTTATTTCTGGCCTCACTCATGTTTATTTTCTTACGTTTGCACGCTTTTTAAATGGAAAGTGCCGAAACCCACACCAACATAACGCGTGCAAGCCGAAAAAATGGACATCAATTTGCTTACTGGCGAAGCTAGTAGTTAATGAATGGGTAGGCAAAAATCTTATCTTGAATTTTTTTTAAGGAATCACTAAAAGGACGGTGGGTCAAATCGGACGCTGAGATAGAGTTTGCTGTAACCGAATGGTTCCACAAACAGCCGTAAGAATTTTACTAGCAGGGAATCTACAGGTTAATGCAACAGTGGAACTCATGTCTTAATGTTATTGGAGACTTCTTTTAAAATCGTTGAATAAAAAATGCTTTACAGCTCTATACGTGTGTCTATTGAACAATCCTTGTATTAGTCATACACAATAATACAACTGATTGATCTTCAAATTTTTAAACTTGATTAGTTTCTATATATATGTTTAATGTTACAAATAATTCAGATAACAATTTTGATCATCTGTTAGTTCAGCGGAATAACAGTGACACTTTTAATAACCGCATAAAATAAACACTTAGAAACAACACAGGCGCTTTAACTTAACTGTTTGGACCACAGAAGTGAGGCATGCCTCAACGCTCTATGTGTACAGCGCGGGACAATCCCCCCTCCCTACACTTCCCTATCACACCACTACATTCCTTACATACGATGTATACAAAAAACGCTGAGGCAAGTTCAGGTTGCCTCATTCGCTTTAAACGAACTATGCCGAATCTCACCTGTCACCATCTAGCGGTCGCTCAATAAAGCACGTTTCGGTTTAATAAATTTGACAGCCGCAGTAACAATGTATAATCTTTACGTTATGTAGTTCATACGTATTTATAATTTTTATTCTACAGAATTTTTTAGGGTAGGCATTGCCTCAATTGCCTCCATGTAACTTCGCCACTGATATATATGTGTACAACGTTATCGGCAACAAAGAAGTAGTTTTTGTTAAAATTTTTTCCCGGGATTTTTGGCCGTAGTCCAATGTTTTCTACAAAACCAGACATTTCGGCAATGCCATCGACTTCCATCATCAGTGAAAATCGAGTGCGATAATGTGAGGTGGTATACGTTAGTGACCACAGTATTGTGGTTAAGGCTGAAGCAGTAAGTAGAAAGAAGTAGTTTCTATGGTAATATTTCATTTCGAAAATGATTTTAAATATAAATCTTAGAATATGGAAGTCATGTATGGTTCTCCATACCGATATTTTATTTTATGTGTGTTTTCTCAACCCTTGTTATGAATGATGATGTTGTTTCAAAATTATGTAATGAAAAATATTCATCGTATAAGAGATATGTTGTATATTTTAAAAGCTATTATGTATAAATACTAAGACATATAAGGAAACATAATTCGCATAAGTTAAATAAAGAGGATTCTCTTCCAAAGGAATTTTATATTACAATAATCTTTTATTAAGACATTGAGGTTTGACCCTGTAAAATGGATACAACCCTTAATAAAAGTTAATAAGACATAATTGATTTAGAAGTATAAAGTTTTCTGAACGACATAAAGTACGTCTGAAAATATTTATGACACTATTCGATTTACGTATAAAACCTTGTATGTACCGTCTGTGGTTTGTATTTGTAATAGACATTCACTGTTGAACAAATTGTGTGTACAGTTATAACTGTTAGAGAACATGAAGTTTATACGTTTATATTCAGTGGACCAGTAATTATAACAAAATATTTTATAAAGGAATTGACCTGACAACACTTATTAGGCTACTATAATACGTTAACGTAACATGGCATGCACCAGCATAAACTGCGAGTGGGTTTGGTGAGTATTTGATATTACCGTTAACGATATTTCACACCCTCCGATGTTAAGCAGAACGCTACGAGAGTGCTAATTAAGTTCCATGTGGCGGATTTGCTTCATGGACTGGGTGAGAGATTAAACACGTGAGACTCGCACGTGTGTTCGTTAATACTCAGTTGATGAGACAACAGCATAGGCAAGCGGGGATCCAAGAACGCTATGCACACATCTGTACGTAATAGCAGACCCACTCCATTGAAATTAGGTTACTAAACAAGTGAATCACTATTACCAGATTATAGAAACAACGATGTTTATTTAAATCTTCCCCTGAGAAAAAATATTAAGAAATTTCAATATGTTGTAAGTAAAATAATTGCTTATCCTGTTAATGGTTTATTGTGAAAAATTGTCATAATTTTGTGAAAAACACAGGCCAATAATGTATTATAACAACACCACAAATTGCAAATTTAAATTTATTTGGGTGGCCTCACGATTTTGGAGCGCTAATTTATACAATAATACAAATTACAAATTTAATGTCAATTATAATTTGTGTAGCCTCACGCTTTTGGGAGAATATTTATACAACACAATAAATTATAACTTCAGTAGGCCTACATATAATTTGTAGAGTGCAATATTCATACAACATTACTGGTAAAGTGTACACTATAAATATTCATTATTGTTCATTAAAACGTTCAACTGTTGGAGTAAATTTATCATAAAATAAATCTTATATTCTACAGTAACTAAGTTATATTCTAAATATTTATTGGTTAATCTTAAAATTCGACTGCTCAGTCTGACTGTGTGCTTTACTGCAGTTTTGTTTTATTTTCTTTATATATCTTTCAACTACGTTAATTTATGTATTGCATACATATTAATCATTGATTGATTTACAAACTTTAAATAAAATTTAAATTGACTAAATTAATCGTTAACCATCAACGAACATATTTATTAAATTTAAATTAGATTCTCTGAACCTCTATATCTACATTTTATATAACTCTTATTTGTTTTTAAATTTCAAAGTGTCTTTCCAATGTCTTTAGTATCTTATTAAAAATGTATAAATTGATTATTTGTCACCTCGATTCTGTAGCTCATACCCATGTCCTCGTTGGTCCGTAGGTCCTCTTCTGATGGAGTTCCCTGCACGTTCTCCTGGTTCCACTTGTCGTGCTCCAGTTACTCGTCCCTCATGGTCCCATCTGGTTGCTGTAGTGTAGAGTGATATGTTGCTCTGCACCAGCGGCTGTTGTTCTAGCAGACGCCTCTACTGTTCAGCATAGCGTTCCTCTCCGTGATGTAACCTCGTAGCTTGTCTTGAGTGCCGGACGTTTGTGTGTGTAGACATCATCAAGTATGTTCTATAATCGTATTCGTAACCAGACTAAGAGTTACTGTTTGATACTTAAGATGAACATAGCGTCCATCCGCCTTTACTGTTCAATTAACAAAATTTAAAACTCGCGTCGATACTGGACATAGCGTCCCGCCGCTACTGAAGACTGATTGAGAAGAAGGCTGGCTTCTTCCGTGCCCTTATTTATATTCAAGCATCGTACCGCACCTGTTGGGACAGAATTCTCCCTGTCTGAAATTATAATTTTATAAAGAATACTACAAACTTGTTTTCGTGATTTTCACTCGTCATATATTTAAAAACTATAATAACCACGACACAGTGCTTTCTTCAGATGGTAAGAGCTGACTAGGTACGTACAATAAAATATCACATAAAGCCAGTCCTATGAAAACGATAATCGACTTAAGTTAGAGCAATAAACAATACACATAACATATACACAACTATATAAAAATTAGAAATGAACGTACATTTACTTATATAATTTCAAATTTAAAAGCGGAGAGCTATTTAAATCAGTTTGGTTATTCAAAAGCAAACCTAAATCTTTACGCTTATTAATTTCTGATTTATTAATGTCTGAAATTGCTTGCTGGCGTCAGTTCCCCCACTATCGTCCAATTTCATATTTTCGCACATTTCTGCCAATGGCAAAATCTAATGTAAACTACAGGGTGCTCTAACGATGGATGATTTAATTACACATGTTCAACGTAATTACCATCGTAATCGAATAATTCGTGTAATTATTACGCACTTAAAATCGCACTGAATTCGCACTGCGCGTCCTTTTCACGCCGTTTTCTCACTACACATGTGTATTAATTTTATACATATTTAGGAGTCTTTGAAGTTTTTTCTACCATTTATGGTTTTCTTATAATTAAATAAAAACTATAATTTGACAATTGTTTAGGGTGAGATTGGAAACTTTCATGCTCGAACCGGCCTCACTCACACACATTATTTACTACTGTACCCACTCTCAGCGACAATCGCGTGAGCGTGCAGGTCGGTTCCTGTATGTCTACATGCCGTATTTTTAACAAAAACTCAGTTTTCAATCTCATACCTGCTTATTTATTACATACTTATAAATTTAATTTAAATATTCATTTTATCTAATAAATGCACAGTACAGCATCTGATTGTATTGTCGCAGTATGCTAGCCGCAACTTGCAAACAAAGGTTTTCCTGGGATGTGTTTGTATACTTATAGACATTTTTATTACTTACACTACAAGAACGAATCGTACAATTCTTTCCCTTTTTTCAGAAACTGTATTTCATAGAGTATAGGAATATAAATATTTTATTATTTTTACTTTCCCAAGAGTATGATGTTTTATTTTTTTAATTGTTTTTGTTTTTTTATTGATAAAATGTAAATGGAACAACGTAGAATTCTTATAATTTTCTATCTTAAGAGAGCAAGTTAATAGGATATTTTATAGTCCATTACTTATAGCAATGCATTGTTTATTATAGATAGGGCATCACACTGTTGTGCAATCTAATCATTAGTTTAAATTAAGTACGGTAAATTCTACATTAGTTTACTCTCTCAGTTATACAGTAAGTTAGTGTTTTGGTAATCTAAAGTGTACCAACTAGTGAGTAGGTTTATAGCCTCAAACAGAGACCGTCAATAAGGTCAAGCTGGAATTTACTGGATGCCAGACAGAAATTTTCTTAATAATTCACAGAAATAATTACACAATTATAATACACTGTTTATAACACTTGCTAATTTATAGTCTATATGAATAAGTAATAGGTTAATATTGTTCAGTGGCAATTACAAAAATGTTAATAACCAAATTATGTACACAAAGTAGGCTATACTAAGTACTTAATTCTCCCGGTAATTGTTACTTATTTTATTAGAAGACCCCTCACTTTGTATTGATATTAAACTTAAATCTGACCTCATAAGTGATACATTGTATACTTTGTGGAACGATACGACGCATATCAGTATATCAAGATGAACGATACACCTCACATTTTAATCATTCAGTCATCACTAATATTTCAAACCCTTAATTCCATCCCCTTAATACCTTAAACCCTTAATCACATCAACAGACAAGGAATAAAAAAGTCAAGGAATAAAACTGAATGCATTTCTTAAAACTGACCAAATTTTGAAATGGGAATGGCGGGTGAGCTAACACCATAATGTTATGAATTCAAAATAATCGTGAACTTAATCGTGGATTATAGGCATACGAAATACACTAAACAGCCGTTCAGTGACATACAAAACGTATATTTTTATATGTTAGAAGAAACGTTAATGTTGAAGAATAGGGCTTTAGACATCAGCGACTTCTACAATACATCTCTTCAAAGCCTAAAAACACTATCCTCATTATTTCATACATTATTTGCTTACCGGTGTTTGTTGCTTACTGTCAAAGATTTTTAAGCAGACTTATGTTGATTGCCAATACTTTCAAGTGGACACGAATTGCTTCACCGTTAGATTAGAATGTTACAATAAATGACATAATACTAATTAAGGTCAAGCAAGTTAAATGTCTAATATTACTTGTATTCAATATTTTAAAATATATTATCCACTTTTATGTAAATTTTAATATGAGCATTTATACGTTGCCTACACTTACCAATTTGTTGAGTCGTGATGTTTGCCCTTGGTTGTTTTGTTCAAAGATCTCTCAACAGTAACGTCAAATCTGTAATCGTAAGCGACTTCTTTAATTTCTTTTAGGAGGCCTCCGTGAAAGTTTTATGTTTTCAGTAACTATATTCTTATGTTTAAAATTTTAATATACCTATACGTTTATATTAGCGTATTATATTACAACGGAACCTCAATCAATTCTGTAAGTTACCTCAATAAGTTTCTGTAGAATTAATATTCAGTCACTGATTTTGTCTACCATATATAGATATGCACACTAAGTGTACATATCCAGAATGCCCAGTGCGTAATAATCTAGTAAGTTATAAGCTAGATACAAAGGAACTTCTAATGTTGTTAGTGCATCTTTCAAATCATAAAGAAGTTCTAAAACCTCTCGTCGTCTTCTTCCATCAATGGACTAGACGAATCACCTGTTCTAATCTCTTCGATACATTCACCGAAAACCGCAAAAAGTTCCCTTAATAATATTATTAATTAAACTTTTAACAGATACCCATAAGATTCAGCAGTTCTGCAGTTACAAACAATGAAAGACAAACGTTGTAGCGAAAGTATTCCAATTTGGATCAAAACTTCATATGAAAAGCGAATCAAATTGGATTTCTTAGAGACATAAATGATTCAATTAATTTACCTTAGGTTTTAGCTTTTCCAAGTCTACTAGAATGTTTAATTTCACTAGTTAACCATTCGTAAATTATACATTCAAGCAAACACACACGTACTCGCAAGCGTACACATAAATATAGTAAGTAGTACAGTGCTAATTATGTGGAATCTCCATGATCTTATAATAAACGAATTAAAATAAATACATGATCCGTAATTACCGCATCTGTGACTGACTGTTTCTTGAAGCCTGGAGCCCCTACCTTCCAACCCTTCGTTCTGCTACAAAATTTTCATTGGCATCAAAATATTCCGTTACTTAATTTGCCATTAGTTACTATAAATTATTTTGTACAAAGAGTTTAAGATACTGATTTTTTTAGTTCATATTTTGTATTCTTCTTATTCATCATCTTCTCTTCCTTCTCCTCCTTCTCCTCCTCTCCTCCTCGTGCTCATCCTCTTCCTTTTCCTTCTTCTTCTTATGTTGTTGTTGTTGTTGTCGTCGTGGTCGTTGTTGTTGTTGCTGTCGTTGTCGTAGTCGTCGTCGTCGTAGTTGTTTTTGTCGTTGTTGTTGTTGCTGTCGTTGTCGCTGTCGTTGTCGCTGTCGCTGTCGCTGTCGTTGTCGTTGTCGTTGTTGTCGTCGTCCTCGTCGTCGTTGTCGCTGTCGCTGTCGCTGTCGTTGTCGTTGTCGTTGTTGTCGTCGTCCTCGTCGTCGTTGTCGTCGTCTTCATTCTTATTCTTCTTTTTAAATTAAAGGTTTTCGAGAAATTTGTCCAACTTTGTACAAGTACTAATTTTATCAATATGTTTCTAAATTGATAAGATCCGCAAAGGTATTGAAGCCAATATTGTTAATTAAAAATTATAAAGTTAACGAGTACTTCTGTTCAAATTTAAATTAAATTATAGCTCACTAACTAATACAATTTAATAACAACAGTTTATTAACAACTCACTGGCAAATACAATACAATAATAATATATAATTTAAATAATATATTATCTTAAAATAATCGCTTTGTTTCTGAATAAATAGTGAATGTAAACATAATCACCACTATAAGAAAGTAAAATAAATTCAACATTAGTCATAGTAAATTGATGTAATAAGTGTAGTTAACGACATAATTCTAAACTGCGGTTTTATATTCTTCCTTCGAAACAGTTTTATTTGAAGTACGAGTACCATCTGTTACCATCTGCCTTACAAACACAGGAAGAGAAAGAAATGAGAGAGTGTCAAAGAGAGGAAAATGGGAGAGAGTAGATGTGTGTGAGTGAGATAAAAGGGAGAAAGAGAGAGAGAGAGAGAGTGTGTGACACAGAGGTGACGAGTATGTATGCCTGTGTGCCTATGTAGTCTTCTGTTTTCTTTAAATACTTCTGTCTTAGGCCGAAGGTAATAAAGTCATCGATGATATTCTACTTCTAACAAGTATATTACTCAAAGTATATTGCAAGTTACTTGTATTACAAGAAAAGCTTGTAATACAAGCTGAGTACTCTGAAATTTTATGCAAATAATAATTTTGCATTCGTATGGTTACATAAAAGATTTATTTTAAAATTAGCAGATGTTAGTGTACACTAAGTTTAACTTAACATGTATTAATTATAACATAGAGTTATAAAATATATTTCTGTTAGTAATTAAAAAATAATTTAGGTACCACGGCTTCATAAAATACGATATTTCTTCAGCAAAGCATTTACGTAATTTCATTGCTCTTAATCAATTCGAATTGAACATTACGCACTTGTTTATGATATCTTTGGTAGTGTATGTGTTGGGTGTAGGTTTAAAATATACTTAATACCTAAGTACCTAATAAAATATGTATGGTAACGTATTAGGTATCTGATTTACTAAACATAAAAGTATTTTGAGGCACATTTAAGAATCCTGTTAGCAAATACGCTACTACTTACTTTTACAAATTATTGTAAGCATCAATTGCATGAAATTCGGGACACAGAATGTAGCAATTTTCCTACTAAACATACAAAAAATATGTATTTCAATTTTCACGCCTCTCCTGTTGTATTATATAGTCTACATATATTTTACGTATTTTATAAAAAATTGTATTTCTCGTATATTGTCCTTTTGTTAATAACAAAATATTAACAAACAAAATTAGCATACAAGAATGTTATAAAATCTAATTTTTGTCTGCTAAGTTATTTGTATGTAAATTTAAACGAATTATATCTTTGACGTTAATTAAATGTGCGTGCAAACTATGTTAATTATCATTAACAACTAATGACAGTGGTTTTACTGTTCCTCCAAATTTAACATAATATTTAAAACTGGTTTTCAAAAACTCCATCTTCCTTTAATGACGTCGGCCCCAAGTTCTACTTGTGCGTTCTAGGCATATCTGTGGTAAAAAAGTATATTCCTTCGTTAATTGTTATTTCAGCCCTAATGAATTTTTTATTACCTTTAATGATTCCCTTTTGTGTGTGTGTGTGTGTGTGTGTGTGTGTGTGTGTTTTTGTGAGATGCAGAGTATTCTAATAAAGTAAAAATACAATAAATATTTTGCGTGATTAAGGAATGAAGAATATAAATTCCACTACATTACTTGAATCTGCTGCAAATAAATAAATGTATACACGACCACATTTAAAACACTTACAATTTTAATAGACTGATATGCACTGCAAAAGTGGTTTCATTTTTAGGCAAAACTGGTTGCACTTTGAGGCTTATGTCAGTCGTGTATTTAGTAGAAACTTTTGCTGCAGGTTGCAGTATTATTAAAATTTACTTTTAAACGTTTTTCAGATAATGGTTCAGTCAAAGTTGAATTCTAGTCTATTTTACAATTCATATCAGTTATTGCTGTATTAGCATAGAATACAGTCACTTAGGTAAATTAACAACACTGTGTTTATCATATTATCAGATTGTAATTTTCGAAATTTCAATAACAAACATGGCACATGACCTTTTCAACTAAATATATGTGAATAGCAATCCAATAGAGCGTAGTTGATTATAACCAATTGGATCGAGAGGCGTTCGGACATATATAAGTACACATAAAAAGTGTAATATACACTAAGACAATACTTAAAAGGCTGCTTTTAAGATATATTGTAAAAGCGAAAAATAGTGTAATTCCGGTTTCTTTAATATATAAATGTTATGTGTTCTTTTTAATTTCGCCTTGCCTTATTTACGTTTCTGAATATATAAAAAAATAAAGACCATTTCCTTTGGAGTATGATTATCGTTTATTAAAGTTTTGTTTTCTTTGAATCTTTCATCGGAGTCTAATTTTTTCGTGTATTTTTAATTCTGGCATTTCGATACTTCTTTATTTATTGTTATACTATTTAACGGAGCCCTAATTTTTAACATTTCGAAAATTATCAAAGACACCTAACGTTTCATTTTGACAGTCTGTTCCAACTTTAAGTTTTGATTTATATGGATAAGAAAATTACGTTTTTTCAGCAATACACAAAGTACCATTTATTGTTGTAATAACAAAGTTGACCACTTCTGGTCTGTTCCTTCTAGTATAGCCTTTCATATACCTAAGAAATTTCTTTTTCATGGCTTGTGACTGACAGCTTTCGTAATCGGCAATCGGGATTCGCTCATATACATTAGTGCACTGGAGGTTATGACGTTTCAATTGTCATTGAAGTCCTCAAACTTTTCATTTTCTCACCCACACATGGTTTGAAATGTATGGAGAATTTATTAAAACCTCTGGCAACATTGTAGCTAACAACACGGGTTAGGTAATTAAAATACTTACGTAATTACGATGTCATTATTTGAGATGTTTATTGGCCCCACAGATACTGCAAAAGTTATATAATCTTGCTTTTATTGATTTAGGTTTAAAGTGTTATTTCAGATTAACTAGATTCCAGTTTTGAAATGATAATTATACTTTATGCTATGAATCTTTAGTTGTAAGAAGATCAACTCTAGACATTAGAGAATTGAAGAGTTATTTTTGTTCTTATATTTACACTTTATTGTAATCTTTCTTCTTTCCGTTTTGTAAACTAAGAAAATTTTCTGCTGGTAAAAAGAAATTTTAGCTTCCGCTAGTCTGGTTTTGATGTCCTTTTTCCTTTGTCTGTCACGTGTAAAGCAGATAATTTATTTACTACTTCTATGCTTCACGTTTGAAAAATTTACTAGTAATAGAAATATAGTTTTGTTTTCTTTTTCTTTTCTTCTGACAGTAGAACAATATCGTATTTTGACATTTTTATTCCTTCTTCATTAATTGCTATTCCAGTCCTAACGCCTTTTTTATTACCTTCACTGATTCCTATGTTTTGCGTGTTTGTGTATGTATGTGTTTGTGTGTGTCTGTGTGTTTGTGTAAATAACATCAAAAGACTACACAACTATTCTTATACACAAATTAACAATATTGTAATATGTATGCAACAAAACACTACGGCAATTTATTCAGCATAAACTTTTATAATCTATTGTACAACGTTTTACTGGAGTAAAAAACTGAAACCATAATATTGTCACCATCTGTTACCACGCTGTTCACGTGAGCTAGTCTGCGAATCAGCTCTTTATATCGTATCAGAATCCTGCAGAATTCTATTTGTGCAGTACATTTTTTTTATAGAAAAGAGTTTTTGATATGTTTCGTTTATTCAGTATAGAGTTCATATGTAAACATACGTAATCAGAAGATTAGGAAAATTTTGTAATAACAATAGACGGTGATCTTGGAAACAAACTATTAACGGCAGGAACGCAACTATTTCTATTTCTGTATATTAAATTTTTTTTATAATTTTGTAATATTATTCAATGGTGTATGTAACATAGTAGTAGTGGCGGTGTGGTGGTGATGATGTACTCTATTCTATTTATTTGTGGTATATGACAATTCATAGAATATCGTCACATTAGAAGTAACTTAAATAGATCAATTGTTTAATAAAAATTAACAGTAATTTAAATTTCTTAAAGCTATAAGAGGCGTAGTTGTTGGAATGTGACATTGAAGATAATTCCTCCAGACTGACTGAGTTACACTATTTTAACCTCAATTAATTAACAAACACCAGTAAATCTTCACGCACATATTCGTATGCACATAAGCCTACAAACGCTTCACCAGTCAAGTTACATTACCAAGCACATGCACACCAAGTCAAGTACTCAGACGTGCTTACGCTGCGCACATTTAATGAGCTGCTTCTGTCCATTCACTGAGCTACTTGCAGATTTTACGCCTCTGTAATTTAGAACGAAACATATCGTGTGTCGTGTAGTGACTGCTTTGCTGTATAATTGTTTAACTCACATAATGTCTTTTCTGTATTCTTCACGGAGTTAACATCTTTGACACAAACATTTTAAACATGTGCACTTCAAAATACACTTTTTTGGTAACTAACTGGAAAATTTTAATGTATTGTATAATTAAATGCTTTCAACAGTTTGCTTTCCTAGGAATGTGTACGTAATAAAAAATGACGCATACACATTTCATTAATAGGCCTACGTGGTAACCAAAATAAAAGCACTCCTTTATTAAATCATTTTTTTCATTTTATCTATTTGTTTAAACCAAGATTATGGCTTTATAGATGCTTTACATTTTCAGAATCTTTTATGATGACCAGCGGTTAGTGTTACCTAGTTTGATATATGTAATTTAGCCTATCTGTTGTTTGATATTTGTTATTTTATGTCTACGGTATGTACGACAAGTCTAATCGATTATATACAATTTTCAGAAAAAAACTATCGAATATAGTCTTGCGAGTAATTAGGAATTTAATTTACAACAGTGTCTACCTGAGCACGACGTTTACGCTCTTATATTGTGTGGCCACACAACATATAAGTAACACTGTTGAGGTTCAGTTTTCTATGTTAATGCCGGACAATTTGTAAGTTTTGACATGTAGTCGTTCGTTACACGGCAGAGACCATACAGTACTCTTAACAAATAGGTTAAAGCGACTGTATCTGCCTTGTAAAATATATTATTATAACAACATCAATTACATTCATAATTTTAAGTTATATTTATTGCTGTAGCAATATGAGCAGCAGCAGAAGCAGTTGCTGTAGTAGTAGTAGTAGTAGTAGTAGTAGTAGTAGTAGTAGTAGTAGTAGTAGTAGTAGTAGTAGTAGCAGTAGTAAGGAAACGTATTTTACATACTCTGAATCACTGCCCCCCTCTCACGCACTCTCTCACACACTCTCTCTCCCTCTCACTCTCTCTCTCTCTCTCTCTCTCTCTCTCTCTCTCTCTCTCTCTCTCTCTCTCTCTCTCTCTCTCTACCTACCTATCTATTTATCTCTCAAACACGTCCGCGTGGGTAGATAAATATTTACAACCAGTCATTAATTGAGAACATTTCAATGGGATTATGAGATGGAAGTTTAAATCGGCAGAGTAGTGTACGTTTGACGTTCACTTAGAGTGACCGACATTCTATTTCCATAGGTCCTGATCAGTCACTTCATTGCTCTTGTGAAAAAAGGCCTTCGAATCATTAAGCTTTTGAACCTGACATTTTTTGCCTTCCGATGTGACGACGATGCTAAGGTAGCACTGTCTTAACAAACGAAGCAAGCTGAGACAGCAATGTTCATGACGTATTTGTAGTGTGGCTTGGGATCACATACAGTATTCCATTAAGAACATTATAACTCAAATATTTTTAATCTTTATATTATATTGTACACGACGTTTGGGAAATCATGTATTAGGAAATCAGTAGTGATAATATAAGTTGAGTACAAACGACGATCAATCAACTAGCACGGGGTGCTACAAAGGAAATTATTACGTTGGACGACCTATATCTTAGATAATTCAAATAAGAAAAGTCAAATATAGAACCAATCACAAGTTTAATTCGTCTCCTTAAACCAACATACAGTTAACTGACGATTCTTTACTAAATTTACAATAAATCGAATACGAACTATTCACATTTTCCACAATCCTCCCACAATGAACCGATCACTAAGGTAATTAAATTGTACTTATTACAAACATTAACTTAATATAGTGCTGCATTGACATAGTTCACACACTACACCATTGTAACATGCAACATGCTGTGCATGAGCGCGCGCGCGCGCACACACACACACATACACACGCACGCATACATACATACACCACTGAATGACTGTTCTTTTCCTTCCGCTGTAGACATCATAAGGCGTAGCAATTTGAGCAGTTAAAATTATTATGTTCAGTTATACGTGTTCAATTCTGAGGTCAATTACGTTGAGTTATACCCATCGTCAACAATGATAGGAATATTTCTCAGACCTATTACAGCAAAAAGCGTAAGCTGGGTGTTGAAATAATGTAAAGACACATCACAGAAACACGGAAAAGGCATTTGTTTGGTAAGAGATAGTTCTTTACTTTCCATTACGTTCTATTAAAATGTGTGTAAAATTACTTAAAATTAAAAAAAAAATGCTTATTAAGAATGCAATTGGATACAAGAGAATGACAGGAAAGTATAAAAGTGAATGTCGTTACACCTCAAGAACAGACGAAGGGATATGCAAGCTAAGTAAATGATACATGTATTTAGGTTCTTATAAAATGTTTAGTCCATGAGCTAACAATACAAGATACACTGCATACTGGCGTCATACACTGGTAAAAGCATCTCTGTGTACTACAAAATCAATCGCTAAGCTTCGTTTATTATTAGCGAGGCTTATTAAAGGTTACAGAGGAAAGAATAATCTACGGGTACAGGAATTCCGTCATAGGATAAACTCGTTGTGAAATATTTGTTTAGAATGCATCATCAAAGCAATAATCTGATTCTGTGAGCAAGAAAGTTTAATTTTGAAAGTTACATCAAATATGTGCTAATAAAATTTGATTTTTGTTTGCAGCCGTACTAATTAAGATCTAAGTAGTTGTTCCGCATCATCAACGTTCCATCATTCTTACAAGGGTAAAACGAAACTTTTAGCATGAGTCCGGTTCTGGGTACAGAAAAAAAATTTACGTTCTGGGGAAAACACTTTTAAACAAACTTTAATCTCATTAAGTTAAAATTACATAATTAAAATTTTCCTATGTTTTCACGAGATTTGAAACGTATGCAAAAACAATTCAATAAAATTGCTGTAGATATTTTTAAATAAAAGTAATTGTAAAGTTTGTAATTGTTAAAATAATTAATTGTCTGTAGTCAGAAATCAATTACGCCATTGGAAAGAATGATTGAAAACAATGTGGTGTATTGTTACACATTGCGTTTGACACTGACATGAGTAAAATTAATTGTTTTTAAATTATTTATTAGTAATATCGTGTGACGCATCATGTTCAGTAAATTTTAATTAAAATTAAAAATTTTGGTAGTCCTTGAAAAACGTAATTAAACACTACATTAAATTAAATACCCATTGCAACTCGAATTGTTAATTTTGTGGGTGTTAAAACATTATTAATAAGGTATGATATGTTTTAATAATCCTTTAACCATTAAAACATTTAAAATATTTACATTTATTTGTTCTTGAACAATATTTCCGTCTTTTAAGTTTTGGTTTAAACAGTAATTTTATTAGTTCTGATATAAGATAAAATGCCCTTCATTGTTCATGTATTTTATTTCTTTAAAAACATTTAAAAAAATAATCTTTCATGTCTCAAATTTAACGATATATTTTCAAGATATTTAATTATTTTACTTTAATAAGTAAACTAAATTAAGGTCTTATTTCAATTTTGTAATTACGATTATGTACAATTTAATTCTCATATAATTCTCGTACAATATTATTTCGTTTATTTAATTCTCGTACAGTACGTTTATTTAATTACTTTAACAAATTTAAGTTTCCACGATTTTTTAAATTTCTTGAAACAGAAATGTATATGAAATAATATTAAATAAATACTAACCTGGACAACTTCATAGCATGATGTCTACTCGTATAACAAACGACATAAGAAATCTACGCAATGCATGAATGCAGCGATTAAAATTCTTACCACTTACAGTGATACAGTAAGATTCATTGTAACTAAGTATGTCACCTTTAAAGGTTTTTAACGCTGTACGTTCAAGGTCCCGGCAATTCACAAGACTACTTGGTGTTGGGCGGAAATCTACTGGACACAACGATCAAAATTTAAATCTATTTAAACATTCTTATTAGCGATTTCTACTCTAGTTAAATGTCTACCGCTACTTTAGTTTTTGTACATCTGGGTTTTTGTATTCAAATACAGTACAGCTGAGCAATTACACTAAAGAGGCCACTTTCCTTCCTGTGATTGACATTAAGCACAGATGTGCCCTGGGATAATCGTTCGCAACTGTAGAGGATTCCTCTCATTGGCACATCGGTCCCAACGTGGGTTACTGTATGCATTACAGCAAATGACACATCCTTGTCAAAACTTGATTACCACTGTCGTGTTGGCCAGCTGAAGAGTGACAGCCGTTGTCCCCCCCCCCCCCCGACACCAAGATATTGCGGGCCAGGCTATATGGTTGCATTTCTGAGAGTGGGGTATACTTATTCTTCTTTTACTTCTTCTTCTTCTTCTTCTTCTTCTTCTTCTAATTATTATTATTATTATTTCAGTGCAGGAGGAGAGACAACTTTGGTAAACATGTCTTGTTCTCACAGGAATTGCATGAATAACAATTATTTTATCAACTATTTTTCATTCTAATGAGGTAGAATTGTTGAGCAAACGCAGTGGCCAGATATCCTGAATTTACTATGTAATGATTATTAACATGCGACCGTTCGTGCTCACTGTTTGATTGATTTTGCATATTTATGAGGGTATTAGTGACATTAATTATTCTAAACTAGTTCTACTAGATCCACAATAACATTATTTACTTAATATGTACAGTAATACTGATTAATTTAAGTGTGCCAAGTTAAATAATTTAAGATCAAAGGGACAAGATGGGAGTGAATGTAATAGTTGAGTAAGATAATAACAAAGATGATACATTACCATCAACTGTTGATCAAATAATATTTGGCTGGATTGATTAGGTAGAGTAAATAATTTTTCGGTGTAGGTTTTAAGGATAGTAAATAGTAAAAACTACGAATTTAAGGATACAGTAAATAATATTATGCCTGTAGTGTCCAATAATACAATACATAATACTATGAAGATAACAAAACTTTCTCTTGGGTAAAATAAATTCAATAACTGTGAGTAGCCTACAAATAGTTACTATCAGGATTTCGGTCAGTGAAGACAACTAAGCCACTTCACTGGAATTATCTACTGCAATTGGCCAGACAAGTGATACGGTAATAATACTACACTATTTTAAATTATTATAATATTAATAATACTGTTACAATTAGTTAACTTTTACATTATAGTGTTAAATTAGATGTATTGCTTTACATTAAATCTAATAATATTGAATATAAAAGGACTAAAATGAGATTTAAAAATTAATTACAATCGTCATTATCATCATCATCATCGTTGTCGTCGTCGTCTTCATCGCCGATATCTACATTCAAAGGTTTAGAAACTATTTAGCCTATTCCGTAAACTATTTCTTCCTCATATACCGTCGCCTCTTTTTCCGTATGGTTTGTACTTTAAACTAGTACTGGTAATCTATCAGCTAATTTTCGGCTCATATATTTACATAACCTAATCATATACTCCTTTAACTATTTTGTTTAAAGTGTTGATTCTTAATTTCCAAACTTACTTTTAGCATCGTGAATGTTCTTCCCTTCCTTCTATAAAGCTCCATGTCTTACTGGAATTAAGGAATGTCGGAACAGGTAATGTTTTATAAAACGTCATGAATGTATCAGTTAAGATATATTTCTTAGAATATTAGTAATTTTCACACAAAACATTCTAAACTTGGCAGTTTTTTGCTACTCGCTGTAAGAGTAAAATATCGGGCTACATCCCAAATAAAAAAAATAATAAATGTGATAAAATTAAATGGTACACTATAAATAAATAACATGACTTTTGATTTAGCGTCTGAGACACTAACCCTTATCCTAGCAAGATATATACAGATAATTTAAAAAAATAATTACAATAACCTAAGTCACTATAGTGTAAATTTTGTAAAAATATGTTTTAAAGAAAAACAGATTTTTGGATACTGCTTTTGTTTTAATTAATTTCATAATTTCGGATATTATAACAATTACATTTTTGTGACATTATTAAAAGGAAAACCTACATGTTACGTAACAGCTGCTCACACACATTTACTAATTTTTCTGCTTATACAAAGGAACAAGGGTAGAAGAGAGAAAGTTATAAAAGACAGTTATAGGTATATAGAGAACAAATATGAAATGGAAGCCAGAAAGCGGAAAAGAGAGAGAGAGGAAGACAGATAGAGAAAACCTTGACCACGTAAAGCTATTAAAGTCAATGATTTTAATTATTCGTTTGTATTAAAATATCGGATGAGTCAATATAACAAATTTAATTAAAACATTCTCCTAGATTATTATCAGATTTTTATATAAAATTCATAGAAACATTTAAACATTCCTGACGGTTACTAGAGATGTGTCATACAAAACAATTCAAAGAAGCAATAAAGAAAGAAACCATAAATTTATTATACTTAATCAACTTGCATAACATCTTCGTCATCGTTGCTAACAGCGATGGGATCAGAGCATTTGTGTTATCTGTTGAGACTCCCAAAATTATAATGAGGATTAGGTAATTGAAGTAGAGAGTCATGTAGTGTATAATATCTTTAGCAGTAATCCTATTTTAAAGTTTGTAACTTGCTATAACTGTAATTAGAACATTATACCTGACTCTGCTGTATAAATCAATACACTAACAAATATACACCATCATGAATACGGTAATTCAAATTGTCTTACTTTGCATCCCATAAAATGACAACATTTACGCAGCTCTGGAGTCTACTTCCTTGTTTCTTATTAAGTGATATCAGTTTGAAGTATGATATATTAAGTAACAAAGGAAATCGATTACTTATTTAAAGCGTTGATTCATTTTATACTCAATGTGTCTAAATATTGGAACATGTAAACACACGAGTATCTTTCAAAGATTATAAAGAGATATTTGTCTCCTAAAGCATATTTGCCAAATGTTATTACAAACTAGTAGTTTAAGCGTTTCGAATTAATATATGTTGTCTTTAAAACTAATGTGACTTACCATAACTAATTATGGTACCATAATACATAATTATGAGAAACGTTCATAAATCCAAAATTGACTTCATTACAATATTTTACAATGAAATGTGATAGAATATAAAAGTTGTAGTTTTTTAATGTGCTATTTACTACAACGTACCATAATAAAACTAACAGTACACACGATTTAAAATTTTCTAAAAAGAGTATTTAAGTTCGTTTACACAGCAACAAGTAATGAATGTTATGAATAACTTGTGGAAATTTATCGTGAGAAGAAATGATAAGTCGTGTGCTGTGTTCAATCAGTCGTGGGCGTGAATTGCAACAGATTGTGCTCGCTGAACAATGTTTAATATATTGACTCTGCAGTTTTATATTGACACATTGCCGAAATGTCTATAAAAATAGTGTATTTTAATTACTTAACCGTGTCTCGCCTAAACATTTTGCTGACTGTTCCTTCACGTAGGGTCGCAATCATAATTATGCTTCTATTAAAACAGGCAAAGTTTGAAGACATAAGCATTAAAATATTGTTTATGCCTTTAAAACTGTAAGTAAAGAATACTTAATGAACGTTATATTACAAGTTTATTAATGCATGTTTTAAAATTATTGAAGCAAAAAAATCATGTATAAACTAAAATCATAAATGTTAAATAATATAGACCAAAATACTCTTACTAAAAAGATAATTTAATATAATTTATTTGACATTAAAATAAGAGTAAAAATAATCTAGTTCTTGAAAAAAATAAGTTATAATTCTTTTCAAAACATCTTTTTTGAAATATTTTAATTATTTTGAAGATTGATCCCTATCAGCAAACAGGAGGGCGGCCAAAAGCAAAATTCTGATTGGCTAAAATTTAAGATATAACGCTAATTAGTGTGACAAATTATATCAACGGGAATTTTCATCGGAATCGCTTGTAAAGTTTGGAAATTGCTAAATTTTTAGACGTGAGGCTACAAAAAAAGTATATTGGATACTTTTGTGCACAACGTACAATCGACGTCGGGTATCAGACAAAAGAGAACTTAACCAATATCTATGTGTGGCGTTTACTTTATAAATTTATTTAAGAGAACCGAACGAAAAAGAACATTTTAAAACATTTTACAAATCTAGGTAGAGCCTCAATTTAAAATGAATTTTATTGAAACATACATACTCTGTATCTTTAATAATATGAGAAAATTAATAGCTTATTGGAAATTAATAATAATGGAAATTATGTATCACCTTCAAATAATTTTGTAAGATAGGTGTGTGACAAAATTTACAAATTGTTCAGATCAAAATTAACAAAAGAACATGAAACATGATCAATCACGTCGGTCACGTCCTCATGGTGTTTCTAGGCTAATGCTAAGAATTATACTCACAGCTTTAAAATAATAAAATGTAGTAATTTGACTACATCTAGTAACAAATGTATTAGTTCAAACTAAGAGAAGTAAAACCACGAGACAGAAAATTACAAAAATTATGACTAACTAATAACTATCATAATAACTATTATGATATTTAATAGTTTATTAAATGGAAAATTAACTTAAAAATTACTTAAAAATTAAAATTAACTTAAAGATCAGAGACCGTCGCATTATGAAATGTTCTACACCTTATGATTTATTGTACACCTTTCACTGCACGATTAATTTTCACATATCACCAACAAAAAAGTACAAACGTCTTGCTACTTGGAGTATGGGCAGAAGTGTTTGTGACTCATGTATTGGAAATCAAGGCGTTAAGACATGTTATTGGAATTTTTTGAATTTTTCGGTTGAGTCTGTTTAACTGGACAGCCGTATTTTATGGTGTCAAATTTTTAACGTTAGTTAGTTAGTTGTTAATTATGTTACTGAAGTACTTGCGTAATGTATACTAGTCATTTAGAAGAGCAGGCCTATAACACAAAAAATTTAGTTTCTAAAATATCAATACATGAAGCAATTATACTATATTCCTTTCAATTTTCTGTGTATTTGTATGCGTAATTTTTTTATTTTATTATTTTACTTACATTATAATTATGTATGTAGAATATAACGGCACTGTAACTACGCATTGCTTGTATATCACATTTCAACGTAATTCCAACTCTGAAGATTACATTTTACATGATCGTTTCACAAATCATATTAAAATCACTTGAAATCATAATCGTATTGCTCAATTTTACATAGTTATGATTTGTTTATTTATATATAATTACTGTTGTATTTAATAACAATAATATTGTATTGCGAAGTGTGTGTTTTATGTGAGCATGCAGCGTGTCAATTATGCAGATTTACAAAGTATAAGGTACAAAGTGTAAAAAAATCTCAGTAAATTGGTAGTGAAAATTGACGTTCTTTCGATTAAACTATATTAACACATTTTACGATATGTACTTGCAAATATTAGTCTACGGTATCTTCAGTTAAGAAGTATTTTTATTAAAAATATAGATAGTAAGGCAGCTTTAAGAACAGACAAGTATATGTGTTGTTTTTATTTATACAAGCAGTTTCAAGTAGCTTAACCAAAAGATAGTTACAATCAAAGATATTTTGCAAGCGAGTAATCTCTAAAAGCTCTATTGACTTAGTGATTACAAATGTACTCCTAAGTAAAAAAATAAGGCAGACATTGAATACTATCGTAAAACTCTTAACTGTGGCAATGGTCAAGTTTATAATAAAAACAATTGGGAAAGTCTAAATAAAATTAGTAAATTTATAAAGCAATCATTTACGCATGAGGGATAAGGCAAACCAAAATTGCTTCACTTGTTCTCCATTCTTGAAACAGTTATGCAATCATTATTATTCATTATGTGAATCTGTAACAGTTTAGAATAAAGATCTGCCACGGTACAAAATCTTGACACTTTAATTATATTATCAGTTCAGACACGTTTTTCTTAAGACGATCTATTTTAATAAAGTCTTAAATGCTCTTTTCATCAAAATACACTAACACTAAACCTATTGAAGTTTATTCAAGTTTACTATTTTTAATCACAAGACCTTTGTCGATTGAGGGTTTTAATATTCTCAATTAAACAGATGGTGCTACAAGTCTACTGCTAACTATAATATTATATTAAAGAGATCATTAAAATTTCTGAGCATCTGGGGTTTTTATGTGTATATCTTAAACTATATGTTCGTTCTTAGTTGTCATTGTAACGTGACAATTTTAGCAATTGTAACTTTGTACATAAGACGACATACGTACATGCCTACTTGTACACTCGCATAAATTTGTACTAACATAGGTAACGTACTAAGGTAACTTGAGTAGTAGTCTTGAATTAATACAATAGAATTAAGTGACAAAGAATTTGGCATTCACAATATTATTATTTTTTCTTCTGTAATACACAAATATCTTTTTATTCCGCAAAGTAAAAAAAATATATACATATGATTATAATTGGCTTAGATTAAGGTTTAGTGCCTATACACAATACAACTGTACCCGAAATTAGAAACAACAAAAAGAAAGCAACATAGGGCATCAAAACCAAACACAAAATGCCACAAACCCGAATATAGTTACCATTTAGTTGTAATTTAAAGCATAGATTACGTACGAAAAAATAAATAGCCTTTTCGCATTGTCTGCTCCTAATGTCTGTAAAGAAACAACCACTCGCCACGTGGACAACAACCCTATCCATATTATCACAATAACACAAAGTAGAGTTTCCGTTACACATATAACTATAGGCATTGCAGCCAAGAGTGCACAAAATATACATGAAATTACGTTATCGTGAGTAGACCAGGTTAAATATATATTTATGGGGTTCGACGTAAAACAATGAAGTGTTTGCCCAACTAACAAAAGAGAGATTAGCAGGGGAGGGGCTTACTGGTCGTGAAATATATATAAAGGTAGAGACAAAAGCGGTGTTTTAACCAAGTGCCTACCCTCTAGTGGGAATTACCTATGCGATGGCCAAACGTTCAAGTCATCTACTGTTAAAATCTATTAAAATTGAAAACATCTTAAAATCTGTGAAACTCATAAATAAAGTAGATTATAGATAAATAAATCACCTTGCATCCGTCGTGTGACTTCGTTGTAAGTCGATTAAAATGACGCGTTTCGGAACATATGCTCCATCATCAGATTAAATCACTCTATTGAGGTCGTTAACAGTTAAAATCACATGTTACACATAATTATCAACTAATGTAACTCACTCGCTTACTAAATGGTGCGCACCACAGCGAAGCCGATCGGACACTGAATTATTATCTGAGTGATTACGCCTAACCAGGTTCAATGCTGTATCGTACAGCGGGTTGGATTTAAAATGTAAATGGTCATTCAATATGAAGTCTCGGCTGTTTATGTTATTATATGCTTTGTATATTTCGAACTCTTCTATTGCGTCCATGCAACGGCCTTTGTTGCACACATGTAGGGGTATCAAATTAGATTTGAAAACGGTATAATTATGATTGTGTAAGATTAAGTGGCGGGCAAAGGTGGACTTGATATTATTTAACAGAGTGAGATTATTTAGGTGACGTTCTGGTGTGTGCTCTTTAAATCGTTTGAGGAAACCTCTCCCCGTTTGACCAATGTAAAAACTGTTGCAGTCGTTACATGATAATTTACGTTTAATGAAGAAATTTGTGTTAGTGGTTGAAATCACAATCAGAATGATCACTGTTGCACACCACTATATAAAAATTATCTCGATTAGCGCTTTCAAGCTTCACAGCCCATCGTCAGATCGGAATAGACAGGAAATATGTGAAAACAAACCCTTCACCCCTCTCCCCCACCCTGCTCACATACAACAAGCTATAATATAAATGACCCTTCCCCACCCCCTAAACCCTGTCCCACCATCTGTACAGTTACATATTTTATAGCAAATTCCTTGTGTTTCAGTGTTGTGTGTGTGTGTGTGTGTCCACACACGTGGGTCAGTCACACACCCTTATTTTAAAACATCCAATTAGTACTATGCAATATAATTCTTAATCTTATCTATCTGTCCTCTATCATTTACTTCTTAATCATGTTATAAAATCAAATATAATAATCATGTTATAAAATAATATAATAAATCAAATATAATCATGTTATAAAATAAAATCTCCACGTGTGTGGAGAGGAAGAGGGTAAGTTTAAAAGGATGCACACACACACACACACACACACACACACACACACACACACACACACACACACACACACACACACACACACACACACACACACACACACCACTGAAACACAAGGAATTTGCTAGAAAAATATGTAACTGTACAGATGGTGGGACAGGGTTTAGGGGGTGGGGAAGGGTCATTTATATTATAGCTTGTTGTGTGTGAGCAGGGTGGGGGAGAGGGGTGAAGGGTTTGTTTTCACATATTTCCTGTCTATTCCGATCTGACGATGGGCTGTGAAGCTTGAAAGCGCTAATCGGGGTAATTTTTATATAGTGCTGATTATGATAATTTATATATGCCGGATTTCTTTTCTAAAGGTATGGGTTTTCTGTGACGTAGTATTTTTAATAGACTATTGTTTGTTTTGAAGGTAGCCGTAATATTCAAATTATTATATGTGGAGGTTAGAATCTTTGACATATTTGTGTATGTGGTAGAAATAAATGTTATTTTTGTATCCTTATCTACTGGGGGCTTGGATTTTCGAATTTTATGTTTCTGGATGAGATTATCAATTAACGTGTTTTTGTAACCATTAGCTAAAGCTATATGGTTAATGGTATTCAACTCCTCACGGTAATCATCATCACTGAGAGGCACTGCCAACAACCTGCGGATAAAGTAATTATAAGCTGCCAACTTTTGCGAAAAGGGATGATACGAGTCAGCATGTATTATCACATCAGTGGTGGTCGGTTTTCTATAAATAAAAATATTTCTATTTATTATCCACTTCGGTTTCCAGCGTGAATTGAATGTTTTTATTGATACTATTCATATAATGTTTTAGGTTTTCGATCTGTCGTACAGTACCATTGAAAATTAGAAAGGTATCGTCTACATAACGTGCATAAAATATTATATCATTTTTGTATTTGTTATGTGAGAGCAAATGAGAGTTTTTCTAAAAAGTTCAAGTAATCGTCGGCCAATAGACCAGAGAGAGGTGAATCCATAGCCAATCCGTCATCCTGAATGAAAAATTGGTTATTGAAAGCAAAGTAATTTTGTTCTAAAATAGTTTCAAGTAAACCAATTAACTCGTTTATCGTCTTGTATGATTTGGTGTTTATTATTAAGAGGTAAGTTGTACTTGAGGCCCTTATTAAGGATGTTCATTTCGTCTTTATTGAAAGCTATTGTAGTTAAATTAGACACACGAGGATAAAATGTGTGTTTACCAGTGATGTCGGTTTCTTGGCGATGTTTACCCTTCAAATTATGAATTTTACGCGTCTGTTTAAGGTATGTATTGTGAGTAACGTCAGAGACGTATTTATGTACTGATTCCATAACATTATTTATGATGGCCGGATGAATATTGTTGAAAATATGTAAATGCAATTTATAAAGTTGTGCATTGAGTGTAGATTTCTTGATATACAAAGATTTGATTTCCTCCTTGATCCGAAAAATCTCAGCATGATTTTTGGTTGCTTTAGCAGCCCTAGACAGGGCCTTCATATTTATGACTGCATATTTTGGTATTAGATGATTTTTTAAACAGATATTATTAAATTTAATGTGTAAGTTAGTTTTTAGTAACTGGACTTTAACGTTTTGATATTTATATACCATACTAGATTAGACTAGCCTCTAATTTCAAATAATGCCTCATAAATAAATTATGCCATTTAAAACCATATCATATTCACGTCGTGATAGTGATGATTTAAAGTAATAATTGAAGAACTTCTTGAATATTGTAAGTGTAAGTCAATGCGTGTTTAGTATTTTAGTTAAAAAAATAGGTCTCTTTTTCGAATGTAGGTCACAGACAATAAGAAACGATTGACAATCACTCTGTCAGACGCTGTCACATATTGACTCATAAGTCTGACGTACTGAATTCGGCGTCGAAACAGATAGTTTCCTGTTGTAAATATTATGTTAAGTTGCAATGAAACTTCATTTAATAAAGTATTGAAATTCAATTGGGTAACAAAAACTGCTTAGTAGTTTAAAAAAATCTAGATCAGCACAAATTAATTACCGTATATTTAAGGTAGAATACAAACAGTTGAAAGTGGTGATTGCAAATTAGTTCTTATTGGGCTATGATGATGCTTTCAATCAGTGAAGACGGACGTGTTTATTCAAAGAGTATCAGGCCTTAAACGACATATTTTCTCTGAATACCAATGTCAGTATCCTGCTTTTGGAGACAGTCATGTGATTACTTCGTTAAATTGACATAATTAAGAACGTTTTAGTTTAATGACTGGAAAACATTAGTAAAAAGAACAGAGCTTCAAAACTTTGAATTATTAAATAAATGTTTAGTAGACTACTGATACATTTATATATGACCAGGTGCATTTATCCATTTCTTTTAACGTGTTGACACATACAAACAGGCATGAAATTCAGGCTTGCATCATTTATCTGATGTGTTTTGATCGATGGCCTGCTTATCTATTCTAAACGTGCAACACATTGCAACGTAGATACAATTCTGCGAGGGCTGATGGACCGTATTGGAAACTGCTTTCCGCAAAGCTCCGTAACGAACGCTCTTTTATCCGCTTGTCGAGAAGTCGCTGAAAATTTGAAATTCATGTTTCCAGTATCGAAACTGTAAAACCAAGCAGTAGTGCTCACACGTACCAACATCATAAATAGAACAGTCTGCAAAACCAGAAACAAGATGTTAAGAACATACGTTTACGGCTAGAGCAATTTCAACAAAACTCTGTTCTTAAAACGTGGTTGTTTCTACGAAGATACGAGATTTAAAGAAAAAACAAAATAGCCGACGTTACCCACTATAGTGTAAAAAATAAATGTGATACAATTTCAACTAATACAGAGCGAAAGTGAGATTACCGTATCAGTAACTTTACAGTACATACTAAGCAACAGTAACTACACAGCAACAAAATATCTATGATATCACTAAAAACGCATTCCAAAACAATAAAATTTATTATTACGAATTTCCAGGATGTTAGGCCGTGGTCTGTATTCTCTATGCTTACTTACAGACGTTTCATCCGTACCGACACGAGCATCTTCAATGGTGCGGTAACACAGAAATAAAAGTAGTGTGCAAGTAATGGACATAGACAACCTAGACAATTGTAACAGTCGGGGAAATTGTGATAATGTAAACACCGGCCGTAAAAAAATGCTTAAGTTAATTTATTAAAAAGACACATTGTTAAAAATATACTCTTAAAATATTATAGAGGAGAACTTCTTGTATGGACTGAAAAACCTAAGCCACAGAAAACGTATCTTAGTTAAAATTTAGGCAGACGGAAAATGAAATTTGTGAGGTAGTTTAGATGCTCACCTAAGTATTTCGTCGATTGCACTTAAAGTCCTGTATTGACAATGTGTTTGGCTTGAAACAGCTTTGTGAAAAGACCACCAGCCGTATAATTGGTTTCTATTTAATATTATTTATTAATTTGCTCAAAGCCTTCCATTATGGTCACCTAACTATGTATGTTGATTTCATAATTTAGCAGTCGATTTCATATGTGTAGTTGATGATGACATTACCCACAATTACACAAAGTCACTACGCGGGTTAAAGTACGTGTACAGAATAAATGAAAGAGGCAGCTAGGCCATTATCTATTACCTGATAGAAAAGAAAAGGGGGAAGATAATTGTGTGTCGTGCATGAGCATGTGAACAAGGTGAACGTGTGATTATAATAATGCACAACAGCTACACAAAAAGGATTAGTTGTAATGTGTTCATAATACATATATTTACCTAACCACGCATCTTTCTAATCAGTATCAAAAAATACGATTTTTTTCCATCCACTGATCCATGAGCCAGCCTTCCACAGCTACTACCGTCTCTCACTCTCGCAACTTGCATACCAAAGGCTTCTGTTAACTCAGTCACCACGTAGCAGGTTTAAGTATTTTATTTTACTATATGCTGTTACAAAGAACTGTACACTGTAATTGTAAAGTACATTATTTGGTGCAAAAACATTATTAAAATTTAATTATACTTTACAGTGTAATTTCAGTTTGAGACGAAATTGTTGTCCGTAAGTTACTGAGAGTTTTGTGGTTGGTCGTGAGCTTCATCAAACAAACACATGGTATCCTGAAGCCAGCTGGACAGTACTGCATACTGGACATTGGTAGAGATGACAATATGCGGATTGGACGGACTGATTTTTAAGCTGAGAACGCCCTGTACGTACTGTAGACTATTAAGTTTGTACATCAGTCCGCCACCTCCCAATCCATGACATACGATCACGACTGCAAACATTCACACACAAAGTCACACACACGCACGCACACACACATACATTTATTTATCTATTTATTATCATAGTGCCCTTATACCATATTGGTGTCGGGTTACATCAACTACACTCTATATACAAATTTTTTCCATCTTACTCTATCCATTGACAATGTCTTCGCTTCACTCCAGCCCAAGCTTCTTTCTCTCAAAATGTTTCCCATCGTTCCATCCCAAGTCAGTCGCTGTCTTCCTCTCTTCTTTCTCCCCGCTGATTTTGCCTCCCAAACCTTTTTTACCATTTTATCACTATCCATTCTCTGCATGTGTCCCCACCAGCATAGTTGTCTCTGTTCAATAAAATCCAGCATAGATATCATTTCTAAATCCTCTTATATTTGTGTATTCCTAACTCTATTCTTCCTTGTTACTCCTACTACTCTCCTAAGATATTTCATTTCTGCCGCCTGGATTTTACTTTTTTGGCTTTTGGATAGCACCCACGTCTCACAGCCGTATGTTAAAACCGGTCTATATACTGTTTTATACACACTCATTTTCGTTTTTCTTGATATCTCCTTCATATCTATAAATTTATTGTTTAATGCATTGTATACTTTTATTGCCTTTTCAATTCTTTCATTTAATACGGCTTCTTGATTCCCATTACTATCTACTATAACCCCTAGATATTTAAATTGTTTGACTTGTTCTATCTTCACTCCTCCAATCGCTATATTTATTATTTTCTCCCCCATTACCATTACTTTTGTTTTGGTCTTATTTATTTTCATCCCTTTTTCCTGGAGAACTTCATTCCATATATTCAATTTACCTTGTAACGCCCTTTCACTTGTAGCCGTTAGCACTACATCATCCGCAAAAGCCCCTTCTGCTACTTCTATACTTCGCAAGTTCCTGTATCCAACATGCATTTTCCTAACCTTCAGTGAGCACTTCTTAATAATCTCGTCCATGTACAAGTTGAATAATATCGGACTCAGTCCACCTCCTTGTCTTAATCCATAATTTGTTGTAAATCCTAACGACCTCATATTTTTACAAATTACATAATTTACATTATATAAAGCTATGTATTACCGTAATTATTTTACTCCTTATTCCTCTATTTTTTAAACTTTCCCATATTTTTGTTCTAGGCACACTATCGAAAACCTTCTCAAGATCAATAAAAGCCAAACATACCAATTTATCTTGTTGTGTCGACTTCTCAGCTATATGTTGCAGAGTAAATATGTGATCCTGCACACTTTTCTCTGATCTAAAGCTACTCTGCGATTCCTCCAAACTATTTTCTAAAATTGGGAGTGTATATATATATATATACACTCTAAGTATATATATTTTTTCTAAGTGTATATATATATATATATTATAACTTATATATACATATTATAACGTTACAAAAGGTAACCCACAAATAAAGAAGAAATTACCATTTAATAAAAAAGTGAGTTGCAACATTAAAGGAATAAAGAAAGTCAAAGTATGAAGGAATTAAAGAACAAAAATATTAAAATATAGCACAATAATAACTTAAAACCAAGACAAGGACTGAGACGATGACAAAAGCAAGTGATTGGCAAAGGAAAGGATAAAAATAAATAACATTGTGACCATATCACAACCCCTTGTCAACCAATAATAAAATAGTAAATGTAACTATGAAAGTACAAAGCTATGTTATTAGTGTGAGTAGTCCCATGTAAGACTACCAAGACGTAAATGTAAATTAAGTAATGTTAAATAATATTGTTATTAGAATATGAAGGGAACAAACCCCTTATATAATAAATACCCAATGTTAATGACAAGGTCAGTAGTGTGGTTAGATCCAAATGAAGAAAAGAAAGAAAAACAGTGAATAATATAATATTAAAGTGAATAACAGAACCAAGAAAAATATACTAACTGAAAGTCATCAGTAGTAATAATGTGTAGAATGAATAATAATTAATGCTTGAGTAAAAAATGATGAATGCAAACTGTGAATAAACTAATGCATAATAGGCCTACACAAATGGAATAGGTAGAATTAAAGTTCATGTGTTAAAATACGAAAATAATAGTTAAGCAATAGTTATAGTTATCTGTTGGTGTTAAAAAGAATATATAGAAGGGTAAAAAAGCATGTTTAATAAATAATAGTTAATAGGGAGATAGGAAATGTATTAAAAAATAGCATGTGCATAGCATGTTAGAAAGAATAGTATAATGTTTTGAAAGTGATTATAAATCATTAAATGTTCCATGTTGATATATTGTAGTTATAGTTAAAATAGTTTTTTATCATCAAATTCTACAAATTTGTTATAATATATAAGGAAAGTTAGTTGATAGGCTAAGGAGCCTATAGGAAGGAGGCAGTAATTTATAAAATTTGATATAATAGCAGTAATAAGTAAGGACAAAATGTATGGAATACTATTAAAATTGATAATATAAATTTAAGGACACCTAATGTATATCGAAAGAACTAGTTATAAAATAATTTATATAAAAAAAAAACTGTTAAATTAGTAAATCAGTAAATACGGAACCGAAACCAGTCATGTTTGTTTTCTAATTAAATTATAAAAGAAATGCAGTCCAATAATGTTATTATCAAAGAAATTCAAAGTAGTATAAGAAAGTTATGCTAATTTAAAAATATTCATTAATTTTGTAAAAATTCAGGAGCAAGATCTAACAATGTAAACAATATTTTCCACCAATAGGAATCTGAGGCTTGCTGCCTTGACAACCAAACATTAACAGAATGAACGGTTAATCCATTATAAGATTCAGAGAAGAGCAGATCATAAAATTCATGCAGCTCAATATAATTATATAATAGCAATAAATCAACTAGAAATGAAATGGCAATGAACCAAAATGAGATGATTAATAATAGTATGGAAAAAAGAAATTTAATAACCAGAATTATTGGAAATTGAAAAAAAATCTACTTAATAAATTATAAAAGAAAAACGAACTCAGAGAGACAAATCAGATGTAATGGAATGTGATAAGTATAAATCAACTTAAAAAAAACTAAAATGAAAAACGACTAGTCTACACTGTGACATGTTTTCACTTAATAATAAACTTTATATAAACACTCACTTAAGGAATAACTTAAGGACACTCTGTTTATATCTTTATTCACTTTTTAATTTATGGTGATCAAATTATTGGACAATGGAATCATTTAAAAAAAAACGAACTATTAACCTAGTCACCCACTGTGACTCAACACATGTACTATAACCTAAGAAGTGATTTAATAAGAACCTGTATAATATTTAAGTATGTTTTATGTGAAGTTTTGTACTTTCTAAAGATATTTTATTAACTTTCTTGCAATCGCAAGAACCCAATTGAATTAAAATAATTAAAATAAAACATAACATTTTAATCAACTAGCCCTTGAATACTAAGAGAACACTATTGCCAACTGCTGAGCTAGTAAAGAACAAGAAAAGGAGCAAAATATATATTATAAAGATATTTCATGTTGTTAAAAAAAAAAGAAATTAATAAAAAACACTACAGAAATAATATAGTATTGACTATTATCAATTGTGTATTTAATTTATGTTAACCTTACAGACAATTTATTCCTTAATATAGCTAAGGTGAAAATTTTTTACAAACAAAATTGAGGTTGGTAACCCTGATATTTTGGAACGAATTCAAATCAACTACAAGACACAGGTGAGTTGGATTAATTCAAAATAAGAGAAAAGGAGAAATAGGTGAGAAGAATCATTTTAATTGTTTTGGAAATAAAACAATTTGGCGCCTTAAAATCGGGAAACAAACCAAATACAACACATCAATAAAATAAAGTAAGGTAATAGGTTGGCGAAACAGGATGAGGCTTCAACGGGTACGACTCCGGTACGTAACAAATAAACGCAACCAACGTGTGGCTGGTAAATAATTTGTATGTAAGGTGGGCTTATATGTTTTTTGGCTGGTTTTATTTTTCTAAACTCTCTTGATATTATTGTCAAAATGTTTCTCTTCAAATAAATATTTAGTAAACTGTCCTTATTTGTTTTTTGACCTTAGATGGTTTTATTTCTAAATTCTCTCCTTCTTTATTATTATATTATAGCCATAAAGTTTCTCTTAGGTAATTGGTATGTAAGGTGATCTCACGGATGTTTAGAATCTTGTGGTTTTAAACTCTAATTCTTCTTCTTCTATCATCGCCATAACGTTTTTCTTAAATAATTGGTATGTAAGGTGATCTCATTTATGTTTAAAATTTTGTTGACTTATTTCAAACTCTTCTTATATTATTCTTCTTTTCAAATAATTTCTTTCAAATAATCTTTATGTAAGATTGGCTTACATGTATTTTAGAATTTTGGGGTTTTTATGTTTTTAAACTTCTTCTCTTCTATTCTAGCCATAAAGTTTTTCACATTTTCTTGGTATGTAAGGTGAACTTACACCTTTTTAGAATTTAGAGGATTTTATGTTTTTAAACTTCTTCTCTTCTATTCTAGCCATAAAGTTTTTTCACATTTTCTTGGTATGTAAGGTGAACTTACATTTTTTTAGAATTTAGAGGTTTTTATGTTTTTAAACTTCTTCTCTTCTATTCTAGCCATAAAGTTTTTCACATTTTCTTGGTATGTGAGGTGAACTTACACCTTTTTAGAATTTAGAGGATTTTATGTTTTTAAACTTCTTCTCTTCTATTCTAACGATAAAGTTTTTTCACATTTTCTTGGTATGTGAGGTGAACTTACACCTTTTTAGAATTTAGAGGATTTTATGTTTTTAAACTTCTTCTCTTCTATTCTAGCCATAAAGTTTTTTCACATTTTCTTGGTATGTAAGGTGAACTTACACCTTTTTAGAATTTAGAGGATTTTTTAATCATAAAATTTCTTCATGGATGCCTGGTTAAAAACACCCTTGACTTTACTTGAACTTATTTCTTTGATTTCGTAGGTGTTGTTGTTATTGTCTTTTGAGACGATATAGGGACCAGTATACAGGAGCAATAACTTTTTTGTTATCCCTTCTAGGGAACTGGGTAATTCCCTATTCTTCAACAACACCTTCTCTCCAATGGTATAATGAATAACCTTACCCATGCATTTATTGTATTTGTTCCGCCGTTTCTCCTGATCTTCGGCCACCTTATTACAAAATTAAATTTTATTGAATTTATATTTATGTTCTCTTGGGAACTCCAAGATGTCAGCAATTTCTCTAGGGGGTTGTCTCTCGTACATTGCGGAGTATGGGGTTATTCCTATGGCTGGATGGTAGGCCAGGTTGAGGAATTCTTCAGTGGCCTCCAAGTATTCTTGCCACCTTCTCTGCTGATCATGGCAATATGTTCTTAATAGGCGCCCTACCTCTCGTAAGACTCTTTCGGCCGGGTTACTGCTTGGGTGGTATACGGATGTCTTGTATGTGTGAACCCCCATGGATAGCAGTGTATCCCGTCATCTCCTCCCCTTGAATTGCGTTCCGTGGTCGGTTATGATCGATACCGGTTTTCCGACGGTTGGGAAGTACTGGTCGATCAGGATATTAAGAACTGTCTTCGTAGTCGCCCGATTTGCTGGGTATAGCTTTATGAACTTAGTGTAATGGTCCATAATGATGACGATATATCTGTATCGGTGGCGGCCTCCACTGCGGGGATATGGCCCGCAGATATCCAGGAATACTTTCTCAAGTTTAAACTGTGATGTTATTGGAATCATCTGCCCTTCTCTTTTCTCGTTATTAGTTTTTACGAGTTGGCAGATGCGACAGTTTCTAATATACCTCCGTACCTTCCGATTGATGTCCTTTATATAACAGTTTTCTTCCAGGGCCTTTACCACCTTTAAAGCGCCCATATGCCCATATCGAACATGATAACTGATCACTACCTCTCTCTCGATATGGGTTGGAATTATTACCTTCCATTCCTCCTTAAATAATGATGGTTTGGAAAACAGGATTCCCTTATGTATAGTATAATATCGAGATATGGTTTCATCTCCTGCTTCCAATCTTGAGATAATATTAATTAATTTCGGGTCAGCTTGTTGGTGTGTGCTTAGTTGTTCTAGAACTGATTGTAGACCGGCGCTGCTGCTGAGAATATGGTACACCTTCAGAATACTCTCCTTCTCCCCCTCGAACGTTTGCTTGTCAATGTCAACTCTAGACAATACGTCCGCGACGACATTCTTCCTTCCGGGGATATACTCCCATTTCAGGTCGTACTCTTGCAGCAATAGTATCCACCGCGTTAATCTTCCATGGCTCAGCTTACATCTCTTAAGGAACGAGATAGATTTATGGTCTGTACGGACGGTGACGGGATAACCAAGAATATATGTACGGAACTTTCCGCACGCGAACACGACACTCAATAACTCCTTCTCTGTCACATGATAGTTTTTCTCACTCTGGTTCAGAGCTCTGCTGGCAAAACAGATTACAAGATGCTCGCCCTCCTCATCCTCTTGATATAAAGTAGTGCCAAGGCTGATGTCACTGGCATCGCAATTAAGAAAGAAAGGCTTGTTAAAATCTGGGTGACGGAGTATAATATGTTTAAGAAATTTTTGTTTTATGAGAGTCAATATGTTTTGTTGTTCATTACCCCAGATCCATTTATTTTTAGATGACAGTTGCGGCTGGAATCTGGCAGTCAGTTCGGAGTACTTTTCCTGGAACTTGCGGTAGTAGTTACAGAGTCCCAGGAACGACTGTAACTGCCTTCGATTCTTTGGTGTAGGAAAGTTCTGAATTGCTTCGACTTTTTCAGCCGACGGTGAGATTCCCTTATCATTTAATATGAAGCCCAAGAATTGTATCTCTTTAGCAATAAAATGAGACTTTGCTAACTTCAGAGTAATATTGTTTGCTGCTAGCTTCTGTAAGACGTGTTCCACACGGTAGCAGTGTTCCTCCCAAGTTTCTGAGGACACTAGCAAGTCATCGACGTATACGGTGGTGAATTTTAGTGCTTCTTGGCCAAGTATCTGATCCATGCAGTGCACAAAGACTGCGACTGAGTTTACTAGTCCGAAGGGCAACCTCTTAAACTGGTAGTTCCGCCCTTCGAATATAAAGGCCAGATACTGGCGACTCTGTGGATGTAATTCCACCTGCCAGTATCCGCACACCGTATCCCAGGTAGTGAAGTATTTGGTACCGTGGAACCGTTTTAAGATCTCCTCAATCTCACCGGGCGAAGTCCTGTCATTTATGATCATCTTATTTATTTCGCGCGCATCTAAACATAAACGGACTTGTCCGTTTTTCTTAGGAATAGCCACGATAGGACTTGTATAAGGGGAATGGCTACTCTCTATAATGTCACGGTTAATCATTTGCTCTATTTCAGCTCTTACTGCCTGCTTTCGTGATTGCGCAATGGGGTAAGACTTCCGGTTAAAGTCTACAGTGTCTCGGAATTGTAGAGTACACTGGAAATTCTTCACTTTACCGGGCTCATCAGAAAAGACTGATTTGTATTTATTGTATATATCGATTAATTTGTTCGCTTGGTTTGTTGTTAAACCTTCGCCAGTTATACCGCTCCGGAAATCCCTGATCTCCTGGATTTTTTGCGACCATAAATCTTCATTGGATGTGTCGTCTATTCTCTGTTCAATTATGGATGTTGGTTGGATGTAATTGATTTTTCGGATTTGCTGATGGATACTATCGGGAACGACTTGGTCACTACCCACCAAGTTCGCCGTCCAAGTATGTCCGCTAGAAAACAGTGATAATGTTTCAGTTCTTAGATTAATAATGGCGGAATTTCTCCTAAGCACATCACACCCGACCAGTATATTAAATGGCAGACCGCTCGCCACCAAGAATTCCATGTCTATCGCTATACCACAGCTCATCACACTGGCGGAGACTTGTCTACGTATAGTTTTGTTTTGTCGGCCGGTTGCTCCCAACAAAACAATATTATTCAACGGCAATGTTGGTAAAGTTCTTCCGCACTCTCGCTGTATCCTCTCCAGTTCCGTCGTATTTATTATTGATACGTTTGACCCAGTATCGATCATTAACTTGGCTGGGATGCCTTCTACCTTGGCGTCAACATGTATAATCTCATTATTGAAGTTATTGGTGGGACTCCTGTTATCCTCTTCCAATAACTCCTGTCTGATGTCTTTCAGGTAGTTGCATCCGATGATTGTAATACGATTGTGATTATTTATTATATTACACTCATTCTCATTATCATACCCAGTAGTCAGAACCAGTAATGGGTTCTGGTTATTTCTTACTGCCTGTGCCCGTTTAAAGGCTCGGCATCATTGTTTCTTTGAGCCATATTATTGGATGCCTCATTCGGGATGCTCAGGGTGGTTACTTGCCGATCTGTTCTATGGTTTCTGGTCGTTCATGGTGCGACCTCTGTTCAGTGTTGTCTAAACTATTACTCCTACGCGCCGGATAGTACCTCGGTTGGTCCCGTTCTAGGCTCCTCCGCCTTTCTTCGTATCTTCGGTAACTGTTCCCTCTATGGTGGTTGAAACCTCGCTGTCGTCCATCTGTGGCCCGTATGAAGTTCACTCTTGGGCGAGGAAACCTATTATTACTAAAATTACTATTATTGGGACCCACACGATTAGCATTATTATGGTAAGGACTATTACCATAATTGGGGCTTCTCTGACTATTTACGTTACCAGGGTTGGGATTGTGGTTACCCTGATAACCATTAGAGGGTCGATTCGGGTTTTGCTGGTTGGGACCCGTTCTATTACTGTCATTGTAATTGGTATTATTTCCAGTATTTCCATTATTATAATTATTATTTCGCGGGTATGCCCGACCTCCTTGGTACCCATTATTTACGTGGTTCGCACCTTGGTTATTATTCTGGTACGTCCTTGGTTCGGGCCCATCACTTCTCCTACGACTCTGCCTGTAGTAATCTTCGTTCTCATAATTCTCCAGGAGTTCGGTCATTGCTTGGATGGTTTTTATCTGGCTGCCCCTCCTAGCGCGAATCACTTCCTCATCATAATGATAAGACAGCTTGTTTATTAAGCATTCCTCCGGTATGGCTGGTTCTAAGTGCTTGGCCATACACACTTTGCCGAGGAAATACGCTGTCATTGATCTGCCGACTTGTGGTTGGTAGCGGCCGTGGCAGATATTATCTCTGATGAGATTCTGCGTGGTCTCTGACCAGTACTTGGCTTTGAACATGCTCTTGAACTGTTCATAGTTATTGATGTCGCTCCGGTTTGCCATCCACCAATGGTCATTCACCTCCCGAAACGACTCGTCAAGGATCTCTCTATTCTGAACCCATCGGTTCCCTCGGTGTTTCTCGATGTACTCCTCTATTCGTGCCAAGAACTCCATTGGCTTCCGTTTGTATTGTCGGAAATTCAGCCATTCTCGGTTCTCTGACATGGGGAAACTGTGATATCCCGATGGTCTGTTTCTGATTGACTCTATCTCCTCCTGGCTCTGACGCATCTGTCCGGTTATGTTTACCATGGCGGCTTCCACGCCGTCGCATCTTTCTGTTACTTGGGTTCTTACTTTATTTACTTCCTCCAGAGCAAATTTCTTGGTCTCTTCTATTTTTGTTTTCTGCTGTCCTTGGACCTGAGTAATTTCCTTTGTTATTACTTCACGGACTTCCAGCACTTCGTTTTCTGTTAGCCGACATCTTTCGTCTACTTCTCGGATCTGCTGGTTAACAACCACAACTTCCTGTTCTAATTTCTTTACTATTGATTTCTTGGTCTCTGTTATCTTCTTATTTATCTCCTCTTTAGCTAACTCTATCCTCTCGTCTAACTTATTCATGTTCTCTTGGTTAACTTCCCTCAGTTCTTCTCTCAACCTTTGATTATTCTCATCCATCTTCTCTTCCATTTTCAGATTATTTTCCTCCAACCTTTCCCTCAGTTGCTGATTGTCGCTTTCTATTTTCTTACTTGTTTCTTCCATTTTCTCTTCTAAATTCTTATTATTTTCTTCCATTTTCCTTTCCATCTTTCTACTAGTTTCTTCGAACCTCTTATTAGTATTTTCTATCTTACGGCCCAATTTTTCCATTGTGGATCGGTTATCTTCCTTCAGATCCTCTAGTTTTTCATTTAATGAATGGTTATCGTCATCCATTTTCTTGCTTAAATTCTCCTCCATCTTCTTGTTATCTTCCGTAGTGGAATCCATTTTCTTATTTAAATCCTCCTTTGTTGATTTAATTTCTTTCTTCAAATCTTCTTTCAATTCCTGATTCATTGTTTTATTATCCTCTCTCCTTTGTCTGAACATTTCCATTATGTTCTCTTCCATTGTTTTAGATTTCTCCTTTTCCTTCTCTGGGACAGTGACTTCCCCTGTGTGCGTTGTTATTTCGGGTTGTTCCTCTGTTGGTGCTGGTTGTTTCGGTTCCATCTGGATTAGTAACACTTCCGGATCCACCACAGGTGTTGCCTCCTTATCCCCCATGTCAATCTCTTTTTCGGCCTCTGCCGCTCTCTTTTTCGATGTAGCTCGTCTCTGCATCTTTCTGCTGTCTATCAATCAATCGCTGCCAAGCTTAGATTATTAAGCCCTCTAAGTTGGACGCCACTTTGTAACTAGACCCTTTATATGGCTGTAATCTGATCAAGCCCCACTGTTTGGGCTAGCCACTTGGTCGCCAGACCGCTGTATGCCGGTCGTTACAAAAGAATAAAAATAAAATGGAAAATTCAATAATAATAGAATTTTCAAATAATAAAATAATTTTGTTTATGTTTATAGATGTAGGTATAATAGATAAATCTGTTTTTTAAAAGTTTCTGGTAAAATTTTAATAACAGGTAGGTATTTATTGACCGTCGAGCACTTCTTGAAGATTTGCACCAAGTCTGGAGTTAAATAGATTAACTCCAGGTAATAATCGATTGGTGACTTTTCTGACTGGTCCAATATCTGTCTGAAATAGAATATATTCTTCTCACTTAATGCCTTCAGCCTTATAAATACCCTTAAATTACCATGTGAAATAAGTACAGATACAAAATAATGGAAATATAAAGATTTATTGACAATTTTAAATAAATAATCGATATTTTATCGATGGAGAGCAATTATCGACTCTGTCTCAGGAATTATCGATTGTGTCATACAGAACAAAATTTTATATTATATTAAAAGACAGGTTCTTTGAGCGATTAGGATTAATAGTCAGAGAAGGGTGACGAGAAAGTATAACATTAACAATTAACACATAAATACAATAATTACTATTTAATAGTATTTAAATAATTCAGGTTATGATATTAGAATAAATGTTTTGTCGAACCAATGAAGACTGATGTGACGTCAGTGACTACGATGTAGTAGGCAGGTTTCGTTTTCAAGATGGCCGCTCCTTGGGTTGGTCTTGGCTATTGCATATGCGTCGAGTCAGAAAATTACTATAAAATTACCTTCATCAAGGTCTAAAATGTCCCCGCACTGGTGTAATATGTCTGTTAATCTATTTGGTGTATTCTGGTGAAGTGTTCTGTGTAAACTTGCGTTAGTTAGTTTATTTTCTATTTGTTCAACTACTACGGTTAAGTTTTCAAGTTACGGTTAGGTTTGTAGAGTGAATCAGTTGTAATATAATGTTTTACTGTTTACTGTCACTCGTATAGTGAAGTTAGAGGTTTGTTTTCACTATTGTCGTGAATGTTTTTATAGTATTGGCTTCAAAAAGTGTCTAATTTGTCTAACTCCCGTTCACTGATTTCAATGGCTAAACGTTAGCATCATGTTCGACTCGGTTTTAAGAACGTTTTTTTCACACACCTATTCAGCTTGATATTCAACAAAAGACTAATTAACTTGGTCATAAATCTTGCCCAGTTAATCCTTGAAAAAGTATTGTTAACATTTTTCGACTTCATACACATTAGAAAATATTACATTATATATGGAATTTTTCTATTTTATTCCTTACTTTTATGAATTACTAATCTTATTATTAGTTTAATCATCTTATTCCCTTTAAATTGATGTATTATAGTCCATATCTGTAGACATTTTGTGGAAATTAACAAATTTTGTTCACACTTTGGAAATATAGGCTCAAAATTGGATTTCCGTCTTTATACAAAATTCCTTCCATTTTAAATATTATTAATACTATTATAATAAATTTTAATTAGTCATATTTCTCTTCCTTTCCTTAAATACATATAAATTACACCTTTGAACTGGTTTTTTGTGTTAATTTGTAGATTTGATATTGCTCTCTAAAATTAATTAATTTATATATTTTGACAATTTACAAAATGTTAAGGTATATTTCCTTATTGTCATTTTAATTCATAGGATCATTCCTAGTAGTAGTTAATTGTGTTATCTTATATAAATCTGGGTAGTTTACAGGATTTATTAGTGAATTATACTATTTTATATTGGTTCTCTGATTTCACCAAATGGCCTAGATTTTAGAATTTTATATTTCTTTCTTTCTCAAATAATTTAAACTTAATTCCTCCTCTGACTTTACATAATTACAATTATATGAAAATAACATGATCTATAACTTATTGTTTTGTGTAGTAGTTAATTAACACTACAGTTATTAAAATAATTAATTATGAACATTGTTTAGTAATTTGCACAATTTAACATATTGCAGATACAGCTTAAACATATCTCTTTTAACTATTTTTAATCTAACATAGCATACCTTTTAGTACATTATTACTGGTATGTAGGTTATTATTTATCAAACATAATTCTTTTTTAAAACACATAACATAAATCTTATTTTCTAATAAACCTTACAAGTACATTTATTTAACACATTGATTTTAGGATTGTGAAATAACAGTCTATTTAAACATGTTACACTTATTCATACTATATTAGTATCAGTCCTTTTTGGTTTAAATCATTATTATTGTGATCCCCCACATCAGCAAACACCAACTCCCATACTTTATTTATTATCATTTTTTACAAATGTCTTGTAAATAAAGACTTACATTAAAATAATAAAATACTGGAAACCTTCCATTTTATTATTTTATTATGCTGTTTATTATTTAGATTTTAAAGTTGTGATATAGCATACTACTAAGTTATAGTATCACCAACTTTAAGTTTATTGCTTTTTTTTTAAAAAACACTTAAACAAATTCACTTTCACTGTTGGTTCTGATATTCTGAGTCTTATTATCTCAGACCAGACCTTTAGTCATCATGGACCGTTAAGACTAGTTTATTTTCTTTATTACACAATAGCTTTAGCCGGTGCACTTCTTATAACGCTATACAACACTTTAGTTTTCTCAATAATTACATTTTTATAAGATTTTGGGTATGTTATACTTTCTTTGGCATAGTTTTTGTGGGTTTGGGATTGATAGTAGTTTATATAATAATAGGTTTTACTACGGTGTTTCTTTCATACTATGTCTTCCTCTCCTCCTGTCTTCCTTCTTGTCCTTCTTCCTATCTTCCTTCTGGTATTCATTCTTGTCCCTCTTCTAGTTTTCATTCTTGTCCCTCGTCTAGTCTTCACTCTTCTGGTCTTCTTACCTCATTCTTGGGTAAACCAAGGTACTTGGTGTTATCACGACTGAGGTTTAGTTTGGAGTATTTAATTTCTTCACTGAACTGATTTTATTCTTCTATACAGGTTTCAGGGTATTGTTTTCTTCCTGTTCACAAACTTTATTCTTCCCTCTTCTTGTTTTTAGGGTATTTTGGTATTCACCACTCTTTGATTGAGTCTCTTTTTCCGGGATATTGTCTTATGTAACTGGTTTACTGCTCTGAGCTTCCTGTGTAACTTACTGGTATTATACTATGAGTTGATGAGTTGCTTCAATACTTTCTTTGGTTTCTTTTAACAGTGGTTTTGATATATTATATAGTGAGGATTTTTATCTTATTGTGTTTCATTCCTCTGATTTATTTAAATGTCATTTAATATTATTACAACATTTGTTGATGTAATTAAACTTTATGATTTCATATGACTTGAAATGTAGTGGATTTTCTGTCACGCTACAATATATATATATAAATATATTATATAATTTAATATAATATTTATACATATTATATATTCAAACACTTTCTGCTACAGTACGTTTCTTGATGTTTATAATATATATTTTATAATGACTTTATTTGAGGGAATGCAAAAAATATCTTGAGGTAAAGTAATTAAAAAAATGTTATATAATTTTTATAATGACTTTACCTCAAGATGTTTTTTTTCCTTATTTGGAACATGTTTCGGGACGTTTTGTGTTCCCATCCAAACACTTCCTAATTTTGATTCTTGTGAAGTACTTGTGTGTTGGTGGGTTGTTGTTGTGGTTTCCTGTTAGCCTTTGTCACTTTAGATTGGTATTATTGTGTGTGACTGTGGTGTATATAATTAGTATTTTGTGTATTATCGATGTTAAGTGCTTTGAAAATTGTGTCACGTTTTGTATTGAACGTGTATTGTCACGTTCAGGTATTAGTTTGTTTTGTGTTTTATGTTTGTATATTTGTAAATTTTCCCAAATGTTCAAAATGGTGCCTCTGTGTGGTATGTGTTTTATTAGTGTCATGTTGGTTATGTCTGGGAATTCGTGTCCAGTGTTTATTGCATGTGTGGCCAAATTATTTTTTGCATGTGTATTGCATGTATTTGTACATATTTTTGCATATATGAAACTGCCTGACTTGGAACGTTTTAGTTTACTTATCATTTAACATTAGTTCAGTTATAGATCCATTGTTTTTGGTATCCAGGCCACTTTATGTATATAAATAGTAAACTAGTTTTACCTTTGCCTTTTCCGTCTGGTGAACAGCGATATCGCGCCTCTTCTCATATTTTGGGGGTTTTCATATATTTTTGTGTTTATATTTATATTTATTGTGATGTGTGTAAATTTGTATATAAAGTTGTTTTTAATATTTTAATAATTGACGAACTTCACCGAGGGATATTCCTGATGATGGGACATATGTCCCGAAACGCGTAGATATTCATAAAGGATAAAGGCCACCAGACGGAAAAGAAGAAGGTAAAATTATTTTACTATTTATATATTAGTTCAGTTAGTTTACATTCGGGCTAAATAGAAGAAAACAACATTCTACAATCAAAAAATATATTTTATGTTTTAAAATTTTCATTAATGTTTGAAATATTATTTCTTTGTATAAGTTGAACAGGTTTGTAGGTTTGCTTTGTTAAGCCATCAATAAAGGGCCTAGCTATGATAATGCCATTAGAGGTTCCGTAGGTGAAGTGCATCAATGGGCTAATGCCAAAGTGTACTTTCTCTGTGGACGGAACTACTATTCCTCTTGTTTCTTCCGTAACACATGTTTTCTCGAAACACATTGGCCTCCAATTTTGAAAATTAAGTATATCGGATGTGTTCATTCGTGCACTGTAAACTTACTAGAAGCTATTATTATCTCTGTTAACTGTTGTAAGCTGTAAAATCTGTCATATTTTTTTAAAGTCATTTATTTTTTTGTCTGTTATCTTTTTATTATAGGGAAATCCATATCACAAGGGAGGTACGAATCTCTTTTAATAGGGAAAAACTGATCAATTCTGTTGAACCTACCAGAATCAGTAAGAACCAAAATAAAACCTATTTAATGCATGGTTTTTATTTTAACCTCCGCAATTGTCTGAATAAATATGTACCTTTGTACATTTTGGAGGAGCTGAAGACAAATGAACAAACTTCCTCGGGGCTTTTTCTCGCAGTCCCTTCATGGTATAGATAGATTGTTCTCCTTAATATTATGTATACAAAATAAATGTACAGAAATCTGTCGTATGTAAAATGTATCTTTAACAGGAAGAGTTGGTGAAGAAATGTTTTGCATGTAATCAAATACAATTGATAACACATAAGGTTCCCTTTCCTTTGTCTCTTTTGTACTTCATTTTTCAATTTATTGAAAACCTTTTTGGATCTACGCTTGTAAGTTAGTAGCTCAGCAGTGGCATATCTTTTCACTGCTCACTGTGATGGGGATTTTTTAATTTTACGGTCAAGTGTTCGCAAGTGCAACATGAATCAACCTGAGCGCGTCCAAATCTCAAGTTGTAGTTACCTTTGAAAAAGGTATTGTATCGGTTATGACAACTTGATTTTGGGTCTATGTGTGCAACTTTTTTTTTAAGTTTGTCTGTAGGTGAGAAACAACCACGATGACAAGCAGTACTCCTAGTCGACGTCGTTGAGCTAAAGGATTTGCGTTGCCAAGTACTAAAACTTTAAGAATAAAACCATAAACAAAGGAGAAACAGTGTACTGATTTATAAGAAAGATGCGTGAAAATTTATAATTAAAATATATAAGCCTATTTAATGTATAAAGTAAGTAAAGAATTAAATTTGCACGGCAAGCCAACTGAACAGTATGATACTTAACTATTATTGTATGTGAAAAAATCGTGTTATTAAAAGAGAAGAATGGATACCTTACTGTGACGTGACATCTGCGTCAGCAATAAATCCCAATTGAGAACATAAAGCTGTCAGACGGACACTGGCGAGTATGTGACCAGCATCAACAACGCAACCCTTAGTGATTCTCCCGTTGTGTATCCAGTGTGCTAAGGTAAATCTATTTTAATAGCACCTTATAACATTACACTAAATAAATTTCCGTATAGTACTTAGTTTATTCAGGTAAATACCTGAATCTGTTAATCTCTGTTAACAATGAACAAGAAAATTTATAGCTTAATTGTTACAATCTAAAATGAATTACGATTTTATAAGTGTAAGTTATAAAAAAATTAGAACAATCTATTTATAAATTATGAAATTGTAAAATTTGTGATGAGTCCTCTTAATCCAATGTTATTCTAAAGCAGATACAAACTGCGTAGGCTATTCATCTACGGAAGTAGTTATTGTCCGTACAATATAGCAGAGGTTTTCTGTTGGTGTAGCCTGTACGGGAAAGAATTGTTCTGAGAGTTTCTATAATCTAACACTTTTAGTGATCATCTACAAAGTAAGATTAAGTATAATATAAAGTAGATTAGTGTACTTGTACATTAGCAAAATAAAACTAATATTTACAAAAAATCTGGTATATTTTGTATAAAGTAATTATATACTTATATTACTTACCTTGACACATATTATGCTACCATTATTTCTTAATATTAGGCACATAAACAAGGTATTTGAAGGAGCGTAATGTAAAAATCCTCGAGTGCATATTATTATAAATATAAGGTATATGATATTAATATTTTTGAATATAAAATTTATCATGCAATAAATACTTAAAGATATGGGACATTCGTAGTTCAAATAGGAGGATAGTTTTTAAAGACTGCCAAAAACAACAAATTTATTAAATTACATTTTTTACGAGTGGGTTACATTTTTTAAACGTCTGAAAGCGAGTGGGTGTATATTCTCTATAGTTTACAGCCGTTTAGATTAATTTATAAATGTTTTCTCTCTATTTAAATGTTTAATTGAAAAGGTGATTTCCGTTTTTGTGTTTTGGGGGAGGGGGTCGGAAGCAGCACGGAGTATGTATAATCAGACATATACATCTTACGTTTGTAGTAGGTTAACAGCCATAATATTAATAAAACAAAGTTACATTTTAATGTTTTGGTTTGGCATCCGTATAAAAGTAAATCGCTAATCCCGATGTCGTAAAGTGTGGCATACGTAGTGCTTTTGTCTGCTGTAGTAACAGGTCGTCTGTGTCAACGCTGTCCAAAGCGGTTATAAAACTGAGCGACGTTAAATAATTAGAAACGTGCACCAGCTCTTGGTGTTCACTATATCAAAGAGTATGCCTTTAAATCTGAAGATGAAGCAATTTCATTCCTGAATCTTTTGATTAAGTTTACGATAATGTATTCCTACTTAATACAATTCGCACGCACTTGTTGGTAATGCTTCATTGCTATACGGCAAAACTTTTATCAGTAAAGTATTAATACAATAGTAAGTTTAAGCTAAATTATTTATCGGAATATTGTGGTATTAAATACATGCATGTCAAAGTCTTTCAGAAAAATAAAGTTTCACACACGGACACGTAATTGTGCCAAATGTGACGATTTGATGTTATATTTGATGTCTGCTTGTGTGACAGTATAATATACATAAATTAGTATACGTGTTAAAAAACAAAATAATTTAACCTACGCATTTTAAAAGTAAGAAAATTAAGAATTATTTAAATATTGATAAAAGTTTTATATCCTTTACACTATTATAATTAAACTTTTATTTACTAAATCTTGTGAACTAAAGATTGCTAAAGTAGTAGGACGTAACATGATACAGTGCGTTCACTTGCTGTTGACATAACATATGACTGCATTGAGTGAAGCCTCCCCTAATGGGTAATATATTCTGTGTTCCGGTACTTTACATCATGTCGAGGTGAAGCGGAAAAACATTATGCCCATCTTGTAAATTCTGACGTGGGGTGTTGAAGTGAATCGACTTCTCACATGTTGCTCTTGGGACTATTTCTCTTCTGTCTCGTCAGTACATAAAATAAAAATGCAATTCATTGTGTTTACTAAACTTTTCAGTTGCATCGACTCTTGGTAGAATAATTTTAATCTAATATTTCATTTTACAGAGACCTACAGCTTATATGTATCTACTATAAAAAGTAACTGATCCGTAGACACAGTCTAACATTAAAGTTTCGATTTCAATATTAAATTTTTTAAACAAATTTTATCTTTAATTTGTACAATTATTATCACCAATTTCATTAAGATTATTTGTAAAAATTACAGTAATAAGGAATAGATTGAAGATACCTTAATGAAATGTTAGATAACATTTTTCTCAATGCAGGTAAGATTAACACGCTGGTAAGTTTCAACCTTCACCAAAGCTTGAATATAGCCAGAGACTACAATAACTTACTGAAAAGTGATGATACACACAAAAATATATGTACCTTACGCTACAATGCTACAAAAGATTTAAATGTACCCGACGTGTTTGGTAAAATTCTGGTCACAACTCGTTGTGTGACACTTACGTGTGGTATATATTCCATGTCACTTTCTCTCACTTCGTCTGCTTGTCTGACAACCTCTTTCTGTCTGTCTGTCTACCTGTAGCCAACCTGCCAGTCTGTCTGTATGTCTGTCTGGCTGTCTCTCTCTTTTATCTCTATACCTACGTACCTATATAGGTAGCCACACATAACATGGTTGCCGGCCGAGCCGGGTAACATATAAATCGGATACGCAGGCGATTGTATTGAATCACTTTTTCAGCAGTCAGGTATTTTTTATAACAATGTCAGTAGCGTTTTTTATTTCACATACATTTCTGTTTATAGAACCTGGATACTTTTTAAACAATAAATTATATTTAACTTTGACGTGAATTCACTGAAAATACGAATAAAATTGAGAAATCAGTATTTACACAACATTAAGGTTGGTGAAAGGATTACCTTAATGTTTTTAGTAACGATTACGTAAGTAAACATATTTTTTATACAAAGCGTTGGTTGATATGTATAGCCTATATTTGGGCAACTTCCAATATACCAAACTATAGCTTCAAGAACAACACATCTCTATCGTTTCTATAATTGTTCACTACTTATCTTGTACAATATAATGCCTGTATGCCGTTTAAGCTGGCGGACGACGGTGAATCATTTCGTATGCAGTGGTCGCCCCTACTTTTGATAACTATAAGTATTTAGCGTGTTTGTTATTGTATTTGGGTTGGGTTTTGTATGGTTTGCATATTTTTAAACTATAGTTAAATTAGACGTTTGTTATTTAAGTTACGTAGGCAATAACAATGCGATTTTTCAGTTGAGTATTTCAAAACCTTAAGAGTTTGTAAAGAAGAGCCTAGTATTTTATGATGAAGGTTACGTAAACTAAAAATCTTTATTCAAGGTGTTGATTCAGATAGTTATTCGGGGCATACTGCATAAGAAACTATGGCTTGTAAAACTGTGATTGTTTTCTGCTCCTCTCGGTGAATTCTTTTCCTAACAGAAATTGCTTTCTATTACGTTAGACAAAATAAACCTAATGGCTGCGTTTACTCTTAGTAACTAATGAATTTCAGCGTTGCCTCGATTGTCTTTAAACCTTCTGATACCAATATATGACGTGTGCCTTCATCAAATGAACCTTCTTTAACATAATTATTTCACTACCACTCGGAACGTTTCACTACGATATTGTGTTCCGAGTCGTAGTGAAATAATTATATTTAGTTAAGTAACGGACACGTCATGGACAACGAAATCCAAGAATTTACCTCTTTATTACTCTCATCGTTAACTATCGCAGCCACAATATTGCCACAGTTAACTATTCAACATCATCGTTTGCCAGCTGTTCTTTAGTCTCTTGTAAACCAGTATTATTGCCTCTGAGGATTTAAAAACAAGTACAGGTTCACATCACTCACACTCCCATTTCTCTATAACACAACAGTCTCGAAAACATGACAAAAAACAAGTGAAGAGATTTCGAAAGTTTTCAATACTTTATTAATGCTAATATCCTCTCCTGATGTTACATAATGCATTTATTTCTGAACTTTTTTATTTCTGGTAATTATCCGCTACTTTAATATGAAAATTAACAGAAAAAGCCTGAAGTAATGTTATGGGTGACTCCGAAACAATAACGGATTGCCTCTGATCAGGAAGGGTAAATTTGGAGGGAGGTTAGGGCTTTCAAATGCCTGGGTAGCACACATTCATAGGATGGAAGATCCTACAGGTTGACATGATGTGTAGAATTGTTTTAGCAAAAATAGCTTTCATGGAATTGATAATATTTAGGAATACTGGTATCGTAAAAAGTCTCATAAAATCTTTTGTGCGTAATGTGATTCTACATGGATATGAGACACAGAAAGTATGTAAATGAAAAAAAGAACGAATAGATACTTTTGAGATAAGCTGTCAGGTGGGGATGCAAGGAATCTCGTGTAGAAAGCGAAATATTGTGCAATAATATTGTTAATTAATACCTGTCTTTGAAAACATGTCGTGTCTGTTTGTACATATGTCTGAAGACACACTCCTGGACTCAGCTTTAGTTGCCCATCATAAATCTGATTACAAATCGTTTAATGTTTATGAAAGGTTCTTCATATGTTCGGCTTAAAGAAATATTATTCCTTAGGTGTACAAAACAAATGTGTTACCTGTTTCGGATCTTGGAGCCCAGATACACAAATCTTTTGAAGTAACTGGAGAAAAATACACAGAAACCAATTACAATCACGAACGCTGTCTTCTACCTATTTTTTACCCTCCTAGTAAGTTTAAGATAGTAAGACACTAATTTAAAAGTGCCAAGTATTATCTGCAGACGTAGATGGGAGGCAGTGAATTGTACTCTTCTTTCACTCTGGTAAAGAAAACTATGTGGAGAAGTGTTCTGAAGTGTGAACTAATGACTTCATGTTCTGAATTTTAATTCAAATGCCTTCTTAATTACTATTGGCTTTATTATTAGTTTTTCAATTCGAATTTGGTTTTCAAATTTTGCTGTCTTAGGTTTGCAATTTAAGATTCTTTAAAGTACATAGACCGCGGACTGTGACCCAACGAATTTATGATTAGAACATTAGTGAGTTCCGAATTGTAATATCATCTGTTCATGATTACTTTTTCGTTGATGTCGAGCTTAATCCTTAGTAATGTTTTAATTTGTCAAATTGGTTTTAAAACGTACATGTTCTGAGATAAAAGAATTACTGATGAGAGTAAGAAACTACATACAACAATGGAATCCGAAACACATGGCTACCTGTGTGCGTCGGGACTAAACATGTTTAGCATTTTATGTATACAGTCAGTTATGCTCACCTAGATACTGGTAAAATTTACGTTGCCGTAGGGCGATACCTTATTGCAATCTAACGCCCTCCTGTGGATAAAACTTCTGTTGATATGAATACAACCGCTATTCATGATTTTTGTATACGCAAGAGATGAAAAGAAACACAAGAATGTTTCGTGTAGTAAAATGAATAGCCATCGACGTAAATCTGTCAATGTCAAACTGTGATATATGAAACTTGAAACTGTTAAACGCAATTAACTTGCAAAAATATATAAATAACTTTTCTGACATATTTTCAGGGAAACATTAATTATACGTAAATTAAAAGTAAACTGTTTCAAGACCTTTAGAAAAATTGTACAGATATAATAATATTTTCTTTTTGTAAAATAATATGTGTTCTGTTTGTTTCTTAAATCTGTTCAAGACACGTTCTAATAATTTTCCGACATCCATTCTAACAATTCTACCAATTGGTGTTTAATCTTATTTGTTGTTTTTCTTTTAAACGGTTGTATTTGAAAACGAACTCATAGAAATCGACGTCCAGCAGAGGACAGCACAACCAACATTCGCTGGACCTTACAGTATGAATCTGGGAAACTGCATGAATCTTCAATCAGTACTAATTTCAAGACCAATTTGAGAGATCTATTGCACTAGGACTATCGGCTATCAGTTTCCGTATCATATTTGTACTATCATTAAGGAATTCATTATTTCCATAAGAAACATTAAAAAAATAATTATTTTACTTAACTTTCTTACTTAATCCTTAGTTTTTCTACCTTTCGGTGTAAAGCTATGTTGGAGTTGAGTCCTCTGAGGTCGTCTTTTTCCACATATCCCTCCATTTCTTTCTATCCCCTGCGAGCTCCTTTATTTTCTCCCATTTTATTCCTCTTCTTTCTGCAGCTGTGCGGGCTTCATCCTTCCAGAGCTTTCTCGGTCGTCCTCTCTTTCTTTACCTGTTTCTCTGGGTTCAAACACTTGCTTTACCAGTCTTTCATCCCCCATCCTCATTATATGTCCCAGCCATCTAAGTTGTGCTTGTTCTACTGTTATTGCTACAGGAACAATATCTAACTTTTCCTAAATATTTCATTTCGAATTCTATCTTTTTTTGTCTTTCCTTCTATTTGTTGTCCATGTTTCGCTTCCGTAAGTTAATACTGGCTTCATGATTTTTCTGACTATTTCTGTTTTTATCCTAGTAGGTATTTCCTTTTTACCCAGGAAACTTGATTTAATACTATTGAATAATCTTCCCGTTTTCGCTACTCTTTCATTTATTTCTTCCTCTAAATTCCCTTTGCTGTTAATCACTACTCCCAGATATTTATAACGTTTTACTTGTTCTAAATATTTTCCATCAAGTTCTATACTGTGTTTTTCTTCTGAATTTCCTATTACCACAGTTTCAGTCTTCTGTATATTAATCTTCATGTTTTTCTTTCTAAGTTCTTTATTAAATACCTTTATGTTATTCTGTAACTGTTTTTCTGTTTCCCCTATAATTATTAAATCGTCTGCGTAGCATAATTCTGTTATTGTTACTATCTTCATATTCCAGTATCCCATTCTATATTTACTCTTACTTTCTTTACATTTTTTGACAACATCATCCAACACCAGGTTGAATAGGAGGGGGCTTAAAATACACCCCTGCCTTAAACCTATTTTGCTGGTGAAAGTTTTGATGCCTCGTTTCTTACTCTTACGTAATTGACGGTGTTTTCGTATAGGCTTTTTATGCCCTCAATAAGCTGTTCTTCTACTCCCCTCCTCTTCAATATGTTCCATACGTCCTTCCTTCGTATACTATCGAACGCCTTCTCCATGTCCACGAAACATGCATGTATTTGTCATCCCATTTTGGCAGCTTTTTCACATAACAGTCTTACTATAAAGATTTGGTCCACTGTTCCTCTCTTTTTTCTGAACCCACTTTGGCTTTCTTCCAAGGTGAGCTCTACTTTTTCCTTAACCTGCTTTCTAGAATCCTCCCGTACAGTTTTCCTACCGTGCTCCCTAAAGTAATGCCTCTAAAATTACAACATTCTTTACTGTCTCCATTTTTGTATATAGGCGCGACAATTCCTATTTGCCAGTCAAGTGGGACCTTCCTTTCTTTCAATGATTGGTTAAAAATATTTAGGAGTTCCTCCTTTCTTTCCATGTTTGCGTATTTAATCATTTCTGTTGTTATTTCATCATGTCCTGGTGCCTTCCCTAATTTCATTTTCTCCATTGCCTCACTGAATTCTTCTCTTGTTATTTCCTCTTCTTGTAATTGATTCTCTTCTTGTTCCATGTTTTCAGTATCTTCTCTTTTTTCTTCTTCTTCCTCTTCAACGTTATCTTCGTTTTCATTTTCCTCTAATAAATCTTTAAAATATTCTTTCCTTCTTTCCATAATACTTGTCTCTACCATTAGGATATTTCCATTTTTGTCCTTTAAATTTTGTAGCATATTCGTTTTGTGTTTTTCCATTTGTTTCAATGTGTTGTAGAATAATTTCTGGTTTTCATTATATGTTTCTGTAAGTTTATTCCCGAAGTCTGTCCATGTTTTTTCCTTGCCCGTTTTTATTTGGTTTTTAACTTTTATTCTTTCTGTCTTATATTTGTCAGAGTTATCTTGTGCCTTATTGTTCAGATACGTTTTCCACGCTTTTTTCTTTTTCTTTACTGCTTTTTCTATCTCTTTTGTCCACCATGCTGTCCTCTTTGTAGCCCCATTTCCTATTTTTGCTACCCCACAACTAAATTTCGCTGCTTCTTTTAGGCTTGATTTATAATTCTCCCATCTTTCATCCAAATTTTGGTATACTGTTTCCTTCTGGAATTTTTCTAGTTTTTATGATAATTTTCCCTTGATACGCGTTCTGTAAGTTTATACACTTTAATTTTTTTTTATTATTTTTCTTTTGTATCTTTTATTTCTTATGGAATTACTTTATATATCATTATTAATGCAGTTTATATATCGTTAGTAATAATTTTACCAAATTATAAAAAGTATAATTACCAAATAAGGTAATTATAAAAACCAATACAAGATACAACAGAAATATAACGTGGCATAAATCATTTTTTAAAAGTTTATTTTAAAAATTATTTGTTATGAAACAATTATTGGATTCAATTGAATTTAAAATTTGTAATATTCTTTAAAATTAATAAATAATTTTAAATAATTCCGTAATCAGGATTGCGTGACAAATTACTGTGGATAGATTTTAGTGCTGTTGTTTTAAGACCTATATCAATTTGTAACATTATTCTACAAACAACGCGACAAATATATTGGTAGTCTGCATGTAATTGTTTTAACAAATCTGCTATTTAAATTAGTCTATCCTAATTAATTTTGAAACGGTATTGTTTATGCTCTGATATACGTAGCCTTTATCTGACACAATGGAAATATTTTATTTCAAATGTTTCATATCTACAAAATGAAAAATGTAAAATATATAAAATGGATATGTAGGCTTATAGTGTATGTACAAATATCTATCTATGTAACACGTGTACCTATAACTGAATTTGCTTAAACACATGAGAAAGCGATATAAATACCATTAAAGAAAACATATTCTTCTGAACCCAAGAACAAAACAATAGTTAAAACATAATTATTTTCTACACATAAATGTTAAAAACACAAAAACAGAGTGAGATTATTTTTCCCTTCGCTTATTATTGAAGTATATTTAATTCTATAATATCAGTATGCAGAAGTCTCATACCAATTTGACCACTCACAGCAACTTGTTTTTTCATTACTACACTAGTCTAAATATGTTCGTCGCGTTTACCACTTTTTAAATAGCAAGACATAAAATTAAATTTTATGACATTTTTCTATTCTATCCTTTGCAGATACTTATCTGTTTCTTTGTCCTTATGAAATGTAAGGAACTACACTTATGTATATAATAATGCATAAGTGCATTTCTTTATACATACATAAGTGTTGTTACGCTCGCGCGCGTGAGCGTGTGTGTCCATATGTCTGTGTCTGTGTGCACTTACGTACAATATTATAGTGGTAGGTCTTTGGTGGTAAATTTTATTTCCTAAGTGGTATGTTTGAATCTGGAAAGTATGTTCCATGTTCCATTTCCAGCTACATATATTACCAGAAAATGCAAATCAATATATTGAAGATGTAAATGTATATTGTTATACGCTGAATAAATCGTACGATAACATTTTAATAAAACGTGACTTTTAACATGGATCACATTTTTAAAAAATTGGAAGAAAGTCAGTGGTATACGTTTCGACAACAATATAAACATTTATCTATTGTCATAGTAGACTAGATCAATTTAAAACAAAAACATAATTATATATTACACATTTCAAAGTTCAGATGAAATTTAATTAATCGTACTTAGTCAATTACTGAATAAAATGGTTAATTATGCACATTTAAAGTCTTATAGGAATGAGAGCTACAGAAATTCACACTATAAATATTGTTTTGTAAAATTTAATTTCTCAATAGAATCTGGTAAAGCATTGTATTCAATAACCAGGATTACACAGCACCAGACGATTGTTCTTATACAATGGCATTATCGTTTGTGAAGTTAGTCGCTGAACATATAGTGTAACGTTTATCTGGAATATTTTAATACCATTTCGTATATATAATACTTTGTTACAGCGTTCGTTCAAGATACTTACGTAACCCAACAACGTTCTGAAAACATTTGGTTTATCAAAAAAATCAAAATTCCTTTTTCCCTATCAGAAACTTTACGCAAATTAAAATAACATTGAATTTACAAATGTTACAACATTTTACAAAACATAGCAGAGCATCCAGAATAGTGTTCATAGTGATAAAGAAATTTTTGAATACAGAATTAGAGTAATATCCTGAATACACAAAGTAAAGCAGGGTCTCGATACTAGAGAAAATAACACCCACAGGTTAAGGCAGCTTCATACGTATCAGATATATTTTTGTTTGTAGAGATGTTTCAATACCAGGAGAGACAGACGTGTCATAGCTTGAAAGTAAATGAATAAATGGCTAAACAGACAAAACTGGGTGCGCCAGAACCAAGAAGATTTATTGAAAATTTTAAAGTCTGGGTTTATACATTTGAATAGTCAGTAAATTTTAAATAGTTGGTACCGATGTGCATAATATAAAATATTATAAAGCAGATATCAAAAAAAAAATAACAAGAACCTAACAGCTAAAAACCTAGCATACCAATTAAATAAGAACCTGTGTAGATTTCAAAAGTTTGTTGATCTATGAAATAAAGCTGCACAGATCTTTAATGAGGCCTGCGGCAACATATGAATTGAATGCTTGCACCAACAACATATATCTTCACATTAAAAGTAATTGAAGAAAGATAATTCTGCAGGACACACATAAATCTACGGCAGTTGCTGGTTTGGGCAAGTGGACAGAATGGGTTAGTACAGACAACCAAAGACAATACTGTATGGTAAAATCAGAGAAGTGAGAAGGGTAGGAAACCAGAGAAGGCGGTAGCTGTAAGAGATGGAAACCCTGTTGGGAAGGATAGGGCTCCGCAACTTGGGACGCCTAGCAGGAAGAAGAAGTGAGAGGAGGCAAATAGTACAGAACATCAAGGTCCGCGCATGGCTCATTGCTTTGGAAAGAAAAAAATACATTTTTATTAAATAAAGTTAATCGTTTTCCACTAAAAATTACATTAAATTTACAATTTGTAACGACACGATCATGCAAAAGCATTAAAGCACAAATTATTGAATTACAAGTATGAACTCGGAGCTAGAATAATAGACTCTAATAGAAAATGATTTTTGAAATAAACACACTTTAGCAATGGCTATTAAGCCAATACAGACGTTAATGGAGCAAGAATGTCGACTTTATATGATTACATTCCGTTAAATTTTGTCTTTACTTTTCCACTGGTTAACTACGTTACAAGAGCAACAAACCACTGGAGTTTACAAAAGCAGTTAAAAGTAAACACTTTACTAAGCTGTCCAACTTTATCGAAACGCTACCCGCATTTCCTTATACTACGATCGTCCTTAGCCTTATTTGTTCTCGAATTTGTACAAATAGGACACATGTCATCATATCCCTAACATGAAAATCATATTTTATCCTATGACGCTCTACGGAATGTTGCGTATAGTTATATTTTGTTAAGACTTATGTTTCTTATTCTACAAAATAATACAGTACAATTACAAAATTGTGTTTTACCAAAAATGTAAAGAAAAATGGTTATATTGATATTTGGGCGTTGTTATGTTATGTTTACACATGTAAGGTTGTATACTGCACATTCAAAACGTAGTGTCTTTGCACCTAAACACTTTATGTATTTAAAACAGCGTAGGTTGTTATGGTTCACACTGCAAAACGTCTCTGCTGCCACAGAACGACACGAACACAACTGGATCTGATAACGTCTGAATTTGAATGCAGTTGTATCGTACTGTAGTGTAACTACTGGTAGTATTGTCACTATGTACTGCCATATCACTGACCAAAAGTAACTACACTGTATTTCGCTCTATTATGGATGGAGTTGTAACTGCTGATCTGCTTGCACAGTTAACGGAGGAGATGACGTTTTACAACTGTAGTCAGGGTACCTCCGCTGCGTTTAGGCTAGCGTGAAAGATGTGTAACAGAGCACTATACAAATTAAGTTCGTTTACAACTGAATTAACCTATGGACTATTTTACAGAAAAACTAAAACCTAACTTATTCATAGAATCGTAGACAACTGAAAGAAAATGGGTATGAAAATATTACGTCTTAAATTACATATATAGTCAAAGTTAAGTAGAACACTCAACCTTACACATACCTTCAATGTGTCAGTGTGTGTGGAGGGTGTGCTTGCGTGGGTGGGTAGATGTGATAAAATTGGCTAAAATTACTTCTTTGAATCACAATGTTAAGACCTTGACTGGCAATATTTTGTACAAAATGTAGTATTTTAGTGAAAGGGTGATGGTAAATAATAATTGTAATTAAATTATCAACTGTCACAAACAAGCGTACAGGAAATTAGTTAATGATAAACACATATTGTTACGTAAATACTATTTGTTTCGTCTAAATAGAAGTACGTCACATAGAAGTAGTGACCTATTTTCAATGAATATAAAAATCACAAAAATATTGAGTCAATTTATTTTATTTCAACACGCTAAATTCTTGACCATTACACCTAATGTGGGAGTTACTAAACTCATAAGTGAAATTTAAAAACGTGAATAAATTGTAATAAGTATTACGTATTACTAAATCCCGCACAACCTCTATTATTATGTCAATGAAAGCATTTGACACTGTCGACGATAGGCTTATATAATTTAAAATGACACATCTCTGTCACAATAAGTCAATACAGATTAAAATCACGAAATCGGCATTTGTTTTATTTTTAAATGTATGTAAACATCATTTTATGAAGCAGTAAAACCATCACAGACGTACATTAAATAGATTGGACTAAAAATGAAGCTACTTTTTTTACTTGCGTCCATTTATTTGTGACATTTATCCCTGAAGGAACCACATATTCTACAAAAAGGTAAACTAGAATTTTTTTCTTCTCCCTTGTAACCCAATACTGCAGTTGATACAGTATTTTTATTCTCTAGCTTTAAGTGTCCATGAGTAGTAAATGTACTCCTACTAGTCAATATCGCATAAGTACACATATTTTCTGGATAACTCATTTTATTATAGAGTTTAGAAGGTACACACCTATCTGCATTTCTACACGCAAATGCTTCATCAAGTCGTCAAACGTTTTTTCAGAGCTTTGTATACAAACAGAAAGAAATATGCCGTATAAATTATAAGTAGTCAATTCTCTTCTATTTTGTCCTTAAAAACATAAAATATTTACACAACCTACGTAATTCTACGATTGCACAATATTTTAGATTTGCCAAAAGTGCAGCATTTTTGCATCTGTCAAGATACCGATAATTTTTAAAATAATTTAAACAACGATAACTGCGGCCGCAGTTAACTTTTCACAAAGCTAACCTCTGTCTAACCTTAGTGGCGGGCGCCTATACGATCTAAAGACTGAAAAACGATTGGAATAATTAAAATTATAATAATGTACTGATCATCCATTGAATGTGACAAAAAATACAAAAGACAATATGCAAATTTCTGGGAACGGACAACTAATAATAATTATTCTGACATCATAATAATCTATACAACTATGCAAATAAATTATTAATTTCTGTTTGGAAGATAAAATATCTTCTTTTAAAACGAACAACTTGCTTTACTAATAACTTACATAATTAAATTTTTCAGTGAAGCTTTAGTGAGGCTCAGTCAAAAATAACACAAATTTCTAACTTATTTGTGTCGACGTTTCGACAATGTTTATTGTCATCATCAGGAAAATTGTTGCTGACGCCAAACACCAACTGTCAATGTTTGTATTTCACAGTTGTTCGTTTGGCGTCAGGAACAATTGTCCTGATGATGACAATAAACATTGTAGAAACGTCAACAAATAAGTTAGAAATTTGTGTTATTTTTTACCGATCCTCACTAACCCTTCACTGAACAATTCATTGATTGACGGTCACTACGAATTTAAGGATTTACATAATTAAAGTATTTCCTTGTTTAGTTCCCATGAAGTTTAAGTAGGCCTATACCCAGAGCGAGTACGTTATTTAATTATAATATTTGTTTTTATTTAGTACACTTTATTAAATTCACAGCATAAATACAGTTAGCATAAAAAAGTAAATATGATTATGAGAAAGTGTGATACATATAATCAATTGTTTTAATAAGTTTTGCAAGTAATTGAAGACTAAAAGAAAAAAAATTGACAACTCGCTCTTACTTTTTTACAATGTTTAATTACTACACGTATTTATATTTACTAACATTATTTGTGACAAATTAAAATTAGAAAAAAATCAACACCAATATCATAGTCAATTCGAACACGTATGAGCACATGAAAATTAGCTCGAACCCTTAGTTTATTCATACAACAGTTGTCTTTAGCATAATTATTTTACGTGACGGATGTGTATGACTGAGTTGTTAACATATAAATGGATATAATAACGAGCAATGGAGATGAAAACCAGCAACGTGTCAGTCAAAATCATGGGCTTTGGCGAAGTAAACAATGTTATGAGGAATAACACATTGCCCAGTGTTAGGTAAAATTTGTAGTATGACTTCGATGTAACGTGCAGTAGGAAACTGACTATCCGTTGTGATTATAAGTACTGTTGTATCTTCTTAAAATTGTTTCATACAGTATAAACTTTGTGCCTCAAGTAATGGAATTTGTAAAAGAGAAGCAACAAAATTGCATAACGTCACCGACCATTCAAAGTATTCGTAATGCCTATACGTTCTCATATTTAATTTCCTTAACACAGAATTTCCAATTACTTTGCCTAATATGGCAATAATAAGAGAAATGTATGAAAATTGTTACAGACATTATGGATTACTGTGTTCTGCTGAAATCGTATCATTATACCAGTAGAACCGATTAACAAAATTTCCGATTGTCTTGTGTTTAAGTTTTTGACCATAGTAATTAGTCGTTACGTAGTTAGAAGCATGAAAAACAGTACTTATTTTACATTTAAATGTTTTTCAACAACATTTGGTGAAGCAATAAAACCAGCTCAGACACAGGTGAAAAACAGTGAGGCGAAATTAAAACGAGTTTCGTCGCCACATTTAAACACAAGCTACCACTTTTACCGTGGAGCAAAAAATAAACTAGAATTTTTGCTTCTACCTTCCAACTCGATAAAGCAGTTTAGATATATAGGCCTACATTTTACTTCACTGTGTTTTTAACAGTTCATAGATATTTATCAATATGTAACAACCACAAATGGTTTCTACAACATTTTTTAATGTCTTGAGTTTGGGAACATCTTCATTTCTATCCCTTCGTATATTTAAATTTATCAAATCGTCAAACATTTTACTAGGACAACCGCCTCCAAAATGTTAATTGGAAATTTTGATTGTAAATTCAGCAAGTAAACGGCAGATAAATTGTAAACGTAATAGAAGGGGTAACATGTATTGTAAATTACATGCACAAAAAAATTATTATTACATCTATGACACTATGTTTATAAAAGTTCTACAATCACAGCTATAACCGCTGCACTTTTAACTAGGCCTATTTGTAAAGCGAGCATCTATCCAACGTTAACGAAGTCTGTGTATGTCTATACAGTGTAAAAGCTATACCATGGACAATCGCTAAAAATTAATATACCAGATTTTTCTAATGATGTTTAAAATTCAAAACTATAACACGTCTAAAAGATAAAGAATATAAAAATGTATAAAAGTAAATAACTAATAATTATTGTTTTGATATTTAATGAGTTGATTATAATATACTTACAACTATTCTAATAATTTAAAATTTAGTTTAGAGGGAATGGAATTTCTTGTGCAGAAGCAAATAACTTGATTTTTTAATAAGTTTCTTAATTGTTACTTTTCCTAATATATTGTCACCGGACAAAAGGCTTGCCGCATGACAAATGGCGCCAATCGTACACTCTAGTGTTTTTTTTTGGTGGCCCTAAAAAGGACCTGGTGGCGAGAAAGCTGAAGTTGGTCGTGCCGCGCTGAGTTGTTCGGCGGCTGCGCCCGCTGTTCGTGGCGTACTGCAGTCCTCTTCTTTCGGCACTGGTTGTAGAGTCGGCTGCCGGCCCAGCGAAATCCATCGCTGGAGCGGAACTGGACGGCGAAGACGCAAGAACGCCGGTTCTATTCTTCGGCCGTTCCTTCCGGCTGACTCCGCGCCGATGTCGTCCGAGAGAGGAGAGGAGATGAAGTGCGTCCGTTGGCGTGGCGATGAAGAGTGTAAAATTTTCTGCCGGCCCGGGTTTTATTGACTAACCGGGATCGCTGATAGGCTAGCTCCGAACACGTAGTTGGTCACGTCTCGGCGGCTGCTGATGCCGGATTGGCTCGCTGTGTCCACCGCTGGTACCGGAGAGCAGATGTTCGCATACCGCTGCTGTCACAATATATATATATATATATATATATATATTGTAACGTGACAGATGTATGCATAATATTGAATGGCAATTGATCATTAGAATAATGAAGTTATAATATTTAAATTTGGAAGAAAGCATTAAGTTTAATATAAAAAGATTAATTCATAGCAACTGTGGAAAGAAATCATTATTATAAAGAAAATACAAGTTCAAATAAAATGAGTTACTAGTGATGAGTCATCCAAGACCAGTCTCATAACAAAAGGTTTTCAAGGTATAACCCAGGAAGGTAAAAAAGTAAATAACAAAGCAGTACTGAATATGACCAAACCCACAACGAGGAAGAATAAATAGAAGAGAAACCCTAAAATAAGCCAAGATCAAACAATACAGGTGGTGTATTTCTAAAATAAAGAAGAAGATGGAGAAGATCCCAAGAAACCTGATAGCATCAAGAAGAAGATGGAGAAGATACCAGTCCCAGAAGGCAGGAGAAAAGAAGACTGATGAAAGAAGAAGAAGGCAGCATCCTGAAGAAGATGTCATGCTCTTATAAAAGACACCCAAATCCCTATATCCCCAAAATAAATATCTAAAAACAAAAGTATAACGAAATAAAAACCACATGTATATAAATTTAAGAGAGAGAAGTGTATAAAGTAAAAGTTGCCTGTGAACTAAGATGAAACAATAATATAGTACCCATGGAACAAATCTCCATTGAAAAAACGCTAACCAATTTATTATGTCAATAAGACTATACGACCATTTAGCATTAACATAATATATAAGTGCAAAGTGAACCAGTGATAGTTTTGGGTATTATAAAAAATGAACCTTGTGTTTCATTCTTGGCAATCACAAACATTGAATGCAATGAAATATGCAATTTTCAATGACTTGAAATGTGTACTGTGACAATATGTTGTTTATAAGACATAAATCTGTTTAAAATAACATTTTGTTTGATATGCCAAAAGAAAAACAGATTTCATAATACTTTTCGAACAATTCATACTATTTATTTATTAATGACAGGGTACAATTCCCCAAAGACAATGTGTAAAAGACGGTATAAAAACTGTAGAATCCTACTTACAATAATAGTTAGAAATAAGAATATAAATATAAGGTTTTTATGTATATAGTATAAGAATGTTTAAAAATGTTTTAGATATAAGGCCATTTGTTTGGGTCTGATACAACTAACATCAGAACTATAAAAATAGTTACTACTTGTAAATAGTAGAGAGTAATTAAGATGTTAGTTAGTAAAAAACCTTTTTTGTAAACCATATTTCCATGTTAGAAATAAGGATTTTGTTGTAAAATGTCTGACTTGAAGACAACCATTTATTTAAAAAATATTCTTTATTTGTTGAACTATTATTTGTATTGTAACCAATACTAATTGTTTTTGTATAATTTGAAAACATGTTTAATTTATAATACTATATGTAAAAGTCAGAGAGGGTATCACACATCATATATTGTTTGTAAAATATTTTGTAAGAAAAATTGTTATAAAATCATAGGCCAAAAGAATGGAAACCAAACTTCATCAAAACAGAGAAATTGCTCATTTAAATGCAAATAAACAAAAGGGGTTTAGACAAAATAAACTTGAGATCAAGCCATATAATTGCACATACCATTTAGAAAGATTTTAATAAATTATATTCAGAATTATAAATAAAAATGAAAATGACTAAACTCAGAAATTTAGACATGGGAGTCATATATTCCAGAATAATGTTTCAGAATACAACTAATTCAATTAATTACCAGAAAATCAGGGAATATAAACCTTTTAATACAATATAGGATTATTAATATTAATTATATTAATGGATGAATTTTATATAATGACAGGAAGTAAATTTTGATGTTTTGACTTTTCAGAGAATAACAAAAATGAAAGTAAAATTACTAATTTTGGACAGAAAACACTATAAAACGGCATTATTTAATCTGAAAATAAGCTGAATGAACTGAAAGATTAATTTAAATAACATCTAGTGAATAAAATTGACAAATAACCAAAGTTTAGGCATTTATATAGTGAAAGATTAAAGTGTGCACAGGATGTGAAAATATATTTGAACAATATTAAGGATAATATTATATGGGCTAAGAGTTTAATTGAAACTAAAGGAAACAGTTAGTTGATTATTGGTATTCGAACGGTTAACATGACGAGAGTTTTGTGACGATCTAACCTATCTTATAACGGTAAAGTTGAGCAGTGAATAGTACGTTATTGTGAAATCGAGAGTGATTTATAAAATCCTTCCAGAACATATACATTGTGACAAAAACAATCAAGAAACACTAATTAACACTAAACAATACATATCTACTCCGAAAAACACCACAAAACACCAGAAAACTGTATAATACATTAACCAAATTAGTGTCGGAATTGGGAATAGTGTTTTGACTTATAATTACACGGATATACTAAATACAACCCAGAAACATTACACCAGTCACTACACAACATTTAACAAGAGATTTGCAGACACCAGAACAGGAATACTGCCAGAAAATACATTATTTGGAACGCAGCAGGAACGAGCGACATTTTGATCAACTTGACGGCAGCCATCTTTCTTTGACAATTCCAATGCCTTTCCGTGCACATATCAGCTGTTGGTGAAAACAATTATATTATTTTCAAATTATTATTCAATGTCTGTATTTAGTAATAATTATTAATTTGTTGTAACGTTATACTTTTTAAATATTGGCCCGATTTCTCTGACTTTGATAATCATTGGCTGTTTAAAGAACCCTGTATGATTTTTATATAATATAATTTGTAACTTCTTCGATATCCTGAGAATCGATATAATAATCGATAAGAGTCAATATTGCTATTAATTAATAAAACATTAATATTCTTCAACACTAAATAGTTCTTTATTTCATAAATATTACTAATTATCACTAATATAATTCTAATTAATAATCTATCAGGACTTTACCACCTATAAGTGAAGATAACCTAAAAAATAAAAAGGTAAACAAGTATCGATTGGTTTGAAGACAATCTTATGAGTGGTGATAGTTTATTTAAAATATACCAAAACTTTAATAAAAATTTTCAGAAGAGCATTACACTTTTTAAAACTTCACAGCCCTATATTAATTAATTGATTATAATTAATTAATTAATAAAATTAAAAAAAAATTTTAATTATTTTTTTTTATAAACATAATTTTTTTTAAATTTTCTTCAAAACAATAATTTTTGTTTTGAAACTTTCGGTGAAGCTGAACATATATTTCTTCATCAACATTACGCTACTCGACCGGTCTTGCTACCATTGAGACTCGACCAGGTGGGAAACTTAAGGAAGTGTTTCAGGCCAGTAAGACGTCGAGAGCCACACCAATTACACACCAATTAAACACATTACAACCTACAGACTCACTCCACAATAAAGATTATTATTACAATATATATATATATATATATATATATATAATTTTATTATATCTTTTTAAGTATGATTCAACAAAATTATTTAATTGAAATTTAGGCCTATAACTAATATTTTTAGAAGTTAGGTCATAGTGATAATTATTTAAGTTATTAATATTATTATTATTATTATTATTATTCTGTGATTATATTGCTGTAAGACACTTTTACCTCATTAAGTAGACACACTAAATACATTTAAGCAAATACAAAATTTTATTATCATCTTAATGTACTAATGGGAACTTTGTTAGTCAATTTTACAAACAATTTGAACATTGGCGTGAAGAGAAAGTTTTAATACCTCTCGTGTTTATCTGTTCGCTGTAACCATGCGTTTTTACGTTTTCTACAGTCTTTTCAAAAACTGTCCACGATAAAAGAAATACATAATCTTAAATGTTATTCTCAACTCAAACACACACAAAAAAAGGCAAGCATCCTCACAAAACGTTTGACTAATTCTAGTAGCGTTCTATGAAAAAGTAATTTTCACACATATCATACAGGATTTACGAATTAACTATAGTCAGTTTTCAATAGAAATATTAATGTAATGGTTTCTGTTTGTAATTTAAATTTAATTTATAATACGTAAATGAATCACTTTTTAAATAATTTTTAACAATACAAAACAATACAAATTTATGAAATTTGATACTACCATTAATGATGGTCAGGAATAGACAGAATCAACACAATAGAAGAGAGACAAAGAATGCAAACACACCACTACCACCATATTACTTGAGAGTAGTTGAAGTTCAAACTGATCGTGTTAACGCTTACTTATTGTTTATAAGGAATACATTGTAATACTTGGCAGATTCCAGGCCTCTTTATTGTACGTACAAATTTATCCAGGCCTGTTAATAAGTATTCTGGTTTAAGAACCAGCACCAAAAAAATAAATGTTTCCACAGTGGAAGTAAACAATAAAATGGCGATTAGTTGACGATGTGGTGTGTGTGTGTGTGTGTGTGTTTGTGTGTGCGTGTATTGTGGATTGACATGTATGTGAACAAAATTGTTATGAATCGTTTAATCGGAACAAATATTTCCAGCAGGATGAGTGAAATGACGCTGAATAATTTTGGAATGTGGAATCTTACTATAAGTGACAACAATCGTTTAATTTTAAAATTGCCGTCTACTAATTTTATTGACATAGTGACGCTATTAGATATTTCTGCTTATGTAGGAACAGTATCGTTCTGATGAAGTTGTAACTATAAGTTGTTATTGTATGCGCTATTGCCATTGTAGTTTAGTACACGATTAAAGATTAAGCATATTAACCACGAAATTTCCGGAACCATAGATGCATATAATTAGTAACAATATGTTTAGAAATTCAAGTTGTTTTTATACATAATCGTAAAAATATTATTGAGTCAGTAAAATTTGGATACAATATTTTTTTTTTGTCTACTACAGTAGTTTGTAAATATTGCGTGATACGATCTTTTAATTTCCATCTGGACCAAGCCAATAGTATTGATTGTGCGGTTTGTAAGCTACAGCACTGTATCACGAGGCATGTCCCAGGCAAGGACAAATGTTTCACGTTACTGCTTTCCAAGAGAGCTTTTATAAATCGTTGTTACAGCTCTTCTTCAGTAAGTTTCGTTACGTGTGTTGCATATCAATGATATTTCGTTTTCTTCAATCTGTACAGTACAAAATGATTCTAAATTATTTTTCTTCAACGAACACGTTTGAAGGTGTAGCGCTATTTTATGCGTTTCCAAACGCTTGTCAAAAGAAAGAAATAACCACACACGTATGTCACAGTTATTAACATAAAAAACCGTCTTTAACTGTCGTCAGACTAATAGAAAGAATAACACGGCTAATGTTCACTCATTTGCACGCGCGCGCGCACGCATACGAATAATTGTAGTAGTTTTTTTATATAGTCGTTAACTTAAATCTTTTTCGACAACAAGAGTGTATCCATCAACAATAACTTATTCTTAGAGTTAAGCCTTCGTTTCTTCAGGTTCACCCTTACTTCAACGGTATGCTGTAAGAGCTAAGTTTACTGTTTTGTTAATGCATTAACTATATTAAACAAAACAATATAAGTAGTGTTGGAATTTTTATTAGCAACAGGAATATAACAACAATAAAAATAACATTAACATAACAATTCTGAGTTCTTTAAAATTTTAATTAGTGAAACTGACAGCAGGTAATGTCTTTATGTCTTTATGTCTTTTAATTTGTTACTATCATTTGCAGTTATTCATATAAATGTAGCAAGCTTTGGTAGTTCATCTTCTTATTTCATTTTGGATGGCGAAATAAAACCTGAACCTAACCTACTTTGCCTTGTATACAAGCTTCTTCAAAGACTGCTGACTTACTCTAAACTTGACAAAAGTGTATTATATAGTATCTGCAACTCAGGACGTTGTTGTAGTATCAACAAACTAATATTACAAACGTTCTTTGTTTTATGCCCCCGGATAACGCTTGTATTTAGTAGCATTGGCATGCGAGGGATATGGACGTATAAGTACACAGACAAGCCTCCCACCCACTGGAGAGGTCACCAAGGAAAATCCTGGCCACACCACTTATTATACCACTCGACCTATCCGTTTGTTGCCTGATCCAGTGACACAAGTTTCGTTCTAAAACTAACAAAGTGTTCTCTTTCGTCTGCTAATTCTGTTATGTTTCTATCGTCATATAAGACAATATGCATATTTTTATGTTAGTCTTCATCTTACTTTGTATTGTTCTTTTTGTCTTAGAGAAATAGTTCATAGACCTACGAACTGATAAAAATACAAGATACTATAAATATAATATTGAAACAGTGGAAAATTAAGTAACACAATATACCACATACGTGAAGAAAATTGATACAAGAAAGCATACAATACATGTAATTGATGATTCTAAAAAACTTAATAATATTTAAAAAATTTCAAAACAATGAAGGACAGACCCGGACTTCGGTCTCTTCAGAAACGATCATAGGTAATAATAACATAAGTAAATATGTGTAAAGTAACTGGATCCTTCATATTTATTTATTAACAACAATATTTATGTTATTCAAAAATGTAGTTCGTAAAACACGCAATAACAGTATGCAAAATATTATAAATCACATAGCAGTAATAACATGCTAATAAACAGGCTCTAGAAAATTAAATGCGACAATTTTCAATAAATATTATGTTGATCAAATAATTAAATGCAGTCTAGTTAATTAAATTTAGATGTTTAATGTTTGCACTTACCTTCTTCTTGAAGATATAAATATTGTTTTCTGTATGCTAATCACTATAATATTTAATGACTCTATCATTCTCAAGTCTCATTCTTTAACAATGTGTCACTGATACCAAGTATTGTTCTGTTCAAACCAGATTACAACGGTCGTCGGTGGCCGGTTAGCTCCGTACGTTAACCATGACTTCCGATATGGACGGGTCATCCTGTCTATTAAACATCTTATTAAATAGTGTTATTGGTGGTACATATAACTATCTTTCTAGACACAAACAATATTTTAGGTAAAACTAGTTTTATCTTTGCTTTCAAACAAAAAATTATTTCGTAAACAGTTGATGTAAATTTTATCCGTTTTCCTTTCCGCATCCGCTTTTCTTAGGTTTAAAGCTGGTTCCTGAGTTCCTTTGTCTGTGGCAGTTTTGTTGCCTTCCAGTTTATGTAATGGTTTGCGATTTTAAGTGTGCCACTTAAGGTATTAAACGGGTTGGTTGGTTGAAAAACTGAAGTTGAGAAATAATTGATTAAACGTTTTACACTAATCAAGGTCAACAACTAAAAATTTTCTCCAAAAGTGCTTCTAAAAAGATAAAAGCGTTACAAACGTCTGGTTTGGACTTTACAATTATTGGAAACCTATGGAAACTTGTTTCCGAATAGGATTTTACTACTTCAGCTGTTCAGTACGAAAAAGTGATATGCAGTACAAATTACTGTGTAATGCAGATCATAGTTCCACACACGTATCATTCAAATTAGCCAATTACATTGCAAAATGAACACAGATAGGATTGAACGGTAAAATTAAATTAACTGTGCAAAGTACAAAATCACAATAATCCTAGTCAGTGCCTTTGTGTTACATCCCACTGTATTTTAATACCTTTCCACTAACAGCAAACTATTTATTTTAATTTATGCGTGATTTTCGGGATTAATCAGCGTTTCAGTTAACATAACTGTAGGTGGTACATATCTTACAAAGATTATGTCTCCAATATTTCCGCCAACATTTATATCAGGTTATAAGTCAACGTTATCGGATAATTGTCATGGCATTAGTTACAAAACGAATACCAACACCGGTGTTTTTAGTTTTTTGGCGTTGTGTTCGTCTGTTGAAAAAGTAACTAGGCTAATGGCTGTTTATTCACCAGTTAAAAAGTAACTGGTTCTTTATTTATTAATTAAATTCATATAATTTTATTTAATACTTTATGTATACTTTATATATGTATATTTATTATAGTATTATTTAATGTTTTAACTCTCCATTATATAACGGAATTTATTCTCCTCATAAGACATTTTTAGGCAGGTAACAAAATTAGCTGCCGACCCATCGTTGTTGGCTTCGATTTTTGGCATAGCTATAACGTCAAGATGAATATGCATTCTTCAGATTAATTTAGACTGCGAAAGGCAGGACATCATAGTTATCGAGGCCGGTCGAGGCTTATTGATGGCCAGTGAGCTAACGTTGCTAATCTACTTTGCCGCTGCGTGTAAAGAAACCTTTTTTACTACAAACTTTAATGAAAAGCTTTCCCTAATTGATTCTTAATACAAATCGGCAAAAAGTATGATTAAAAATTGATTAGCCGTAGCAGTGAAAGATTAAATATTACAATTAAATACAACAAGGTTTATACAGGCGACAAATTGGGTAAGATATCACTAATGGGTTCTAACGTTGTACCAACTCTTGTACAAAATATGACCAATAAACATTATTATAGTGTTTAGTTACGGATACCTATAAATTTAAGCAGACATTGCCTTGCCGAAGAATTGACAAGTTGTTCTAATGTCAATTGAGTGTCTATAACCTCACAATTCTACAAAGTAATATTTATTTTGTTATTAGAATATACAGTTATTAAAAGAGAGTGTACGTTGTTTTAGGCATTTAGGTTTAAATATATAATACCTGTTGGAATATAAAGCTAAACAAAGAGAAAAGTATTCTATAGTTCCTTCAACATCGCAACGAATTTTTAAAACCGAATATTTACAAGTCTAATTTAGCTACACACTGTTTAAATAATAACCACAGACATTCAAAACACCAAATTAATTAAAAACGTACAAATCGTAATAGAATGAATACCTAGGAAATCTGAATATTTACAAACACACCAATAATAATTTATTAATTAATAAGTAATTCAAATAAAAACAAAACGAGATGATTTATATAAAATTATAAATTCTAAAATAATAAAACATTAAATATTTTAATAAGCAGCTGACTACGTAAACATTACAACAATCAATAATTTAAATAAAAATAAAATTGTTTATTTGTTAATTAACATAATAATCAATGCAAGTTGATTAATATTTTTATATTGTTAATTTGTAAATTGCAGTATTCGTTAATTCATATAAAAACCTGTGAAGTTACAGAATAATTCTGTGAAACGTGCTTCAGGTAAAAAAACAACTACACAATTAAATAAATTTTTACTTGAAAAAGTATTTATAATTTGAAGAAATTTTCATATTATATATATATATGTATATGTATGTATATGCACTTTTAATTTTTGTAAATTTAGTGGTTTGTTTATACACGAAAGGTGTAGACAAACTCTTAACTGAAAAATTTGACTTATGAAGACTAATTTCCCTTGTATACCCTCTTATTTTGAGGAGATTTATAGTATGTAAGCTGTAAAATATTAGCAATAATGGATTTTGCATGCACTTTGTAATTACTGATTTCAATGCCAGAAACCACATTGAGAAAATCAGTGGTTTGTTCAATACCTTTAAACTACAAGGTCAATTTCATTTTCAAAGTCTTCACTAACTATTTCAAAATATCTATCTCACCAATCTATACTATATGTAAAAGAAAATAATATTGTACTAATTTAAATAGCATAAAATAATTAAGCATGAAAGACAGCAAGAGGAAAATATGCAGTATCTACTAGGAACAGAGGTGTAACTTGTTTGTGACTGTTAGAACTTCAGTATTTTAAGTTCACGAGTACTCACACAGTAGTAACCACAAACTACTATTCTCAAGTTTTGTATACGGCTATGCATAACGGACTCTTAGAAAAAGAAAGATGCGGAGTGATTAGTGATTTGTGATTAGATGTTCCTGAAGTGTAATGTAAGGATTCTGTGAAAAGATACAGAATGAATCATAATGTAGTTTTTTAGGGAGGTGACTGAGAAGAAACGCTTGTTTGAATGGATCATCTGAAAGAAATAACAATGCTGGAACATTTATTTAGGCACAAAGTTAGGTGAGTGGTGTACAAGAAGGAAACGATAGGAACGCTTAAAGTAAGTGAAGGGAAACGAGAATCTCATAAGAAGAATTGTGGGGTTCAAAAAGATAGCAATTGAAAGAATAACTTGACGAATTTGTAACAAATTAAGGATTTATGATTTCCGAATTGAGATTTCAAATAATTATTTTATGGTTGAGTGTTCATTTTCTCTTCAACGAAGTAATTATATTGTCATTACGAATGACTTCATATACTGTCTCACTCTATCTCTTTCTCTTTGTCATTCTCTCCATCTAGATATCTATCTGTTATCAACTTATTTCATTTTTGTGTTATTATCACGTATACGCGCGCCCGCGCGCAAGCACGCACACACACACACACACACACACACGTGTTAAAATCAAGTTTAATATAAGTCATCCGCTAAGAAAAATATTTCACTGCATATTACACAGAACTGATACAATCTTTGATACTTTGAAACACTGTAAATAAAGCGTTGGAGGAAACGTATTCGTGTGTGAAATAATAATTTTATAATTTTCAAAAGCCTGCAACTTAAAGACGTTATAAACTGAAGACATACCGCTGCGGTCAGTCACCCCTACACTTTATAAATCATTCCTGTAGACAATTATTGCTGACAACAAAAGGAAGAAGCTTAAAAGGGAAACGTGGTAACTGTGGTGTATGTAAAGGCAGATTGCCCATTTTCCGTAGCAAACACAACAAAGGAAGGAAAACTGGGAATGTAGAATACCCTAGAATACGGCTCGAAATGAACCAACACCAATGCTACTACTACATTAATGAACATGAATAAATATTTCTATTGTAAATCGGAGGTGTCATTCAGTATTCAAATAACGCTCAGGGGAATACCGCCATGAATGCAGACGAGATATAGATTTCGTTTCAGTTGAAGTGCCACTGGAATTTGAAGCAAAATTAATTTTCTATTTACAGTTCTGTCTCTCCTGTTTATTTTCCAACATCACAATAGTACATATCGATTTGACTTTTAATACATGTGCTTGTGTACTGAATAACAGTATTAACATACTGACACAACAAAGCAGAAAGGAAACTAAAGTACCAACAACATTGAGTGTTACGTTTATTTAAAATAAAACAATAAGTAAAACAACAAATAATTATATATATGGTATCGCATCAACTAAAAGTGTGATGTTTAATGAGTTATAAAGAGCATAGGTTATTCAATAATATCTTAGAAAATAACTAATACCGTTTAGACACACCAACATTTTTATGTATTTAACGTAAAGAGACCTACGCGTGTTATCAGTTTAGTTAGTTTATTTTGACCGCATTATGAAGTGTAATTTGATCAGAAAGACTTTATTTGTACACAGAAATAATTATTAACTTTATTGATTACTATTGTCTTTTAGATCCTGTTGGTATAGAAATTTTATATTTCTATGAATTTGTTGAATTTACAGGAATTTGGCTTAACTATTTATTTTGGAAGAAAATTCTGGATAAAATAAAACCTAGGTTAGTTTTAATGCCTATCCAGAATACAATCTTCTGCAAGCTACATGGCATTGTTTTTATGTAATAAATATAATAATGAACGCCAATACAAAATATGCGCAAGCGGGTGTCTGTATTTAATATGGGAGTTTGGAAAGGTTTTGACCAAGCATGGGAGGCGGTCACATCTTGGAATGCCATTGTAGTGAGTATTTTGTATTAACTCAGAATCTTCTTCTCATTTCCCTTCTTCAGTTCCTGTTTCCTTTCCTCTACCTCCTTCTTTGTCTCCTTCTACTATCACTCCCTTCTTCACATATCTTTTTATTTTTATTTTCTTTCCTTTTTTATTAATATTATTGTTGTGTCGTTTACCACTTCTTGTAAACACTGATTAGACTTTGCCTCCTATAACAATTAAGGCTCATCTTCTTATACGAAGGTTTTTAATCATTCTCTGCACCATCCCATACTCTGTTTCGCCTAAAAGCGCTGTGATCTAGTTGTATTATTTCTTTTCTTGTTTGAGGCTTTTTCATATAAGCTACTAAATGTTTCTATGGTATACACTTGCTCTCATTTTACGCAGCATAAGTTTAGATGAAAATATTTTATTTTTGGAGGCAAATAATATTTTTCTTTTACATCTTTGCTTTTACAGGTACAAACCTGTCATGAATAGAGAAAAGCTGAGTGCCATTTGTGAGGTTGTACGAGACTTTTATTTTTAATCTACTTGATTTTAAAATAATAGGAAATTACTAAATAAGCAAAATTAACATCGTTTTATGTGTTGTGTTGATTATCTCTGTCGTTGCTACATTTCTTTGTAGCGTGTTTCGCCTGTAGAAGGGGAGGTGATTAAAGATTTATCTATTGTGTCTCTGTGTCATTTTGTTTCTATAACTCAGTGGATTCTTGTGTCGCTTTAGTGTACTATGGTGTGGAGGTCAGTACTATCACTTTAAGTTTTAATTAAAACAACTCAAAAGTTTATTTTATTACAAAAATTATTTTAATTTATTATGCAGTGTGTTTAGATTACGATTTGTGAACAAATATTTTTGAGTTTAACAGTTTAACATAAGGCCTACACAACCTAGGGTACCGTAACGCATCGGAGAAAGCACAAATGTAAGACTTTTAATACTGTTCTGTCCGTCGTGAAATGCCTGGGATACAATGATAACACCCAGGTGCATAAAATGTACTTTTGTAATACACTTATTATTGCAGCTCATGTATTAGGCTTCCCTAATTCTACGTTCAAATCATTTCTAAAAATTCATAAAATGTTCCAGTACCTTTACAAAAATCAAAGCTGCTTTTGCTACATATGCTTGCCAAATGAGAGTTGTCAGATTGTTTTTATTTCATAATCCTAATGGTTACAATCTCACCGACCGACGTTCTGGGCACGATTCTCTATCGTTCTCTGAAAGGCTATTTAAATTAGTTTTTTTTTTTCTTCCTGTGGTTTGTGACTGCATGCCACATGTGGTGAGAATGAATGAGACTATGATGAACAAATAGTGAAAGATATCTTTCACTTTTTCACATACCTCTTTAGGCAGGTCGCGCACTGGATCCGCTCCGGTCCGCTCAGATCAGAACCGGCGTCTCCGCTCAGAACGCGTCCGGCACTTTTCTCATACACTGCATCCGCTCCTCTCAGAACAGAATGTCTGTCGAGCTCAAGGCTACACTGTCCGGTTGAAGTGGTTTAGTTAAAAGTTGTGACTTGTACAATTGTCGGTTGTCAGCTACCCTGGAACTCAGGTCGCTAATGATACTCCAAGTAAAGTATACAACTACAGACATTGTCGTACTCTCCGTGTTGTAGAAAGTGCTTTTGGTATTTTAGCAAAAACGTTCAGGATGTATTCCCAAAAGCTCCAAGTTAATCCAGCTCACGCTGACATCATTGTGTTAGCAACGACATGTCTACATAATTTCCTGCGAGGAAATGATGAAAATTTATGGCGACCTGGTGAGCTTGAAAAGCATGAGGAATTTTGTGGGTTGCAGCGTCTGACAAAGACCGGTGGGAATACGGCATTACAGGCCTTTGAAATAAGGGATGGATTCAGAAAGTATTTTAACTCACGAGAGGGTAACGTATCTTGGCAGGAAGATATGATACATATAGGCAGGAAGGACACTTACGGCGTTTTGAAGTCACTCAACCATATCAGAGTAAAACCTAACGTAGTACTATTAGTAATTAAGCGATGTTTATGTATTTAGTTGTGGTTATTTCGTTAGTTAAAGTTCCGTACGACGTTTTGTTTTACGATAACAAATAGAAAATTATTTCAATGAAAATAACACAATAGTGTTTTACACCTTTTGTTACTTTTTTGTACGTTCCGTTAATTTTAGGAGTGTAGTTGTGTGTACAATATTTGAAGGTTGCATACGTTAGTTTCTGTAGAAAATGGTTTTCTCATGATTAGTAACAGATGGTTGAGTTTATATTTGTAAAAAAATTATAACATCTTATGTCTACGTACACTATCGTCTGTTTAGATTTCTGTCTATTTTTCTTGCGTTTTGGGAATTAATATGTTAATTAGGCTTATCTATAGTCTTACCTCTGTACACAAGAAATCGTTTCTTGTCTTTCAAGCGCTGTAACGATAAATAAACTGATTTTTTGGAATTGTTTCAAAATACATTATGGTTATCTAATTAATATTGATTTTATCAATTATTATATTAATGAATAATTATGTTATGTGATTAATTAATTGCACGAAGACGCACACTATTATTAAACTATTATAATTGTTATTAATAAATTTTAAATATTATTTTAATTACCACTTTCATTCAAATGTGGGAAATGATATTTCTTCCCAGACCGATTACTTCATTGTTATATTATAATAATCTTTATGACTAAAGTCATAGAGTAGAGGATATTGTTCTACCATAACGATTAGTTTTTCGTCTGCACATGCTATACTGATGCAATCCACTATTTCAAAATGCCAAACAAACCCAAACACACGACACAGGGCGTGGCGGGGTACTGCTGAGGAGCTTAGTGCGCATGCGTGACCCTTCAGAACGCTTCCGAATCCGAACAAAATTGCTCGCCGAGCAAAAACGTCTGACGCGTTCTGAGCGGAGACGCCGGTTCTGATCTGGGCGGAAGCAGTGTGTGGAATTTCATTTAAATACAATGGCTTCCGAATTTTTCTGAGCGGATGTTCTGCGCGCAGCGGATCCAGTGTGCGACGTGCCTTATGTTTCGCATGACAAGACCGTACTGCTTTGTCGCCGGTATTTTAAATTAATGACGCTACCGATAAATTTTCTAAAAATGTATTAACAAAAATTTTATTCATTAAATCATTAACTCTAATAACTTCATGAGAATACAGACATGAGCAACTACAGACACTTAACTTATTAAGTGGCTTCCATATTTGTATAACAGAGCCAAGGTAAACATAGACGTTCCCCTCACAACCTCACATAGATGTTAAACCACAAAAGTGAATAATTTGTATTATATAGCAACAAAAAGTAGATATTAAATACTACATATAAATAATAACAACTTAAATAACTCTTCGAGAGGCATGTACTTGGTAAATAGATTCGGTTCACTTTATGTCCACTTTCAATTAATCACAAAGATCTGACATGTCTCAATGACACTTAAAACACAACTGTTTAAAAATCGTCCACTAACCAGTGGGCTTTACATTAGGCCGTATTATAAGACAATAACTAATAACATTATACAAACAATAAAGAAACCTACGAATACAAAGTGCTATTCCGTATGTGCGTCCCGGAACATTTTACACGGTCAACGAGGTACCTCAAACCTACATACTACGTCTAGGATATGGTATGTATATGCTATGAACAGTTAGTGCTGTTTATGCTTATGATAAAAGAGTTTACGGACAATAAGAACTACGAAAAAGTTTTTCTTTCTTCAGTACGCTTTAGTTTACTATAATTTAAAAGAAAATTCTGTACCTCAATATATAGGTTATACAATTTTTGGAAACTCAGAAGAGATGACAGACCTGATGTACTGAATTAAAAAGACTGAAATTGAAGACGGTATAAAACTGGAAGACTCGAGCTCTTTTCTGTTGATTGTCGATCAACAGAAACTTTTTCATGACACCTTATGAACTGCAATGAAAAGAGTTATCTATCTAAAGCCACAAAAATATCCTTTATATGCCAAAAATTGAGATCCAAAGTATTCAAACTATCAACAAATTGAAAAGCTCGGTACATACCCAAATTCAAATAACAAAGAATAATATGATCAAGGAGCAATTGAGTCTGAGTATAGCCAGTGAGCGTACTTACCCTTAGTACTGTCTATTACTGTGTGCGGGATTCATGGCAACTAATTTTTTACTAAAATATGGAATAATAAAATACATATATGTTCTTCACTAATCACATTACAAAAACGTAAGAATACTGCTGATTACATCTGCTTTTAGTTTGCTAAAAAGAGAAGCAAGTAAGCAGTCGCTATTAAATTCATTAGTACGAATATTTTTAACTTATTAGTTTGCTAGTGAGAAGTTGTTAAAGATTTATACAAAATTTTTTGAGCGTTGTAAATAACACTGTCATGGTCACCGAGGCTTATTATAACAACAAAGCAGTCACAATAAAAATTAATCTTTTTTGTTTATAAACAAGGAAAAAAGCTAATTAGAAAAACAAACGGCATGACTAATTTATTCACAAATCTGTGCAACTACCCTTCTCGTTGACGTCGAATGCCCTGCCACCTGTCATTTGAATGCGAATTTCTAAACAAGGGTGTGAAAAGAATTAATGAGTTAATAACAATGTGATTAACAATAATGTGATTTTGTTGTAAAGGCAAAACATAATAGATTACTAGCTTTTATTTTTAAAGGAACGTTCGTAGACGTTTGTTCAATTTTTGAAATATTTTTGTTGAACACTTTTTTAAGAAATAATAATTTCAAGTAAGGTATATCAGCATATTGTAATTTATGGCCAGCAATAAAAATATATTCTGAGTGAATGGCCTACATCGGATTATAAAGATAATGTAAATTAAATACATTGTAATAGAATTACATTACAATATATACATAACAATGTATACAACGTACATTGGAATAGGTACATTGTATCTTACAACTCTTACAAGACATGTCAACCACGTAATCAACACCTAATATTTCGACTTATCAATGTATCACTTCAAACTGATTTTTTTTCAGTAATGTATAAGCTGCGAAGACACAATTTCCTTCACTTCCTAAAGTTACTTTATCCTTTGCCACTATTCCTTTATTATCTCTTGTTGCTTATTTTCCTTCTGATAACACCCTCCCGGTTCTCCCTGGTTTCTCTTCGGAGAGATCGCTTATCTCCTCAATTCTAAACACTTCTCTGTTTTCCAGTACCTTCTTCTGTGATTCAACAGTTTTTTAGAGAGGAAAAATGTTTGATAAGAAGGGCACTTTTTCAACTCATTAAACTCTTGTCCTTCTGTAAAATGAGAGTCTCGTTTGGTCTTCTCTATAATCATATTCTTCTAATGTGTTCGTAGAAAACCAATTTGCCTTTTGTTAACCGTAGTCGGGTTTATCTCAAACTGTTCGTACTACTTTTGGTTTTAGTCTCAAATAAAATTTTAACTAATTTGCTGAGAGTTTTCTAGATTTCATGATTTCCCTTAGAAATTTAACTTATTTTTTCTGTTTTCGAAAGTTCTTTATGAGTTTTTGTTTTTAAAATACAAGTATTACGGTTTAAATATCTTAGACAAAAATCTGTTTCCTTAACCGAAAGCTAACTACGTTCTTATTCAGCACCAGATTACTGTGTTAAAGAAATGCTATAATAAAAAAATCGGTATAGAGAACCATACATGACTTCCATGTTCTAAGATTTATATTTTAAATCATTTACTTGAATTCGTTTTGATAAATTCTAAAAAAATATTCCCCACCCTCAAAATATTTTCACTATTTATTGATATTTTTGTTATTATGGTGTAATCGTTTAATACAATATTACTTTCGAGTCACTTTATCTATAACAATTAGGTACTTTATTCTTATAACGAAACTGAACTACACAGATAATCATCCCTCCTCCTCAAGCGATCCCCACCATTAATGATATTTACACTTTCATAGAATAATAGTTTTATCATATGTTACTACTAAGGTATCTTATTCTTCAAAATGAAGTACTTTATTTGACATCAAAAGGTAGTTTTCGAAAAATTACCTAGCCTTCGACTACCCTTTTCATTTATAGAAATTTCATCTACATTTCTACAGTGGATTATTATGACCTTCTATTCAGAATATTTTGTTTATCAAAATTAAGTACTTTGCTCTTGTTAAGACGTAAATCGTAGCAGGTAAACTACCCTTCCTGCTTAAGCGATCTTCACCAAAATCAATAGGCGTTGAGATCTCTACAGTTCGTGCAGTTATGCAAAATATTATTTGATTCTTTTCGAATTTGCAGCAGTTATCGTTTGCCAAAAAACATTCTACACAAAAACACACAGACACTTTTCGGAAAACGTCTTTTCTCCATATTTAGAGGGCAGTACAATCAGAATCAGCCCTTATCTAGAACACGATTTTTTATCGATCATGGGTTTTCCTTACGCAACGTGGAGCTTAAATCGGCGCAACATTATTACAAGATACATTAAAAAAATTTTGACTTTTAAAAAAGCAAAACTAAAGCAATACTGAAACTTTTCACAAATAAACTTATATTAGAATGAATTTAAAATTACATTAGAAACCTCTAACTAAATTTAATATTTTTACATGTAACATTCTACACAAAAAATATGTACAATCGCCTGAAACATAAATTAAATTAAACTTTGTCCTTGCCTAGTAATGTCAAATTTAACTACTTGCCTTTGAATTTATATTTATTTATATTATTTTAGAGGAAAAGGGAAAACTATATAGCGAAGTAATGAGAAAAAGAGTGAAAATGAGTAACAGAAAGAAGATTAAGTGATAGTGACAGTATCCTCACAGTTACTAAAGGTTTCATTTTATGACTATAAATCATTTCTGACGAATTTCAAGAACAGGTTAAATTTTCACTGATGTAAGATATTCACCATTATTTTTAGTAGTAAAATTCTGTGAACAATGTCAAAGTATTTATAATCAAAACAAGATTCCTAACGTCCTAATTTGATATACTAAGTTTATTACATATAGTTTCCAAAATAGAGGAAAGTCAAGTGGGTCAAAGTGATACGTCATTTCAAACATTCCATTTTATGTTATTTAATATAAAAGTTTAATTTTAGTACCCAAGTGTTAAAAATATGTTTTCTTGCACAAGAGCCAGATGAGATTTATAGTACTGCTGGGAAAAATGAAATACGTTCTGACAGCGCGTGGTTCTGTAGTTTCACAGATCAAAACTTAGAGACTATAAAATAATTTTGTTTTCTTTGCACTCTTCCAGACGACTACAGTACTTATACACATAAAAATGTTGAAATTTATGAATGATTTATAATCATACATTTAAGAAAGGGTTATAAAAATGTAAAAATAATGAGCAAATGTTTTATTAGCATAATCTCTGGTGCAATCATAATATAGACTTGCAAATTAAAAAGAACTGAGTAAGAATCAGCTCATCTTACTTTGGTCTTTCGTACATTTTCGCAGTGTAATGTACTTATTTGAAAGTTTCTCACTTTGGAATAGCCAAATTTTTATTTCAAAACAGAACAAACTGATGCCGCAGCCCATGAGATCTCCTGAGCTCTTTATTAAACTTTCATGCTGACTGCTTACACGAACTGAATGAACGATTAGTCAGGTACCTACGTATGTCTGTGCATTTGCAGGTATGTGTTTGTGTGTGCGCGCGCGCCCGTGTCTGTATTGCAGCGCTCCAGGTTGTGCTTTCCAATAAATGAAATAGTTCTTAGGACGAGTGAGTAATACGTTTAATTCCACTGCAGAATTTATTTTCAAAAACTGATTAATTGTCCTTCCTATAAACTTAAAGTAAACCCAAGTGCAGTATGACTTTAGAATGATTTAAAATAAATAATTTTTTAATAGGTATCAACGTGTTCCTCCTTTAATGTAATTAATTTTATTTTAAAAATTAAACAAATAAAGTTTTTTAAAAGTATTGTTAAAATTATTTTATAAAATAAAAGCATTAGTTTTTACAGTAATTATAATTAGTAATATGCATTATATTAAAACTGAAGTCTTTCAATTTCAATAGGGTTTATAAATAAATATGCGTCTTTTTAAAGTATAAAATATTATCTTTCAAAGTTCATAAAATATCTTCACAACTGTAAACAGTTACATTACAGAATGTTAATGAAATCAATTAGTTTCCCACTTCTCTGGTTGACTGACAATCTTGAATTTACCGTCTTTCCTTCTACTACTTATGAACACTCACTACTTCATTAAACCTTATTTTTTACTTTTTTTCCAAAAAAACAAAACTCATGTTTGGGCCATTACGTCTTATTACTATCTTAAGTCTTAGTGTCTTAACTTACTGACAATCAATTACGTTAGGTGTTCACACTTTCATTCACCATAGGTAACATACATTCGGGCCATGGTAAATCAAGTCATATTTTTTATATTTGATAAAGTTCCTCTGCACAAAAATACGTAAAATAATGTAAACCTATTTTGCTGATGTCACTAAAACGTCATTTACCAGATTTAAAAAAAGTTGTCCTAAAAAAGTTGCAGTTTAAGAGGCAAGAAAAAATATTTATTGACTCAACGCATGTTACAAATGGCTTTTATAACATAATGCAGGTTACAAATACTCCCCTAGTTATCAGCATTAGTGCTTTTTACGTTTGTTTCCGTTGTAGTAATTATAGCAAAGCCTGTGTAGTCATCATTCATTGTACAATTTCTTATGTACATACACAAATCCAGTTATACTACCTGATGCGGATTAAAAGTGTCTTACCACCATATTAAATAAAACTTCAACAATAGTCATGCAGCTCAATAAGACTTGATGTCAGTCCTCGCAAAGGACTTTCAATAATACAATAGAAAAGGATCATTTGCAATCAAGTAAAACAGAATACTCATAATTGAATTTATTTTTTTTAATAAAAAACTGTAATTGATTGTCTTATAATAAAAGTTGGTACGACATTATGAAGTACAAAAGAAAATATATTAAAACCTAGTAAACACAAGCGTACTGACAACACACACATTTACATACACTATAAACCAATAAATGCAAATTTTCAAACGTGAAAACCCCAGTTTAATTATGGTTGTAGTAAGTAACAAAGGTACGAAAATCTAAATTGTAAAACCATGATAACTGAAATCCAATATGGCTTTTGTTTCCGGTTAATGGAGTGTTTTCCAGTTTAGGCCTTAATGATGTAGTGTGGGTCTGTATGGTTCTGAAACAGTGTGTATGTACAACACAAGTAAGAAATTAATAGAAAACTTTCAGATACGGTGTTAGCGGACGCTTACCGTGTAAACAAACACTATACGCAACGGTGAGGTACCGTATTTAACATAATAGATGAAAGACTAATACTATGACAATGCGTCGCGTTGTCAGAAGGGAATGCTGATGTTCGAGGCACATAATAACGCATAATGTCTATGTAAATAAGATAAAGAGGAAACGTTTGTGGAAAACATTTAGTACCTGGAATTAAGACAGATACTAAAAGTACAATAATGCCTTAAGAAGAAGGTAGTCAACCGTTAAATATAATGAATTCTGAATATATCCGTCCACCAATGTTTTGATTGAGGATATGAGAAAACATTTCGTTTGACTAATATTCAGACAGTACTATATAGAGTGCATATATACAAAGCAGAATGAAAGCTGTATACAGAAAAGCATAAAGTATTATGGAAAGTATTGAGTAACTCGATTGAGGATGACGTTTTTCCAGAAAAGGAGATGGGTAGATCAACACGAAGGTTAGTAGATTCCAAACCAAGAAGTTAAAAAGAGACCATTTTCATGGCTATTTGCTATATATAGAGATTTCCTAATTAAATAAGGTGGCACAGTAAACAATATTTTGTAGTCGAGAAAAGACACCAAAGAATAATAGGAATGGCACAGTATTATATATTGAGATACAAGTGCTTCTGACGTTATGATAATATGTTCACAATGCTTCAAATAGAAAGTTTTTTCTTAGTTGCATTCTGCGGCGAGTGTGTTCCGTTACCTACACTTTTGTTAGTCACTGTAATTTGACAAAATATATAGCGTAAAGTAACCTTTACTTGGCAATAAAGCAAAATGGCTTAGATAGGCAACACTGTTTTATAGCAAAACAAATTAAATAATTCTTTTATGTACAACTATCTTTAGTTATTCTGCTTAATTTTCTGCTCGCAATTGAGAAACATCGTAAGAGGTATAAATATGTTCCCCTTATTTACTATTGTTTATGGGATATACTTAATATACACATAGTTAGATTTAAAACTCGTTCCTACACTTTCATTTACACCATCAACAAATACATCAATTAATCGTGAGTAAAATCCGTAGTTAGGAGTGACTGCAATTAAAAAACGTATCGCCAAATCTGGGCACAGCTGTTAAGTACAGATTACAGAATACAACAGTTCTCCTACCGCTATTGTCATGGTGAGCGCTTCCCTTCATGACGTCATTACTGCACCACAAAACTTTTTCCAGTAGCCTACATACGTTACTGGATTTGGCAAATGTTATGGCTTACGATAAGTGCAACTGTTTGTAAACCTGCAACATTCCCGAAAGCGCCCCTTACGCAAATCATACAAGTATGTTAATACACATTTAATAATACTGGCACTTAAAAATAGGACAAATTTTATTAAATACGTAAATAACAGTATAACTCCCCATGAGGTTAAAAATCTTTAATATAATTGCGCACTAATTTTAAATAATAAAGAGACTTTTATAGTCTAAATAATAATAAATATTATAATCGATCTTTTAACCTGCTTTGTTCATTTTTGCATATGTCTTGTTTTGACAAATACGCAAATTAATTAATAGTATTACATTACTATTATTATTGTTATTACTGTTATGTCATATATAATACGACATAGATCCCCAAGGACTCAGATTCCCCCATCGCCGGAAGCTAACGTTCATTTCCGCCAAATCTATAAGGCTATCGGAATTGGTGTAACCCGTAGAACGAGATCCAGTCACACTACCAGGGCAAACCTGAAAAGGTAAGTTATCTTACTCTGAGAAAAATAATTTCCTAATTTGCTGAAGATGAAACTTGATTCTCTCGACAATGCAAAATTCAATCGACATTCGATCCAGTTAAAAAGAACTTGATTTTGAAATAACGGTAATTTGTAAGGGGTCATTCAATTGTGAGTTCTGAGTTTCTGTATTACAAAACGAAGCAATAAGAAATGTGATTAGTGGTAGTAATTTATTGTGCGCAGAAATCTGTAATTGGTGACTTGTATGATTTATTACGAGTGTTAATTAGATGTTGTTTATTGATTGGTATATAAGTGTTTTTTAGACAATCGTAGACTTCAAGAACTGTTTTTGTAGACAGGCTAAAAATGATTTTGTTTAAAAATACTGTTATTAAAATGATGACTAGTGAATTCTCTTGTGTTCAGTAATTAAATTCCACTATATGCAACTGCTAAATTTGAAGTAATTTGTTTGCATGTGTATTGAAAACAAATGTATAACATATACTCGCGCGCTCGCAAGCACGAACGTGAAAATGACAAAATTATTACAACGGTGACACAACAAACTTAGTAGGACAAGTTGTGCAAGATGTTGACTAATTAGTGTGACTTGACTCTTAAAAGGATTATGTCACCCCGGATGAGCTATAAATAACATTTTTCATAACATCTAAACAGTATTTAACTGAGAATCGAAAGAAACCTGGTTTAGCCTAGATTACTTGACTGTGTAATATGATATGCATACTTGGGTAACAAAATCAGTTTTAATGTTTCTTATTTAATTGATCAAACGTCGATTGTGAATAAGTTGCATAAGTTCAACCTTATGTGCGGGACCGTCAAGCGAAATCCTAAGTTAGCAAACAAAGATCACGCCTAAAATTCTACAAGGTGATGGCCCTTCCCACACTTCTTTATGAGTCTGAGAACTGGACTTCAAAAAAGGCCAGGCCAGGCCCTTCCAAGCGGCTGAAATGAGATTTCTCAGGCACGTGGCAGGGTATACTCTCCATGATCACAGAAGAAACACAGATATGTGGCAGGAACTGAATATTATGAGCATACTCGACAGGATTACCCAGTATCGGCTGAATTGATGGAATCAATTGGCTGATTCTTTGTCGCATGGATGACTGCCGCATCCCCAAACAACTATGGAAGCTTTCGAGGAAGCGGTAGAGTGACCAGCTCTAATCTTTGCCTGTTTGAGACCGGAACATACCATCCTTGGTTTAATCCTTGCAGATGATGATGATGATCTCAAACGTCGATGTAATATTTTATATACGTGCCAGAATAAAACAAACATTTATTCGAAGAAGTGCAAAATGCATTAATAGGTTAATAATTCTACTATTCTGTGTAAAAGATATGAACGAAAAAAGGTAATAAAATCTATTACTATTAGGTCTATATTCTTGAGTTATTCAATAGGTATTAAACTTTACAGACTGTTTGGCGTTACTGACAATACTTGCCAAAAATTAACCAGGGAATTGTATACAAATTCATTAAAAATATGATATTTATTTTGTGGTATTGACGCATTCTTTCAAAATGATGTTTTCATATGTCTAATATCACTGAACTACTCTCAAGGGCGGTATAATAGTCTATCAGGCTCCTTGTGAATGCAACAGAATACAGAGAGTAATCCTTTGATCTCTGTACGGTACAAACCTAGCTGGGTGTCGGGAGAGTTAAGGGTAGTCTCCCCCAGTTTAAACCGCACGCTCCCCTTTGTCGCCGGAAGCAGAGTTGCAGCAGCTCAGTAGATTAATTACACGGTAGTAATAAAGTATGACTTATAGTCATGTGAGGACAGTGTTTGCGGTATCTGGCAGTAGACACTATTAATACATTAAATAGTACGCTTCATTAAATACATTAAAACGTTACTCTGAACAAAGTTTACTCGGGCTTATTGTCTTTATATTTAAGTAAGCTTACATCATTATGTGACGGTTTATTTTAAATACACATGAACTATTTGCTTTAATTTTTTTAATTTTTAAAGCGTAACTATAATACGCTCTTAGTCAAAGAAGAACTACGGATGCATAAAAGCTTTAATGGACCTTATGAAGCGTGTTTTAACGTCTAACATTGAATCCCTGCCTTGAATTTTGGAAAATCTGCAGCTAAACATTTTTATTTCCCTCGTGAACTTACTGCTGCAACCCTCTAGCAGTACTGCAATAACAAGTCATGTAGTTGGTTAAGAATCTAGCCATAAATAGCTATAAATGATAACTTCCTAGGTTAATAACAATTTGTCGCGCAGTTTCCAGGCATTAGTTACCTGCTAAGTAAGAACTACCAGAGAAAAAACTACATTTTTATTCAACTCACATAATTGCATAAGGGTGTTTTGTACGCAATGGGCGTATATTGGAATTATCTGACGAGTCATGAGACCTGTTGAAATTCAGGGTGCACGCACTAAGTAACTTATTTCTTTCGATATATGATTTCAGTATCGTCTCGGACGTTCAACCTCACGCATGGTGCTAGCTCATATCGTACCATTACTGTTATATTTTGTTTAGTTTATTGAAGAAATCTATTATATTGTTAATCTGCGTTGTAACCAATTTATTAAGTTATCATATTAGCAAAATCACTCACTCGACCGGGTTACAGTGGTTACGTGTGCGTGTACTTGTGCGTGTGAGTGAGTGTGCAAGCGCGCGCGCGCGCGCGCGTGTGTGTGTGTGGGATTTCTGCCGTGTGTGACCGTTGGACGTGTAGCAAACTGTTGGCCCGGCATCACCTACCGTACTTATCAAGCAATTTCTATGTACTTATGTTTAGAATATTCTATTACATCGTTTCGTCTGCTTGATAATAACGATTACAATTCATCAAGTTAGCAGCTTAGCGTCAAGTAAGTAGAGAGTATGTTTTCTACTTCACAAACAATTTTATCCGTGAGGTGCCCGCTCATCATTCAAAATTATTTATACTGGCAACATCAAGGTATACCCTCACATAACTTCCCACAACTCACAATTTTTTCAAATGATCTAACACTAGCGTTGCGAGTCCAGATGCAGTTGGATCTCTGAACTGTAAAAATCCCAGAAAAACTTCCTCAATCTTGATTTGTCGACAATTCTCTTTTTCCAAGCCCTCTTGTAATTCAGGTTCAGTGAAACTTGCATACCGAATAACAAAACTCATTTGATCTTTTTTTGACAGATCTTGTGTTGTATCAATAATTAATGAAAAAAAAGGTGCATTATTAATTTTCTGCAACAGTTTGCCTTGCAAGTGTGAAGACATGCAATGAATCACTTGATTTTGGATGTCATGACTGAGATACTTGATATGTCCCTTTGGTAAACTGATTACTCGTGCCATCACAGTGTCATATTTGGCTATTCTAGTAACTGCACCAATGATAGAAAGTTGCCATTATAGTTTCCACTATGCTCCTTCGAGGCTCTAAATGCGAGACCGTTTTTTGCTAACATGAGCGTAATATCAAAAAGTCTCTTTAAAACCTGGGCCCAAAACTCGCCTTCAGACTTTCTTTCATTTTCCAAGGACTCATCAATTCTTTTACGTACTTCCCATTCATGGAAGACCAAACAGGCTGAAATGTGCTGTTGAGATTTGCTGTGTACTTTGAATTTTTTTGACAAACCTTGCCAGTCTCTGATACCAGTGGCCCATCCACTTTTACTTTCACCACCAGAAAATAGCCAACATGGCAGGCAATACGCACAATCCAACTTTTTTGAGTTGTAAAATCCAGATAATTGAAATAATTTGATTTATTAATAATAATTCTTAAAAATCGATTTAAAATCGATGTTAAGCAATTGTTCGACTCTTTCACAGGGATATATCGATTTGCGATTACAGGTTATTTTTATATAAATATTGAAAAAAAAAGGTTCTTATAACGATTATATTTATATAGTCAGAGAAGGGTAGGCCTAGAAAGTATAACATGTACAAAAATATAAGTCTTAAATGACAATTTGTTAATAATATATATTGTTTGTAGTATACAATTTATACCCAATCGTTGACTAGCGACTTCGTAGCTGGTTGGTACTTTGCATCACGGGAAATTCACAATGGCGGCACGTCTCGCTGTGGAATATTACTGCAAACTGATGGTTGGAAATTCTGATAATAAATTCCCCTTCACAACTGTTTTATTGGTCTCCGTGATAGTGTATATTGTCTATTGTGTTGTTCTGGTATACTGGATAAGTGTTCAGTGTTCACAGGTGTTAATTGTCTTATTTTATATGTATTGAATGTTTGCTGGTTATGACGAAAAATCGAAAAGTTGTTACGAAGTGAATTATTAATGTTAGGTTGTTTGAACAGTTTAATTCACTGGTATTGTTTGTTTTCACTATTGTGGTAGAGTATTTCACTGATTTTAAGTCAAAAAGTGTCAATTTAGGTAACTCTCGTATTTCACTGATTTTCAACTTTTACTCCATTACAAATCGTTATACGGTTTTAGAACGCGATTCAGCATCGACCGTTCCCGTTGAATGTTAACAAAGAACTGTTTTACTTCCTTCGTCTTAGGAAATATCTTGCCAAGTTAATATTGGAAAAGTATTGTTAAAATAATTTTCATTTCCTATATACATAATTATAAAGTACATTATATATGGAATATTTTTAGTTTATTGATTGCTTTCCTGAACTATTAACCACATATTTGGTTTATTTATCTCATTCTGTTTAATTTGATATGTCATAGTCCATATTTGTTGATATTTTTGTTAAGATAGCCATAGTTCTGTCTTTTTGGAAATCTATGCCCAGAAACCTGTTTCCGTTCTTGTACCCAATTCCTGCCATTTTAGGTGTTATAAATATAATTATAATAAATTTCAAATGGTCACAAATCTTTGCTTTCCTTAATTTCTTATAAATTTAACATTTGAACTGTCTTTTAGTGATAATTCATTAATTTACCATTTCTCCTCTGAATTAGTTAATTTTTACTTTTCGAAAATTTTTAATAATTTAAGACATTTCTCTATATTACGCTTTTCAATCATAGGATTATTTACAGTAGTTAGTTATCGATCCACCTTACATAAATCTTGTTAGTTTACATGGTTCATTGGTTAATTAACCAGTTTATATTAATTTTTGTGAATTCATTATTTGGCCTAGAGTTTAGTATTTTACATATATGGTTTTTTCAAATAAAGTTAATTCTACACCTACTCTGACTTTTAAAAGTTAACATAACATGAAATAAAATTGTTTACATGACTATTGATATTTGTAGCATCTAATTCAGATGAAAGAGTCGAACAATTGCTCAACATCGATTTTAAATCGATTTTTAAGAATTATTATTAATAAATCAAATTATTTCAATTATCTGGATTTTACAATTATTTCACATCTTAAATTAAGAGTTTAACTAACTACAGGACTTACTGGAAATCTTAACTGAAAGTGATATACTGGAGCAGCGCTGAAAATCACTAATCGATTACAACAAGAAAATAATCTGATTAACTCCGGATTTAGTTAAGGTCTACCAGAAGTGTAAAAATTAACCAAAATAAACTCACAGAATTCTAAACAAAACACAGAACCAGGATTATTTCTAAATTATTACAATAACAGACAAACACAAAATTTTTTTTCTTTGAACCTACGAAAAGAAATTATTTATTTGTAACCAGTGTAAACAGGTCTTGTTACAAATTGGCGTCCAACTAGAGGGCTTAATTAGTTAAGCTTGGCATTGATTATACTGTAGAGAAGGAGGCAAAATGCAACGATGAGCTACTTCTAAGAAGAGGGCGGCAGAGGCCGAAAAGGAAGTCGACATGGGGGATAAGGAGGCAACACCCGTGGAGGATCTAGAAGTGTTAGTAACCCCGGTGGAACCTAAACAACCCACACCACCTATGGAACAACCCGAAGTACCAACGCAAACAGGGGACATAAATGTCCCAGACAAGGAAGTAGAGAAATCCAAGACCACTGAAGAAACGAGGATGAATAAGATGAAGGAAATGTTCCTACGAGAATTCAAATCCTTGAAGGAAGATTTGAAGGGGGACATTGGAAATACCAACAAGAACCTAGAGTCCAAAATGGAAGGAGTAAATAAAAATATAGAATCCACTAACAAGAAAATGGATGACAACAACCAGTCCACCAAGGAAGATTTGAGTGAAATGAACAAGAACTTAGGTAGTAAAATTGAAAATACCAATAAGAGGGTTGATAAAACCAGTAAAAAGATGGAAGATGACAACCAACAATTAAGGGAAGAATTAAGGGAGAATAGCAAGAAGATGGAAGAGAAAATGGAGGAAACAAGTAGGAAGATGGAAAACGACAATCAGCAACTGAAGGAAAAGTTGGAGCAAAATAATCAGAAAATGGAGGAAAAAATGGACGAGAATAACCAACGGTTAAGAGAAGAACTAAGGGAAGTCAACCAGGAAAACATGAATAAGGAAGACGAGAGAATAGAATTGGCGAAAGAAGAGTTGAATAGAAAAATAAACGACACTAAGAAATCCATAGTTAAAAAATTGGAACAAGAGGTAGTGATCGTAAACCAACAGATCAGGGAAGTAGACGAAAGATGTCGTCAAACGGAGTGTGAAGTGCAGGAAGTCAGGGAGGTAATAAATAAGGAAATTACCCAGGTCAAAGAACACCAGAAAACTAAATGGGAAGAAAACCAAAAAGTAACACAGGAGGAAATAAATAAGGTACGAACCCATGTCACAGAAAGATGCGACGGTATGGAAGCGACGATTACAAATATCACTGGACAAGTGCGACAGAGCCAGGAAGAGATGGAGGTAATCAGGAACCGGCCGACTAGCTTCACTAATTTCCCCATAAACGAACATAGAGAATGGTTGAACTTCAGACAATATAAACGAAAGCCAATGGAATTCTTGGCCCGAATTGAAGAATACATGGACAAACATAGGGGAAACAGATGGGTCCATAATAGAGAATTATTAGACGAGTCCTTTCGGGAAATGAGCGATCATTGGTGGATGGCCAACCGCAGTGACATAGAGAACTACCAGAAGTTTAAAAGCCTCTTCAAGGCAAAGTAGTGGTCTGAAACGACCCAAAATTTAATCCGTGACAACATATGCCACGGACATTATAAACCACAAGTGGGTAGCTCCATGACGGCGTACTTCCTCGGCAAAGTATGTATGGCCAAACATTTGGAACCAGCCATTCCTGAAGAATGCCTAATCAACAAGGTGTCGTACCATTATGACGAGGAGGTGATTCGAGCGAGGAGGGGCAGCCAAATTAAGACCATACAGGCCATGACAGAACTCCTCGAGAATTACGAAAATGAGGAATACTACCGACAAAGCCGGAGAAGAAATGATCGGCCAGAAAATAGAACTTATCAAAATACCAACCATGGTACGACCAATAACAACCCAGGATACCAAGGAACAGAGCCTATCCACAAACCAACAACAATAATAAGAATCAAGTTCAGAATAATCCGAACAATAATCGACCCAATAATGGTTATCAGGGTAACCGAAACCAATACTACCCAAACCCTAATAGTCAGAGAAGCCCCAATTATAATAACGATCGTTATTATAATAATAATAGTCGTGGTAATCCACAGAATAGTAACACCAATAATAATAGGTTTTCTCGACCGCGAGTAAATTTCATCCGAGCGGAAGATGGTCGCCAGCGTAGGTACTACCACCAGAGACGCAACAGCTATCACGAATATGAAGATAGGCGGAGGAGCCGAGAACGGGACCAACCAAGGTACAATCCTGCTAGACGGAGTACCAGCCTAGATAACACCGAACGACTGACCAACAGTGAACAACCGATAGATCATCGAACAGAGCGGCAGGGACCCACTCTAGGTCTTCCGAATGATGCATCTACCAGTGCGACACACCATAACAATGATGTCGAGCATTTAAACGGGAGGAGGCAGTAATAAATCACCGAAGCCCGTTGCTGCTCCTAAACCCTGGGTATTTAAATGAGTTAACACATACAACTGAAAATAATCGTATCACTATAATCGGTTGTAATTACCTAAAAAACATCCGACATGAATTATTGGAAGAGGACGATACTAATCCCACCAATAACATTAATCATGAAATAATACATATAAATGCGGAGGTAGAAGGAATTCCCGCCAATTTAATGATCGATACTGGTTCCAACGTATCCATAATTAGTACAACTGAGTTGGAGAGAATACAACGTGAATGCGGACGAACATTACCGACATTGCCATTAAATAATATTATTTTGTTGGGTGCAACCGGCCGCCAAAATAAAACGATACGAAGGCAAGTCTCCGCCAGTGTGAGGAGCTGCGGTATAGCTATCGAAATGGAATTCTTAGTGGCTAGCAGGCTGCCATTTAACATATTGGCAGGGTGCGATATGCTCAGGCGGAACTCCGCCATATAATTGATTTACGAACAGAGAAATTGTCACTATTTACAAACGGACACACTTGGACGGCTGACTTGGTTGGGAACGACCAAGTAATTCCCAACAATATCCACCAACAGATTCGTAAGATCAATAATATACATCAAAATCCTATTATTGAACAGAAGATAGACGATAACGCTAATGAGGACTTATGGTCCCAAAAGATCCAAGAAATCAGGGATTTCCGGAGCGGTATAAAAGGAGAAAGATTGCAACAACACCAAGCAAGCAAATTAATTAACATTTACGAACAGTATAAATCAGTATTTTCTGATGAGCCCGGTAAAGTAAAAAACTTCCAGTGTACTCTAGAGTTCCGAGACACAGTGGACTTTAACCGGAAGTCATGCCCCATCGCGCAATCACGAAAGGAAGCAGTAAGAGCTGAAATAACTAAGATAATTAACCGTGACATTAAAGAGAGTAGCCAATCCCCATACACAAGTCCTATCGTGGCTATTCCTAAGAAAAACGGACAAGTCCGTTTATGCCTAGATGCGCGGGAAATTAATAAAATGATTATTAATGACAGGACTTCGCCCGGTGAGATTGAAGAGATTTTAAAACGGTTCCACGGTACCAAGTACTTTAGTAAATGGGACACGGTGTGCGGCTACTGGCAAATGGAATTGCACCCACAGAGTCGCCAGTATCTGGCCTTTATATTCGAAGGGCGGAACTACCAGTTTAAGAGATTGCCCTTCGGACTAGTGAATTCGGTCGCGTTCTTTGTACACTGCATGGACCAGATACTTGGCCAGAAAACACTACAATTCACCACCGTGTACGTAGATGATTTGCTAGTGTCCTCAGAAACTTGGGAGGAACACTGCTACCGTGTGGAACATGTGTTAAGGAAATTAGCTGCGAATAACATCACGCTAAAGCTAGAAAAATCTCATTTCATAGCCAAGGAAATTCAATTCTTGGGATTTATATTGAACGACCAAGGAATGTCACCGTCGGCTGAAAAAGTAAAAGCGATTCAGAAATTTCCAACACCGAAGAATCGAAGGCAATTACAGTCATTCCTGGGACTCTGTAATTACTACCGCAAGTTCCAGGAAAAGTATTCTGAATTGACCGCCAAATTTCAGCCGCAACTGTCATCCAAGAATAAATGGATATGGGGTATAGAGCAGAATGAGACCTTAACGCTGATTAAACAAAAGTTCCTAGAACCCATCATACTTCGCCATTCGGATTTCAGTAAACCGTTCTTCCTGAATTGCGATGCCAGCGACATTAGCCTCGGCACAACATTGTATCAAGAGAATGAGGAGGGCGAACATCTCGTGATTTACTTTGCCAGTAGAGAATTAAATCAGTGCGAAAAGAATTATCACGTCACTGAAAAAGAGTTGTTAAGTGTAGTGTTCGCGTGTGGCAAATTCGGCACCTACATCCTTGGTTACCCCGTTACCATCCGGACAGACCATAAGTCCATATCGTTCTTAAGGAGATGCAAGCTCAGTCACGGAAGGTTGACCCGGTGGATACTGTTACTAGAAGAGTATGAACTTAAGTGGGAGTACATCCCCGGAAAGAAGAATGTCGTTGCGGACGTGTTGTCACGCATTGACATTGATAAACAAACTTTCGAGGGGGAGAAAGAGAGTGTACTTAAGGTATACCACATTCTTAGTAACAGAGCCGATCTAGAATCATTATTGGAAAACCTGAGCACCCACCAACAAGCAGACCCGAAATTACAATCCATTAAGACAAGATTGGAAGCAGGGGAGGAGACTATCGCCCGATATTATAAAGTTCACCACAATGTACTGTTCATACTACCATCTTTGAGGCAGGAGAAATGGAAGGTTATCATTCCATCCCATATCGAAAAGGAGATAGTAAATAACTATCATGTTCGATATGGGCATATGGGCGCCTTAAAGGTGATAAAGGCCATGGAAGAGAGCTGCCACCTTAAAAATATTAACCGGAAGGTCCGAAAATATATAAAGTGTTGCCGCATTTGCCAACTCGTGAAATCGAATAACGAGAAAAAGGAAGGGCAGATGATTCCAATAACCTCTCAAGCGAAGTTGGAAAAAGTATTTTTGTACATATGCGGGCCATTTCCCCGCAGTGGGGGTAGTCACAGATACAAGTATCTAGTCATCGTGATGGATCATTTCACGAAGTTCATCAAGCTATACCCAGCAAATCGGGCGACTACGAATAAAATTCTCGACATCTGAACCAACCAGTACTTCCCAAACGTCGGAAAACCAGTTTCGATCATCACCGACCACGGAACCCAATTCAAGGGTAAAAAATGGCGGGATACTCTACTGTCGATGGGGAGTTCATAATTATAAAACCTCGGTATACCACCCGAGCAGTAACCCGGCAGAGAGAGTATTGAGAGAGGTGGGGCGAATATTACGAACTTATTGCCACGATCAACAGAGGAGATGGCAAGAATATCTAGAGGCCACAGAAGAATTCCTCAACCTGGCGTACCACCCAGCCATAGAAATTACCCCATACTCCGCCATGTATGAAAGACCACCCCCAAGGGAGATCGAAGAAATATTGGAGTTCCCGAGTGAAAATAACTATAGTTTTGATAGAATTAAATTTTATAACAAGGTGGCCGAAGACCAGGAGAAACGGCGAATTAACTATCATAAAGGTATGAGTAAAACGATTACCTATACCATTGGTGAAAAAGTATTATTAAAAAATGGGGAGTTACCAAGTTCACTGGAAGGTATAACTAAGAAATTATTACTCTTATACACTGGACCCTATATAGTCTCCAAGGACAAAAATAATAACACCTATGAAATCAAGGAGATGGGTTCTGGTAAAATTAAGGGTGTATATAACCAGGCATCCATGAAGAAGTATCATGAAAAGTGAAAATTCAAAAACATTGTAAGATCACCTTACAAACGAATAATTTATGAAAACTATTTAGAGAAAATAAAAAGAATAAATTTTGAATTTTGAAGATTAAAAAAAAATTCAAAAATATTGTAAGCACACCTTACAAACTAATTATTTATAATAACTTTATGGAAATATAGAAAGAATTTTGAAGAGTGAAAATTCCAGAACATTGTAAGATCATCTTACTACCATTATTTTGAGAAAAAAATTTATGGAAATATAAAAAGAATTTTGAATTGAGTGAAAATTCGAAAATATTGTAAGCAAACCTTACGAACCAATTATTTATAAAAAACATTTTGAGAAAATAAAAAGAATGAATTTTGAATTTTGAAGGGTGAAAATTCAAAAATATGGTAAGCACACCTTACAAACAAACTATTTATAAAAACTATTTGGAAATATAATATAAAAAGAATTTTGAATAACAATAAAAAATTCAAAAACATTGTAAGGTCACCTTACTACCATTATTTTGAGAAAAAAATTTTATGGAAAAATATAGAAAGAAAGAATTTTCAATAAACCCTCAAAATTCAAAAATATCGTAAGCACACCTTACGAACCAATTATTTATAAAAACCATTTTGAGGAAATAAAACGAATGAATTTGAATATTGTAAAAAACCTCAAAATTTAAAAAGATTGTAAGAACACCTTACTACAAGATTATTTATGAAAGAAACATTTTGAGAAAATAAAAAGAATGAATTTTGAATTTTGAAGAGTGAAAATTCAACAATATTGTAAGCACACCTTACAAACAAACTATTTATAAAAACTATTTGGAAATATAATATAAAAAGAATTTTGAATAACCATAAAAATTCCAAAAACATAGTGAGACCACATTACTACAATTATTATGAGAAAACCATTTAGAAGAAATATAAAGAGAATTTTCAATTTAATCAAAAAAATTCAATAATATATAAGTAAGAACAACGTACTAAAACAATTTGAAAGAAACCATTTGAGAAAATAAAAAGAGAAGAATTTTGAGAGGTTAAACACCTGCAAAATTAAAAAATTAAGTAAGAGTACCTGACTACAATCTAGAAATGAAGGAACTATGGTGAAAATAAAAATAAGAGAAATCATACCATATTTATGGTACTAATACAATATATTTACCATATTTATAGAAAAACATTATGAGATATGAAAGAAAAAGAATTTAGAATTAAACCAATCAATTCTGAAAAAATAATAATGTCTAGTTTCAACCAAATAAAGTGTAAAACCCTATAAAATGATACAAATGGAGAAATAAAAACCAATGATACGATTGATTAAATACAGAAACTTATGTGGAAATAAAATAATAAAACTTTGAAGTGGTAGAAGGAGAAACAATGACCTCATTAACAAATTAATTAAAACATTCATTTGAAGGAATAAAAACCAAGAGAGAAGTAATTTAAGAAAAGAATCAAAGTTATAAATGTAATTAAATAAATCAATAATGAAATGATCATGAAATAAGTGTCAAATGTAATAAAGACAATTATAAGAAAGTTATAGAACATGGAACAAATAAAAAACTGAGAAACAAACAAATATATCAGAAATATATGCTACAATAAACAAAAGCAGATTGTAATAAAAACCAGAAAGGAATAAAGCATTAATAACCAAAAACTTTATATGATAATAACCATTGATAATTATAGTAATAAAAGAGCTTCCCACCATGATACCAAATGAAATAACCATCAAGTGAACTAGTCAGAAGAACAACTGAGATAGGAATATTAAAATCTCTGTGCAATATAAGAAGTGAAGTATCCTGAGCAGAGATGATTTGCCTCTGTACTCAAATAGAAGTGAAGTATTGGACAGCAGAGGAAGTAGCGTACAGTGCCTCTCTGAACTGAACCAGCTCACATGTTAGGGAACGATAGGGAATAAATATCCCAAGGATAAAATACTAAGGAGGAAAATGAAAATAAAATAATAAATATGAAACTCAGATGACTATTACTATCAAGGAAGATCAAGTAGGAATGAAAAGGAAATAAGCTCAAATATATATAAGAAAAATTTTGAAATGGAAGGAAGTCAAGAATACTAAAAAACTATAATAATTATCATAAGCAATTATTTCAGACAAACCAAGTATAGTCAGAAAAAAAATCACTTCAGGAGGAGGGCAATCAGTAGCGTGACAGATATTCCACTAATAATTAATTCAATTAAGATCATAAAAATAATTAACTTACATATAACCAAGAATTTCAAATGAAAATAAAATCACACTTCAAGGAAAAACACCACTATAAAAGAAAAACAATAATTAAGTAATAAAAATGCAACAATAAAATTCAAGCCAATAAATTGAAAGGAAACTCATATTAAAAAGCAGGAGATTAGGAGCAGGTGATAAAGAAAATACCCCAAACACAAGAAGAAACAAGAAGAGGAAGTTTAGTATCAGGTGATAAAGAAAATACCCCAAATACAAGAAGAAACAAGAAGAGGAAGATTAGTATCAGGTGATAAACAAGATACCCCGAAACCAAGAAAGAAGAGTAAAGTTAGTAGCATGATAAAGAAGATACACCAAATCCAAGAAAGAAGAAGAAATTTAGAAGCAGATGATAAGAAGATACTCCGAACCCAAGAGAGATGAGGAAGTTTAGTAGAATGATAAAGAAGATACCCCAAACCCAAGAAGGAAGAAGAGAAGAAAGGAAGATATAGGATGGAAAAACCACAATAAAGACCTATTATTGAAGACCATGAACCCCAAACCAAATGTTAATACCACAAAAGAAAGTATAACACCCCAAAACCTTATGAAATTGTAATTTAATTATAGACAAAAGTATTGAGTAGTATGATAAGAAGTGCACCAACTAAAGTTATTATATGGTAAAATAAACAAATCTTCACAGTCCATAATGACTAAAGGTCTGGTCTGAGAATATGACAAAACTCAAACATAAGTCAGAACCAACAGTGAATGTGTACCAGTGTAGTGTTTTTTAAATGTAATAAACTTCAAGTTAATGTGTAACTATAACTTAAACAAGGTGCTATTAAATAACTTTTATATTTTATAATTAACAGGTGATGAAATATTCAAATGAAAAATATTTCCTATATTTCATAAATAAGGTCACTTTATTCTATCAAAACATTCATAGTAATGCTAATAATAAAGGAAGTATGTGGGAAATGTTTACTGTATCAAGGGGTTAGATAATAATACAATATAATCAGAAAGGACTGAAAATAAATTAAGTTTAAATAAAATTAAGAAATTAAATGGCTAATAATGTTCAGAGCCTGTGAACTCCACTTTAAAAGAGTTCTAATAGAATAAGGTTTATATTTAGAGTAAGATGTTTTAATTACATAACAGCATGCATACAGATTAAAATGTTTAGGTATGGATGCTGTATTAATTTGTAAAATATTTAAAATGTATGTGCAAAATAGTTCCAACAAACATGTCTAACTTTGAAGACTGCCAGTTAATATCAAATATTGTTTTTGTGTTAGTAGCCTGAATTAGATGCTACAAATATCAATAGTCATGTAAACAATTTTATTTCATGTTATGTTAACTTTTAAAAGTCAGAGGAGGTGTAGAATTAACTTTATTTGAAAAAACCTTTTCAAATAAAACTTTATATGTAAAATACTAAACTCTAGGCCAAATAATGAATTCACAAAAATTAATATAAACTGGTTAATTAACCAATGAACCATGTAAACTAACAAGATTTATGTAAGGTGGATCGATAACTAACTACTGTAAATGATCCTATGATTGAAAAGAGTAATATAGAGAAATGTCTTAAATTATTAAAAATTTTCGAAAAGTAAAAATTAACTAATTCAGAGGAGAAATGGTAAATTAATGAATTATCACTAAAAGACAGTTCAAATGTTAAATTTATAAGAAATTAAGGAAAGCAAAGATTTGTGACCATTTGAAATTTATTATAATTATATTTATAACACCTAAAATGGCAGGAATTGGGTACAAGAACGGAAACAGGTTTCTGGGCATAGATTTCCAAAAAGACAGAACTATGGCTATCTTAACAAAAATATCAACAAATATGGACTATGACATATCAAATTAAACAGAATGAGATAAATAAACCAAATATGTGGTTAATAGTTCAGGAAAGCAATCAATAAACTAAAAATATTCCATATATAATGTACTTTATAATTATGTATATAGGAAATGAAAATTATTTTAACAATACTTTTCCAATATTAACTTGGCAAGATATTTCCTAAGACGAAGGAAGTAAAACAGTTCTTTGTTAACATTCAACGGGAACGGTCGATGCTGAATCGCGTTCTAAAACCGTATAACGATTTGTAATGGAGTAAAAGTTGAAAATCAGTGAAATACGAGAGTTACCTAAATTGACACTTTTTGACTTAAAATCAGTGAAATACTCTACCACAATAGTGAAAACAAACAATACCAGTGAATTAAACTGTTCAAACAACCTAACATTAATAATTCACTTCGTAACAACTTTTCGATTTTTCGTCATAACCAGCAAACATTCAATACATATAAAATAAGACAATTAACACCTGTGAACACTGAACACTTATCCAGTATACCAGAACAACACAATAGACAATATACACTATCACGGAGACCAATAAAACAGTTGTGAAGGGGAATTTATTATCAGAATTTCCAACCATCAGTTTGCAGTAATATTCCACAGCGAGACGTGCCGCCATTGTGAATTTCCCGTGATGCAAAGTACCAACCAGCTACGAAGTCGCTAGTCAACGATTGGGTATAAATTGTATACTACAAACAATATATATTATTAACAAATTGTCATTTAAGACTTATATTTTTGTACATGTTATACTTTCTAGGCCTACCCTTCTCTGACTATATAAATATAATCGTTATAAGAACCTTTTTTTTTCAATATTTATATAAAAATAACCTGTAATCGCAAATCGATATATCCCTGTGAAAGATTCGAACAATTGCTCAACATCGATTTTAAATCGATTTTTAAGAATTATTATTAATAAATCAAATTATTTCAATTATCTGGATTTTACAATTATTTCACATCTTAAATTAAGAGTTTAAATAACTACAGGACTTACTGGAAGACTATAAATCTTAACTGAAAGTGATATACTGGAGGAGCGCTGAAAATCACAAATCGATTACAACAAGAAGATAATCTGATTAACTCCGGATTTAGTTAAGGTCTACCAGAAGTGTAAAAATTAACCAAAATAAACTCACAGAATTTTAAAATTTTAAACAAAACACAGAACCAGGATTATTTCTAAATTATTACAATAACAAACAAACACAAACATTTTTTTTGAACAAAACATTTTTTTTAATAAAATTTTTTTTCTTTTCTTTGAACCTACGAAAAGAAATTATTTATTTGTAACCAGTGTAAACAGGTCTTGTTACAAAATGTGTGAAATTCTTGTACTACGTAGCACACTCCGTACACCAACAAACACATCTACAGTATAGGAAATCGATTGAACTGAAAACAAGAGCTAACTGGTGTAACCACGATCAATAAAACACCGCTTATCCCTGTATCTCTTATGGATCATACTTGTACACTTGTTTTCAATTGTATCTATATGTGCGCGTTTAAAGGTAAGCTTTAAAAAGTGTTAAGACGATTTTCCAAAAAAAAGTGATATTCAGATAATTATTAAGTAAATATGTTCTAAATGTTTATAAAAGATAAGTAGTTAAAAACCATGTCCTTTACCAGTGTTTGGTTTACGTTCATACTGTGTACATAATCATAATAATGTAGCTAACACACTCCACATTTAAGACGAATGGCAAGTTGATTTAGCTGAAACGTAAAGATAAATAAATATACTGTATAATAAATTGTTTATGAAATCGGTTAGAACATCGGGGAACTAAAAAAAAAATAAAAGGAAAAATGGAAAATCATTATTGTTATTCGCACGTATTAAATAAAAACTTATGATCATCCTATTTATAAGCACTTATTCCATATTTTAATATACTTTTTTATTCCTTTCTGGAACAAACCTTTGTACCGATTCTGTGACGTCTTCACTTGAACATAATTATTTTCCTCGCACTTCTTCTTTCAGTGAACCAAGAAACAAACATTTATTTATCGCCGGGCCGGAACTGTACAGTAGGTTGTACGATTAGCATAAAACTAAAATCTTGAAGTCTAATAGTAGCGTTGTTGACCGAATGAGGTAAAGAGTTTTTGTGAAGCATATTATTGTTACTATTACTTTATAATTATTAAGAACGTCACGTTTATTGAAACATGTAAAAATGGCATTTTAAGGTTTAAAAGATAACTATAACGTATATGTATTATACAAGGATTCTAGAAAATACAATTATAGATTACTCACTTTAGATTTAAATAATTTTTCGATTTGCACGATATGTGGTATACAGTGTTGAATTGCGTAAGGAATCTATGTAATATTTTTATTCAGAAAAGAAAGGATTTAAATTTCGAACGTTGTACATAATACTGAAGATGGACGCTACTCTTTTCCCTTGCTAAGAGGATTTCGCTGTCTCAATGAACACACGTGTATTTTATTAGGAAATGAAATATCTATATGTGTCTGTTTGTTCAATATTTCCGCGTCTGCTTTCCGCTATGGAAAGGAAATGTAACCGCATTTATTTACGTTTACAGAGAGAGAAAAACTGTAACATACATGATGATTTACAGTGAGTATATAATCTTACTGGTAAACAGGAAGAGACTACGATCCAGTATTTCTGTCACGCCATAAACTTATGTTTGTATTTTATTACTCATTTTATTATTCAGGTAAACCTTTAACCTTTCATATTATTAAAATGCAATTTTGCTACATGGTATTTTCATTTTGAATCTTATTTTTAATGAATAATATTATTAAGACTTTTGTAGCATCACGAGATAATACAAAAAGTAAACTCAATTTAATCATAAAAATTTATAGTAAAACTAATCAAATATATAAATACTATATAACTGAATGAGGAATGCAATAAAGAATGAGTAATCAAATGAGAACAACCAAAAATAATTATATAAGGAAGAATTATAATAACTAAAATAATAAACTATGAATAAAAAATAAGTATTTTACAGATGCATGAATAAATTAAAAACAGGAATTAGCTTTGTAAACAAACATAGTAAATAACTTTACAATCAGACATAATAAAGGACTAGACTGGACTGTGACTGACATACTAATTACCTAATAGATTAGGGAAGTGATTTTGTATATTTTATTATAATATTGTAAATAATAAAGTTGTAGTATGTAAGTAAAAAATGTATTTAGAGTTAACCAAAATCATTTGTATAACACAAGCCTAAAAGTCAAGCTAGGTCTTTAGCCTAAGGCTGGATTTGTAATTAGCTCATATATAGTGTTATGGTAAAGACAAGGTAATTGTCTTCATAATTGTGTTTATTCGAAAAACATACAAGGTGAGATAAGTGAATAGAAAAGTGATAAATAATAATAACGAAACAGTGCAAATGACACAGTGTAAACAATGAAAAAATATAAAGTGTTATGAACCTAGTATGGCCAAAAGGTGAGAATGGCATGTTTTTTATATAAAGTGACCATATAACAATAAAATCAACTTCATTAGTGTGAGTGACAATATAAAATTAAGTGAAATAAAAAGATAAACGGGATTATGTAAAAATAATCAGGAAAAGTAAGGTTATATTCAAAACTTATATTTACTGGAGGCGGATAAAGTAGCCCTGAGACCAAAAAATACACCAAAACAAACCAAGACTTCTTATAAATTAATCTAAAGCTGGTTTTACAAGGAAGAAAGGTTTTTTCCTTCTAGTTTGGGCGTTCAATGCAAAAAGAACAAAATAAATCAGTTGCCAATCCAAACAATATTAGAGAAGAAAATTATAGTAAAAAAACAAGTAAAGTTATAGGAGATATGAGTAAACCAACGAAAAATATATACAGTATTCGACCAACCTGAAGAAGGAAAGCTGATAATAATATCCTAAAATGGAGTACTACATCTTTGAATTTGGTGAGACCGTTTTAATACTAAAGGCATCTTGACAACTATCAACGTTTTATACAACACTTCAATACAAACTAAATAACGAACACATTTAGTGAGACTAAATTTATAAACATAATCTATGATATACATAGTGAGTGACACAAGCTTATTTTGAACAAACAAAAGTGTAGAACTCATATAATTTTTATTAAACATTCAGTAATGTGTATACAGCTCAAGGAACATGGCGTCCCTTGCTTTATTTAACTGTTACTGAAAGGGGACAGAGCAAGGCGCCATGTTGAGAATTCATGAACTGTGAGCTATATAATAGGCAATTATTTTATTATTTTTTTTCTCTTGTCAATTGTATTACTAATGTCTAATTATTAATTATTTTAATTGTTTTATTAGTTTTATATTTGTAATGTGTAATATTACGTTTGTCAAATTATTTGAACTGATTTCTTTTTGTATAATCACAAGAACTCACATCCAAACCATCATACACAAACAACAATTAATTACTACACATTAAAATTTTGTTTCTTCATGTTTGTTATTAACGTAAAACTTGTTGTATGAATTTATAATTTTACTGAAGACGATTGTCAATTTGGTTATAACCCTGAGATAAAAAATGTTTGGTAATTGTGCACGATCCGAATTATGCTCAAATTGCGGTGAAATATTTCTTTTCCTATTCTTCGATACTATATAAACACGAGAAAAATAATTTTAAACGGCGGTCGAACCTATTTACGGAGAAAATTTTAAATAATTACTCCCATAAGCGCCCATGTAAAGTGAATGGCCGCCATGTTAACTGAGCGACGGCGCTCAAATGCAGAGCGAATGGCGAGTATGACGTCTTAAATGTTTTTTGGCGTCTTAAAAGTTTGAAAAATGGTTCGCCTTAATTTTTGCAAGAATTATATGAAACAATGAACTATAACCGCGGCCCGCGGCAGGTATCGGCTCAACTCGCTTTTCATCCAACTCGCTTGTCTTATGTAATTATTTAATTTTTTTTCTCCGAAAATAGGTTCGACCGCCGTTTAAAATTATTTTTCTCGTGTTTATATAGTATCGAAGAATAGGAAAAGAAATATTTCACCGCAATTTGAGCATAATCCGGGTCGTGCACAATTACCAAATGTTTTCATGCATCCGAGAGCTAGATGGAGGAGGAACCTTGAAAAAGGAAAATTTGTTATTAATTAATAAAAGAAAAAGAAAATTATTATAATAAGAGAATTAAGGAATTAAAATTGAATGATTCAGAGCAGCAAAAGAAGTGTGTTCTCAATTAGAAATAAATATTATTAAAGATACAACTCAGAATAGTGCTGACACTAATTGAGCGTCTATACTCATTTACAATAAGTACAAATCTAACACTTTCATAGTCATTTTTTTATAAGTTTATTATTGTTTTTCTTGTAGTAAAACGTAAACTAAGCATTGAACTAAAAACGTGTTGCATTTCGATGAGGATGACAGTCAATGTGTATTTAGTTCTGAAGAAGTGGGACTTCTTCAAAAAAATTACTACATTCACGGACGTGGAAGGGATAATTGGGGTAGAACTCGACTCCCTTCCTTGGATTACGTCCACACTATAACAACAGTCTACAGCCTGTTGTACTACTTTACAATATGAGAACAATTATTATGGGTGAAAATTTTAGACCATGTTAGTCATTTATATTATCTCCGTTACGACTTTGTACAAAGTATAGGAGACTTTTATTAATTTCTGCCTAATTGCGTGACATATATCACTTTACGTTTTACCTTACACTTATTTGTACGTAAAAGAAATATTGAAATAAACTGAAATTAGTTGCATTACATTGTAAACATTTATCAATTTAAAGCTTTTTAGTAACACATTTTTGAAACTATACATATATTTGTGAGATCAATAATAATAATTAATAAATTGAAGTACACATTTTATTCAATATATATTAATGAATATTGTTGTAATATATAACTTTTAAGATGGTATATTTGACTAAAGGCTGTCTTTCAGGTTGAACTTTACACATTAAATTGATCAGCGCTATTAATCAAAATGAGACATCACCACTCCCAAGTGTCAGCAGCAGAGCAGCGATAAACATTCACACTTCACTGATGCTCGTGTGGTGTGTTCATAACTCAATAACGACTTTGCCATTCGTTACGACACGTCTCTGTGGTAATATTTATATGTTTGATGCGCAATACAAACATTCCAGGCTGGTAGACCAGTCATGAGGTTCCCATTTCGGCAATACAACACCTACTGAATCTAGTGTATATTGGTACAACGGTCGGACTGATCGCCGTGTTTGAAGAGTGAAAACTGAATAATTGAACACCGTAGGATTAGTACCCACAATTTTAGTACTGGAGTTCCGGCAAACAAAAACAATATCGCACGTGTAGGCCTACAACAATTCTTCAGTTTAAGATTGTCTAACATGCGCCAATGTAACAAGAAATAAATATCACATAATAATATCATTTAATAGTGTCTCACTAAATAACACAGGTCAGTAATTACAGAAGCACACAGTAACTGAAGTTTACACTAAACCTCTGTAAACCACGCAATAACTCAACTTTACTTAGTATCCTCAAACTGGCTGGCCGGTTCGAAACAGCCTTTTATACTGTCTGGCCGCGACCGGATGATTGAAGCAGCTCTCCCCCACCACGCGGCCGCTTGTAAGCGATGTCAGGTAAAATACGTGTACTAGTAAGTGCGCAGTTCCCATCTACTCAGCGTCAGCAAACTGATTTCTACAAAAGGCGTAGTTTCAAGTGTGTATTAATAACTTTCCTTGTAAATGTATCCCACATAAATAATTTTTGTATTCAACAACAAAAAGACGATTAAAAGTATGGTAACATGATTAAAAATGTGAGAACAAGCGGTGTTGAAAGTTAAAGAAATATCAAATTATATTATGTTCGAAAACTAAATTTTTATTATTTATCCAATAATAAATTTATGTATTTACAGATTAAAACTAAATACACAAGTACATAAAGTGAACTTAAACGTAATGTTTGCTATATGAAAAAACGATCGACTTAGTTTAGCTGTGAATACATGTACTGAAATAATAATTGTAACAAATAATAATATAAAGGCATATGCCAAGTCCGATCACAAACTCTCACTCTATGCACACGTGTCTTCTGATTCATTATCGTCATTGTCGCTATCGTCGTCGTCGTCGTTGTCAACATGAACTATGAATTGTTCCATGACGTTCATCATCAAACCGTCCATACTCCAATACTGTTTTTCCAATATTTCTGTGTGCTCACAAAAACCTTTCCAGTCTGGAGTTTATACTTTGGATACCTAAAAATCAAGAGGACACAAAAAGTAACTAAAATTTGCAAACAGAAATCTTACAGCATAAACTAATTTTGGCACTTTTATCTATGCTGGCTGGTATAAAAGTGTTTACTGTCGGAGCAGAAAGTATGTGCACTCGAGTTTGAAAATGAATAAAAAAAGTAACCAGAAACCCTACAAAAAAAAAATCACATCATAAAAACATACTGAATCCTACGTCTAATGTATTATCAAAGATATGGATATCAACAAACAGACTAGTAAATAACTATTGTACAGGATGCAAGTTTTATGGTCACTCTAATGATAGCTGGTGGCTTTGCAATTTAACAACTGACTACGCTTATGTGTGTTCTGTGTTTGTGTGTTATCTGACTTCCTGTCGCCAGGCTGTCTCCGTATAACATTCCAGTTAGATAATTTAATAATTATCTAGCTTTTGTTTAATAGATTCAACTTTGGTTCTGTCGACCAGTTTATTTCAGATATGGAACGTTTTCTTATATAAACTGATAATGAAAGTACTCTGTTAGCCTACACTAATTATCCTTCTACGAATGTACTCCAGAAATAAGCAAAATCTTTTGTAATGTACATACAGTATACCATAGTGTACGTTGTACTGTAAAACCACACATTTCACATGGAATGATTGACATGTCGTATTTGTTGGAATTTTCCATTTCTTAAATGATTGCTAATCGTTACCTGTGTATCTTTTGTTGTTTTGCCACGTAGGCCTAAGAATAGGTACTGTATTCTTAGACCTTATTAAGTTTATTTTTACAGTGTTACTTTCATTTACATTTAGTTTGAATCTTCCGTCAGTCTGTTAGTGTGGAGTCTACTTTATTTAAAATTCATAAAATATCAGGCATCAAACGTTAAATCTTAACGGTTTATGAAAAAGTACGATTAACTCGGGATTTAGGAAGCGGTACTTCTAATTCAACAGTGTCTAAGAAAAACTGTTTATCAGCATTTGAATTATAACATTAGATTTAAATTTACTCGAGCTTCTGTGCACTACAGTGAACTGTAGTGAATTACAGGTAACGTAATTATTTTAGTGTATAGCCTACTAAACAAAAATGTTAATTTACATGACTAAATTTTCTAGTTTATGCATTTGCTTAGTTAATTTATTTATTGAAATTAAATTTTGTAATTCATACAACTTTTTTTTTTAAATTACCTTTTGTCAATATGAAGCCTATGTCTTTATGGGAAAATTTTCCGTATTTCGCGGGGAAACGAATATCGGTTACAAGGAAGAAATTTACGCCTTCGTTATGAACAAGTTCCACTATATTTGCTTCTAAAGTACATGGTAATATGATTTTGTTCAGCTTACCTTCATCAATTAGCTCCTTCAGTTTCGTCATGGTCAACTCTCCTGTAACATTTTTGGAGCGGATGTGTCGCTTCAACTTCGCCCAAGCTAGTTCCATCGGGTTGAGGTCGCAGTTGTACGGTGGAAGACGCACGACAGTGTGACCGTGGGCCTCGAACACCATATCTATTTTGAAAACCTTTTCCAGTCATTTCTGCGCTTTTATTAGCTTGTACAGCGTAGTTTACCTGAAGGTTTTATCGGCTACAATTCCATTCTGATGTAACCAACTGCGTTTTAGTCGACGATCTTACGGGCGGCTTGTTGTGTTCTACACAGTGGTACAGCGCGTTGTCCATAATTACAACACTTTGAGGAGGAAGACAAGGAATCACTTTCTCTTTCACCCATTTTGAAAATCAATTCCGCTCCAGGCAAAAAACCATCTTTGGAACCAATGTGGACAATAATAAATCTACTGGTTCCACTAATGTTTCCGGCGACGCCCGTTACACCTGGCCCTTGCCAGCATTTCCGGAACTTGATATTTGAGTCTGCCTAAGTTTCATCGAAGAAGAAAATCTGTTGCTGTTCTTCTCGATACATCCTCATTTTCATCAGATAACTGCACCGCCAATCAATGATGTCATTGCGCTCTACTAGCACTTTTCTTTTACTGCAGGACCGTTTCCACTTAAACCACATATCGTGTAATAGTTGTCTAAGCTTTGTTTTGCCGTATGGGAAATTAATTCTCTCTTTCAGTGTAGCCAGCAGTTTCCTGACGGAAGGCACAATTTGTAATTATAAATAAAAGTGCTCTATTGTTTGGCGAATTACACTTCTGTCAAAGTTGCCAATCACAACAGGCACCCTTGTTCGTGGTTTCTGTGGTGACTTTAGATACCCTCTTGGAGAATCTTTCCTTTCTTTCCTAACTCGTCCAATAGTTTGCTATCCCTTTTCTCGTAAAAAGTTCTGCTCTCTTGTTAGGGCAAGTAATAGGTGCCAGCAGAGTTCCTGAACTAGCCTCCTGTACACATGCTTCTATTAGGCCTATGTTGCTGACAATGGTGCGCTCCCTACTGCGAATTACCTTCCGGTTTGTTTTCGGAGTTCTGAAGCTAGTAGTAGGTGTTGACGTAAGTTTTTGTTGTTCCATGTGTTGAAAACGCACAAAAATAACAGTTCACTGTTTAAAATTTGCTGACAACGAAGTAAATAATAAATTTAATAACGATAAGAATGAAGTAAGTAATAAATTTAATAACGATAACAACGAAGTAATAATAAATTTTAAACGATAACAACGAAGTAAATAATAAATATAATAACGATAACACGGAAGTGTTCTCGAAGAGCGCAAACAAATTTCTCTAGTGAAAGCCACGCGAGGAATGCGTGAAAGAGATCAAGAGACGCGCTAATTGCCGGGAGGGGTCAGGGACTAGTGAGATGAGGATTACTCAGCTTAGAGATTACAATACTCCCACTTAGCCAACCGTAGTGCCCGGCCTGCTTCTCCCACCTTACCCACTGCTCGATCTTCAAATTACGGCCAGACAGTACACAGTCTGTATAGCGTAGTACTGACGATAGAAAAATCGACCATAATTTGGAAGGCGCGTCTGTAAAGATAGAGAAGGAGCGCAAACATTGTGTCCTGCCGCCGACAGAGCGCGTGTAAACCGTCACGTAGCCCCACATGTTATCTATCCTCTGAACGTAGCAATGTTATGCCTATAGTTGATTTAGAGAAACATAATTATTGATAGGTACTTAAAATAGAAAATGGTATTGATTTAAATAAAACTTTTGGAATCGTTAATAATGTGCCAAATATTAAACAATAATAATAATAATAATAATAATAATAATAATAATAATAATAATAATAATAATAATGCACTATATTTTAGACAATTTCTGAACATACTGTTCATAATTTAAGTGAATGTTAACAGTGTCGGTGAAGTGACTTACAGACATTACCTAGCACTGAGACATCTCCACACTCTCAAATGTGCGTAGCTCGCGTAAATACATATACACGCGCGCAATCTAACATATACTGTACGTGGAAACGGACACGTCCACAAAACTCTACAATTACTCACGGATTGTCTGTAACAATGCTAAAATAATAAAAATCTATGTATTTCAATATTAAGTGTTTACGTTCTTGGAAACACAAATAATTTTCCAAAAAATACGAATCGGAGTTAGTGTTTGCATATACGCAAAAACGTTTTGTGTACTCTATTCGTCAACAAAAATTTATTAATTTAATTACATTGACAATATGTGCTGGGTAGGAATAATATAACACCGGAAGTAATTGAGTTGAATCAGTTAACTTATTTGCACCACAACAAAAATACATCGTCGTCGCCTTCCTTCCACTGTGTAAGAGTACATTGTGTTCTGTATTTACTGAAACCATCTTGGCAAGGGCCTACTCTGAAATGTTTCTTCCAGTGAGTTTATAGTCTACGAATAGCTTAACTAACCTCTGATCTTTCATTTTGTAACCAAATATTCTTAATCCGCTCTTGTTTCTTTCTTCTATCTTTTGTTTAAATAAAATATAATTAGTCCGATGCTTTTATTGGCAGAAGAAATACTACTCTCAAAATATTCTACGGTTTACATTATACATGTTCCTAATGCCTATGAATAATTTGTCCAATAATTTGGATTACGTTTCTTTTATAAATATAAACGGTTTTAGTTCCCACATATTAGTCATGCTTTAAGACATGAACTACTACTTATGAGAATGAAAAGGAAGGAAAACTAGGTTCTTCATTGATACGATGTTACAGCATATTAACAAACCGCGTACTGCTATACAAGAATAATAAATCAATTGAACATATAATTTGCATTATAAAGGGTGCATTCATGAACGACAGAAGAGACACAATAACTGACATGTGACGTTGCTTAGATACGGAGCAATGGAGAGATTACAATACTTCACAAGTCTTAACAACAGGAAGACTGTTTATGTCACGGAAACTACACGCTGACAGTAGATTCTTAAGCCCAGCGCACAAAACCACCGGAAGCAACAAGGAAAGCCATCAAGTTCTCTGCTAATCTTACGTTTCCGAATGCACTTGACTGCTTGCTAAGCAACATTTCAACACTTCCGACAGAATTATTTTACCTATAAAGGCATTAAGATTACTTGATAATAATAAAAAAACAACAATAATAAAAATAATACTAATTTTTTTTGTTTTGAGACTGGGCTAAGCCCGTCTATCAATTGACAATCTATCTACATCTCGTAAAAATTTACAAGGTGTAGGATAGGCGACCTATGGCGCACTCCTTTAAAAGCTAATCACTTTCTTCTTGTGATGCCTGTAACTTGACATACTACATTAAATCAAATGGCTTAATTTTATTTAGCCTTCGCACAAGTTCAGTATTATCGAGAAGTAATAATAATAATAATAATATTAATAATAATAAAATTAATTATTACGTACAAAAATTACGAAAAAATTATGTAAACTTTTTTAAACGTATTCAACATTTTATTTAGTGATTAACTGAATGTTTATACCCCTCTAAGAAATCCAGCCCTACGCACGGCATATAACAACTTGGTCTCGTGGGGCAGGCAACAGCTCTTACTCTTTAGCTGGCTAACAGGGCACTGGTAGTTGCGTGTACCGCTTGAAAACACACTGTTGCCCATGGTAGAACCGTCGTGCCAATGGGTTTGTGGTTCTAAGTTAATGAACAACGAACGATGGCCTCAGGGCACCTGGACGCACCCTGTTTATTTAGTCCTAGCCGTGGTTCTCGAGGCCTCTGCCGCGGTCGTCTGTCACTTCCCCGGTACTCGGTGGAATAAAATTCAAAGTTCTCAACAGAATTCTCGGGTTGAGGGGTCCCTTTGTAAACCTCATCCAGAAAAATCACTCCTCGAAGGGTGAAGAGAAAAAGCCCTCCTCGATTGTTGCCTAAAGATTCGTGACATTGTCTGACACTGTGCCGGCGGGGTGCAGTAGTATCTGGTGGAAGGTGACTTCGCAAAAGTGGGTTCTTTCCTTATTGCAAAAGCTGTCACCGGTTGCGATGGATCAGCCGAACGGGAAATTAGAAAAGCCCCAGATAGGCTACTGGTTGAGACACTGAACGATCAACAGGACTCGAGGTTACTTAAACTACAGAAGATAGGTGATATAGGGATAGACGTCACGTCGGGATAGACACTACACCCCGCTACAAAGGGGGAGGGGTTATAGTGGCAGGGACCTGATGAACTGCACAGAGGAAGAAATTGCGACTGAGCTCGCCCTACAAGGCGTCATTCCATGTCGGAGACTAACGGTGCGAAGGGATGGCCAAACACTCCTATCTGCGTCCCACGTCCTAACCTTCAACAGGACAACTTTGCCGGAAAGGTGAGAGGAGGCATTCATAGGCTGAGTGTGAGACAATTTGTCCCTCAGTTGATGCAATGCTTTCAGTGCTTGCGTTCCGGGCATACTGCATCAACATGTGTTTGAGTCAAGACATAATTTTGTGTAGAGTCGGCTCATGGTGACGATTCCTGTGCTAAACCAGTGACATGTGTAAATTTCGGTGGTCAATATTCATCTAGATCCTCCACGTTTATAAGCAGGAGAAACTCTGAAAAATCTCAGCTACTTCGATCGAAGAAACTCGTATGCCCAGCCAACCAGGACAAAGACAGTTATGCACAGGCTATATAAAATAAACAGCTTTAGCAGTCCCTATTGCAAGAGAGATATTACCCCCTGTAACCCTGTTTATCGAGCACCACTATTCCGAAATGTATAAAAAACCCACAAACATATTGCCACTGAGACGGACACCCAAACGTGCGAAATGATAGTGTTGATGGGTCTACCAGCAGACCCATACTTTGTCCGCCAAGAAGAGAAGTCAAAAGATTCCTACACGATTAGGAACATCCTTCCGTGGAATATCAACAGTTGCACTTCGCATTATTGGGAACTGAAAATAATACTGTTCAAACCAATGTGTTTGAATGCCTGCAGGAAACACATTTGAGGGCGCAAGAATATTTTAATATGAGGGGATGGGGTCCTTTCCCTGTCATGTGACTTCAAACATCAGAGCTGGGGAAGCGTTACTATATTTCTTAGCAACACATATCGCGCTAGACATATTCCGCTCGCTATGCCTCTACAAGGAGTAGCAGTTTATTTAAGCCATTGAAGATAACGACCTGCTGCTTGCAATTACCAGATTCTGAGTGGCGAGCAAAAGATCTAGAGGATCTAGTCGAGCAGCTACCATCTCCATTACTCATTGTCGGTGTTTTCAACGGCGGTGGTCTTAGGACAAACTGCGCTGGATTAAAAACTGAGGATATGACACAACTAATGATACTTAGAGATCCATAATAATTGTCTTTTAAGAAATTATACTTTTGGATGAGTCTTGCTTATAGTCGTTATCATACCGAACATGACGTGATAAATTACGTGTAAATGTGTAATTTACACCCTACAAGCCCTTTATTAGGGTTTTGATGTCTATTGTCGATAGATAATATTGTCATTTTATAGCATTTCACTAAGCAGACATTGTTTTGTGTTATGATAATACCTATTTAATTGGGTGAGGAAAAATTTTCTAAAACGTTCTGTGCGTTAGTGCAATAGGAAGTAAAATCGTAAATGACAAGAGGAAAAGAAAGAGAAAGACTCCTTGCTTTTAAAGTATGCTGTTATAGAAAAATGTTAAAGGTAGGGTGGAGAGAAAAGTTTACGAATAATGTGTTTTGTTACAGAGTTCAAATAACTGAAGCGTCTTAAAGTATTTTGTAAGTATAGCCCAGCTAATTGGGCACATGCTGCGACAAAATCAATTTACAAATATAATAATATAATAATACAAGGCAAAATTGAAAGAGAAAATTTTCAGAAGGGGTAGGTATGAAATATATTTCCAAAATAGTTAAAGACGTGGGTTATAACTTATACTGCGGTTTGAAAGCAAAGGTTAAAGTTCTGCTGTCATCTACTGTACGTCGGTGACTGTTTACTTAAGACCCTCTTTGTCGTGGCTTTTTTGGAAGTCTTACGTATTGACTAAACACAAATCAGAAAACATGTGTCATCTACCCGTGCTTGTATGATAATGATTGTTCTTAAAATTATACTTTTATCCTTTTGTATTTGTCAAATCACCTCATCACATGCACTGTGAGAGAGACGCTAACTAGTAATTACTACATTACATATCGAGTTCAGCCTTAAATGACTATCTAAACGAACTAACATCAGCAACCGTATTGATTTGTAGGTCAACAGGCTAGAGGGCTTTGAGACAATTCTATCTGTTAACTATTAATAGTTAGTAAACATTAACAAAATCCAGCATAATTTATTTTATTTTATACTAGATTTATTTAGGATCAAATAAGCTATCCGAAAATGCCAAACTGTCAAGCTTATTTTCTAGAAATAAAATTATATATTATTATAGAAAGATTTGCATAGTCCTTCTGAAATCTATAGGCCTATCTCTAAGTTATAAAGTTTAGAATATTGGCCTTGTCCGGTGTTCACTTTGGACAGACCTCTTCAGCAGATATTGTAGCTACATCTGCAGTATTCATCCTTTCTTCACTGACTATTTTGACTATTTCTCCGACATAATAATTATTAGTATTTGTACCGGTATATGTTGTTGAGGGGTGATTGTAATGGTAATAATATTTAAACAATACTCATTATTTGTATATGCATACAGAGGCTTTGAAAACATTAAATTTTGTATATTCTACTACGTAGGCTATCACGGCCGGAGTCATTACTTAAAAGATTAATTTCCGAGCTGTTGGGCCGTGGTCGATTGCTCACTGGTGTTATCATAACTACACGTTTCGGCCACCCACCGGAACCTTAAAAATCTTTCGACAAATGTATTATCACGGAAAATTGTATTCTTAACAATTTTTCGGGGACAAAGTCATATGGTACCCAGGGAGAAATGTAAATTTATAGAAAGCGGTGGTTTTCTTTAGAAGTAAGAAAACATTAAAATATGTAGTAAAGAGCGATAGCTGTTTAAAAGACGACCTTGCGTTGACGCCAGTAAGTCGGCTAAGAATTTATATTTTGTCACGGACGGGTCGGACCGTCATAAAACTGTATTGTTTGCTAGGATGTAAGAAACATTTACTAAGGTTGTAAAAGTTAAGTGCACCTAACAAAAGAGAGCGTATGTGTGAAATGGAAGGTGACGCGAAGTTTCATACCACGTGTTCACGCGCATTTTGTGGACGAATAGCGGATAGCGTCATTTTTTGCGCGGGCTGTTCCGTTAAACAGATTGGGTAGTTTTGAATTTAGCGGTAAGTCAGACCAATAGGCGTGTAGTTTGTCGATATTGAGTGTGGGTAGTTTTAGCGAAATATAAAAATACGGAGTGTAAGAAGTTAGGGCAGTCAACGGAGAGATTACAGATATTAGACTCGTATTAGTTGCAATAATAATTTCTCAGTAATTTGATTAAGTATATTTCAATCGCCACGTAAGTCAGTCACGGTAACGCGATATTAAGTGTTGTGAAAGCTACATATTATAAACATTTAATAATCGTTTACAAGAATAACGTGCAGAGAAATTAGAGAAGATAAGTTAAAATCGGGTAACATATCCAAGTTTTACTTAACACAGCATCAATCGTTAAATCGAAATACATTGCGATTTAAATGTGTCAACGTCATGGTGCGGGACGGTCGATCAATAAGCAGTTATTAATCTGGTGTTAGACGCACTTAGCTTTTTAAAAGAATATACTGTGTATTCAACAAGTGTATTAGCATACGGCACATGTGTAGTTATCACTAAGTTGTCAAAGTGAATGGTGTTTAATACCTGTGAAACAAGTGTATCAATTAGTGCAAAACTAACAAGGATAAGGGCTCAACGATTAACGTCGGCTACCCGCCTGGAACGTGTAGAATTGATTACATCGCGGCGCAGAGTGGATTCAACATGCAAGTAAATAATAAAATGAACACTTATTGTACTATTGTATATTAAATTTAAATGTATGTAACTCATACTTGGTGACTCAATTAGTCAAAGAATTCATAGCCAAGAAATAAGCACAAACAAATTTTATAGCAAACTTATTAAAGGTAATGATCTACAAATTTTGTAATATGTAAATACAAATTAGTTATTAAAAACTTAATTAATAACAGTCAAATTGTGTTTATTTATTACTGGCGCCCTGGGATAATTTTTAAGAGTCGGTACACTAAAGTATTGTTACATTCTGTTGCTGATAATTAGTATGTTATAAATATTAATATTGTCATTGGTAAATTAGCTTGATAAACTCTTACTTTTCACATGCTCGTAGGCCGAGTGTAGTATGTATAATAGTAACGTGAACTTTTATTAAGGCCTATTTAAAAGTGTATTACAGTATGATTGCCGGACACACCTCTAGTTGAGGCGAAACCAACAAGTTACCTATATAAGTTTCCTAAACGGGGTTCCGTATATAACTTACGATGCGTCACGATTACTAATCAGAAGCAGCACCGACCTACGAGTGTCAGTTGAAACGTTCGCGGAACGACATCTATAGCTCAGTGGTAGAACTAAAATCTTTTGTTTCCTGCAAGACGTATTTTTCACGTGAACACTTATTAACTTTCAGATATATCTGTTAATTTATTCACTTTTTACCAGCTGTTTGAAATTTCCCTATCACGAGCGTTTTAAATGTACAAAATCAAACACCGTGTTGTGATGAATTCTCTGTTAAAAACGTTCTAGTGCGAATAGAAGATCAAAACAAAATTGTAAATATTAGAAGATACTGTGCCTTCAGAAAGAACGGTAAGGGGGCGCACTCGAGTTTAAACGTGGTCGTACAAGCACTGAGGCCGATCCCAGCAGTGGACGTCCAAAAAGTGAAAAAAAATGGCATTATTGAAAAAATTTCTTACAGTGTTGGAAGACCGGAGATTGAGGAGTAGATGGCGTTGTTGAAATCATAGGTATCTCATATGAGCGTGTGCACCATGCTTTAACTCAAGAACTTGGTGTAAAAATTGCTGTGCAAAGATGGCTGCAGCATCTGGAGTTGTTGCATTTTTTGGGCGTCCAGTGCGGGGAGGAGACCATCATCAATGCTCGTACGACCACGTTTAAACTCAAGTGCCAACTTACAAACCGTTGGTTTTGAAGTCGCAGCACTTCTGACATATTTACAATTTCGTTCTGAATTTTCGTTGGCGCTAAATAATTTTTAACAAAGAATCGCACTACATTGTTTGATTTTATCCGCTTTTTCAAAACACGCATGACACGTAAATTTTAAACAGCTTCGACGCAATGAATAAATTGATAGATTGGTTTAAAAATTAACAGGAGTTTACATAAAATACATACATAAAAAGAAAAATTTTAGTTTTACAGCTAAGCTGAAGTTGTCGCTATGCGAACTTCACAACTGACCCTCTTAAGTTGGTTGACAGCATGCCATACACAAAACAGCCTAATTCCGATAGACTCGGTAATGCAGCATGCTAGATGCGATTTAAGGACAGACTTTCGCCCCGCTGGTTCATTTCAATCGAGGCAGGCTTCTGGATCTAGAGCGATTTGGTCGATTGCTAGGTTTTTTTTTGGTATCAGTTTGCAGTTTGATACGTAAATTTTATCATTAAAATGATTGTTGAATGATATTAATAGAACTCGATAAGATTAACTGCGTACAATTCCCACTGGTTAAACGATAATGCTATATATCCAAACACATAACGTACAATCTGTGTTGATATCACAGTTATTACTAGCGTCACCTTGCAACACTATCGGAAATTACGTTATCACAAATTACGCTTCTACGTAAGGTAGAGAAATTACGTTCACATCTTATCTAAAACCATCGTATTATAATGTTATAGTCTGGACGGTAATTGTGCCAGATTTAAACTATTTTACATATGTTCACTCTACAGTACCGAAAGACGAATACCTCTGAATTTTCTTTTTGATTTTTCAAAAAGCTGGGAGTAATGTTATTTTGCAATTGAAACAAGTGTAAGTATTGCGTAAGTATACCTGTAATGTAATGTAAGGTAATTTAATCTTTAGAAAGCGAATCTTCTACCTTCTAACCTGCAAGTGTTTTCGTAAGTTTCTTGTTTGAAGACTACTCCAGATCTATAGGTTGTTGTTACGTTAAATTCTACTCAGTATTTAATCAAAGTTATCTTTCTAGTAAATAAAATATACTACCGGAAATAAAAAGTAACTTATTAAAACGTAAGTGCTGATCTGTTGACTATCCATGACGAACTGAAAGTATTCTTAGAAGTTTCAAGAACGATTGGCGAATGTCTTCTGCTTCGAAGTATTGCAATATGACTTGTACAGACTATAGAAGAATAGTCTATTATACGTTACGCTTAGTATTTCACTTCATTCGAGTATAGCACGGTACGAATCACCAGTAGGTAACAGCGTTCTCCGCTTCGCAATCAAGAGTCACTACTGGAACTGGCGCCAAGAATGTAACACCCCGATGTGACAGAAAACTGACCCACAGATTTGAAGAAGACATGAGAGCAACATTTCGAAAAGTAGAAAATGAAATTAAAAAGAGAAGTAACGCACGGAACTCAACAATAGGTTTAATCCAGAAAACCGACAACATTGGGAATATGTTGAAGAAATTTGTAAGAGTTTACACATATTTGTATAGGCCTTTGTGAATTTTGACATTAAAGACTGGATTTTATAATGCAATCCATGCTCATTAAGGACTGATGTTTGTAGTACAATAAAAAGTACATTCCTGTCATGGTTACGGTTAAAAATTTAATGATATTGATATGTTTAACAATTTAAAAACCATCACTTAAACAATAAAATTTTGTAACGTACTGTGATGCAGTATTAAAATAATTTTCTGTAAGCATTATTAATGACTTCAGATACTATTGTTAGACAAACTAATAAACAAATGACACAATATTGATCTTACTCAGGAGATACAACAGAAACTTAGGAATTTAGGAGAACCTGTCTCCAACGGGTTGAGAAAGGCAGCACAAACGTCTTGCTACAAACTATAAACTAAACTGCTTACTCTAAACTAAGTATGTTGTTTACTAATCAACGCCTTAGGTAACAGCAAATCTGCTATTCACAATCTGACTTAAGCACAAGTTATCCGTGTACACGTGAGGAAACTGTGAGTAGTTTTTATTTTCGATCTTTCAGTCCTTAGTACTATAATGTTACACTTTTAAGTATATACAGACACAAGAGTTAAGTATACAAACTAACTTGTACAGTCTGTCTTGGATATAGGGATCACAGCCAACGCTTCCAGTAGCGTGCGTTGATTACTTTTGTAGAAGAACAGCGTACTTAACACATTCACAAATTACTGCATACAGTTGGGCTCTATATTTTTAAATCCATTTTAAGAATTATCTTTAAATTTAGTAAGATTTAGCATGCTAAATGCCACAGAAATGTAATTAATGTAATATAGTAACTTTGAAGAATGATTTTGTCATACTGAGATTATTTTTACTATAATACTATTATAAGAGAAATTAAATTGCGTGATGGTAAAATAGTAGAGGTCTGAACTTTATTGTTGTTAAATGTTTACGAAAGGATATATCTGTTAGGTTTTAATACGTTAATAAAATAATTTTAGTTACAAAAGTTAGAGACAACAATGCGTAAATTTTCAGGAAAATATTAGCCACCTTGTTATTACAATATTTTGGGACTTGTAATTTTGTACAGCCAAGGAAACAACACGTTCACTGCAAAAGTCAACAAAGTCGAAACAGTCACTGAAGAAAGAATGTCACAGACCTTCCAAAACATCTGGTATAAGAATCAACAATAGAAAGCTGACTAACACCAAAATAAAAGTGATGATTTACTTGTATTGCTTAGTTTCCTAAAAAAATGCTATACTGTAATGAAACCAAGTTCTGAATCACTAACACTCGGTACGGATACTACTAACATTAGCCCTAAATTCTATTCCAATTTAGTCACTATTTACTACCTGCAAATATTACAAATAATATTATATTCGATGCAGTTTATTACAAATTAAACGTGCAACTAAGATCCTTACTTAGTTGTAAACATCACTAGAATGTTATTAATTTTAAAAATATGTAGAAAAAGTAAAACTCGTTACTTGACTGAACAAAAACATTTCTAATATTATATAAGTTGCCTTAGTCCTTTGTTTTGAAAGTTATTTATGTTTTTTAAACTTAGGTTAGGTATTAAGATTTTTTTAATTTTACGCTTTTTATAGTTAAGACACCGTTATGGACTGATGTCATACAAAAAAATTATTGTTAGCAAAGAAAACGCGCCATAGTCGGTAAGTAGTAAAAACTCCCTCCCATACAGACATTTATTTTAAAGTGATCCAAAGCTCTGACAATAGACAGCAACTCTTTCCTTATAACGCAATAATTTCTCTCTGCTTTGTAAATAATCTTGATTTAAGACATATTACTCGTTTTCCACCATTCGTTTTCCACTTGAGACAAAATTACTCCTAGACCAGTACTGCTTGCAGCCATATCTAAGATGTACTTCCCTTCGAAGCATGGTAAAGCAAGAATTCGTTGCGACCATAATGCAATTTTACAAGTTCCGAATGCGGGTCACACTCTCTTGACTACTAGAATGTTTGTTTAAGCTTCCTTAGCTCATGTAGTGCTTTAGTAATAGTAACGAAACCTACTACAAAACGTCTGTAATATGAGTACAACCCCAGAAAACTCCGAACATCGTGCTTACTCTTTGGAACTGGCCAGTCTCTCATGGTGCCTACTTTATTGGGATCCATATTAACAACAGTTTCCGAGACTAAATGCCCCAAATACTGGTATTCATTCTATAATAGAGAACAAATCATCGGGCTCAGCTTCAGTTGTGCATCGTTAATTATTCCA